>OY764962.1:60140667-60740667 GCA_963668005.1 Melieria crassipennis
CATGACAGGACATTAACCTTGTGCGCTGTGCCGAACGCGACAGCAAACGCGACAAAAGCGAGGCAACGACAAATGCTGGATGGATAATCAGTCGAACGCTGTTCAGTAACGACATACGCTGCCTGCCTTCAGTCGTGTTGTCGTTTCAATTTCTACCCACACGCGTTCGCAGGAGCACCGCCTCAGGCGTTTCCGCTTCAAGTATTCCCAAAAGCGCGCTTTTATATTTTCCTCGCACTGAGCCATTGTCTTTGCCCCGTTCCGCCACCAGATCCCTGCACATGCCAAGCAATGAAATTACCAATATGTGCCATTGCCTGTACTCGAACGGGGACGGTCGTCCATGTCCCTTGGGGTAATTTGTCATTCAAGTAAAAATGGCAATTTTCTGCTAAAATTATGGCTTCGAATGGTACCATTTACGGGCACTGACACTGACGCACCGGACAGCCGAGCACAACCGACAGTAGCGTAATTACCTTATAATTGTAAGAATATTACTCTAAAATTGCTTTATCGGTGGGAATTTTCTCAAATGATGTAGGCAAAATGTTCTTGTGTGCGTGCAAATTATTTTTGGGTGTGCAATTAATAGGGGTACCGCTTAATTCGTGCGGTTTTCTAACAGATGGCGTAACTTGATTTTGTGAACAGTGATTCACCTTTCCAAATACGTGTTGGAAAGCTATTGTCATATAGTTTCAGAATCAGTATGTGTCATTTAGCTGAAGCGTAAACAACAATACTTTTTTTTACTCTGAAAATGTCGAATTTTGTGCCGAATAAAGTGTTTTTGCGGGGAGTACTTCTTCATTACAGCCGCCGTGGCTCAGTTGGTTAGTGCGTTGGACCGCGAGTCGAAGGCAGCAAACCGCAGGTTCAAATACTGCCCGTAATAACAACTAAAAAAATAACGGGAAAATTCGTTTTCTCTTTCGGTGACTGTCCTCTCAGCTGGAAATGGCAAACCTCTGAGAGTAAAAATTGCCTATGATAAAGCTCCTAACCTGCCGTTCGGAACCGGCATAAAAACTGTAGGTCCCTTCTACCCGCGTACAAATTCACACGCACAACACGGGTGGTTGCGTGAAGCTAGGCCTTAGTCTCGCGTAAGCGGGCTGTCGTGCCAGTCAATTAAAAAAAAATTAATTATTACTTCTTCATTACTTCAATATGAAGAAAAAGGCTGCCGAAAGTCATCGTATTTTGGTGGAAGTGTATGGTGTGCATGCACTAGCTGAGCGTACGTGCCAGAAGTGGTTTGCACGGTTTAAAAGTGGCAATTGACTTGGAGGACGCTGAACGGCCCGGACAGCCAAAAAAGTTTGAAGATCACGAATTGGAGACATTGCTCGAATGAAACGATCACAGGGGAAGTCTACCGACGACAATTGATGCGTTTGAGCCGAGCACTTCGCGAAAAACGGCCGGAATATGAACAAAGGCACGGCAAGGTAATTTTGCAACATGACAATGCTCGGCCACATGTTGCACAGGTCGTCAAAACCTACCTTGAAACGCTCAAATGGGATGTCCTACCCCACCCGCCGTATAGTCCAGACCTTGCGCCATCCGATTACTATCTCTTCCGATCAATGCAACATGGCCTGGTTGACTAGCACTTCTCCAATTTTGAAGAAGTCAAAAATTTGATCGATTCGTGGATAGCGGAAAAGCCGGCCGAATTTTTCAGAAAGGGTATTCGTGAATTGCCAGAAAAATTGGAAAAAGTTATAGCTAGTGATGGACAATACTTTGAATATTAAATTTGTAAC
This sequence comes from Melieria crassipennis, assembly GCA_963668005.1. NCBI lineage: Eukaryota > Metazoa > Arthropoda > Insecta > Diptera > Ulidiidae > Melieria > Melieria crassipennis. Next base: position 60,142,443 of record OY764962.1, read on the forward strand.
CATTTTTTCACAATAAAGCTTCAAAAAACCGCACGAATTAAGCGGTACCCCTATTAGAATATTTTTTCGCAGAAGGTGGAAATCTGCAACCTTACATACTGATGAACCCAAATCCAGTAGGATGCCGGATTTTTACCAGCTTTAACTATCTCCTAAAATTTTCATACTCCGTCTGAGGATTCATTGTATAGAAACTCGTCAATTTCAATGCGGATACCACAAATTGTGATTAACTATAAACTTTTTATGACAGTAATCAAACTTAAGAACTGTGTCGCCAAAGTTTCTCATACTTGTTCTATGAATTGATTTTGTGCTGTTCATGTGACATTCACATAGTTAGTCAAAACTATTCAGACAACAACGCCACTAAAACCAAATGTAAACGAGCCAAATTACATCATCTTTGGTTCGGAATGGAGCGTGGAGTAGCCGACAGTCAACTGGAGAGTGCGGGCCAAGGACAGTCAAAGGAGTGCGCGAAGCGAGTTTAAAACGATTTCCTAACACAAAACTAAGTGCAAAACTAGTAGTGGGTTGCGAGAAAAATAAAATGTGTATATTCAAGGTAAGCCATGTTAAAAACTGCGAGACATTCGAGCAGTAGGCAACCCACTTCAATTAATATTAAAAACATACATAAATAAACAAACACAAATGCCAAATGTGGACACGGGCCGACTTGTATGGAGCGTCACATTTGCAGCAACCATGGATTGCGTGTTACTCGCACACATAGCTGCACCACATCCTTGGCAAAGCCAATACCCGACAGCCAATGTGGGCAGCAATTGCAGGAAAAATGAAAATCAATGTACAATAAAACATGAAATTACATTAGCACACATCTCATCTATTGTATGTTGGCTGGTGTGTGGTGTATGGTGCAAACAACGTGACGCTCGCCGCTGCCGGCAATTGATTTACGAGTGTTTCGCCATTACGTCCGCACTCTCAGCCACTATCTTCACTTTAAAGTGGGATGGCCAGTGCCAATGACGGCCAGCGTTACAAGTGTTCGCTATTAATCTGTGGCTGGTAATAGCTCAGCGTAGCACATTATGTCATTTGCATTTGGAATTGTGATAAATAGCGAAAAATGGAAGAAAAAGACCAAAGAGCAGTCGAAAGTAAGAGCCATCAAGGAAATGGAAAAAATAGTGCCTACAGACATTAGTTCTAGTGTAGCCCTTGGCAAATGGCTAACACAATCACTGCACTAAGTGACCGTTGAAGAGCCTGTTTGGCGGAGTTGATTGCATTTAATTCATAACGATTTATTGAAATTGACAGCACAGTAGTGACTTGACTCAGGGGGTGGAAGATAGTTTTACTCATAGGTACCATTTTAATATTAAATAAGCTGATTAGATGTACTCAGACACAAGTTTGGCCTTCTGGCATGAGCTGAAGTGTGTGCGTTTCGAAAAATTCGGATAGGATTTCCTAAACATTTTTTGGAAAGCAGGATGTTGTAGGGATGAAGCGTTTTCTCGATTTCCACTTAAAATTAAGAAAAACAAAGCTACTAAAATATGGGTCCTGGGAACCTAAATATATTCCAACAGAACTGTGCTAGATTTCACAAAATGAGTTGAAAGCCAACGAAATCTTCTCGGAAAACTGAGCAAGTTGAAGAAGGATTTCCAAAGAGTTTAAAATGTTTTAGCCCTTTAAAGAATTCAAGGTTTCTTTCGGTCTCCTCTAGTGGGAGCATTTTTTGCGCTTGATTGCGCGTGATTTTCCTCTTTTATGAATCAACAAGAACAGGAAGTCTAATGTCAAATGCGGCAAATATTTGCCAAGTAAATGTAGACAGCATTCATTGAGAAAAAAAGCAACGAACTATGAAAAGGCAGGGGCAGTGGCAGAATTTGTTAGATAAACGAGTAAGAGCTCGGAGCGAGTCAGAGCGCAAAAAAGATGCAGTTTGCTTGCCTTTTTAAGTGCAACAAAAATAAAGACACAGAGAGAACAGCCAAAAACTGAAGGACATTGAACCAAGGAAGTGAAAATTGGGTTATGACTGGAGGGCGAAAAATTAATGCTGGCGTTTTTGTGACAGTTGCATGAATAGAGAAACCAGAATGCGTGCTGATGCTAGAGGCATCCTTTAGTACTGCAGCGTAATACAGAGATCAACACAATTTCGATTGAAACATCCTTAGCATAAATTTAAATTTAAAACCGCGCAAAATCGGCGGCAAGTCATCATCATCAGTCTGAACAATTTCAACTCAGTAACGAAAAGGCTGCCATAAAGTGCGGAAAAAATTACAGTTCAACCCAACAACGCGCCTTCACCGATAACTCTTTCGCCATTTGCATCATTTAAATATAGCCGACAGCAAAACTAAAGTCAAACGCAGCAATTGAAATCGAATGTTGCGCACTTTTGCATTTGTTTATTTTCACTTTTATTTATTTTAACCAATTGGCAACGAGACGTGCAACAAAGTGCGGCGTTTGCAGAAATAAAACATAAACAAACGCGAGATATAACAGCGAAAACGTGCTGAGGCAGCAATAAAGTCACCTTGACTGTTAGTGCTAGTCGCCAGCAGCAGACGCGCTAATGACGTCTAAATGTCAAACTACGGAAAAAGCCAATTGTGAAGTTGAAAACAAAAACAACAACTGCCTGCGAGACTTGCACTTAATGCACTTAATGCGGCGGGCAATTGCGTTGTTGAAGTGCAAAGCGGCGTGTGGTCGTTTTTGGCTTTGTCTGAAAAATGTTGGGTTATGCTCGAATTGACATTGACATTCACGCTGTCAATTAGTTATTGAATTTTGACTTTGCTGGTGCGTGGTAAATGCGAATTTTTATTAGGTTGCGAAATGAGAGAAACCAGCAAGTGCATTTCAATGCATTCCGTATGTGGAGGTAGTCGCGGTAGTTGAATTTCCACCGATTGCTGAAGGCGTTGGCGCGTAGCAAACACCCACACAATGTCGATACGTTTTAGCAGTGATTATGGCATAACTTGAACCGGGATTAGCATACCCGTTTTCGCAGTTGACGCGCTCACCTTCACCTTAAATTTAAATAGCACAATAGATAGAGATGTGTCTGTACTTAAAATTTACTATCAAAATATGTCTGGTATGAGAACTAAATCGAACTCCATTTTTAATTGCACATCCCGTCTTGATTACGATGTGTTTGTCTTTGTTGAAACGTGGCTTAACGCTGATTTTTTTGATGAAGAGTTCTTTGATAGGAATTTATTTCACATTTTTCGCAAAGATAGGGACGTGGTTAAGACGGGTTGTGTTCGTGGTGGTGGAGTTCTTATAGCGGCAAAAAGAACTCTTCACGCCACTTCCGTGTGCTTACACAATTGTGATACCCTGTTGGACCAGTTGTGTGTCTGTATATCTGGCGTTAATCATGTGCTGTACGTTTGTGTGTCATATATTCCTCCTAATAGCCCGGATGCTCTCTATGCGATGCATGTGAATAATGTCTTGCCGCCGGTGAATGATAGCACTCAACTTTGCATTCTCGGTGATTACAATCTTAATAAGCTTGTGTGGAATTGCTCGCCTGTTGATGGTTTCTTCATAACAGGCAATGTTAATCACTCTCATGAAATTAATTTTATTGATGGTTTTTTTTGGTTTAGGGCTTTCTCAAATTAATAAATTTGTAAATAAACTTGATAGAATCTTGGATTTAATTTTTATCAGTAGTAATCTGAATTCCAATCGTTTTCCCTGTGATTCCCCGATCTGTTCTACTGATATGCATCATGTACCTTTAGTTTTAGATCTTGAATTTTATGACTACCCTGTTCTTAAGACGCAAAGTAATTGTTTTAATTTTCATTATAATTTGTGTGATTTCATTAATTTAAATAATCTAATTGGCGATATTGATTGGCACTCATTATTTATGACCCTGAGTTTGGACGAGTGTTTTGCATGTTTTGTGACCAAGCTGCAATATATTATTAGTAAGAAAGATCCTCGTCATCCTTTGAGATCTTATAGATTGCCTTGGTATACCAAGGGCTTAAAACGGTTAAAAAACTTGCGAAATAAGTTCTATAAGCGCTTTAAATCTACGGGTAATCCTGACTTCCGAGATAAATATTTGTATTACTTGCAGAGTTTTAATTGCCTTGACAAGTTTCTTTATAGGCAGTATCTTCTTAGGTTTGAAACTAATATTAAATCTAATCCCAAGTCGTTTTGGACTTTTATCCAGTCGAAGCGGTCCTCCTCGACATTTCCAGTGGCGATGTCCTTCAATGGTAGTGTTTCTAATTCTGCATTACAGACTGCAAACTTTTTTGCGGAGTTTTTTGAGGCCAATTTTGTTGCAGATAGTCCATGGCATGACCAGGACTCCCTCAACAATATTAATTCAAATATTGATTTTGGGTCCTTAGTACTTTCTGAAGAGGACATTTTGGTTGGGATAAATAATCTGAAGAATTCTCAGCAGGCTGATGTACATGGTATCTCACCATTCTTGCTAAAAAATTGTGTATTTAATATGTTTTTGAGCTCTGGAGTCTTCATTGATGGTTGGAAAATCACGTATATTACTCCAGTGTTTAAAAGTGGCAAAAAGAATGATGTGTCCTGCTATAGGCCAATTTCTAAACTCCCTAATATTTCTAAGTTATTTGAGAAAGTTGTTATGTCCAAATTGTCTTTTGTTGTTAAGCGTTATATCTCGCCGTCCCAGCATGGTTTCGTCCCTGGTCGTTCTACTGTTACTAATCTGGCTGTCTTCACTAACTACTGTATTTCTTCTTTTGTTGGTGGTGGTCAGGTTGATGTTATTTATACGGATATTACTAAAGCTTTTGATAGGGTTTCGCATTCGGCTTTGTTATCGAAGCTGGAGAAGATGGGTTTTTACTCTAATTTTTTGAGTTGGATTAGATCTTATTTGTTTAATAGGGTAAATGTTGTTCGTGTTGATGGTGTTTGCTCAAAATCTTATGTGGCTTCGTCTGGTGTCCCTCAGGGTAGTATACTAGGACCTCTATTCTTTGTGCTGTTTATGAATGATGTTAGTAGTTGTTTTAGTAGTCGCTGTTTTCTTCTTTATGCAGATGATTTAAAAATATTTTCTAAAATCCATAATCAGTCTGACTCTTATCTTCTCCAATGCGAAGTTAACAACTTTTGATTGGTGTTGTCGTAATAATCTTTCTGTTAATATAAATAAATGTAATTCTATTTCCTTTTCTAAATCCCGTAATATTCGTCCTACCTCCTACTCCATCTCTAATTGTGTGCTAAAGTCCCTAGATGAGCTGTTGGATCTTGGTGTTGTGTTTGATTCGGGTTTTACGTTTGTCAGCCATTTGAACCGTGTCATTCTTCAGGCTTTTTCCTCTCTTGCCTTTGTTAAATGGCATAGTGTGGGTTTCAAGGATCCATATACGCGAAAATTGCTCTTTAATGCGTTCGTAAGATCGAAATTGGAATATGGGTCTTTTATTTGGAACCCACACTATGATGTACATATCTATTGTCTTGAGCGGGTTCAGCGTACATTTGTTAAGTTTGCTCTTAACTCTCTTAACTTCGATCAACCACTTCCCCCCTATATTTCGCGATGTAAATTAATAAATTTGCAGTCACTCGAGTTGCGCAGAAGAATTTCGGCCCTCTCTTTTATATATGATATTGTTTCTGGATTCATCGATTGCCCTGATTTGCTTGGTCTAATAAACTTCCATGTCCCAGCTAGGTCGCTGCGGCGACATCATATATTTTGGACTGAGGGTCATACAGTTAATTATGCACTTAATGATCAATAGAGCGCTTTCCGATTTTAACTTTGTTTGTGCTAATCATCATTTTGATTTTAACTTAAGTAGGGCTCAATTTAAGTTATTTCTTTGGAATATTTTTAACTAGTTTTAAGTCATTTAAATTTATTTTTAACAATTGTTTCATAGTCTGTAAGGTTGTGAATACTTTAGACTGAATAAACAAAAAAACATGCCAACGTCAGTTTTGACCACGCCCTCGGACTGCTCGCCATCCACTCACAATCTTCCCTATTTGGTTGTTCAATTGTTGTTGCATTGCACAGCCATTAAATTATTCTACTCACTGCTTTTGTCGCATGCCATGCCTGCTGGACATCTGCATGCTTTGTGCGCTTCCACTTTGACTACATTTTTGGAATGCATAATGCAGCCCACCACCAAGCAGCCAGCGAACCAGCCAGTGAGCCACAACACTGTCTACGAGTACATTTCCCAGTTGACATAATTGTATTTGATTCGCTCTTTGCTTTGCCTCTACGCCACTGCGCTAATGTGTTTTCTTTGTTGTCTGTGTGTTTTATTTTTCGCTGCTTTTAACTTTTACTATCCACGAAGCAAACATTGTACAATAAGCAACAACAACATGCCCTTGCTGCACCGCGCTGCATCGATTCAGTAGTGATGTAATGTGTCGGAAGAGCTGTCATTATCTGACAGTTAAATGCAGTTAAACGAATTTATGATCGGCGCATGTGATAAATTTTTCAGCAGCGATACGTTGATGCAGAAGTTAAGTGACCATTTGCCTAACTATGGCGATGAGTTTCTTATCTTTTCGTGATGGTTGAAAGGTCAGCAAAATGTTTTCATGTTGTTGTTGTTTCAAGCTCATTAACAACTCATTTATATAGGTTTTATTTACATAGTTTTACTGCCAACACGCTACTGATGGCCATCAAATGGCCCAGGTCTACTTCCTATTTATGGCCAAGCTAAAAGAAATTTAATCACTCTTTCTTGCTTTTTCCTCTGATTCGAGCTTCAGGTTACCGCTAACTTTGTGGACAGCTTGTAGCAGTCGCACGATGCGGTAGACTTTTCTTTTACCATTATTCGGGCTGTACTGCAGTCTGTCAAGGTTGTTTAGTTTATTTTGTTGTCAACGCATAAATAACGGCTTGAACGCACCACAAAGGAAAGAGAGAGTAAGAAAACGCTGAAAAGTTGATCGAAATTCTAATATTGCAAATTTTCTGTAATAGGATTTTTTTAATTTAGAGATACTACAGCAAAGCCAGATGTCTAAAGCTAAAATATTCGCTAGGCAAATGCCCTCAAAGCCCACCAAAGCGTTTCCGCTGGGCTCTTTCTCGCTTTTTAGTTGCTGTCGCGCCGAGCAAAAAGAATAATTGTCTGTGTATTGCCGCTATTCGTTTTGTATGCAATGACGGTTGACTATGCCACAAAACGCCGTCCACATTTAATTTGTACAAAACTCTTTCTCACCTACCGTAACGCGCATTTCTGCAGCTTTCTGCGACATTCCCAGCGCTGCAACTGCCGTAGTGGCGTTGCCTGGCAAGCTGCAACTCAAGCCAAACAAACACATACCCACTGCGAGCCCACAGTCACGACACAACGCTTCAACTGCAAGTTGATGTTAAAGTTGAAGACACGCTCGTGGGAGCATCTCCAGCACGACAAACCCGACACGGGTTACAAGACGACAACGGAGGCTGCGGAGCTGTGGGGCCAAATGCGGAAACTTGTTCTTGCCAGCCAACAGAAACTTGTGCACTTTTATTTCTATCTGTAGCCTTTTTACACGGCCTTATAACGTAAATCATGTTCTGTGTCGAGTAATGTTCGATTTTTACTTGTGGCACTTTTCAATGCAGAATACATTTTTTACGGCAACGAAAAACGAGTTTTTTTATTGCAGCAACACATAAAGAAAGGTTTACGATCTGCTTTTCAACTGTCTAAAGTTGACTGACTTCTTACTGATTTTTTGCTAAATATACAATAACTGAAGTATAAATTAGTGTACAGTGGAATTAATGCTTAATTTTGTACGTTTCTAGAGAATGATTAAATGAATGAATGTTTCCATAACTGTTTTTAGAGAAGATGTAGGTATAAGAACCGGTACAGAAAGTTCTGCAAATTTTCAACTTGTTCCTAAAATGTTTCTAGAAATTCAGTAGACCTCGAGTAAATTGTTTTGTTTGCATCCATATTTCAAGTTTCCAAAATAATATTAATCAACACGGTCGGAATTGTACAAGCAACAAAAATGAACTCCAACGAAGAGCATTGCAAAAAAATTGTGTACATTTGGACGAATAATTTACATATTGGGTACAAAAAGTTGGCAAAACTCGCTGGTTCATCGTATGCTACGGTACGAAGGACCGTTTTGCGATTTCAAAAGGATCCCTTAGTCAAGGATAAGCCAAGAAGTGGGCGTCCAAGAGGCTCAGCCGATGCAATTCTGGAGAAGAAGGTGGTAGCAATAGTGAAGAAGAACCGTTCTATGTCGACAAGAGATATTGCCAAAATAGCCAAAACTACACATGTGCAAGTTGTTCGCATCAAACAAAGAAATGGTATAAAGACTTACAAAAAGAAAAAAGTTCCAAAGCGCAACGAAGAACAGTCTGCAAGAAGCATTTCCCTTGCACGGAAATTGTACGAGATGAAACTAGCGAGCAAAAATTTGTGTGTGATTATGGACGACGAAACCTACGTGAAAATGGACCTAAGAACTTTACCAGGTCAGCAGTTTTACTCTATGCAGCCTGGGGAAGATATTCCAGATTCAGAAAAACCATTTAAATGGAAAAGTTTGGCAAAAAGTTCTGATTTGGCAAGCCATCTGCCAATGCGGGAAAAAATCAACTCCGTACTTCACCATGGGCATACAATAGGCACTCTGTGACAGAAATTTATGTCACAGAGTGCCTTCAAAAACTTGTATTGTTATTTTTACGTAAACATAATGGTCCAACGTTGTTTTTGCCAGATTTGGCTCCAGCACATTACGCCAATGTGACTCAGAAGTGGTTAAAAGATCATAAAATTAATTATGTGAAGAAGGACATGAATCCCCCAAATGTGCCAGAATTGCGCCCAATCGAACGGTTTTGGGCTCTGATGAAGGCAAATCTTCAAAAATTGGGCAAACCCACCAAAACTGTAGCAGAAATGCAAATCATGTGGCGAAAAGCATCCCAAAAAGTAAACGAAACGGTTGTACAAAATTTGATGAAAGGTCTTGTAAGAAATGTCCGTGCTTATGGACAACGACGTATCAACTGATTTTATTTTACTTATAATTATTACTACTCGGATATGTCTTTGTACTAGTAAAAACAAAAATGTCAATAAACCTACGATTACACCACTAAAAGAAATTTGAAATTTTGCAGAACTTTCTGTACCGGTTCTTAGTTTACATATTGCGTCTAATATTCGATATCGCATCGATTAAAGTGATCAACTTCGATACAAAAGCCACTTTGTGAATTAGTTTAGGTATTATTCGTGCATCCAAAAATATTTTTAATATTTAGAACACTCAAAGATTATCGCTCATTACTTCTCTCTGCCTCATTAGCTTTAAGTTGAAATTATATTCTGCCTATGATTGCAATACTTCTCTCGCTGCAGCTGTGTTTGTAAATAAAAGAGATTATTAGAAAAGCAGACACACGCCATATCAGAACCGTTTTGAACTTGATACTTTACACTTTGATACTTCACCACAGATAGTGAAGTCTCATAATTCGAAATACCTAACAGTGTATCGAATATGAAACTAATTTAGCGAGTATAATAAACTTGAGAGATTTGTATGTGACTGCTGTTTCGACATCTGAATAAAATGAAAAACAGTTACAAATGTGTGAAAACTACCAATAGTCAATAAGGCACAGGCAAACAGCAGTTAATCTCTCAGGGAGGAACCCCACAAGGTTTCTGTGTGCGCTCATAATCAGCACAGCGATTATGTAGACGTCTTCTTCCGTAGCCAACACAATCCCCATTCGGTGAAAGCATTTTTGCCGCATTCTTTTGAGTGTGGGGCATTGTGTGGGAGTTTACGTGTTTCGTTTAATTAAAAACCGTGAATTGGTTAGATATAATATGAAAACAAGTTCATGATTGCTTGTATTTTTATTTTCAGACAATCGTGCTAACTACAAGTTGTATGTGTACATGTAAATATCAGTCACAAACACGCCGACAATTCAACCTTTACAACCACCGGACGAGTGGGAACAAAGCATAAAAGGAATATGTTCATAGTTGATAGGACTGCTCAACGCTGTAGCAGAGCAGTGGTAAACAACCTTGCTCATTCAGATAACCCAAGTGGAAGACGACTATAGTAGTTTTGGTAAAAATAGCTGTATATAGCTTTGGTAAATATATAATACTATGGGACCAATATTTTTCAGAAAGCATTTTTGCCTAACTTCCATGCTCCGTAAGACACAGATTGAGGCACGCACTGGTACCGACACAGCAAGGCGAACAAACAGCCAGATAGGCAATCAGGTAGAGCTAGGCTTCCCAACCGTCCTCCTTTGAGGAGGACAGTCCTCCTTGAACAGAAAATGTCCTCCGTCCTCCTCAAAGGCCAAAAAGCCCTCCTCAAGCTCAAATTAAATTTCAATTTTTTTCATTTTTTTATTCAAACGTAAGTTGCCACATTGTTGCCAATCAACTAATGAGGACAATTTTTCCAATTTGTGTCGATATTTCGATGCTGCTTTGGGCATTCAAAACAAAATTATAGACTTCGTTGAAAATCCGGATGAGTCAGCTGCTGGAATGTTCAACATGATTAAGGCCGCATTGGAAAAATTAGACTAAAAAAAAAAAATGTTGTGTGCCTTAGTTCTGATTATACGAATGCAAACTTTGGTAAAAATAATTCCCTTTTCGTTTATTCAAACCAAAACATATTAAAAGGCAATTGCCACGCGCACATAATACACAATGAATTAAAAAATCATTGTGTGATGTCGATGTTGATATTGAAAATATTGTTTGATATTGTTGATAACAGTCCCAAAAATATGCGTTTTGTTTTCTTTTTTAAAGTGGTTAAAAAGTTAAAATTTACATGTCTCTTTTCACATGTTTTAAAAACATGGTGAAATATTGAAAGAGTATGATGTCCTCCTGAAACAAAGTAGTTCCCATATAAAGTCCTCTTCAAGCCAAATTTTGTCCTCCCTAAACCGGTTTAATAGTTGCGAAGCCTAGGTAGAGCAGACACAGCCAAAACGTTTTCGGAATATGTGCTGTACCTGACGTCAACGCTAAAACTTAAATTTTTAGAGCGAAGACGACGCAGCGTGAGGGGGAGATAAGCATTGAGAACGAATGTGCTTCAAAGACAAAATCCAACTGTCTTTTACATACATACATAGTTACATATGTATTGTATGATCGTATAAATGCCTAATTGGTAAACAGTCTGAGTGAACAGAGATTGCAAAGCATGAGTAATTAGAAGGAAGTTGAGCAGAGCGATTGAGTACAATACAGGTTTGAACCAAGAAATGGAAGTTTCAGCTTAAAGCAATAAACCGATATTTGGGCATAAGTGGCTATGAGAAATGTTTGTCCAAGTATAAAGAGCCAAGGGAAATCCAGGAATCCAATTGTAAAGATTCCAAATGAAAATTTGTGAAGCCACATGACAACTTTCAAACTCGCTAGCGTTACGCGTTTGTCTACGATAGAAGCCAACCAGTTTAAACGTAACTTAATTAAGAACTGACATCATCAGCGTGCTCAAGCAATGCAACTTGGAGGATGAAAGTCTGAAGTCAAGTGGTCTGTGGCTAATTTGCTTGGCATTTCAAGTGCAATTAAATTTATTGCTTTGTGAAAATGAACTGAATGAGAAACAGACAGCACGAGGCACAGTGTTGCGAGTAGTGACAAAAATGCCAAAATGCAATGTTATAACCACAAAAATCTGAGTATGAGGTTTTGTTGGAAATACTTCAATTAAGACCGAAGTTTTATGAAAAAATATTGGATACCATAGAAGTTATGAGCTCTTTAAGTACGCTCTTCCAGCGTTGAAAAAAAATTTTGTATAAACAGCAAATTTATGCTTTGACTTTGAGGTTGAATATTTCAAAATAAATTATGAACAGGTCCCTAAAAATTACTATTATCGTAAGTTTTATATAATTTAGGTCTGGCAAGACCAAAATTTTGCTGATTACTATCACCTCTGAGCGGTACCGTTATGATGAAAATTAAGTCAAGAAAACGAGTGAATAAAAAGTGAGTTCAAACTTTAACAGTGATTTAAAAAAAAAGTTAAATAGGGTAAAGGCACTAGTAACCGGCCACTTAACTTTTTTCCTGACTTTGTTTCGCCATATGTTTCGAAGTATTCAATGTATTTTAAATTAATATACCAATATATAATCTATATCGTATTATAAATCAGTAACGATATACAATTTTTAGGAAACATTCTATTTTTTTGTAGCTATTTGCGTTTTTAGGGAAAATGTCATTTTGTGCTAGTATCCGGACACTTTTTTCAGTAATCGGCCATAAAAACTTCAGTTACCGGCCACATGAAAGAAAATAGTAATTAATGCAAATTTATGTAATTTATGTGTAAAAATAAGAGATTTATGCCCATCCACAAAAAAAATTATAGGTTTTTTTATATTTTGCTCGTCTAACCACTTGTCAAAACAATTAGCAACATATTCGAAAAAGGTTTCGCTTTTCATACATCCACTTTCGGTGCGACCAAGAAGCCAATTTTCTGGCATCCTATTCACAATTTCCTTTGGTGGCCTTAAGTATGGGAATATTACCATAGGTGGAAGTACCAGGTATGCGCCTATGAAACCGGTAACGACATCTAGCGGTAAATAGCCGAATATTTATAAACTTCGGAACCGTACCAAATGTCATGTTTACTTCTTCTGTCATATGTCAACAATATTCAGTTCACAATTTGTCAAGTTTCATCCAACAACGCATTGTTTGACGCTCCGGAAAATGTCGGATTACGTGCCTACAAATTACGATTTGCGGACACAGTTAATTTTGTGGTATGGTATGACCTTCTAAAACCTGGTGAAACGGTTAACGGTGAACGTTACCAACAACAATTGGCCGATTTGAACCGTGCTATACGCCAAAAACGCCCAGAATATGAAGCCAGGCAACACAAAGTGATTTTCCTCGATGACAACGCACCACCACACCGCACTAGAGCCACCAAAGAATTGGTTGCATCGTACAACTGGGAAGCTCTTGCTCATGCGGCTTACTCACCAGACTTGGCGCCTTCGGATTATCACATGTTCGCATCGATGGGCCACGCATTAACGGAACGGCGCTTCAATTCTCACGCAGAAGTCAAAAAATGGATCGATGATTGGTTTCAGGCAAAAGACAAAACATTTTTTTGGCGAGGCATCCATAAATTGCCTGAGAGATGGGAAAAATGTGTAGCTAGCGATGGCCATTACTTTGAAGAATAAAATTGTAATCATTTCCTCACAATAAACGTGTTTTTTTCAAAAATAATTACCGGTTTCATAGGCGCATACCTGGTATTTGTCCAATGGCAGAAAAAGTGATTAAAACAGTAATTGCTTCTTTTTCATTAGAAGTTATAACCTGATATACATTTTTATACCCTTTGGGAGCAATTACTTTACCCGTTTTGTGGCACAAAGAAAAGCTGGTTTCGTCACCATTAACCTCTTCGGTACAGTTTTTTACTGGGGAAAGTTAAAATTTTAAATTTTACGTTTTAGGCTTCTATGTGGTTATATTAGCAACAATCCATAAGAAATTTTTAAATTTTTATACTCGGACCCTGTATTTTAGAGTGTTTTTCTGTGAGAGCAACCACATCGTTGTGGCTGTAATAATTACTTAAACATAAAACTTTTTATGCATAACGAAAATTTGAATATTTTTTCATTTACTTCAGCCAAAATTAAAAAAAAAAGTATCTAAATTGAAAGAAAACGTCAAATTAAAAAAGTTATCTAATTTGTTCTGCTTCTTCTTCCTTCACTATCTCAAGATATACCATTAAAAAAACGTGTATACTTCTCTTCTCTCAACTTAATTATTCAGTTTATTAATTTCGTATTTTTCCTAAAACTTCAAACTATTCTAAGGAACAACAAAAATATAGTATTCACAAGTTTTTTGACCTAAAACAGGCACTGAAAAGAGACTATGCCATATGGCATAGAATAACCGAAAGGGTTAAATATTCGAGATGGGTCTTCCATGATATCTTCTTGATTAGAGCTTATCAGATAATACTTAAGTTCCGAAAACCATCCCCTTATAGATTCGTCTGTGACAATTGCTCTGGCTTTGCTAATACTCTCTGCTTCTCGATTCACCAATGCAGGATTTCGTTTTAAGAATAGCTTAAACCAGGTTTGTCCAGGTCTATTATCCTTAAATGGAGTTTTTCTGTGCCTGTCTTTTATTATTTTTTGGACTGTGTTAAGAAGGTCATCTTTTTTTTAAGGAAAACCACATTTGCACAAATTTATTACCATTCAGTAATTTTTCTTTCTTCATCCAAAGAAAAGTAGGAATTAGACCCTAACTTGAACACATCTTGAGAAATCTTTCCACTAAGTCTATCTTGTATAGTAGATTGGGGAATATCGCAGGTTATAGCTGCTTTCCGAATACTCAATGTATTGTTACGTATGTCGCGAAGAGCCATGACAGTTTTTTCTTTGTCGGGAATCTTTCTGTTTCTTACACTCATGCTTGTTTACTATAACATTTTACATAATCATATGTATATAATATGTATTAGAAATCTTGTGTGAGACTACCTGAATGCATAATTGAAGCCGGCCGGTTACTGAAACTTCTACTATTTTGCAAATTTTAGTTATCGGCCGACCCGGCCGGTAACTGAAAACAACGCAAAATGTGGTTCACTATCCGGCCGCTTCTCTTTTTCATGTAAATATAGAAATGTTGTTATATTTTTTTCTAGTGTCCGACCGAATATTCGGTTTCGGTTTCGGTTTCGGCCAAATAAGTGGTTTCGGTTTCGGCCAAAAAATGGCCGAATAGCCGAAACCGAAACTTTCTAGAATATTTTTTACATTTTGTTGTGTAGCAGATATATAGTAAAAGGAGGAGTAATTTAGATGCCAGCAATGTAAACAAACTTCTTTTTTTTAGCATATAATATTGTTGCGAAGAAGCAATGTGCTGAATGCTTGTCTATGCACGAACGCTTTTCCAAGCATACTTTTAGGCATGCACTTTCAAGTACGGCGAATTTGGTATAATTCGCTTGGTGTTACTCCGATATGGCAAGGATGGTTCGCGAACTGTGCGAGAATGGTCGAGCGTGTTCCAATTGGAAGTTGCAAGAAACTTCGGCGCGATAAGAAAACTGGTATATAAGCAGCGCTGCGCGGCGCAACAAGGAGAGTCTGTGTTGAGCAAGCAAAGGGGAAACATGCAATAGTAGTAGTAAAGTAGTAACAAGTGTAAAATTGTAAATAAAGTGATTGCTGATTTTTGACTGCGTTTGCGCTGAATAACTGAAGTAGTTTTATTTTCAAGCACAATCCAGTATACGAACTTAGAGAAGTCATTTTCGTAACATTTGGGGTCAGAAGTGGGATTGTGCTACTGGAAATAAATTAAAATTGTAAAACGCAGACATGGTTAAACTCGAGCAACTGAAGGTGGAGCAGCTGAAGAAGGAGCTGGCCGCCTGGAATTTGCCGACTGCTGGCGGAAAGGTGGAGTTGCAGCTGCGCTTGCGAGAGGCATGTGAATCACGAGGCATCGATTGGGCTGCACACGAGTTTGGAACGCCGGAGCAAGAGGCGTCGGCCAAGGTGGAGGAATCGCCTGCTGGTGCTGCGTCGCTGCAAAGTACGGCTGCAGCGGCTGCGCCACTACAAGCATTGGACATGAGCCAGCTAATGGTTGCACTTAAAGGCATGTCGGCGCAAATCGAAACTGCAAATCGAGAAATGGCAGCGAAACTGGAAACTACAAATCAGGAAATTTCGGCAAAAGTCGAAACTGCAAATAGAGAAATGGCAGCGAAACTGGAAACTACAAATCAGGAAATTTCGGCAAAAGTCGAAACGGCAAACCGAGAAGTGGCAGAGCGAATGGAAAACAAGCTTCAGGAAAATTCTGCACGTTTGGAACAGAAAGTGGAAGAAATCTCCAACAAGCTCGATGTGAAGGTGGAGCACCTGGGAGCTCAAGTGGAGCACTTGGATAAACGAGTCGACGGCCTAGATGATTCTCTGAACAGACGAGTTGACGACCTGGATGAGTCCTTAAACAAACGAGTTGATAATCTGGAGGATTCAGTGAACAGAAAAATCGACGAGCGGCTTAGAGAACTACAGCTACGAGCAAGGGTGCAGTCAGTTGAGGAAAGTTTTGCCACAGAAGTGCCTACTTATGATGGTACTACGTCGTTCGACACATTCAAACTACAATTCGATATGGCCGCTTTGGAGAGTCAGTGGACCGATGTTAGGAAAGGTCGGAGGCTGATACTGGCTCTAAGAGGTCCTGCGGCTGAGGTAATAAAAACCGTTCCGGAAGGTTTCAGAGGTGATTACGACACCGTCATAAGGGCACTGGCAGCCAGATACAGTGACGAGCACAACAAAATGCTGTATTATTGCGAGCTGAAGAGCCGTAGACAAAGAGCCAACGAGGCGCTGCAGACGTATGCGGCAGATATCGAGCGGCTGGTACCACTGTCCTACCCCAGTGGCGGCTTAAGGTGCTCGGGGGCCCGGGGCGGCGACGGCTGAGGGGGGCCCCATAAAACGGTGCAGCATAAGTTTGCGTACAAAACTAATAAGGAGAATTTCCGGTTATGCTTTTGGCTTTTTTTTTTGTAAATTTGTATTCCATTGAACAGTAAACGGACTTTTATTTTTAAACGACGAGACAAATTATTTTTAAACGTATGTGCTTGAAATTTTATAGAAAGCAATAGAATCCCAGAGAAAAAAATGAAAAATGGATAAAACTTTCGTGAAATTAGGAAAACTTTTGGGGGAGCAAATTCGTCATTTCCAAATGCCATCTTAAATCTCGAAAAAAAAACAGAAAATCTTGCTTCGTTACTACGATCTGGCCATTTTTTTAAGCTACCCAAAGAGGAGGATTCGATTGTCGACAAAAAATGGGCCAATCGCGTGCACCTAAAAATAAAAGTTTTTTCTAGACTAACTTTGGCCGCTGAACACGAACCGAAAACCAAAAAATTTTTGAAGAAGCGTTTTCGAAAATCTTCGAAAAACGATTTTTTCCTGTTGTTTCAGTTATGAGCACATATCTCCTAAAAGAATTATCCGATTAACACGAGCTGTCCATCGTTCAGAAGATAATACCTTAGTGGCTTTTTAGTGATATATAGATTGTCCAAATCAGATGAGATTTGGGGAAGTTACTGACGGTGAAAGTTGTAACAATGTTAATTTTTCGACCAATTTAAAAAATCATAAATTTTCGAATATTTTTTTAAAGAAAAAATAAATTATCTTCTCTGGTTTTAAAATCTAAAATGAAATATATACTATTTTAGCAAATATTAAGCCTAACATCAATAGAATTGAAAGAAAAATGATAAAGTTATGATGCAGTGAGTGAAAACACCAACTTTACATTTATTACACCGTGCGAAACAATTGTTTTTTTTGCCGAGACCCATCCAAATTTTGATATAGACGCGAAACTAGAGATAATTTATAGTATTCTGGCATAGTCAGTATTAAATTCTCTGACCCAAAAGTCCTTTTTAAAGGACTTTAACATTTTAATGAGACACATTTCAATATTAAATATATGCGGTAGTTCAATGATGAAGATATGGGTATCAAATGAAAGAGGGAAATTGTCTCCATTTAACTAAATTTTCTATTTTGAACTTTCTGGACCAAAATATGTCAGGTATGGAAAACATACATGTTTTGGATTTCAGTCTGTAGATTCATACATCTAAATTTTATTCTATTTCAAGTTCTCAAGAAAGTTACCCCCTAGAAAACACTTTTATTTTTAGGTATATTTTTCGTGTCGAGTAGAAATCTTCAGAAATGTACAGAAATATTTTATAAAACCCAGTAGCAGTGACTTTATAAAAAAAGTCCTGAAAAAACATATTTCCCCTACATAACAGCATGTAAGAAGCCCATATTTAGCTTACTTACAAGGAGCATAGAATTGCCTTCGAAAACCGGATTTCCGGGACATGTGTTTTTATCCAACCAATAATTATAATAATAATAATAATAACTGTAAATTTGTTTGACTTCTACAAAGTTTAATGAGGTTAAGTAATTGTGTAATTTACACAAACTCTAAGATTGCGATATTTAATTTTTAACTTAGAATTTTGTATTTGCATATTTTGCACAAAATTTTAAGTTAAAAATTGCAAGCTTCGAGGGAAAATTTTTTGAAAATTTGAAAACAATTGTTATTGTTCTTGCTTTTATTGAACTGAATTTGTTATTGCCATTTCAAAGTCAATTGTCGATACTATGTCTCTTTCAATTGATAAAAGTGACAAACGACTTAGTCTTTCATCAACCATTGTGGATCGCAAATAGTGTTTTACAAGTTTCAGTTTTGAAAAACTTGAAATTTTTATATAGTTACAAGCTTCTCTCGGGGGCCCCCCGCAGCCCGGGGCCCGGGGCGGTCCGCCCCTCCGCCCCCCCTCTTAAGCCGCTACTGTCCTACCCAGAATTCAGCATAGAAGGTTTGGAAAGGCTGAAGATTGAGGCGTTTATTGAAGGTCTTCATGACCCGGAGACACGTCGCAGTACATTGATGATGATGAAGCCGACATTCCGTGAGACGGTGACAAGCGCATTGATGTATGAGGCGGTCTGGAGGGGAAGTTTTCGACATTCATCTGCGGAAAGGAGCCGAGCCCAATCTGGTCGTGTCACGCAAAGCAAGACAGTGAGCTCAGAGGCACCAGCGAGGCCGCGGGCTGTTTCATCTAGAGTCAGTTGCTGGCGATGTGGCAAGCAAGGCCACATATCACGAGACTGCCATCTGCGGGGAAAGCGTTCCGGACAACAGACGTCGCCAAGATGTGCTGACGCTCTGACACATCATTCTTGCAAAACCGAGCGCAGGCATGATTCGCAAGCCGAAAACAAGGGACAAATTGTGGATGTTCGGTTGGTAAGAGTTCTACAAGAGGAAGATTGGCCTGCGGGAAGGCTACAGAAGGACCAGCGCGAGGATACGGATCTCGCAAAGATCATCAAAGGCAAAGCGCAGAGAGTACGGCCGGACTGGCAGGAGATGGCTGGTGGGAGCCCGATCGCGAAGGCTTACTGGGCGCAGTGGCAAAGTCTACGTCTGAAAGACGGCTGCCTATACCGCGAGTGGGAGAGCAGGGATAGCAGGACCAGAAAATCCCTAATAGTGGTCCCGAAAGGTCGGATCGACGATGTCATCAAAGCAAACCATAACGACTCCAGTGGAGGGCACCTAGGCATCGCAAGAACTGTCGCCAAGATAAGAAGGCGCTTCTATTGGGTAGGATGCCAGGAGTCTGTCGCTGAGTGGATCAGAGGCTGTGATCGGTGTTCGGCTGCGAAAGGGCCGATGAGAAGGTCGCGGAGCCGCACTCAACTAGTCGGAAAAAGGTTAACAGCGAGCTATGGTCTACGGGCTAACCCAGAAGGGTTCCAAGAAGGCGATCTGGTAATGCTCAACAACCCGCAGTGGAAGGAAGGTTTGTCTCCAAAAGTTCAAACATCATGGGAAGGACCGTACAAAGTCGTGACAAAGATTAATGACGTGGTGTACAGAGTTCAACGCTGCTGCAACAGAAACGCTAGGCTGAAAGTTGTCCATTTGGAGCGCTTGGCGTCTTACTCCGGCGGAGCCTCGGTACTTGTTCGGGACGAACAAGTCTAAGTGGTGGGCAGTGTTGCGAAGAAGCAATGTGCTGAATGCTTGTCTATGCACGAACGCTTTTCCAAGCATACTTTTAGGCATGCACTTTCAAGTACGGCGAATTTGGTATAATTCGCTTGGTGTTACTCCGATATGGCAAGGATGGTTCGCGAACTGTGCGAGAATGGTCGAGCGTGTTCCAATTGGAAGTTGCAAGAAACTTCGGCGCGATAAGAAAACTGGTATATAAGCAGCGCTGCGCGGCGCAACAAGGAGAGTCTGTGTTGAGCAAGCAAAGGGGAAACATGCAATAGTAGTAGTAAAGTAGTAACAAGTGTAAAATTGTAAATAAAGTGATTGCTGATTTTTGACTGCGTTTGCGCTGAATAACTGAAGTAGTTTTATTTTCAAGCACAATCCAGTATACGAACTTAGAGAAGTCATTTTCGTAACAATATTAAATTATTTAATTTTGAATATTAGCGAGTAAGGTACGAAAGGGTGATTTCTTCTTGTTTACGTTTTTAAAAAATGAATAAATTGTTTTTATTAATAAGTATTTATTTATTTATGCTATGTTTGTTTGTTTGTTCTTTATTTACTTAATGTAAAATTCGTTTGTTGAAAAAAGTGCTTGATATGGTGATTTTTATTTCAACTAGAAAGTTTCGGTTTCGGTTTCGGCCGAATATTAAAAAAAAACCGAATATTCGGTTTCGGTTTCGGCCCAAAAAAGTGGTTTCGGTCGGACACTATTTTTTTCACATAATGCATTACTCATAGTTTTATCTAATTACACAAACACTTATTACTTCACTTTTCTTGTAGAAATTATATTAAACTTAATACCCGGAATTCGATTTCTTCGATTATCGTGGTGTTGTGCATTATGAGTTCCTTCCGCCGGGCCAAACTGTCAACAAGGAATATTACTTGAGCGTTATGCGTCGTTTGCGTGAAGCTATTCGCAAAAAGAGGCCGGATTTATGGAGACAACTCTTGGTTTTTGCATCACCATCTCACACGGCATTGGTTCTTCGTGAGCATTTCGCCAACTCATATCGTTCCACAGCCACCGTATTCGCCTGATTTAGCTCCTTGTGACTTCTGGCTATTCTCCAAACTCAAAAGACCACTTCGAGGACACCGTTTTGAATCGATTGAAGAGATTCAACGTGAATCGCCGCGCGCATTGAAGGCCATACCGGAAGGTGACTATTTGGCATGCTTCGAAGATTGGAAAGTCCGTTGGCATAAGTGCATTGCATCGGGGGGGGACTACTTTGAAGGCGATGAAATTGATTTGGAAGAATAAATAAAGATTTTTTGAATTATAAACAAATTCCGGGTATTCTTTGTACACAGTAGTACATTTGTTCACCACATGAACTTTAACCAAAAATGTAGAAATACCGTGTCCGCACCCTAGCACATCAATTCACTTATGAAGATTTGTTTATAAAAAATGAAGTTTTCATGGTCTATTAATGCTTTATATGTGCATGTGTTTGGAAAACTTCATAGTTTTAAATAATATTTTGAAATATGAAGCAAATGTAACCGTTTTCTTATTTTAAGATCAAAAAGGAGAAAGTGGCCGGTTACTGGAGGGTGGCCGATAATTAGTGCAATTACCCTATCACTTTTGACATTTTTTATATTTTGTTTATGCAAGTATCGAATGCTGTAATATGCTGTACAATTTTTAGCTGCGCATATTTGCGCGAATGCAAGTTACTGCTATTTTTCGGTGAAGACTTGAGTGCAAATTCGCGATATTTTCACCGTTTGGTTGAATGCCAATAACAATCTGTCAAATAATTTTCTGCTGCTGATGGAAAAATTTGTTGAAGATAGCTTCGGAAAATCAATTACTATTACTATTATATTCGAAATAGGGGGGTTAATAGAGTTTCGACAGTACACTTTAATTTTGTTCGTACAGAACCAAAAGTTGACAACCTTACTACTTCACTTGTATGGGAGGCGCCCTCTGGTGGTGAATTTTTTAAATTCAATTAATTTTGTATTTTTGGCATTCAGGAATGTTGACAATTGTTGAATAAATCATTCAAATCGGTTCAGTACTTTGCCAGATACGATGTTTCTTCGTTTACTTTACTACATTTGCAAGTGTGGAGCCAGTTCCATTGAAAATTACAAGTTTTGTATGGCAGCCATCTTAAGAGTTGGATGTAGCGGTTAGGTGTGTATAGAAAAAATAATCCGAACTGAAAATAAATGGGGGTCAGTCTTACGTATGGTACGTCTGGGACCAACCTGAGAGCAGCGGGAGCCCACTTTTTAAAAACGATGATTTTGTATGGGAGCCTCATTAAAGGTTGGAGATAGAGGGTAGGTATGTTCGAAAGAAATATTCAGGAAGAAAAATTAGTGGCGGTCAGTCTAAGATTTTAACCCTCTAAGAGCAACTTCTGAGTAGCTGTGGAGCAAATTATCGAGATTTTATTTTCAATGACTTTTGAAAAAAGCGCATTTTATCTATATACACATTTATAAATAAATTTATACTAAAATACAAATATTTTGAATGTAGCTTTTATGAGCTAAGATAATTTTCATTGTTAATTGTTTTTTCAAATCCGTTTGTATGGGAGGTGGTCGAAGTTTTGGTGCGATTTCACTGAAATTTTGCACAGTAAGTTCTTTACTCATACAATAACTGTATACCAAATTTCATTTATATACGACCACTCCTTCTATTTTTGTCATTCCGCTATATGAACTCGCAACACTGTGCGAGACGGCGAAAAGTTTAAACGCTGAAAGGGCTGCGATCAAAGCCCGAGGAAGTGCCTACTTTGCTGGCATACATACAAGCATCGATATGTTATGTTCATAACATGTGTATTTTATGTCTATGTATATTTTAAATAAACTGTACTCGTATGTATATAGATGACAAATACGCGCTGCAGCTAAAAATCGCTGTTACAAGAGGAAATCACAATCAGCGCAAAGAGTGCACATGAATAACTTTTTCATAGATATATCTATGTACGAGTATAAATTGTTTTTGTACAAAACGTAGAGCAATTACCGAGCAGCATTTTCTTCAATGCACAAAATACTTTCTCACTTCGCTGATGTCATTCTTGTAAACAAATAGCAGAAGAGCCAAAACTGTAAAAAACCGAAATTGTTTACATTTGGGGTGCGAAGAAATGACGACGACTAAGGCAGTACGTGCACCCGAAGCGCGTTGCTCATGCGACACCCTGTGCACATGAAGGTTAATGTAGTGCACTGGAATCACACCGCCGCGCGCGCACATCGACGTTATGTGTAGCCTTTGTTTTGCTTTTTCTGTTTTAGTGCCCACTAAGGGGAGATAGTCAGATATACAATGAGTTTCTATTAAAATGCTTTAAATGAACGAATGAATGAATGGAAATTTAAAGTTTCCGTTTTTTCTAAAATGCTGTAAATAGTTTGTTGAATCCAACTAAAACAAGTACAATAATTACTGCTTAATTGAATCGTTTACAATCAGCAAACGAATTTTCTGTTTGACTGGCTCATCAATTTGAATGCAAGCATGTAAAACAATAAGTCAGTGGCTTTAATTTGTAGGCCAAAACGAAATTGTAGTTGAAGATGAAACTGACAACGTTGACTAGCTTGTGATGAGGCAATGGCGGAGAGCAAAATTACCAGCGTCGACAAAATAGTTTAATATCCCAAATCCCCATTGAAAATGTTCAAAGTTGTTATGGAATCGATTTGAACAACTAATGAAAAAATGTAAGGCATAGCGATAACCCAGATGCGATGACTGAATTGTATTTAGATGTATGACGGAGTCAAAAATCACACAGTTAATAAATAGCAGACGAATGAAGAGTAAATAAGAAAATGTGAAAAAAAAATAAGAGATCCAATCAAATTTATTATCGCGTGCAAAAGCACTGGAAAATATTTCAGCCCACTGTTTGT
The DNA here is from genome assembly GCA_963668005.1 of Melieria crassipennis. Taxonomy (NCBI): domain Eukaryota; kingdom Metazoa; phylum Arthropoda; class Insecta; order Diptera; family Ulidiidae; genus Melieria; species Melieria crassipennis. The sequence goes on from OY764962.1 coordinate 60,166,106, forward strand.
TGGCATTTCGTGCTGTGTACGAGTGTGGCACAGAGAAAACAAATACAAATATTTAAAATGCGAAATAAAAAAGAAAAAAGCAGCAACGGAATCAAATATGAACAATTCAAATTCCAGCCTATTCGCGCTTGTTGATTTATTCTTTGTTATTTCTTGTTTTACTTTTATTTTTAATTTGCATTACTGTCAGCTTAGCAGCACGAAAGAACTAAAAATGCATTATGCAGAAACCTAGAGAATTGAAAACAAAAACTTATATACAATGCTAGGCTGACCCAATTCCGAAAGTTTTAAATAAAATAATATAAACATTTTTTAATACACATGTAAATGAAATAAAAAATTTAAACATTTTAATAACACTTAATAACACTTTATAGACACAAAGGCGTCCACAGACAGCCGCACAAAACCAAAATAAACTCAACATCGTACTTTATGCCATTTACGGTAAGTTTACTTAAAGAATTAAATATCGGAGGTTTTCCAAATTGCAGCGAGATGAGATAATTTCATCTTGTGGCCGCTGGTGCTGTTCTAATAAACAAGTTGGCGCCTTGGGAATTATGATGGGGGGGGAGACGAGGCGTAGCGGCGCGATCACTTAAGGCGGCTGCGGAATTTTCACAGTGAATTGTTTGAGCATTTTACAGCATCATTAGAGATGGATATTTTTAGCTGTCTCTGGCGCAGCGCGTAGTGGCGTTGGCTATTTTTGGGGAACGGCTTCTGGAACGAGCGGTTGGCAGCAGACAAAAGTGGCCGGTGAGTTTTTGAAGCGTTCAAGAGTAGAACCGTCATCGTTGAAACTATAGTACAATTGCTTTACCAACAGCACTAAACGCTCCTTAACCGGCGGAAATATACACCACTCCCTTCGATCGCCTGTTGATGTACATATATGCAAAAGTCGTATCAACTGGCAACGGCTATTTGAACTCTCTTAGCCAAAAATAAATAAAGAAAAACGGCCGGCCGGCGCCTGAGCGCTGTCGTATTAGAAAAGCCGGTTCAGCAACGACAACGTTTGAAATGTACGCTGCAAAGTGTACGTAATAACACTTTCCGCCCTCAACGAACGGCGGTCGACTTGTGTGTTGGACAGTGTTAACCGCTGACAACCACAAGCCGGGGAGCAGAGGCGCGCAGGAGGAATTTTTCTGTTACGAGTATGTTAACGAAAATGCATTCCATGTCTCGCGTTTCCCAGTTAATGGGTGAAGGGTTGTGAACTATTTATCGATTGGAAAATCAAATATTGGGGGGCTTTTATATAGGCTGACATGTCTACACAGAATGCGGCAGAATTTGTTGTTGATACGCTCAAGCACTAATTGCTGCCTTTGACGTCCAAAAGCAGTGAAGAGTAGTGCCGAATACAATATGAGTAGATATTATAAGCACAAAATGCTAAATTGCCATTCGCGCCTCAAAAATATTAATTATTGATAATTGCAAATGAACGAATAATCAAAACAACAAATCAAATCATTTTCGCTATTCGACCACTGTGCCGCTGACTGCTTCTAGCACCTTGTTGTTGGTTGCTTGTTTTCTATCGATCCAACAGAAGCAGCAAACAAGGATGAAACTTTCTCACATTTTCAAAATAACGACGGAGGGTAACCTCCAGGCGCCAGGGCAGGGAATGCGCAGAAAAGCTGGTCGGCAACGCAGCGCTGAGGAGGCAGCGACGATTACGTCGTCGCTCTGTTGGTGGAGGACGACCTCAGCAGTCAGTGGGAAGGCGGGTGTGTTTGAACTAAAATTCAGCAACCAAGTGCCTTCGTATGCGCATGTGCTGTGCCCCAAGAGTGTCAAACGTAGCCGCTGTGAGCTGTGTGCTTTGCGTGGATAAAGACAATTTTTCGAAAAGCAGCAGGGGTGAGTTCCGCTTTAGAGTCCAATGTTTTTATTGGCTTCTGGGAGGACGGATGAATGGATGTGAATTGCGAACATGTATATACATATGTACATATATGCCATGTGTGTTGCGGCTGCGACGCATTTTCTTTTTCGCAAGACCCCAAAATAATTGGGGCCAGACAAACATACGATTTGCTTAATAATGACCTTTTGCCTTGCCTTGCCTAACTTGCAGATACTCACTGGCATTCATTCATGATCTCCTCTTGGCTGCGCACCTGCACCGGTGCCAGTTCCTCCACATTCTCCTCGTAGTTGCCAAAGCATTTGGTGATTTTCTCATCGAACGTATTAACCAAATCTTCGAGGCTGCCGCCAAAAGTTTCAGTAAAGTTGTCTACCGTATCCGCCGTAGAACGCTTATCGCAGCCCTCATCGCCGGGCGCTAGACCAACATCCAAGCCCAGCTCCGCCGTCAGCAGAGAGTTGCAGTTGGGGCTTACCGTACCAGCAGCAACTGCGGCGGCAACACTGCTGCCGTTGAGAGCTCCGCTTCGGCTGATGTTGGCGTCGCGCACTGCCTCCTCCAACAGGCGCATTTTGCTAGCGTCCTGCTTAATGGCTACCGTATCCTTCAGATTTAGATTTAGCGTGTCGTTGATGCTGTTCTGATTTGAGATAAAGTCGCAGCCGCCCCATTCGTCCGTCTCTTCGAATTTTGCTAATGGAGCCTCGAATTTCAGCTCGGCCATCTTGGAGCCGAGGTCACGCATCACGCACGTACGCTCCGTGGGTGGTGAGGGTGGCGCTGTTGGGGGCGTTTTGGCGTTGTTGGGACGTTCAAGATTTTATAAACAATTCAATTTATTCCGCTGTTTAACACTGTTTTGTAACACACGCACAATTGATTGACCTACAATTTGATTTCGCTTTTTCGCACTTGTACGTTTTACTTTATTTTCTTCCTGGCTCTCTATCACCGATTCTTTTTTCGTGTTTGTTGCCACCCCTTGAATGCACTACCAGAAAGGGGGTGTTTTCTAATTTGTGCTTTTTCACTTTTAACTTTATTCGAATTGGATTTTTCGCACTGTTTTGTATTTAATTTGTGCAATTCTCTGCACAAATTATTTATTTATATTTTTCAATGCTCTGCTTTTCTTTCTTTTTTCACATCAAATATTTATTTCCATCAATTGTTAAAAATGTTCTATAATTTCACTCGACCGATAAGCGCAGCGCAGCCACTCCGACATCCACTCCTTTGCAGCTCTTCAGAAAAACAAAAACAAATTCATGAAAACACAAAATGCGGCGATTGCATTCACCACAGTTCCCCACAAACCGAATAGGGTTATTGTGCTGCATGTTTCGTACTTGGTGTGGAAAGAGTCAACGCTGCAACAGCTGATTAGCACAGAGTGATGCATGATACAATAAACAGTAGAACAAAGTTTGCAGCAAATTCTTTATATATAATAATATTCATACGAAAACATAACCATGAGTATTTTCACTTACAGAAAAAATTAAGATTTTATTATTTGAAGTATTTTGCCTGATTTACAGTATACTATATCATATATATATATATATAAGTTTTTGGTCTTATTAGGTAATAACATAATTTCATAGAATGTTTTAGTTTAGTATATAAGAATAAACAAAGTCTTATTCTTTGTCATAACATATGGCGAGAGTGGAATTGTATTGATAATTGGAATCGGTTTCAAATAATATTAAGTTATATCATCTAAGGAAACACAACACAACAATTCCCTCCTTCGAATTCCAGTGCCTTAAGATTAACGCAGCAAATTGTAGGCACATAAATCTAGAATTAAAGATGCCGTCGGAAAGTCGGGAAAATTTCTTATAAAAAACTCAACTCAAAAATATTCTCAAGGTTTGATGCCGTCGCGTTTCGGGTTATAAGATAAGTAAAATAAAAAATAGTAAAAGGTACATCGTATCTTTGGCTTAAGTGCAGAATAGCGTACCCTCGTGAAAAAAATTAATAAGTATGCTTATACAAAGAAGTTTGGCTCCTGAGTCTAACAAACTAAAAATTTTGCTGGGGAAATGCCTACCAAAGGCGTGGCACGGGGTCAAAGTTCAAAACTTTTATCAAAATAACTCATTCAATTTTCAATCGATTTATATGATATGGGTATCAAACTTTTTCTCTTTTTCATACCTTTATTTTGGTGTACCACATTATATACTTTATATGTACGAGTAATAAATTATAAGCAAAAAATTATTTTTTTTTTATAAAATTTAGAAAACCCGATTTTTTTCTCGAAAAAAATCAAAATAAAGATATAATAAATTTGTTACCATATATTCTCTACGGGATTCCCTTTACAATGAAATATAGAACATTGAACTTTTTTTGTTTTTATATTTAAATTTATATTGAGTTAAAAGAATGTGCCTGCAAGGGGATTCTACGGTTTCCGTGGCGCCGCCATTTGATGATGTTTTTAGATATGTAGATTGCCCGAAAATAAATCGAAAATGAAGAACAACATTTTCCGATATCTCGCTTCGTTTTCGAGATATCGAGGTTCAAAGTTTTTATATTTCCATATTGTGCACACCTGACTGTTGCCTGATGTGGTGGTGACTCCCATGAGCCTTAAAAACTTATTGCTAAAAAAATATGGCTTGGAACTATGGATTTGAACAAAAAATACTGTGCACACCTGACTGTTGCCTGATGTGGTGGTGACTCCCATGAGGGTTATTTTTCAAGCGCCCGGCCGAAGGCCGGCCACCTGGGAAAAACTTATTGCCAAAAAAAACTATGGCTTGGAACTATGGATTTGAACAAAAAATACTGTGCACATCTGACTGTTGCCTGATGTGGTGGTGACTCCCATGAGGGTTATTTTTCAAGCGCCCCGGCCGAAGGCCGTCCACACAAAAGGTACTTGAATGCAGAAATTCTTTGCTTAGGCGCGATATTTAATTAAAACACACATTGAAAAAAAACAAAGCTGTATGTTTTTATATTTCATTAAAAAGAGAATTCTACACGCTATAATGCAGTGTAAATTTTTTTGTATCTTAATAACGAGGTTTTTCGAGAAAAAAATCGGGTTTTGTAAATTTTATAAAAAAAAAATATTTTTTTTTGCTTATAATTTTTTACTCGTACATATAAAGTGTATAATGTGTACACCAAAAGAAAGGTATGAAAAAGACCTTTCGTTTGATACCCATATCATATAAATCGATTGAAAATTGAATGAGTTATTTTGATAAAAGTTTTGAATTTTGACCCCGTGCCACGCCTTTGGTAGGTGTTTCCCCAGCAAAATTTTTAGTTTGTTACATTCACAAAACCAAGCTCTATACAGCCAAATTTTTTTTTTTTTTTCACGAGGGTACGCTATTCTGCACTTGTTCCGTATCTTTACAGTGTTGCCAAAGTTTTGTTATATTATAATGCTATTCACTTCAATATTTTTTTCAGACAACTGCCTATTAGATTTGTTATTCTCTGAAGGGTCCTTCCATAACGATTCCACAAAATATATGCCATCCCTAAGGTGTAAGAATTGTGCGGACATGCAGAAACTTGGCATCATTGTACTGAAAATTTGCCGGAGAAAAGCTCAAAGATTGATTGGTAGTTAGAAGTGCAAAAAAATATAAAGCATTTAACTTAAATTGAAGTGGCGCATAGGAATGAAAATACGTGTGAGGGCATGTATTACAAAATTTCAACAATTAAAAAAGAATCGGCGGCAATGTGACAAACGTCAGAAAGAGTGTTGTGTTGTCAAATACAGAAAGAGTGATATGAAAAAAGAGCGCAAAAACAGGCGAACAGAGCGGAAAAAGCGCTAATTGCAGAAAATTCACAGCAGCTACAATAACAAGAGGATTAGTAGCTAAAGCAACTGTCAAAAAGCCAATTAGACAAATGAAACGTGAAATAAGAAAATAGGCGTTTTGTTAAATGTTTTCGTGACATTTAAGAGCGAACTGAAATTGGTTGGCGTGTGATGGCCAAGCAAAAGCAAGAGTATAGCGGCAGCCGCAGCAGTTGAAGCAGCGGTCAAATAGGAGCGAAGCGTCGACAATAACAACAGCAAAAACAAGAGCGAAAACAGCCGTAGAGCTGTGTCGAGTAAACGCGAGCAGAACAGAGCGAATTAAAAGCAGAGACCAATAATTTTCATTGAAGAAGTGAAGTGGCTGCGTTGCGGATGAGACCAGATTGAGGAGCCCAGCAAGAAGCAGCGGCGACAGCAACAGCAGCAAAGCATTGAAAGATTTGTGCAGAAGAAAAGCAGGAGGAAAAATTAAGCGGACCATTATAATTAATACAAATTAGGTGGACCCGTAGTAAGCAAGCCGATAGGAGGGGGCGAAAATGAAAAAATGAAGTGGGCAAACGTGCAATGAACCACCGACAGTGATGTGGGGAAGACGTCACAGAGGAAACGGAAAGGTAGCAGCGGTGTAAGAAGTTAGTGTTCAAGAGGGGGCGTTACGGAAAAAGTGGAAAAATCAGAGAAACGATTTTGTAGCAAAACTGTGAAGAAAATTTCAACTCACTGGCCAAAATAACCGATTTTTAACAACAAAAAGAAGAAGACGACATGTGAGCAAAAACAAAAAAGCAAAAGGTGCTGAAAGCATTTGCAAAAAATAAAACGTAGAAGTGAAGATAATACAAAGAAATACAAGTGTTGAAAGATAAAAAAAAAGTGTCAGCGGGGAAAAAGTGTTTTAAGAAGATTCGAAGAATACATAAAATAATATAAAATAAATAAATAAGCAATAAAAATCTAAACGGGGCACAAACAAAATAAAAAACAGTAGACACGAACGAGGGGAAGCGGCACGAGTGTCGGGCATAGGAAATAGTGGAGTTGTAAATCAGTCAGCGTTTGCGGCGAAAAAGTGTTTTGGTCCTGTGCTGGAAATAAGAGTGAATCGAAACGAAAAAACTGAATACAATTTTCAAGGTGACTACTAATGGGTGTTGTAATAATTCTAGCATTTTGTGTGTTTGCGACTCGGTCCATCCGGTCCGTGTGAATTTCGATCCTATAAGAAAATTGTGGCCACTTTGAGATTATCCTTTTTAGTGAACATTTTCTTCTAAAACGTGAATAACCAAACAAATTTAAGTTTGTTAAAACACCTCAAAAGTATCGCACATTTATGCAAAAAATTTGAATTTTATTGATTTATTCACATCAAGACAAAAAATGTTGGAATAGCAAAACTGAAACTTTTCCCGACTTTGTATATTTTTGCTTTTTATTCTTAAATGTTTTCTTCCTTCTTTGCTTATTTGTCGGCGGCAAAATTCTGGGGTGGCATCATCAGCGCGGTTGGACAGCGCTAACACCGGGGGAAAAATTAGATGAACGTATTCAACAAATTGCAAATCTAAACAGAAGTTTACGAAATTGCGGACTGGCCAGAAGTGGCAGTCATCGGCGACGCACGGCGGGTGGCAACAGAAACAGACACAGACACCGCAACTGGGGCAAAAACAGAAATCGCAGATTGCAGCCACATTGCCACCATGACCAGTGCCGACTGCGTGGAATCGCTACTGAGCACCATGTCCAGCACGTTCGATGCCGAGTGCGCCACCAGCACCGCCGAAGGTGGCACGCTGCTCAACCATGATCTGGCCGAGGATAAAACTCTGAAATGGCGTAATTTGGTGAATAATCAATTTGCCTGCAAGGATAAGGATAAGAAAATGTCGAAAGCGGCGGCGGGCAGCAGTGGCGGTCACAAGCAGCAAATTGAAAGAGTGGAAATGCAATCAGAAGGTGAAACGACCAAACAGAAGCAGAAGCAAGAAAATGAATTCGCAGCCACTGCTACACCAATACGAAAAGCAGCTGGCAGCGATACCACACACACATCAGCAAAAGCTGACGACAGTGACGCTGCTTGCACCGCCGTTTGCGCACAAAGCGTGGAGGAGCAAATGAAGGCACTGCTGGCCGACGACGACGATGAGTATGAAACAAGCGCAAAAGCGCCGAACGGCGATGCGGTGCGTGATGCTAAGGCAAGCAGCAGCACTAGCATTGCTGTTGCTCTTGCCGCCGCTGCCGACATTGCTGATGGTGGCATTTTTGGCGATCACGTCGTTGCCGTTGGTACTGCGAGTCCGTCTACAGGCAGAAAGCGACGTGCACATGGCAACAATAACAGCGCCGCACAAGGCCAGCTAGTCGACGACGTTGCTGTCGAGACGAAGCGAGCACGCCAGTCGCAAGCAGCGATCGTCGCAACAGTGGAGACTTTGGAGCCGGAGGCAAAAGTCGCCGCAGCGCCGTCTAAAGACGATATGGTCGTCGCAAGTGTGTCGGTTACTATCGACTGTGCAGCCAACGTCAACGCCGATGCGGATGCCACCGCGGCCGCGCTGGTTTTAGTGAAACTGGAGACACTGAAAGAGGACGAAGAGCCAAAGAGCGTTGGAAAGGCAAATGCCTGTACTGAGGTGGCAACAGTTGATGCCACCGACGACGACGCTGACGCTGATGCTGCGACAGCTACTACTGTTGGTGCGAGTGCTCTTACCGCCTCTGGTCCAACAGAATACCTGTCTGCTGACAAAAACGTAAGCTTAGCAAAACGCATTACACATCTACATTTGCATGTAACTAGCATACAAAAATAATGGTAGCAATAGCAAATAATTTCTGCATGCCGTTCTGCGTGCTGCAATGGCAAAGTCAAAACAACAACACTAGCAATGAGAACGCCGACAAAAGCAACTGCGGCGCAATAAAGACAATCGCAAAAGCAGCAAAGAAAACGTTTGCCAAACTCGAAATATTTTCTGCTCATTCGTATTCGATTAGTTGGCTAAATGCGTTTAATTAGAAGCAATTCTGAGATTTGTCTAAATTTTGCTTATATTTTATTAAACAAATTTTAGGCTTCATTCAGACCTTATGATTTGATGTTAGTAAAGCTTCAAAAAGCTTGTGCGTTTTATTGTCATGTATTGTTGTTAGTGTTATGTTGCTTTCGGCGTTTTTCTCCATGCCTTATCTGGCTTTATTTACTTTGCAAAGTCTTCAATTGTTCTCCCTCCCTTTGTCCTCTTTCTGTTGTATTTTAATAATTTAAAAATTTTAAGAGCACTTTCACGTTTCGCGCGATTCGCTCTTTTTCGCTCCGGTCGACCTCAGAATTACGGACCCCTTTTGCCTTGTTTTCGTCTAATTTTCTAGTGTTTATTTCTGTTGTTTAAATTTCTGCTGCTCTGTACAGCTTAAATTTATGTATAAAATTTATGTGGTTTTTCCTTCTTAATTGAGAAATTCTTGTTGCTTGGCGTAGCTTTTTGTTTATTGAATATTGCTGCAATTTGTCGCAAGCATTGTTATTAGATTTTGTTGTTAATGTTACTACTCTATATATGGCACATAAAATGTCCGTAAAATTTGTCATATTCTCTCTCTATGTGTGCTATAATTACGTGTCGATTGTTGTTGCTATTAGTTGTAGTTTTCGAGTATAGCGGAGAAGGCAGCAAGATTGCATTGTGTTGTTTCGCACAATGAATTGCGAAATATTCTTTTGACCATGCTAACGATTAAGCTCTCCACGAACCTGACGTCACGTTTCAGTGTTAAATGCTTTATTTCAATATTTACATAAATTATTTTCCTACCACAAGGCAGGGGCGTAGCCAGAACTTGGGCATGGGGGGGTTTTAAAATTTTTTTTCGCCAGTTTAGTATTACGTGTTTTTTAAAGTTAACTGCACTTTCCAAATAGGGCATTTTGTGATGGCTTATGTGACTTATTGCATTGGAAATGAAATTTTTCCCGATTTTTAGTAAAAATTTCATGAAATTTGGTGCACTGGAAGCGAAGTTATTGCATCTGAAGTGAAAGTATGTATGTGTCATCGTACAAAAATGAGCATCGAACATAGACCCAATATTAACTTTTGTTTTAAAAATGTTAAAATTTTAACCGAAGCATTTAAATGTATGAACCAAGTTTATGGTGATGATTTTTTATACCGTGGTGGAGTTCGTAAGTGGTAAACGCGATTTAAAAACGATTGTCAGGACATAAATGCTGACCAACGTGTTAGCCAACTATTCGTGTTTAATATTTGCCAGAGTATTTAGCTATGATTTCGAATAACTGCACAAATTGGAAGGTAATTTTCAATAACATGCACAAATTTTTTTTTAGAAATTTTGTATACAAAATACCGACCCGGGTGATTCCAAGTGCTTTTGCTGTCATTTTGAATAAAACAATAAATTTTTTTTTGTGTACCTCATTATGTGTTAAATAAAACATCTGGAAAGAAATTTTGTATTGGGTGTACAACTTAATAACCGGAATTTTTCAGCGAAATTTGATGTTTTATTGTGGAAAAATCTTACAATATATTTTATTCAAACTATTGTCCCTCGGAAGCTACAACATTTCCCCATCTTTCAGGCAATTTATGAATTCCATCCCAAAAAAATTGCGCCGGCTTGGCGGCCAAAAACGAATCTATCCAATTTCGGATGCCTTGCTCTGAAGTGAAGCGTATTCCGGTGAGGGCGTTTTGCATCGAGCGAAATAAATGGTAGTCGGACGGGGCAAGGTCTGGGCTATAAGGCGGGTGAGGTAAAACTTCCCAGCCATTGTTTTCCAAATAGTTCTTAACCGGAATAGCAACATGAGGCCGAGCGTTGTCATGATGGAAAATTATGGCCTCGTGTCTGGTCACATATTCCGGGCGTTTTTCGATGATGGCACGCTTCAAACGAATCAATTGTGTTCGATACAGGTCACCATTGATTGTCTGGGCCGATTTCAACAACTCATAATATAACGGCCCCTTCTGATCCCACCAAATACACAGCATAACCTTGGCGCCATGGATATTTGGCTTCGCCGTTGATTTAGCTGGTTGGCCGGGCTTCACGTATGACATTTTGCGCTTGGGATTGTCATAATGGATCCATTTTTCATCCCCAGTCACGATCCGATGCAAAAATGCTTTCTTTTTATGGCGCTCAAAATGACCCAACAGAACCTCCCGCAAATGCTGTCTTTTTCTCCAATTTTCGAAGTTATTCATCGTGAAAAATAATAATGATGCACACAAGATAAAATTGTTTTGTTGACTGATTTTGATAGCTGTCAAATGTACCTTCAAAATGACATATATATAAGGTTAGAACTTTCACGATATTTGTTAGTACGGACATCTAGCGTCAAATTCCGGTTATTAAGTTGTACACCCAATAATATTTTCCATAGTTGCAAATTAAATCGTTAAAGTTAGGCCTTTTTTCGAAAAACGAGCTATCGCCAGAGGAAGATACTAAGTACTGAGGTATGAAAAACATTTATATATTATTATATCTTAATTGTGAGTTTTACTCAAAATATCGGCGGAAGAGCCTGGGGTCATCCGGGTGAACGACATTGGCAAACGATGTATACAAAAATTGTTGGTAAGGCGAAGGTTAAGCATCTCAATAGCATAAATTTATCAATAGCATTTTAACTGAAGATTTGGCTATCGAAGGATACCATCTCACCGATCGACACTTGTTTTGACTGTGTTGACTGTCAACCACTCCTCGTTTTCACCTGATGCGGCACCGTGCGGCTGTCACCTTTTCAAAAAATTTTCCGATGAAAAAAAGCGTTTAGACAACGAGGAAACCAACCAAAAGGCTTGTACCGACATTCTGAAGGATATTCCGGTCGACGAACTAAACTACTCTTTATACATGTATTTACATCATGCAAATCGCTGTATTGAGCCTAAACGGGACTGGACTATTAAAAAAACAAATTAGCTTCGCCCAAAAAATTGTTTACTATTTTTCTTTTAAATGTTTAAAAATGAAAGACCTTTTTGCTAATGTGGGAACGTACATACGACGCATAGTGATTGAAAATGTTGACAAATTATAGGCTATGGGGGGTTCTGACACCCTAAACCCCTCCCTTGGCTACGCCCCTGCCACAAGGAACAGCAAAATGTTTGAGATAGAGTTGTTGATAGTGTATATAATTATATTTAAATCGGAATAGATATAAAATAAAAGTTTGCTACCGCATAGCTAAATTATTCTGATGTTCACTGCAGTCATATATGTAATACTTCTATATTGGCAGTAAGCTCAGGGCATATTGAAATTAATAAAGTGTGCCAGATAGCAGGAACTCTCTCTTAACCGTACATTTATTTTCTGACAGTTAATGTCATTATGCTCATGTCAATGTCAGATTTCATAACCCGTCTGTGCTGAATGAAATAATTTCAAAATAAATTGTTGTTTGAAAATACGTTCTGCACCAAAACCGACACTAAAAACGCAACTACATGCCAGGAAAAACGTGCTGTCTCTGCAAAAAAACGCACGGCAATTCAGTTTCTCGGTTTTTCTAACATAAAATACATTACGAAAATATATATTTCTGGAGTACTGAAAGTAAATTTTAAATTTAACGACAACAAAAACAAAGGTTAATCGAACTGACACAAATAAATTGACACATTGACAGTTGCTACTCAGAGAAATAAGTGTACGTCATCTACCTGGTACACTTTATTAATTTCACTATGGCTCAGGGTACATTCGCCAACATCACAGTAGAGCAATAGTGAAATATGAGCGGGAAGCGTATAAACGAATGTACCTTGACAGCTGTAAAAAGTGTCAAAAAGTCAGGTGCGTTCAGGCGGAAAAAAATTGACTGGAAAAAAATAACAATTTGTCGAAATTAACTGAAAATAGTACCTTTTTCTTCAACCGCCTGGAGCAGTTTGACAGTTGTTCATGTGTAGAAGTGCTCATGTATACACGTATAGAAATACATTCACAAGATTTCGTGTTTTCTGTCTCATCGCTTGTCTCCCTTTGATTTCCGAATGAAAACTTATTGTGAAGATAGGTTGCTGCCAATATAGAAGTATTACATACATATATGACTGCAGTCTTTATTCGCACTTGGACCCATTTCCCCTATACGCCATCGCCATTGTCACAGCCGCTGCCACAGACGTTGCTGTTGTGCACAATGTCAACAGTAGCGACATCCTCTTTCCCGTCTATGTCTATTATTCCATTACGCCCCATCCCCTTTATTTTCTTCCCTGTCTTCGTTGCCTTAATCGCACGCAACTTCCTGGATTGTTGCACGTCTCTTGTTTCTGCTTCGTACTCTTGTCTCTCATACTCGTGTAACGTCTTTAACATGTTTGCTATGCGTATTTGTTTTTCTTTTATTTTAGCAGTATACACATTTCTTTATCTATGGAATGGAAAAATAATAAAATATCGCAATTTGCTTTAATCTTTGCTTTGCCTCACTTGGTTTCTGTTCTGCGTGCTTCTTCCAGTCGAATTTGAATTTTGATTTTCTCGTTCCGCTCTTCTTTTGATTTTTACGATTTCGATTTTATGAATTCGTCGAATGCAGAAATGTTTTCGTTTCTCTACTATTGTAACTATAAGTTGGCTAGCTGCCATTAGCGTTAATTGACTTGAATTGCTTTCGGCCAATCCCGATTTGATGATTCGCATATATTAAATTAGCAGCATTTCTCGCTATGAATGAAATTCTGATGTATTAAAACATTTGGTTAAGTTGACGTAACTGCCGGAAGTACGGAAGGTAGACGCACTTCGATCAAAGCAAGATCATTATTTTACCGTTTGTCCATTTTTCAGAAAATTATTTGCCACCAATTTGTTTGCTTGATTATAGTCCCATTTGGTTTCTTATGTTGGCTCATGTTGAACTGATATCGATTCTCTGTAAACGTGTACAGTTATCGAAAACCTTCTACTGATAAGTTCATTTATGTGTTTGTTTCATTTGCTGTGTATTCAGTACATAAACTAAGTTAGCAAGGCTTAGGGATTTCTTTGAATATCGCTATCAATAATTTTGAAATACCTACTAAACATTTATTATTACTGTGAATAAGATCATAACATGGCCTCACATAATACTATAATAATAATAATAATAATAATAATAATACTGTAATTCTAACTTTCAGGGTGCACGTGCATCCAGCGTTAGCCCATTGCGACGTCTGCGCCGCACTCGCAGACCTTCAGAGGCCACCACAACACAAACGCCGACCTCGGCATTGACATCACCGCCAGCGGCAAAACACGCAGCCATACCTGAAGTGGGAAGTTCTGCTGCCAATACTTTAAAAACCACTCCGTCTGCACCGCCATCAAGCGGGGAGCTGGTAAAATTGGCAGCAATTGCTGCTATCCATACAACGAAGGCTATATCAGCAGCGACAACTGCGACTTCCACATCGCTTCCACCGAAACGTGGACGCGGTCGCGCCAAAAAGATACCGGCAAATGAGATTGCTGTCTGCAGCGAACCAGCCGTTGAAACAACGGCAGCTAGCCCCATCAGCAGCAGCAGTCAGCAGCCACACAGCGGCGAGAAGAAAGTTGGTCGCAAACGCAAACAGCCCGAAGATGACGCTGAGGCTACAGAGCAGACCATAAAAACCGAAGAGGATCCGCTTATGGATGAAGCGAATACTAGAGATGCTGCGACCGGCAGTGGCGCCGGTAATGCTAGTAGCCCTACCGATGGCAAGCGTATGCGGCGCAGCGTGCGTCTAGGTAACCGCATGGATGGATTCAAGAATGCGGTAAGTGCTTGCTTGTGCTTTACCATTGTCGAAGCATGTCTAAGGGCTGATAAGATTCTAAAGTTTTCGTAAAATTGTCTAATCTGTGCGCTGATAAGTAACGACATTGTACACAGATGACTTGTTGGTGACGATATGCGTTAGTTAGTGATTGATTCTTTGTTATTGACTTAAGTGAGGATTAGAAAGTTCAACTAAGAGGATTTTGGATATTTTATGTTGTTTGTATAGGTAGATTTCATAAAGGCAATGGAGTATCAAGAGCTTGTGCGGTTAGTCGTATAGTCGTAAAACTATAAGACTGAATCAATATTTTGTTTTTAATTGAACATTGAACTCACTTATCACTATTCAATTCAATAAACTGATATGAATTTAAAATCCTCTCCACAGGAGGGCTCTCATCTGGATGAAATTAAAACGGAACACATAGCCGCTACTAATGCCTCAATTCTTACGGACCCATTAATTGTCTCAGAAGATGTTAGTCATTTAGAAAAATCATCTGTCGTTATTG
This sequence comes from Melieria crassipennis, assembly GCA_963668005.1. Lineage (NCBI taxonomy): Eukaryota > Metazoa > Arthropoda > Insecta > Diptera > Ulidiidae > Melieria > Melieria crassipennis. Next base: position 60,181,156 of record OY764962.1, read on the forward strand.
CTATTGTGGAAGAGAAAACTCCACCAAAGAAGCGAGGCCGCAAGTCAAAAATTCATCATCTTCAGCAACAGCAGCTGGAACGACAGCAGCAGCTAGCAATAGCTACCGGTGGCGGCAGCGAGAGCAGCGAACACACCTCGCCCAACACCGCCAACAAGCGTTCCGCACACGCACCGGCGCAGCTGGTCATTCCGAAGCGCTCGCAACGTCGCATCAAACCCACCACCAAAATTCTGGAAAACAGTCAGCTGCGCTACGAATTCGAGACCAACAATATTGTTCGCATCACACAGGCGCAAGCGCAAAATTGGGAAAGTGCTACTGCTGGAAGTGGTGCTACTGTTTGTGGTGTAGTCGATAATCAGTGTGACTCTGCCACCAACCAGGCGATACCAGTCGAAAACTCCAAGCAGAAAAGCGAAAAGTCGGAGGCGAGTGGTGACAGTGGCCATCATCCGACTGGCACGAGTGCAATTAAAAAGAAATTGTTCGCCAAGTTACAACGGGATCGCGAAGCATCGCGCGCGGCGCTGGCGGCCCAGCAGCAGGCGCAAATCGTACGCCGACCCTGCCCCGATGTAAACAAGTTCCTCAGCGACATTAAAGCGGCAAAATTGAATCTGAACAAGTCGCCAGAAGATAGGAAGTTAAGCAAAAAACAGCAGCGCAAGTTGGCCAAGCAGAAGGAGAGCAATCTGAAAAAACTGGGACTACGACGCAACACGAGCGAAGACGCCAGCGATGTGGACAGCTTGACAGACAACGAAGAGTTTGTGCCCACGACGCGCGTGCAAGTGGAGAAGCGAAGCGTTTCATTGCGCCAACGTACTGCTAAGGAGACTACGCCGCCCGTGCCGTCGTCGCCTGTAACTGTGGTCAAATTGGCGCGTAAGCCGCAACGTCAGAAGCACACAGCACAGCAAACACAGTCGCAGCAGCAACAACCACAACAGCAGCAGCAAAAGCAGCTACAGTCGTCGACAACTCACTTGGAACGGTTGGAAATTATCCCGTCACAACTGCAAGCATTGAATGCGCTTACATTGGTGCCCAATGCTGCCGCACTGACTGGCAATGTGTCTGCGTCCAACTATATCTGTTTGTGTACGAAAGCGTCACAGTTCTACACTCGTAATGTGGCAGACTCGGCTTTCTGTTGGGCCATCGATAACATTGAAGAGCAGAAAGTTGGGTGCTGCAATCAGCTGGCTGGCGACGTAGCGAATTTGGTACGTCCCAGCCAGCGCGTCAGCTACATGATACTCTGCGACGATCACAAACGGCGACTGCGTGCGCACAATTGCTGTGCGGGTTGTGGAATGTTTTGTACGCAGGTAAGCCGAAGGTGTCATTGCCCACCAATTCAATTAATTTATATAGACGTAGTGGTTCGTCTTCCGTTGACCTGCTTTCGCTTTTTTTAAGAGTTAAGTTATTTGTCCTACAGCAACAGAAAAGTCTTTTTGCATGAAATGTTATTTCTGCTTTTCCTTTTAGGGTAATTTTGTGCTCTGCAAGCAACAGCACTTCTTTCACAAAGACTGCGCACAGAAATTCATTCTCAACAGCCCGTATGATCCAAAGCAACCCGCCAACAGTTATGCTAGTCCAACGCTGGTGCTCAAGTGTCCACACTGTGGCATCGATACACCTGAACGTACCTCAATCGTAACCATGAAATGCCAATCATCGCCCGTATTCTTGCCTAGTCAAAAAGCAAAAGTGTAAGCGCCAACTTGCTGACCAAACTTGATTTAATGATACTAAACGAATTCAAATGATTTAATTACAGAAAATCGGTGAAAATGCCTACACCTTTGGTGGGTTCAGTGCCTGTGACCGCAACGCTGCTGCAGCGCAATGCTAATGGTGCGGGCTTACTGATCGCTGACAATGTGGTCGGTAACAGTCGAGGTGGTAGCAACAATTCAACTATATTCTCGCCAATCAACGCCGCTGTCAGCAGTAGTACACTGCGCTCGCAAACCATCGTTTTTGAGGATCTGATACCCGAGTCGGTAATGAATGTAGTGTTGCGTGGACGAGCGTCGGCAGCAGCAACAACTGCTGGTGGTCGCAACTCGACCTCGGAGTTCTCTACACGAGACATGTACTACGCGGTGAAGAATGACGATCTTGAAAGGGTTGCTGAAATACTTGGTGAGCATGAGGCAGCTAAAATCAACCTTAAAGTGTTTAATGAAATTCCACATTTCTCACATTGCAATTTACAGCCTCCGACTACGATGTTACCAGTCGCATGCGTGAATTTCTCAATGGAACCTGCTTGCACTTGGTAGCTCTGTCCGGCACACTGCCAATGGCTGCATTGTTGCTCTGCAAAGGCTATGCGAAGGAGTTGGTCAATATGTTGGATCACGAGCTTCGCACAGCCGCCATGTGTGCGATAATGGGCGACAAATGTGACATATTGAATTTGTTCATACAATGCGGTGCTGACTTGGCTGTTAAGGTGCGCACAAGCATAGATCTATTGGATTTGGTAAAACATTAAACAGTTTTTTAGGGCACTGATGGCAAAACTTGTTTGCATATTGCTGCAAAATTGGGTAATCTGGAAGCCATACAGTTGATTTTAGACAGCTATAAAGCTTCAAAGAATATTTCGAGTTTTTTGAGTTTCATCAATGCACAAGATGATGGCGGCTGGACAGCCATGGTTTGGGCGGCCGAGTTGGGACACACAGAAATTGTGAGGTGAGGCAAGCAGAAACCTAAAATTACTTTTCGAATTCATACTATTTATTTGTCTTTACATTGCAGTCTACTTCTTAATCATGGCGGCGATCCGAATATTTGCGACAACGACAACAACACCGTACTGCATTGGGCCACGCTGCAGAATGATGGCCTAGAGACCATTACGGTTTTATTGCAGGCTGGCACCAACTGTAACGTGCAGAATGTTGACGGTGATACGCCACTGTAAGCGCTGTTGCAAGCGGACTCTGTTCGCATGATATTTAAACGCTTCTCCCTTTTATGCAGTCACATTGCTTGTCGCCACTCCATTACTCGCCTTTGTATTGTCTTAATTGCCAACGGTGCCGATTTGATGATCAAAAATAAGGCTGACGAGTTGCCTTACGACTGCATACCGCACGAGGACTCTGAGTGTGCACGTACAGTCGGTTTCAACATGCAGATGCGTTCGTTCCGTCCATCAGGTTTACGCAGTCGCGTAGTTTGTGAGGACATTTCAAATGGCCGAGAACTGCGCCCCATACAAGTTGTGCGCAGTGACTTGAAATCGGCAGCTGGCGCGTGCCTTGACAATGATAGCCACAACAGCGGAGGAATGGGTGCGTCGCTGCCGGCCGATGAATCCGATGAGATAATGTTGCCCGATCTGAAGTACATTAAAAAATCAATCATACTGCAAAATTCTACGCAAATTGATTACCGTGTGGCGCAAATGCGCATTTGTTCGTGTCAGGATGGGTGAGCAAAAACCTTTATATTTGATAAGATGATGTTAAATTAATTGCATGATTGCTCTACAGTTGCGTTTCTTCAAACTGTCAATGCACAGAAGCATCGGGGAGAAATTGGTATACCGCTGAAGGGCGCTTGAACATGGAATTCAACTTTGAAGATCCAGTGGATATTTTCGAATGTAATGATGTATGCGGTTGCAACAAGGTAAGCGAGAGGTCTACTCGCAGTTAAAAATTTTGTTTTGATTCGCACAATTGACTGTTTTAAACTTTTACAGCTCTCGTGTAAAAATCGCATCGTACAGAACGGCATACGCATTCCGTTGCAGGTAGCTGAGTGTGCAGAACCCGTTAAGGGCTGGGGCGTACGCACGCTGGTGCATGTGCCCAAAGGTTCCTTTGTCTCAGAGTATACAGGCGAAATACTCACCAATGCGGAGGCGGATCGTCGTACAGACGACAGCTACTTTTTCGATTTGGGTCACGGCCACTGTATCGATGCGAATTACTTTGGCAACGTTAGTCGCTTCTTCAATCATTCATGCGAGCCGAACATTGTACCAGTGAGGGTGTTTTTTGAACATCAGGATTACCGCTTTCCAAAAATTTCGTTTTTTGCCTGCCGTGACATCGAGGCGGGCGAAGAGATTTGGTGTGTATGCTGTTATCCAAATGATGTGTTACTTATGCATCAATTAATAATCATGCTAATTTATTGTTGCAGTTTCGATTATGGTGATAAATTTTGGATGGTTAAAAACCGTTACTTTACGTGCAAATGTCTGACTACCTCGTGTCGATATGCCGACAAAGATTTTATGGACAGTGCATCGGTTTCGGTCAGTGATGTGCAACTCATTGGGCCCTCAGTAAATGCTGCCATAGCGAATCGTACGAATGTCAGCGTAGCCTTAATAGACAGCGGTGCTGCCAATAACTTAACCAATGGCATCGGCTTGAGAACCTAGCTTTAAAGTATTGCACTTAAGTCTACAACGGTATTGTGTGAAAACCATAATATTAAAGTATGTAACTAAGACTTGGGACGTAACTGGTATTTTCATAGCACATTGCAGTTGATTTCTTTACGTCATTACAGAGCTGTCACAAGACAGCTCGCGATTTTTACAAAATTCGACAGCGCACCTGCTGTGTTCATATCTAGCTGTATTTTGAGGTAGCATCACACCTCAGCTGGGAACAAATTCATCGGCACAAAAATTATTATATTTAATAATTATTCACTGGTTTTACAATTTTACTGCATATGTATATTTCCAACTGCCATTTAGGTTTCCTTCTATATATCGATTTCCTATACAAACAACACTGACCAACGACTGAAGCAAGTACAATAGTGTTAACGAAATGTTGTTCTATTGTGACGAAGCAATGTCCATTTGCCCACTGAGCTTAAGCGCCCAGCGAGCAAAGACACCGAAGATTTTCCATTGTGTAAATTGTTGCCACAAGTGCCTTGAAGAGTGTGCAAAAGCAGTTTGTTGGTGAAACCTTCCGCTGGTTGGTGGAGTTTAAGCGCTTGGAACTTTGGTTTTGGTAGCATTCTAGAATTTTGGCCGAAAGCTAGGTTTCACTTTTGGCAACAAAGGAAATGGCTGAATGGCTGAGAATATAAATTTTTAGTCAGCTTAGTAATTTAAGCTTCGCAGCTATCTAGCAGCTAGCATTCGCTGTCGTATGTAATTCCCAATTTTTGTTTATTTGTTTACTTTCGAAAGAGACTGCATTAGCAATTTAAGCACTGAAAAAAATGAAACGCAATAATTTTTAGCAATGAAAACCTGTTTGCGCGCTTTGTTTTGTGTTTGTCAATTGTGTAACGTGACCTTAACTTATCGCAACGATTGACAGCATCAATAAAATGGATCAGTTTTGATTTTCTTTCCACACCACTACTCACACTAAGTGTTGTCTCGATCGCTTCGTGCGTCCTTCTACTCACTCAGTTGCGTGCATTCTGCACTCCATTACGCAGCCCACAAATAGTCACACTCTATTAGTTTATAAATAAACAAATTATATACATATATACTTATAAACTAAACATAAGCTTATTATTCGTAACAATAGAATGAGTAAAGAAACTTGAACATTTTGGCTGCACTTCGTTCGACTCCCCGACAAGGAAAAATCATAAAATTAATGAACCGCCTGCGTATCGCAACTTTGCAAACGCATCGGAAATTTTAATTAGTTTTTAGACTACATATGATTTTAAGTAGGGCTTATGAAATGATAATTGTGTGCATATATTTACACCTAAAACACATCCACTCATATTCACACATATTTATGCGAAGAAGAAATGTATTTAATGTAATAAAAAAATTATTTGTTACATACACATATATAGAGATATGTGTATAAAGGACGATAAAAATGTAATAAAGATAGTATGTAAAGCCAATGCCTTGTTATTACAAATACGATACGTAAGGGGACAAATTAATAATGTATCTAAGCCACACGTCTAGAGATGGTGTGTGATTTTTTACATATTCACTTTAATATTTTTAGATAGGAGATCATAAAAATCACATTAAAATTCAGGTAATAAGGAATATTTTTTACTGTATTTTTTTAGCAAAAACCTTATGTTTTTTCTTAACGTCGGCATTATTTACGTGAAATCTCATCTTCAATTAATATCCCAAACTGAAGGTATTCTGCCAAACAGAGCCAAGGAATAACAGGTCGCTGCCCAGGTCCAGTTGTGGCAGCAGCAGTTGTGTGCGTAATTAAGCACAGCGAGTATGTAACTTCCTTGAAATCCCACCATTCGCAGAATAATTTCATAATAAATTCAATATTTTCACTGCATAATTCCGTCATTCCAATTAATTCACGTCATAATTTCGTTGGGAAAACATTGTTGTTATTCACCAACTACGGATATTTTTTCTCTATATTAAAACTGGTTGTTTACGCCAAACAAGTTGCTTGGGTCAAATGTGAAAATGCTGTTTGCAATTAGTTTTTATAAAACAACGAGTGCTGCAAGTAGAAAGTGTGCAGCATGTGCTGAAGGGATCTCACCCCACAACAGGTGGCACAGGGCTCCTATACTAACTGTCCGCTAACTAAAGGGATGTATGTACATATTGCAGTCATCAGTTTTGTACACAAAGCAGAATAAATTCGCCTGATTTACAACTTTTTCGGGGGTGGGGAAGCGTTTATAAGCGCCGCTAGACAGCCGGGACTAAGTGAACTCTCTCGGGCTCTCACCACTCTAACCTAACCTAACCTTCACACTCGAAAATGCAACTCACTACTTTTTTGGCTAAATGTAAGGTATTGCAAGCGCTGCTCTACAATCCTACGCAATCCTTCGCTTCCAACATCATCTAAATGGACTGCATTACAGTGTGAGCAACTGCAAGTGGTGGGCTTTGTCGTCACAGCACGTTGTGCCGCCAGCGCGTGTGACGTCGGCTGCTTATCACTTCAGCGACCACCGAAGAACAGCAAAAGCCAGACCCATTTCAGCGCACCTATTCGCAGTTATCTGCGAAACGACGTCTCGCCGCGCTGTTTGTAAATAAAATGCGAAATATTTCTGCCATTACGACAACGCGCCTGCCTTCAGCTTATCGCACGTGCAATTTTTCGTTATTCCTTTTTCGTTGATCAGTAGTTCTTCGAAATTTGCATTCCCCCCGCAAATCAACCCAAATAATGGAAAAGAAGCTAAGCAGCGCAATAATTTCTTTTTTTACATTTTACTGCGAATTGGAAATTTGAAGTACTTCAATTCCCAGAGAGGAGTAAATTACTCAACGCAACACACCGACGTCAATGTGGCCGCTTAGCATTGGCTTATCTGGCTGGCTAGCGGAATGCGCAGATGCTGGTTGAGGGTTCATGTCGGTTTTTGGAAAATATTCAACATTCTACGACCACAATATTCAAAGTTACTCAAACGTTGCAGTGTAAGCGATATTTGGTTGTTTTAATTTTGCGCTGGGAACAGTGGCGGATTCAGGGGGCAGAGGTTGGGGGTTGAACCCCCGAAATATTAGGGTCGGCCTTAAAACTACGTACAAATTAAAAGGCATTTTTTGGCATTTTATGAATATTAATGAATTACTTCTTGAAAATCACCCCCAAAAAATTTTTGTGAATCTGCCCTTGGCTGGGAAGTGAGTATTGGCCGTTGATAAGGAATTTTGTAATTTCTCGGTAAAATCTCGATTCATACGCAAATCTCTGAAAAAAAATATTTCAGAGTTCAAGTTTCGTAGACCGCACAGAGGAATACATCAATTGGACTTTGTGCCTTACTCGGAAGGGTGCAGATACTCTTCAAGCTACGCTCAATACGATTATCAGTTTGCAGTGACGTAAACACCGAGGGGCAGACAGGCCCTGATTTAACGAAGTTTTTGCCACCTCTGCAACGAATTTCGAGTTTGTTTCACTTTAAATCGAAGCTTGCATCGGTCATAAAATAAATATCTTTTTTTTGTATCTCTGAACTTGAAGAACCTTGAGGGGAATTTGCGACATGTTTTAGTCGGAAAGTACTCAATAAATGTATACTTGTATGCATGTTGGTATATTTTTCAGACGAATAGAGATTATGCTAATGTGTGCCACAGGTCTCAATGTCATTGCCACACTCGCATGCAATAGCAATAGAGCTGCTATTGACAAGCTTAAACTTATCTACAGCTAAACAAAATTGTCCAAAAAAATCCAAATTCTTCCTTCTTTTTCTGCCTCTTTACCCAACAAAATCAATGTACTGGCCTTGCTCTGAAGAAATTAATAACTTTAGCTTTGCTTATAAAAAATAAATATTTATTTCGACACTATTAAAAAAGATATTTACAGTTGCAATTTTGTGTTATGTCTAAATTAGTATACTTAGTTCTAGTTATTGGTTTATAATAATGTAGACACATAGTAAGTAGTGAACTAACTAAAACTATTCGATAGCACTTTCTCCATGGCGTCTACGCTAGAAACTTTGTTGCTATTCCAGTTTGTTATTTATGCGTACGGCATTCTAGTGCTTATATTATATTCAAGCTTCGAATCTGCTGTATTATCGCTAAGCATCTTAGGAGCGCGCTTACCTAATTGCTTAGTAGTAACACTAAGCAAATAAGCACAGCAAACAGTTGATTTGCTTAGTGGTAGTAATGATTTTGTTCGACGCATGTTGTTGCTATAGTAAGTATCTACTGATACTTTGTTCTTTGCCGTTTTTGTTATTTTGTCTGAGTGTCTCAATTTAAAGCTATTTTTAGTTACGAGCATTGCAACATTTCAGTAAAAATACTATTGCTTAGTAAACATTTCGACAGCAATTACGTTCAGCTATCCAGAGGCAGCCAAAAATTGCTAAGATTGCCAACAGTGGTCTTGAGGTTATTGTTTTGTGATTTGTAAAGCTTCCGACCAGGATTTAGCCAAAGCGCCACTCCGATTGGCGCTGCGAATTTGGCTAAAGTCTTAGCCCGGCTTAGGCAGTTTAATTGTTGGCAGTGTCAATCGGAGTGGCGCTTTTGTGTCATTGTGTCCGTACGCTGCTCCGATCCGATTGGCCTTTGCCGACTCGTTCACTATCTCAGCACGGTCGTTCGCTCCACCTGCTGCTGCCACTTTGCCTGCAACACATTCAACTTGGCGCTCGCTGACTGCTGAGTCTAATGCGCCTAAGCCGCAGTCTCTTTTGCATAGTTCTTGTATTTGTTGTATTGCTGCCTCTCGATTTTGTTAAGTAAAAATATTCCAGTCTCTCTATACTCGCCACTTACTGAACTGAGACGTGACAGTCCAGCGGCTGGCTCCGCTCAGTGCGTTTAGAACTTTTTATTACTCTTCAGATAGGCCTTTTGCTTGACCGTCTCCTCCTCGCAGCTACCTTCCGCATCACGCTTCAGGCAGATGTGTTCGGAGCGTAGCACAAAACACTGCGTCTGCACCATATTGAAGAACAGCTTGCCAATGGTTTTGGCGTCCTCGTCGTTGGCCATCTTCAGGCAGGTGCGGAAGCGCCGATCGCAGTTGCAGTGCGACAGAGTGTATGGACGATAGTTGAAGAGGTCGTAGCGGTTGCTCATGGCCGGTATGTAAATCTGGCAGTGATCGTGTTTGCGGCAACACTTGTCCGCAGCCGATCCACCGAGGTGATTGTAGGTGCCATTGGCGGTGTTGCCACGCCCACACCAACGGGTATTGGGTGCAATCAGCCAATCGGAAAGTTCCCGTCGTTTGCGCTGACCGCGTGCTGCACCATCCTCTGTCTCCGGCTCATCCGCCTCCACATACTCGTACATGCCGGCATTGTCGCTATCGCCGTCGCTGCTGCTGCTGGCGCCGTTGACGACGTCATCGTTTTTATCGTATGATTCGTGAGGTAGTTGCCACCGCTCCAATACAGCTGCGTCGCTTGCCTCCTCGCCATTGCCATCGTCGTCGTCGTAGTCATCGTCTCCGTAGTCGTGCGTATTATGGCCGAACTGCTCTTTATTGAATAGTTTTTGCTGTTTTAGTTGTTTGTTAGTACCCAATTGATTGGCGCTGTCTTCTGCTGCCGCTGGCAAGTGTCCCGAGCGCGTTTGTGCTGCCAAAACCGATAACAGCAAAACACAAAGGTAAACCGTCATGTGACTCTGGGCCATTGAGAAGATTTTCAAATATTCCGCTGCAACGTTATTGATTACTTCGAAATTGGATTTCACGCCACTGCTCCACTGCTGATATTCGATACTTTGCAATTTCTACTTGTTCTGAAAAAGTTTGAAAACGTCTCGCCTTGGTTACTGCGCACGCCGCACTTAATTGATGAATAAACCAATAGTCGGTCCGATGGCCGCCTTTTATACCAGCAGCAGATGCGGCGGTAGTGGTGCTGGTGTTGGTAGAGTGGGCACACCGCAAACATTGCTAATTTTGCGGGAGCCAAACGAGTGAAGGTGAGACTTAGAATTGAGAGAGCGAGCAGAGGCGCGAGAGCGGAACATTCGAGCACTGCCTCCCCATTGGAAAAATAATATTTATGAAATTGTTTCACGCAAGTGATGCTAAATACAAGTAACATATATGCATAAACGTTTAAGTTTCACTTACTAACCCCCCTAACTTTCCCGGATTACATGTTTTCATTTTAATAGCATAGATATGAAATATCTGCATCTACTTAATTTTCCCTCACTTTGTCCAAATTATATCCATGTCCGCAAAACAACATCCGGTACACATTCATCACAACGTCCGTTAAGGGGTCATTCTCATGCGCGGACAGGAAAAATTGAAATTTTTCAGAAATTATTTCCTTTGTGAATACGAGGAATTATCAAAAAAAGATATTCCACTTTAATTTATTCATTGTTATGGTACAAAAATAAAAAAAAATAAAAATTTTTTTTTAATTTTTTCAAACACTTTTTTTCGATTAAAGACACGGCTTCTGCCGCGTCATGGTCAGCTGGCGGGGATTGTTTGAAACATAAATTTCAAAGAAATTCTTAATCAGTATGAACGTACCTCTCGCCCGTAGTAAATTTGAATTTTTTTCATAAGAATCTCACAAAATGGCAGGCATTGGAAGTTAGAGCAGTAAAAAATGGTTGTTTTTGAAGATTTTATCAATGAAAAAAAATATGAAATTTTTAACATATCAGAGTGAATTAACTAGGGGCGATAGCTAACAGTATGTAGAATGACGTGACAAAATCGCAGAGAGATCGGATGAATGGTTTTTTTAAATCATCCCCGCCATTTCAAAAAAAGGCGTTCCGAGAAAAACACGTTTAAAGTTTTGACTAACTGATTGAATCCTTGCTAGAAACCTTGACCGCTCGTTATATAAATGTCTGTAGAAGCCGAAATACTTGAAATTTTCCAATAAAATTTTGACAGCACCTTCGTCAAAGATGATACATTCCAAATATGTTAAAAAAAAAAATTGATTTTTACAAAATTTCACATGAGAATGACCCCTTAAATAGACGAGAATCGGCGCAAAGATGTCAACTTTTTCTAATTTGAACCGTCATCACTCCAATCTGAAACCCTTCCCATGACACAAAAGTACTCATAAATGATAACTTCTCGACATCCCTATCTAGGACTCAACTAACCAGCCGCTGTGAAATTGCAGCGTGATTGTTTTAATATAAAATTATCTATATTTTTTATTTATATGAGCGCATCTCGAAAAAATACGAAAAAGTGCAGATTGCCAGCCCATTTTAAAATTGTAACGAAAAGAAAACAGAAACCAGGGTTGCATTTGTAAATAAACAGTATAGTACTAGTAATGGTCATCATGTGGTAAATCAAAACATTATTTCCTGTTTGCGATGATCAATTAAGTTATTTATTTTAAATATTTTTTTGGTTATCTAAAAAATTCGAAAACTGCCAAAAATAAGAGTATGGCGATCAATAGAGTGGTGATTCTAGCGTGGTAATTCGTCGGCTGGCAGGTGTTGTCAAAGTTATTTAATTTATGCACAGGCTATTCCGCAGATCAACTTCCAGCGAACACATTTAATTAAGCCCACAACCGTAACGCAACCGTATTGTTTCTATGAATATTTATTTCTTAGATGAGCACTAATGATGGTACTGTAATGCATAATATGGGTTCACGAGCACTCCAGTACTTTGAAAGGACTTAGAGAACTGCAACGAACTGTATAAAGGCTTTAATTCTACGTAATAATGCTTCATTGAAAGATTTTCCACTCTCAAACTCTCCTTCGGACGCTGATAACAGTTGTTTGCAAAAGGTTTCGTTGAAAATTGATATAAGATTCTTCTTTAAAACGCTTATATCCTCCAGAGAAATTAATCCTTGGAGCGTACCTAAAATTATATGAAAAGTTTGTGTAGAATTTTAGTACCGTTGACATCTCAGGGGTAAAACCATGTTTATGTAAAGTTGTAACCTTGAATTCGCGGCTTGCTGGCACCTCCCGAACACGATATGCACCGCATATAAAAATCTAAGTGGGCCCATAGTAAAAATAAGTTTTGTTCTATTATAAACACACAAAGAGACAGCTCATTCTGTTTCGCCGTGTATTGTCGCATCAAATCCACAACGGTGCATTGGGCTGTAAACAAATTGTACACATCAACTTGATTAAAGTACATGACATATTTAAGCATTTAATACTCGCCATACCTGAAGCATCGAAGGTCGTATTTGATAGGGATGATCTCTGGCGTAGTAAACTGTTAGCCACAGCCTTCTGAATATGATAGTACTCAACAGATCCTTTCAATTGATTAAGAATTACGTCAATGTTTCCCGTATTAGTGCAATTCTCATTCCTAAAACACAAAGGTTTCTGTTAATAACCAAAGGCCAAATATAATCGAAATTTGGTACTTACCGTTGAAACAAATCCTTTATACTTGAAGTAAACAAAATATCATTTGACCGCTGATCTATGGAATGGCTCGATATAGTTTTACGCAGGTAAATTGCTACATTTGCCGATATTTCCAGAAAGTATCGCACATGCAAGCCCTTCTTGGCTTCAGTTGGTTCGCAATAACTGTTGTCAGGCTTTAGCATCTTTTTGAACAAATCATCGCTCACAACAAAATGCGAGAACGTTGATAACATAAGACGTTGAATGCGGTACAAATTGGCTCCGTTCTGATTATTTTTATCATCCAGTAAACAAACTCCCTACAAACAGAATAAAATTCAATATGCAGCCAGTCAGTAAACATTCGTCATCCTTACTCTGCTAGCAGTGCGCGAAATAAGTCCAGTTATCGCAGAAAGCTCTTGCAACAGACCTAAATCGACGTATGGCATTCCGGTCCTCAGGATTACTTCAATCATATCGACATGTGATAGTAAAAAGTGCACAATTTGAAGCATCGCAGACTCGTTTTCTGGACCAAGAGTCGATACTAGGCAGTCACATAGGCTCAACGCGGGGAACAATATTTGCCGGAAACGTATGTCTGCAGTTGGGATGAAATCTAGCGGGTCTGCCTTCCAAAAGAGCGTATTGTTTTGGATGTCGGGATGCATATCGAAGACCTTCATTATTGACAATACACCCATCACTTTGTTAGACAGCAGTAGCTCCGCGCCCATGCGCGAACTTGCCAAGCGCAACAACACCGCCATGTTTGACTCATACACATATATCGGCTTCATGTTATCGACTGTATTTGACAACGTGCGACACAGCTCTTCATCTGATTTCATAAGGCTTTCAATAAGGTTGGATAAGTAACCACGGCTCATGATAAAATTTATCACGCTTGGCATAGTGTCCAGATCGACAATAGCAACGAAACATGACAATGCTGACATCTTACAAATATCGTGCCCAGAGATGCAGTCATGGCATAAAATATCGATTAACTTGTCCCCAAAGCCAAGAAATATTTCCGCTGACATGCGATTCTGGTTATAGTCAGCGGATATGTATCTGTTTTTCTTCAAACCCTCGTCCGAACGCAGCATTTGGCTGGAATTGCGTAACAATAAGATGGTGTGTGTCAGTATCTACTCTAGAAATATCAGTATCTACTCTTACAAGGTGTTTCCATCGCTGAAACCGTCCTCAGAAGTGTTTCCTTTTAAAATACGCAGACAATTCAAAAGAGCCGAATACAAATTAATTCGGAGCTTTTGCGACGCCACATTGCTCACAATAATCCATTCTAAAATATTTTTTACGATAAACTTTAAACTGAGAAAATTCGTTTTCGATGTGGACACATTCAACTCGTTGCTTGACTCCAACCTTGTTGCTTTCATCTTTGCATACTTTGGACCTGCTCAAATTAGATAATTGTGAATTCCTTTCTATTTAAAGTCGACTGTATATTAGTTGCGGAAGCACTAATATTACCTGCAAGTTCGTGCGCCTGGAAAAAGCAGTATCGCAAATTGACTAGTAATATAAGTACGGCTTCTGACGCCAAGACCGATATATCAAAAATCGGTTGAATGGGAACGACTTTGTTTAATAGTTTTTGCAAAATGTCCAATATGAGTTCTTGCTTCGTGGTCGTCGCCAAAACTTGCTCTGGGGCACAGCAAAATAAGACCTCAGTAACCTAAAATTCATATTATTGAAGCAAATGTTTACTTATCGAAAAACAGCAGCTGCCAAACCTGTCGCCACGCCTCCATTAATTTCACCATGGAGCATGTTTTATTTCTTTCATCATTTACTTTTAGTGCGAAAAGCAAAATCGACTCCATTTCTTGCAAAATTAATTTCCTCTGTCCGCTGGCTATTGTACTCTGCACAGTGCACAACTCCTCATTTAATATTTGATGCAATCGCTTTATATTTATTAATTTGTGGCCTTGGTCAGCCTTAAACTCGCACTCGCTCAAAATCTGCTTGGTCAACGAACTGTCAAAGAACTCCCATTTCGGGTTAGATTGATCTCTCATTTCGCAGGCTAGCCAATCTAAAGTATTGCAGAGAAGAAAATTCGAAGCCTTTTCTGTTTTTGTTTCGGATTCACCGAAAATATTCGCCGAGTAGGAGTAATAGTTATTTAGTTCGGTTGATGTGTTGTTTTGAATGTCTTTTCCCGACGACCCCACTAACAGCTTGCACAGCTGCTGAACCCTACTCAGTTGGCAGTAAGTGGCTGAGAGTTTCAACTCAATTGCAGTCGTTTTTAGTAAGTGACTTATTTGGTTTAATACATGTGAGCACTCGATATTTCGAAATGGCAGCTCCTTCAGATGACGACAGAGGAAATCATTGCAGGACCGCAAATACCTTAAGATGACATCCGAAGTACGCTGGTTAGCACATAGCGCATATACGAGGCTATACGATCGCTCCACGATTCTCTCGTTATCCACATCATAAAAATTTACGCTTTTTTTCAACTGCAAACACAATTATTTAATTATTAAGCAAACTTATCTACAGCAAATTCCGACGTACCTCCAAATGACTGTCCAACAAAGAAACCAGAGACTTCATGCAGTTGCTCATCGAATCGATAACTCCTAATTTGTGCCTTTCGGTCACATCCCGCGAAATATCAAAGCCAAGAAGAAACATTGTCAAATTGGGCGACGGCTGAGACAAGCATCCTTCGAGCAGCTCTATTATAGCGTCTTTGATTCTCAACTCGATTTTTGAAAGTGAACTGGAATCGGCTGCATTTTCCAGAGCATTGTGCACCAATACGGCCGGTTCACTTTCTAAACACTCAACAAATCCTTGCCGTATTTCCTGATGTAGATTACTGTTCGAAGTAAACATGTCCAAAATTTGAGAAGTAACATTCGGTAGCCGGGACACCATACTCAATATTTTCACACTTATGAGCGAGTGGTAGGGTAACCAGCTGAAATATGTAACAAACTTGGTGGTATTTAGAATGTGATCCGGCCGTCGGCTACGCGGATTCACATCCAAAAGAATCCTATTTAAACCAAATAGCAACGTGGAACTGTTGGCAACTGAGTGTGCAATGAAAAAGTCATCCTGCTTCAATAAGCCGTTTTCCAAAATACTTAAGCAGTGGAGAGCGCACTCCTCCAGCAGCTCTTTCCCATGAAACTTATTATACTCATCTAATTTGGTCCGTGCCTCGTCAATTATCAGCAAAATCAAACGTAAGAAATCCGATTTTGTATGCAGTTGTAACATTATATGGTAGCCAGGAGGTGGGTTCTCATCACGAACTTCTTCAAAATCATGCGTCGTGATTTCGTAGATTTCCAACAGATAATGCAGCAGTTTCAGACATTTCGCACCAACAGCCCACTTTTCGGAATAGTTTTTATATGTTCTACGAACCCAATCAGAAACATTAGTAAGATGGGTTGCACATGAAAGTAGAATTCTTACCTATCGTAGAATTTGAGAAAAACTCCGTCAATAACGAATGTCAAGTATGGATCAAAACCGGGTTTTCGGGGTCCTGCGCCCAAATTCTTTGGAATATGTGTTGTCGCCATCGAATATAGGAGCTCCAAAATTCCTTGCGAAAGAGGATAGCTCTCAAGACGACATTCGTTCTGATTTATTTCTGTTTCAAGACTGCAAGTGTCTAAAATACAAATGAAGGCCATTAAACTTCAAATCGTACCAAATTAACACCAAAAAATAAGTCAATAAATTAAATGCGGTCCGACATACTTACTGTATGCATTAGTGGTAGGAATTGTGGGAATAATTTGTGAAGCTTCCACATTATTCCAAATTGAAATAGCAGTTTCTTTTGACTTGGCCAGGGCCGCTAATGCGTATAATATATCTGCCTTCAGTTGCAGTGGCACCGAGCAGCTCAGTAAACCTTTAAAATATATGCAAAGAAGAAACCAAGACGAAAACTTTTAACCCATACATATTTTCTGCAGGTTCTACTTATCTTTCTTTAAGAAGACCTCAAGAAAATAGTAAACTTTAACAGTTTATAAAAATTTATTGTTTTACTTTACCTAGAAGGACATGCAAAGGTGCCCAATTCGGGTGTTCACATATTGCAATTCTCGCGAACTCATCGTAATTGGCAACGGCTCTTACAACTTCCAATACCGCTCGAAGGCCTTCTATTTCCTGTGGGTTTATGGAGCGGTTAAATATGCGATTTCTATATATTGTATCGCTACCAGGACACTGTTCTTGTCGAAGATTTCTAAATAGATAATCAAATTTGCAGGATACACACAAATTCGCATTTCGAAATTGAAATTTAACTTACGTGTAGTAACGTATTAAGGACCCGAAAAAGTGCTCCCATGAAAGTGTTGTACTCCCCGTAAGCCCTGAGGCCTGTTTCAACAAATTGAAAGCATTACGTGCAGACCTTTCGCAACTTGTTAGGCCAGCGATCATTTTTAGGTACGAAACAAACAGCGTGGAGGGCAGTAATTCACCTGCCAATCGAATAAATTTAAACAAGGAGACTTCTCGAGTGGTTGTCTTAGAATAGCTCGGTGCAATGTCTAGTGGTCCCCAGTACTCAACACACAGCGACAGTCCTGCTTGATTTTCTTTGTAAAACTTCGCAATGCACAACATTAGCATTTCAAAGCTGTGATCTAAATTTGGAGGTGGTTCCAAGCCTTCCTTCATAAAACTCATAATAGTTCTTGCGGTCTCATCGGCTTTTCCCCGCAACTCAGTCACTTTTGAATGCATAAAATCTATAAAGTCGGTGAACAG
Organism: Melieria crassipennis; assembly: GCA_963668005.1. Lineage (NCBI taxonomy): Eukaryota > Metazoa > Arthropoda > Insecta > Diptera > Ulidiidae > Melieria > Melieria crassipennis. Next base: position 60,198,776 of record OY764962.1, read on the forward strand.
CATATGAATACGGCGAAAAAAGAATTCGGTCCTGTAAGTATTTACAATTATTTTAAAAGGAATGCCAGCAAAAAAAAAGACAACAACTCACTTATATATGATTTTGCTGTCCAATATATAGTAATACATGAACTCGAATGTTTTGCATGCTATAGCTTCATCGATTAATTGCTCATCGTGTTCTATCACCTTGGAGTGTGAATATTGTATGTTTTGTGGCGCATGACGCAAGCTCGCCAGTGACAGACCGAAGCCTAATTTCATGATCCCAACTAAATTGTTTGGACTTTCACCGGTGGTTTCGCATATCAGGACCTCATAAACGTGTTGTGCAAAGTCAAGGTCACTTATAATGGGCAATTTTTGTGCCATGCTAATGTCTTCGTTCTTTTGCAAAATGCTGGTGTCACACGAATAGAGTAAAGCCATTAGCAGTGTTAATGTGATATCGTCGATTTCGCCCGTTGCTTCAGTTGGCTGGTACTTTGAAAGACTTTTCACAAGCTTGGCAACGATTGTCTTCGGCAAGCCCCGCTGCGCAGACCAGTTAAAAAGCGACATGGCCAATGCCATGCGAACATCCTGAAAGAGCTCTTGTACTTGATTCTGATGTTTCTTAGATCCCAACGCACGATTTTTTGTCAGCAAAACACACTGGAAATTATACATCAATTAGTTATTCAGTTATACAGAATTCGGTAACACATTACCTCTTTTGTTATATCCAAGTCTTCCAGTAAATTTATAATTCTTTCAAGAATATTCGAATCATCCACAAGACATTGTGTGTACGTAGAAATCAGGTTAGTTATCTACAGGATAACGAATGCGAGTATAAAAATATATTACTAGCACCAGACTTAACCGACTTACCTCTTTTGGTATATCCGTAGCCCAAGAAACGCCACTAGTTACCTGAAACAAGTCCCGTAACGAGCACGAAAGTGCTTTCCTTCCATCATAATATAGTAAAATTGCAACTAGACCACGTGGCAGGCTGGGATGTTGCGGCATTTGTCGTTGTGCCGTGCAAAGAAGTTCCAACGAAATAAACTCATCTAAATCGAACATGTCAGATATGATAATGCATTCATCCACCAGATCCTTAGAAAGAGGCATGGTGCGCGTGTAATTGGAAATCGCTATGCCATCAATTACGCCATTTAATAATTGATTTCGACTCCTCTCGTTCTTGGGCTGCATATAAAAATAGGAGTTCAAAAAATTATGATACATGTATTGTACCGAAGCATTGAACAGTAAAAAATTCACACTTCTGAGCATTACAATTCGTCTCGATTTAAGCACTTAAAAAAAATTTAGTTGAAAAAAACTCATATATATATCTGCTAAGCAAAGCATAATTGTGACCAGGTAAAAGTAAGTGCTAAGCTAAGTATTAAGCTGTCGCTGTTTATAGAACTGATCGAAGCTTTGAGCGCTCCCTCCTTCTCAGCTGATACCATTAAGAGCAGCAGCCGACATTACCTAGCCTGCGTTATACAGTACAAATAACAAACATACAAAACCCACCGAATTTCTTAGTAGTGCCGAAAAATTCTGCTTGAATTTCTTGAGGTGCATCTCTAGCTCCACCGCAGATGAGGCTGTCGGACATGCTAGCGTACGTTCTATAACCTTGTACAAATGTTTGTAGGGACTCCACATATCCTCCGGCAATGCTGAAAGAATTTCAATTTTCTCAACAGAATACTCAATGATATTCATAAATATTGCTTTTACCTTCCATTTTGAACAAATAATAATAACACAGCACACGCCGCTTAACCGCCAACAGTACTCGCTTCGTTAACAATGTTGCTAAAAATTAAATCTTGACGGCACAATGACAGCTTGTCACAGGGTGACTTTAAATAAAAATGTTGACCAGGCAATTACTTACGAAGGTTAACAAATAAAAAATTTAAATAAAAAATATAAAATATTGAAAACTTGAAATAACAATATATGCATCGGCAGATTGTACAAATATGATTAACACTTCATTTTGTCCTTAAATAGGGAGCTTAACATTGTTTTTCAAAATATTGCATGCCTTTTGTTTTAAAAATTTATCTTTCGAATTTTCGGATATAAATTGATACATGTGTAAAAATTAAAGAGATGACATTCATCAGCTTTTGAGGAATTGAATATGGGTATATTGTGGAACTACAGATCATCTTTGGTCTCGGTGCAACTAAATCCTATTAAATCGAATACAAAAATATTTGACATTATAATCGAAAACATTGATTTTATTTATTGAAAACAATAGTCGTTTGTACACATTTCACAAGAATTTACCTTTCGTCACTATGAGTTTTTTTTTAATCTTTTAAAGCAGAGGTTCAAGTCTCGCAACGATCCTGCCTTGTAATCAATCTAACAAGCTACGAACAAAATCGTATTATGATGTTTCATAATTCCTTATTTCATCACAAAAAATTTTCAAATCAATTTAAATTTTCACAATTTTATTGAATTTATATGTTAAACATACATATAAAAAGATATATCGACTATATATATTTCTGTAATTGTTCTAAAATAGTAATTTAAAGCATTTAATTCTAATTTTGGCATTACAAATTAAGTTTTGTACAACTAGCTTCCACGGATATCGACTATAAACTAATCGTTTCAGCACAGCATTACGTAAATTACCAAACTCCAATTCCGTAATCCGATGTCCAGGTAGTGTTTTCCTAAGGCGCATTCGCGTAGTGGCAATCGCCGCTTCCTTAACGCAAAATCGCAGCTCCCTGAAATTTGGTCTAACGCATGGCAAAAATTTGCAAATAAAAGGAACAGAGTACTCCTTTTATTTAGAAACAAATTCCATTTCTGTGCCCAATGAAATTTTGGTCACGCTCTCTCCCTTTTCGGCAAGAATCTCTTCAATGTTTTTCTTGCCGTTTAGATCAGTAAACCAATTGAGATTATCGGCAATGAGATGGTTGTTGGCACACCCTTCACAGCGCACTATTACTACTCCCTTTCGATACGCTACCTTCGATATGCTCTTCATGTTGCGTGTCTGGCAAACTTTGCAAGTAAATATAAGCTGTAGCTTTGCTTGCAATTCCGCCAACGGTACCGATGTGTTTGCGACGTTCCTCTTGGATGACAGACTCAATGGAGTGGTGGCCACACTTGTGCTCGCACATCTCGCACTGAATCGCAGAGCTCGAGACGCCTGAGAAGCTGCAGTTGTCTTACTTTGTAGTAACCGTACCAAGCCACGTGAATTCAGTGTTATTATCCGGGAAAAACTCATGTTTATGAAAAAGTTGTTTCTGGAGTCAAAATTTTGTTGCTTTGCAGTATTGACACAAATCGGTAGGATTGCTAGTACGGGTATATCTGTCGATATTTACTAGTGCAATTAATCGGTTTCATTTTGTTAAGAAATAGAGAAATCTTTACTTTGCTTATCGGAGACATATCTTTGTGTCAATTTCGACTTGAGATGGTAAAATATCGAGCTCTTCTTATCCCATTCAATGCACATTATTTTGATCATAATTAACCAGAAGATTTAAAAAGTATCGATAGCTTCAAATCAATTGGAAATTGATCTGAGTCTCTCGGTACTTTGGTTCGTTCCACTACCCCACATCTGATTTAGAAACTTTGATAGCTTCGCATATGTTACATTAAAACATAAAGATCCTTCTCCTATCTTGCAAAAATATATTGGACTAGTGCTTTATTTTTACCTGAAATCTTGTATGCATCAGTCTATCAAAGCGGTATAAAGATTATATGACTGCAGTCACTTTCGTTTCCAAGTGGTAAGTATATAGTAATAATACAACTTACAATTATTCATAGCTGGCAAAAAATAGTTCAAATCTGTATGACTACTGAATTTATATTTTTCAAACAGAATTTGATTAGAGAAAAATAATGGCTCACGTAGCATCTTCTAAGGAATCTTTGTCTCAGGCACTTCAGAGTCGCATTATACCGAATCAGGAATACTTACTACAGGGCTCAATTTTGGATTCAGCTGTTGACCACTTGATGCACAGGTCGGAATTATTTAAAATTTAAATTGGTGTTCTGTCAAGTTTTTACTTACGAACTAATGTTGATTACACCAAACAAAAACTAAAAATGGGAATTCTGTTTTTATACAGGCTGAAAGGACTTTGCGACAATGTGGACACATCGCCAGAAACATTTAACGACCTGGAAGTGTGCCTGAGCCTCAGACAGCCTAATCAACAGACTCCTCTAATGCTGCGCGTTCGAAGGGCTTTAGATCGCGATGCTCCATTTCAGTTACGCTACATTGGCCAGCCAGAGCTGGATCGCTCGAGGCCTACACTCGTTCGCTCGAGTATTGACGTGGGTTGCACTTCTACTGTCTTGGAGTTCCTCACTGAACTGGGATGCAGAATCGATTTCGAGTATGTAAGTCGAGGTATGTAAAGCACTAATAGATGAACAAATGTCAAGGCTGATGTATCCTAAGCTCATGTACTATATCTTCTACAACACAGGTTATATGTTTCGTAAAGGGCGCATGAAAATAACTGTTTCTAAAATAAAAGTTGTTCCTGGCAAACAGGACATTAATAACGAGTCAATATCGCAAAGCTATCTTGTCGAATTGTCGGTGTTGGCGCCAAATGGCCAAGATGCGATCGGTGACGAAATGCGGGTGTTTGCAGAGCAATTAAAACCCTTAGTGCAACTAGAAAAAATTGATTATAAACGACTGGGAAGTATACCGTAACTAGACTTAAGTACTTTTAAGTCCAAGCAATAAATATTTATGTACATTATGTGAAAGTGTGCTTATTTTGCGGCTTTAGACAGAATAAATTGTAAAATGGTAGGAATATGGATGTTTTACTTCTTTGAAATTCTATTCTTCTACTTCAAGTGCTTCCTTCATAGGTAATATTGAAGCAAAAGAGCATCCGAATAAAGCGAAATTAAACGCATATCGATGAAATTTGGTTTACAGTATTCAGAATAACATTAAGCATAAATTGCTAGTCTACGATGCGCGTTTTAAATATCTATTAAATGGCGCTCGCAGTCTTCAGTGCCACGTGTGCTGGCATACAGTGCACTCGATGTGATTAACGCACGGGTATACATACTTACCCTTCCAAAACCGGTTACTTACGCAGACATTGGTTCGACCAATTTGTAAGATCTACGAGAGTACCTTCCCTTCTTCTCATTGCCCATTCCGTGAGAAACGCAGAAATCCCTCTAAATATGAACATGTGTATATTTTCGGCTGGATTTAATTAATGACATATTTTATTTTGTATTTTAGGTTTTTATAAACGTATATAAGTTTGAATATTCTTTATAAATGTTAGAAATTGTATAAATTTTGCGTATAAAAATACTGATTTTACTATGCGATAATGAATTTGAATTGTCCTCCTTTCCATACAATACATTTCCATGTACTGTACATGATTATATTCATCACAAAATATGTAAAGTTTTAATTTTAAATATGAATTGCATTTCGCTTAAAGCTTTCAAATATTTAAGCCACTCTGTTGATTGAGGTGCATTCATGCCTATGTTCATGTGCACAACGTTTTGATTTGTAACAATTTCGATTTCGATCATCGTAAAAATATTTCTATGTAACATATTTTATACGTAACTTAATGGCCGCTAGTCTCAGACGGACACTTAAAATGCTATTTGTTTTTGTTTTGTTTTTCTTTACAAATATACTCGAATTTGATGGTAAACAACGTACAAATTGTGCTGCCACTGTCATGCTGCATGCGCCCTACGAAGATGCTCCAACTATATTTTCTTCTTACTCGTTTCCGTTCAAGTCTTCAGTGTATTACTGTCCCGTAGCCAGATTTGATTTCGGTTGCAATTTAATTGTGATATGTTTAAATACAGACTTATGTAAATGGTGCTTAGCATAGGACTAACATTAGTTATATTTATGAAAACATTAAATTTTACATTACATTACTGCGCTATACGAATATGAAAGTAATGTCTTAAGCATATAAAGCAATGGAAGCACTAGTTGCCGGTGGGTTCGAGTTTCTTTCGTGGTCAAGCCATCTTTGAACGCAGTTTCCGTGGTGGGTCAGATTTTCGTAGACCGCGTGTATTTGGAGGTCGAGGCTGCAGGTTCTGCTTTTTCTGGCTCGCACAGACTCGCTCTTATGGGAGGAGTCGCTGTATGTTGATGTTGAGCTCTCGTAGCCGGAGACGGGAGATCCTTCGGGGCAGTGGGAGCTCGGGGAGAGGGTTGAAACGGAGGTGAAACTGAAGGCACTTTGGGGACTGGATGACTTGCTGCCGTGGTAGTGAGAACTCCCCATCGGAAATATCTGCTTTTCTAACGGGGCGGACTGAAAGTTACTGCTGCTGCTGTTGTCTTGGCGGTTTTCATAACTTTGAGGCGACAAACAACCTGGATGATTGCTCCAAATAATCGGCTCTCGCTGCTCACTTGCATTTGTATTTGTATCGGTGCATGTCGCAATCCCATTCGGGTTATTACAGTGCTTATGCTCGTCGTCTTCGCTATCCAGCAGATATGGTTTAAAGAGTTTAATCGGTTTTGACGGTGGGTTCGGGTTCTGGTTCGGTTCCGCCTTCTCCTCCATTTCCACGTCAATGTAGTTGTCGTTGCCCTCTTTGATTGCATCAGCTGCGGCAAACTCGAGCTTGATTGGCACCTCAATTTCGCTATCGGGCGAACTTTTCGCCAACTTGTTCGGTTGCTCGCAAGTTACTGAGTTTTCCGCAATAACCTTTCGTTTTCTAAAGGTCAAATCGACAACCGAATCATTCATGCTTTTTGCCACCTCATCAGTTATGGCCACACTTCTTAGATTGCTGTTTATGTTTTCGCCGTTTTCGCGCCGGGACCCCAGCGAGAGGTCCATGGGTGTCACTGTTACGCACAGATTAGGCAACGGATCTTGCATAAATTTATAGTACTGCAATTCGTCATATTTGTCTTTCTGGCTATTCTCGCAGTCGTGCTCAGTACATGCGCGCTTATATTTATCACAGTGTACATAGCCATTTCCTGTGAATTCTGTGGCAGTTGTTGCTGTTTTCGGAGCAGATTCACGTAACTCATCGCTTGTGCTTATGCGAATTTTTTCTGTTCGCTCTTGTATGGCCGCTGGCGGCAGTGCATCGGCGGCATTTGTAGTTTCTGAGGCTGCGACAGTGGTGGCGTTTGCTGCAGACAAAATTTTCACGGGTAGACACGCTGACGACGTTAGTGCTGATACGGCCGATGTCGGTATGTGTGGTAGTGTGTGAGCATGTGGTGACAGGTTGTGGTACTGGTAGTGGTGATGGAGGTGTTGCGGCGGCATGTGGTGTGTTAGAATAGGGACTGTTATCGGCATATTAGCAGGTGTATGGGTGTATGGTATGGCGTAGAGGTGGTGGTGCTGCGGCTGGTGGTGGTGGTGGTGTTGCGAGCGGAGCGACACGCTTGCTCCACTCCTACCAGCTATGGCTGTTGGTCGCAACGGTGAGACGGCTGTCGTTGTATTTGTAGACGTTGTACTTGCTATGGCCATTGCGCCCGCTGCACCCGCGGCGGCGGCGGCAGCTACGACCGCTGCCAAGTTCGCTGCTGCGAATACGCCTTGGGTTGAGGCGTTTGTCGATGTGGTTACTGTAGGTATTGCTGGCACTGTTATCGAATTCAAAGCGACGTTTTGTCTGGCTGCGTCCAAGGACAGTTGGTGCTGGTGCTGATGTTGGTGTTGGTGCGGCTGCGGCTCAAGATGATTAGGCAGATGATGATGGGTAAACTGATTGTTGTTGTTCTGCGGCACTGCAAGCGGCAATTGCAATTGGTGCTGCGACTGCGGCTGATGATGATTTATGTTATGAAATTGGTGCTTAACGTTATTTTGATTGATATTCGCAACCGACGATCGCAAATTTGTTTCGCACTGCAGCCATTTCTGAATCTGGCGTCTGTGTATGTTGTATTTTCTGGCGGTGGCACGTTGGTTTCCCTTGCAATCGCTATCTTTGCGATAAGACTCCAAGACTTGTAGCTTGAAGTGCGGCGTAAATATGCGACGAGAACCCATTTTGGGATTACTGTTCGGGTTGTTACCGCCGCTGCTATTCATGCTGACTGTATGTGTGCTTTGTAAAAAGCTTACGTTATTCGAAACTGCTGGCACTTGAGAACTGTGTGACTTAGAGATCATTGTACATTTACTTCTAGTCCAGCGCAGACAATTTGGTGTTTATCAATGGCCACACCATTGAGGTACTTATATCATCGCCAGCACATGTATTCTCGCCTCAATTTTGGCAAGTTCATATATAGAATGTCTGCGTAGCACTTTGTATTAATTCACATTATATTATCTGAGTTTGTCCAGGCACTTGATATTATGTATCTAAATTACACTAATTGTAACACTTTGAGGCAAATTTGGCCACAATATTGCTTGTTGCTTGCGATTGTCTCTCGAAGCTCTATCTAAACAACGGATAGCACGAATCACTATACTATGAGTCAAGTCACTGTTTCATAGAGTTGGGCCTCCGGTTCTTAAGCAATACTCAACAAACGATCCGCGCTACGTAAAGTCCAAAGCAGAAGTGTTCTGCTTTTTAATTTCAAGACTTGTTCTAAGTTGTGAGCTAATGACGAACGAACGAATCAACGAGCGAGCGACCGACCGAATGCGAAACATGCGAATACGTATATTAGATGACTTCGACAACTGCCCTCCCCTGTAGTCACACTTGCGGTTGCCGCCGTCGGTGTTGATGTTTTCTTGCCGTCTGTCGTGTGCCTCGGTCTCGACGCTTGGCGTTTGTTCTTGTTCTAATAATTCATTGTGTGCGCAAGAACTCGTTAGATAGTCTGCCTATACGATTCCAACAGTACGTGGTGGAGCAGCTATATGCACTGAGAATGCTTGTGGTGGCACACGTTCACTCGCCCCGTTTCTTCTTTTCACACTGAACACTTGGTAGAAAGAAATCTGAACACATACCTTAGCCATTTGGCAGACATTCTGGCTCGGGCTCTGGTGTATGTAAGTTGCGTCAGTGTTTGTGCGCCACAATGTCTGCGTTCAAAGCAAATGAGTGACGCGCGAGTTGTGCTGTGCTGGCTGAATCGTTTGGTTCGGTCTGGTCCGGTCTGTTGCGGTGCGGTGGGGGGCGTAGCGGTGCAGTGCGGCAGGGCGCACGGCGCTGTTCTTACCAACACACTGCCAATTCAACTGTTGCTTTGTGGTGAATATCTGTGTGGGCAGAACGTGTTTCTCTGGCTCTTGCTGTTTGCTGGCGCTGCATGTCGGTGAGGTAACGCGTGTGGGTGCAAGTGTGTGTATATATGTAGGTCTAATAGCCACCACAGTGTTGTATGGCAGGAAAATCATACAGCTTTTTCGGAAGTAGTCTGCCGCCCCTCTGACCGCCCCATATATACATATACTATCTCAAACACATTCGATCGTTTGGGTCAGGATTTTTCATTATTTTCTCAAGAAAATCCAATAAGACAGACAAGGGCGAATTTCATTAATTTGGATCAGTTAATGAACTTTAAATTTTGGCACTAGTTTACAATCGTCCTTCAATCGTTGGTCACCGTCTTCTTGTGTCTTTTTTCATAGTACTAAAAAACAGGACTAACTTAGTGCAGCCGCTAAATTCATAATTAAAATGGAGTCTCACGAAACAAACGCATTTGATTCGACACCGTCAGCACCTTTAAAACAATTTCAAATTTGATCTTAGCTACGAAAGTATCATTTATATAGATTATTAATCACTTAAATTAGTCGCCAGGTTCGCTCATACTATCATTCGAAGTAAACGTTCTCCTACCACGCCAACGTTTTTCCATTGCAACGTTTACCTGGGCACCTGGACATACGCACATCTCGGTGTAGGGCGCCCTAGCAGCGTTGTGGCGGGCACAAATATCTGTTTGATTTCACACGCTACCTTACAATGAATTTATTTATATTTCACACATGTAGTTCGGGCACGCTCGTGCGCCTGTATGGGCCGCATGCATGCGCACTATGTGGCGTCGGCACCAGCTAAAGCACTGCGGTGCCCACGTCCATCTGTACATAGGCGCTAGTAGTATGCGTACAAACGTTCTGCTTTTTGTGCGGCAAACAGGTTTTTCTACACAAGCCAGCGCCAGCGCGTAGAGCCAGTTGGGCCTACGCTGTTGTCATGTTTCGCGTCTCGTAGCGGAGGTAGGCACGCAATATCGCTGGCGCTGTGTGTGTACGACAAAGAAAAGAATTCAAGTCGCCACAGCGATTCTTTTCGGTTTCTTATAAAGCGCCACAGCACCGCAAAAGTCGTTATAGACTCGCTGTCGCTGCTTTCCGCTTCCCTCTCGGTTTTGTTTGTCATGTTGTGTGTGGAAGCCGTTGAGCGGTCGACCCGACCATCGTTCAGCGCGATATTTTCGTTTTTTGATCCACATCGTTTTGTTTGCGCTTCGTCTATTCAGCGTCAAAAGTGCATTGACGAAGAATGTAGTTTCGTTTCCTTTTATTTTGAGCATGTATACCGACAGCAAATGTGGCAACAGCGCACTGATCAGGGCAGACAGAATGTCGCCAGCTCAGGCGATTATGCCAGACACTCTGTCGTCGGTTGCTGGTGCGCTGCTCTGGCGGCACCGACGTACATTCTGTATATACAACCACTACATGTACGCGCAATTTAGAATGTAAGATATTATATAGCAACGTGTGTCTCGGAATGATTTTATACATATTTTCAGCACAGTATATAAACTTTGTAAAGTTATATTCATTCAGATATACATATATATGTATGTATATATAAAGGTGTATATATACATAAATTTATATACATATATGAATCTGTAACCCTTTTACGTTCTTCCGATCGCTAGTATTTATTTTTTTTTATTTTTAATACGCAACTTTAAATACAAACACAGATTCGCATATTAAACTTATTGATAATATTGGGTTGGACAACATTTTTAGTGGCATTATCAGTACATTCGTTTCCAAATCGTACCAATAAACGTCAGAACTTTTTTATATATATTTATATGTACATATGTACATATCTACATATGTATATAAAAGTTGTTTGATTTAACAGAAGCTTAACCCTAATTCCCAGAATTTGAAAAGTAACGTAAACCCAGAAGTGAGAATTTCGGTCTCATATGAGCTAAATTACTGAAAAACTCAATTTTTTTTACTTTTCCAAATCCAGTTACTACTTAAAGACGTTTTTATTTAAGTTTTATATTTTTAGTAAAGAACTTGTGAATACAGGGTCCACTGGCAAACAATTGCTACTACAAAAGTATAAGTAATTAATCCAGATATTCAGATCTTTGTCAAATTTGGGTGGAAGTCACCTTCTCTGTCATTTCCCGGCTCTCTCTATGCGAAGGTGGAAAGCCTTAGGCTCTACTTTCTTCGACAACTTGGATGACCTTAGATTAGTCAACATTAGGGACTTGCTAGGTTTCATCCACAAAACAAAATGGCTTGTATAGGCACTTTACTTGCAGTAAGTCAGATCACTTTCTCCTTGTGGTATCACAATAGGCCCTTTTCGCGGCCTAAGTGTGTCTTTCGGCAAGTCCCGTGCCTAGGCAGCCACTTTAACCTAACCTAACCTTGGGTGGAAGAGGAATGGAGATTTGTTTAGTTTATTGTAAACATATTCCTGCGTTTTGGAGATGGGTGGTGGACAAATATGGCACCGACTTGATTTACGTGTAATAGAATTTGAAGCCTACGAACTGGTCTTTCGCAGTAATACTGCATATATTGTTGCCTGAGTTATCGCTCGTAGATATTCGTGGCTATACAAAAAAAATCCACCAGTTATCGCAAAAACAACTATCTTTTGCTATCTGTACCCTCATTCTAGTGAGGACGTGTTTTTAGCCATATGACATATGTCGCATTACCAGCAGCATCAATCAAATGTATAAAGAAAGCTAGAGGCCATTCATTAGGTTTGCGTTTTTTTATATACCCATCATACAAATTTTGTTTTTTCTGAATGTACGAACCCCGGATCTAATAAACTATCGGCTAATTCCTTACTGGTCAACTAGTTGGTCATTATTACATTTGTGTTTGTAAGGCTCACACAGTTTTTCAACACCCTTTTTGCAAGACCCACAGCTCCTTGATTACCGTCTTTGCATGTGTATGGCATTTCAGGAAGTATTAGCACCATCGCATTTCCATATTCTGTTTACATATTTATCGGGATTGGAAGATATAAACTGTATGAACTAACATCAACTTCGACAATCTTCATAATATGTCGTATATTGTAGTATTTTCAAAAATTTTAATTGACCTCGTCCCATGCCGACTAGATGAGTGCTAGGCTTAACAACTTTGAACTTGACACAATAAAAATGCACCTAAACATGGAAAATAAAAATATTCTTCCATATGGTGGACAAAAAGTCAAGGAATTCTGAGTAAATTTTAGTTTTTTGTTCAAATGAGCTTCTGAGGCTCACTTCTGGGGTTACGTTAAATTTTTAAAAAACTGTTTAAAAAAGTACAAAACCTGTCTAAAAAGTTAAATTTATAAATGAAATATAATTTTTACATTCCATTAGAGGATTACATAAAAAAATTGGAATCGAAAATCTTTTAGTATAGGATTTATCACCATTTGAAATCTTTAGTGAGACTATGAGGCTCACTTCTGGGAATTAGGGTTAGAGATATATACAATGTACATACATAAATTCATAGCATTAGCACCCTTTTTCTTACGTAATCCTCCTCCAAGAGACTAGTTTCTTTCCTCGAAATGTCTATATGTAGTACAAAAATCAAATTAGCAATGCCCGACTTTAGTCATTTTTAATCGAACTGCTGTAACTTGTATCTCGCTACTTCTTCATTAATATCACAAATGTGAACAATCTAATCATGACTTTAAGTCTGTGCCCATCAATAGGCACTCCAAACCGAAGTGTGCATAACACTAGGCGTAATTTAGTTTTCAGATATAGCTGACTTATCGGAACAAGTAAAATGCCAAAAAACAAATTGGATTGTGCAGCCTCAACTTAAAATTAATATACATATGTAACATGTGTATGAATGTACATATGTATGTATGTACATATATTATCAGTACTTTTAGTACAAGTAAAATGTCTGGCCACTTGGCACTGCTGATCGGCGATGACAAGTAAATTTCGTGCTGTGTATGTACGAATGCATGCACCTACATAAAATGCAGTATTTATTCAGGATTTACCTTGAAAAAATTGCATTTACTATGTAGAAGCAATTCTTGAACAAGGATGTACATATATGTAGCTCCCGACTAGCTGGCGAAACTTGTTTGAAACAGCCGAAACACGCCGAGATTTATCAGTGAATACTATCAAGAAGTTTTCGCCCAATCTAATTTACGAATTTTTCGAAATAGGTGCATAATTACTTCCATCTATATTACCAAACGTCCGCACAAAGAATTTGTTTGAATTTGTTTGTAAAGAACTAGTTTCCCTTGGGAATCTCAGGTAGTATAAGCCTCCTAGACGGCGGCTTTACCACACACTTTAATTCAGTATTGGGTTTTTATGGGCGGTTAAGTAAACAATGTCTCACTTATGTGAATGGTTTGCTCTGTGGCGGACTTGTACCCGAACAATGCTGACTCGAGTTAAATGCATTTTTAAATATAAAAAATTATATATACATATTTAAATACATACACACCAAGGTACATACATACATATATATGGTTATAATATACATATGTATGTTATTTAAATATAGAGTTATGTGATCGTTATGAACAGCTTTTGTTGGTATTAATAAATAAGGTGTGAAATGATATCTTATAAAAAATTACGGATAAGTGGAGAAAAGTTATACGAATTAAAAAAGATACTGTACATATAGTACATACATAAGTACATACACGGTACGGAAAATGTCCTCATAGTTAGATTGCACCTTTCTCTGTCTACTCACTTGATCTTGTCTTTGAAGATAGGCCAAAAAGTCTTTACTCTGAGATTTGTCTAAATTCCTGGTATTCGGGCTTTCCTGGTGGCGTTAGGGTTGTCCGGCGAACCTACACCTGAACCTAATCGACGTCTAAGGCCTAAATGAAACAAAAATTGCGTCTGAAAGGGAGCACATTCCTCCAGGAGCAGCGGTTATGACATAAGATTTAAAAATTGCTAAAATGTTCAATGCATGTGTACATACGAGTATGTATGTTCATGTGCACATATGCATGTACATACATACATATGTGGATATTAATAGTTGGTAATTAGATTTTCTAAATAATTTTTGAAAACATTGCAATCGATGTTCTCCTCTGTTCCCTCTGAATGGTCTGTTTTGTTTTTGATTCCGTTTTAAGAAATGTTATATATTAACGTCTGTACATATCTACATACATATGTCTATATTTTTACTTGTTTATTTAGGTCCATAGCCCTAAACGGTGAATACGCCAGGGCACTGCACCAAAACAATTGCAGTTAGTTGGTAGAATATTTCGAACTATTGGATAAAAAGTGTGCAAGTTGCACATACATACGAACATACAAATTTACAGCACGCTACACCTTAAAGGAAATTTCAATGTGCACACATAAGACTGTCGGCGGTCTCGGCGCAGTCGGTAGCCGTATGCACTGCAGCAATTGCCACTTTCCTCAAGTCGGGGCAGTATTCCAAATACTAAGAACCTGCCAGACAGTCTGTCGCCACGAAAATACGCCAGCGTACACAGATATACGCGCGCAGTGCATTGTGGAATATTACTCGAAAATACAATTCGGTTTAAGAGTGAATCACAGCGAAAACACTAAGAGGGGCCCAAGCAAAACACTCTCGGACTCACACTACCGCCGGCGCACCGTCGCGCGAGCGCACACACACACACACACGCGCGTACGCACACCCGTCCAGCTAGACACAGCCACACCACCCCGTGTACGGGAAAGAGTTGGCGTATACGAGCGCTGCAATACCACTGCATGCGACAGTGGCCAGCAGATTTCTTTACACAGTATATACGAATAAAAACTGCACTGCATGAGACTGTACTAAACCAACGAGCACGTACACAAGAGCATGAAATTCAACACTAAGCATACTTTATGAATAGTCACAGGCATAACCGCAGGGAATGGTGCGGTGGCGAGATGTGACGCCAGTCGCAATCCCTAGCGACGCCAATGAATTCTGAGAAAATTCAACAAGTTATCGCTTTTTAACTTATGGTTCGCATGCCGTGCCTTGCATGCACATACATATGTATGTCGGGTTTGTATGGGCGTGCGTGTGTGTGCATGTGTGTATGCGCATGTTCGCCTGCGTAGGTAAGTAAAAAGTATGTGCATGCAGAGAGCGTATATGCAATTGGAATTACGTACATACATACATACACACATATATATCTGATTTCATTCTGGCTGAATCAGAAATAATACTATATCAGCGTAAAATCTGTATTCATGTTTTAGAGCATTTCCATCCACAAATGGCGCTTAATTTCGGATTTTTGGCCATATATTCCATTTGCGTATGTACTCACACACAAGTACATACATACATCCCATATATGGTACTTATACATATATGTATGTACATTTATATATGTATATGAATTACTCATTTTTCAGATTTTGTGATGAAATGCCAATAAGTGCGATCGGATTTTCCCACTTTCTTAAAGCCTATATACTTAGACTTGTACATACAAATGTGTATATGTACAAATATTTGTGCTTTTTTCGGACTTTTATTGCGCCACTCGATAGTCCATCGTTTTAATTTTGTTGGTCGGTATCTTTATTGGTTTGGAAGACAGCGAGCGGTTGCTTTGGGTGTCCGAGCAGCCATTTCTTTTTCGGTCTCAGCTGATAGTCACAGCTACCAGGGCTGCTATATCAATTGCATTAATGCATAAATTAATAATAAATATGTAAATAAGTATATTTTAGTTGTTAAAAGTGTGTGCGCCTGACCTGCCTAATTTTTGTTTTTAACCCATTTTCGGCCGCTACCAGAAATAGCCAATATTTTTGTAATTTCTTTTAAGGACTTACATTTAGGACCTTAATCAAGAATATTTTTGGATTTTTTTGTGTTTTTTTTTTAAATTTTTTTTTATAAATTAATAAAAATTCAATTTCAAATAAAAACAAATATATATATGTACATAGTTTTAGTCAA
Organism: Melieria crassipennis; assembly: GCA_963668005.1. NCBI lineage: Eukaryota > Metazoa > Arthropoda > Insecta > Diptera > Ulidiidae > Melieria > Melieria crassipennis. The sequence goes on from OY764962.1 coordinate 60,214,999, forward strand.
ATAATAATCAAGCATGAAAACAAACAATTGTTGGCTTATACCTATATGTACATACATGACGACTTCTGGCCAATGATCAATTTTTCGACCACTGAAAAGTACGCGGTGCTGAGAGGTAAAAATATTTTCATAATCTTATGGATATCAATTGATTGTGGTAATTTGGTCTTTAGGCTTCATAAATAATCAATAATAAATCAATAATTTGAAAAGGTTATATATTTTTCAGAATATTCAAAAAATGACTAAAAAAATGCTTTTTTCGTGCCTTCTAAATTTATCGTTTTTAAAAAAAATTATTATTTCGAGGGGTTACCAAAAGACCAAAGCTATTTTCTGCATCAAAAGTTCAAACATATAATGTCTAACTGCAGAGCTACTCTCCTTCAAAGTGGCTGGTCGAAAAATCGACCAGCGGCCGAAAATGGGTTAAAGCCGACACTATCAAACGATTCCTTGCCATTTGCGTGCTGACCCTCAGCGAAAATAAACGTTCACATTTATGCAACGGGATCTATTTTTTAAAAGGTCAGATGCTGTTAACAGACATATAAAGGTGCTTAAACTGAAGTTTTCGTTTTAACCACTCCACATACATCCTATTCGACAGCTTGAAAAGTGTGTTACACACACGGGAGCAGCGATGTAATTGCGCTTACCCAGAAACATGGAACATAAGTTGAATTAACGTACGATTATTAGATAAACCTGTATTAAGGATGAAAATACTTGGACTCAGTATGAAAATACCAATTACCGGCACATTAACTTCAATTGCAGTTATTAGTCGGAACATGTTTGAGGCCATGGTGCCAGTGGTTGAAAATGTGCCTGCATTTTCCACTATAACATCTATTCTCTCTGGAGTATCAAACCATTTTCATTTTGGCAAGCATTCAAACAAATTTAGTTTTTTTTTGTTTATTTAGCTTATTTCAATGCACGAAAGATATACAAATGTTTTTCTTCACAGTTAAACATTTTCGTATGTCACAAATAGATGCAAAAAATTATCTGGGTAACTAAGGTGTTCCGACATCCATTGCAAATTCGTTTCATGGTGGACATCAATACCGTGTGTTCGAATACCCACTGAAGAAGAGAATAAATTTAAATATTAAACGAGTATCTATGGCTGTTACTGAAAACAGGTGCTCAGCCATTGTATACAAATAGGGATACGGATAGATCGCATACAAATGTGTGTGTAAGTATTTGTATGCTACTAGGTATCTATTACTATCAACTAAGTTGGAGCTGCAGGTGTTAAAAAATATTTTTAAAACGGGCATTGACAATACACTTGCTGCATTTTAATTAACAAAATCGTACGTTACAATCGATATTTCGCGCAATTGCTCATATTTTAAAGCGTCGATTTTCTGCACGGAATTTCCCATTTCTATGGCAGCTCATAAAATACAGCCCACTAACAATTGGGAATTCCCAAAAGGTACCGAAAGGTACACATGCACACATTTGCGCCTTGCTGTCAAAAAATAAGAAAACCTGCTCATTCATTCCCAGCCAATGGCCAAACAACAAGTGAAGAGCCAGGTAGGCAATACCACCATATGCTCATGTTCTTATTTATGGCAAAGTATTAGCAACAACTTCAAACTACACTCACAGGTAAGTGAAGGTTGCTTTGTGCCCATGGGAATTTCCAAAACAATTATTCCCGGTATAGCTAAGCGCACCATAGGCACTTTAACTAAAATTATAAAAACAATGAAGTTCAAAAGCCTTTATCTGACATTTGAGTACACCAAAAATATTTTCATACAACTTGTGCGCATTTTGGAAAAATGCATGAATTAGTCAACGCAACAACCTATTTACAAATAACTAACTAAAATAACTTAAAAATCCTTTTAGGACCTACTGCTGTAATTGGCTGTATTTTTCGTTGTTTAATTGAGGAGGTCGATAACAAAACGCAATAATAAACCAAAAACAATGGTTCAAACCAAAATGAAACATTTCAATATCTAAAAATTAAATAAAAAATATCTGACGGACCAAAATGCTACAATTAAAAATTTGTTATCGAAATACCTAACAAAAAAATTAATTGCTAGACAAATTAATTTATTTATGACTTTTATTGTTCCTAGAAAACCATTACAACACAACAACTGTTTAAAAACATATTCATTCATATCCTACTGAATTTAAGTCAAATTTAAATTTTATTAAATTAATTATTAAATTAATTTATTTATTTATTTATTCGCTCACTCAAAAAATTCTTAAGGTGGAATTATTGCGTTTTGTTAAGGACTTCCTCAATTGTGGTACATAAAAAAATTATATGGTTAAAAAAATCGTTTCACTTACACACAACAATTTCTTTACAAACTCCGTTAATTCCCATTAGTTATTCATGATTGATGATTGATTGATTTTTAAACGAAACACTATAACTTACCTGCCATTCGTGAAGGACTTGATAACTCCACCATCATTTCATTTAGGGTCTTTTTCTGCCCAGACTCAGTGAGTGGCGAAATTAATTTTTGCATATAGGTGCTATCCTAAAAATAAGCAGACATATAATGGCTTTGATAAATAAGCAAACAATCATTACTGAAAGGCTACTGAACTATTTCGCATACACGAATTCCATACATATAGGTACATAAAATATAGAATTTCGTGTAAAATTTTTAGTCTTTCAAACAAACAAACAAAGAACCTACTTCTTCGTAAAAGCGTACGGGAATGTGTTTAAATGTCTCGTGGTCGCCAGCTGGCTCCATCAGTCGTCTATTTATTGCCCAGAATTGATCAAATTTATCATTGATAAGTCCTAACCAAAGTTGGTTGTGGTCTTTCTTTTGCATTGCCGAAATTATTTGACCGCGATGTTTAAGAACGTCTGCTTCTTTCAAACATGACATGAAATGGGATTCCAACAATTCTCTGTAATAAAAATATATTTAGACTCATTTCTTAAGCAGAATCCACACTTTATACTTTGTTGAAAATTTCACTAAGACATCCTCCGGAAATTTTGTAAAATGAATTGTGAGACACCATGGCATACCATCTTCATCTGGATGCAGCAGATCATACAAAACACCTTGAACAGTAAGTGTAATTGACATGGTAATCATTAATATTCAATCAGAACGCGTACAAGCATAAATATAAAATAAGCCTAGTACTAATTATTCACCCAAGCAGCAAACACTGCTTATGCAAAGGTGTATACTGGATCAGCTCTTGCTGTGTTCCAGCTAAATTCTGGCTGCACAGAACTATTCGCAATCGATTTACTGGCCCCGCTTCATAGATCGGCCACTTACCTATTGGATAATGTAATTTAAGGGGGATGCCATTGTAGTCAAACCAAACGTTCACATCCTGCTGCTCAAGTGGTATAAAACGACTGAAATACTTCTTTACCTGTAAAACATTCCGCTATAAATGTGTAGCGGCTAGTGGGTACCAGTATTGTACCTTATCTGTCACAAGTGGCAAGTAGCTCAGCCGTGATACCATCAAATGGAAGTTTTCCGGTTGTTGTAGGCCAACGATTTCTTCAGGATCAGCTTGAAAACATATTGCTATCTGTCCTTCCCAAATCATTCGCAAAATTTCACGGTCGTGAGCCATCTCTACGCGTTTCAAACAATGCAGTCATCAGACAGTTGTTTTCTTTCCTTAAAACATCTGTTTCTGACAAGACCAAGATATCAATATTGCCAGGTCAAAATATTAGTGGCAAGGTGTCCGAAGCATTACAGAAATGTCTACTGTCAAGTCCGTTGGTAATAACAAAAAATGAAATAAATAAAAAAATGCAGTATAAAACAAAGCATTGCCTGAAATAAAGTTTTATTCATCTTAATTGACTATTAATCTTTGAATTTGCTGAAGTCTATACTTGAAACGCACTGTCTGGTAACTATTATTATAATTTTTTATTGTTTGTTGTTTCTTATATCGGTTGGTACATAATATATTTGGAGCATTTATTTCACATTGTTTTTTAATAGATTTCTGTATGTCATTCGAAACGTTGATGTTTTTTAAAGCTTTGGTTTTTATAAAATTTGTGGTATCTTGCTTCTTAAACCGCTTCTGCATGCCATTTTTAGTTTTACGTTTAGCAAATTTGTGGTATGAAATACTCTATTGTTTATAAATTAAAATATTATTTACAGTGTTGGGACTTATTACTTTTGACAGTAACATATTACTTATTACACATTACTTACATTTGAAAGTAATATCGTTACATTACTTATTAATGGTAATGTCAAGTAATGTATCACAAAAAGTAATATATTATTTTAGGTTAGGTTAGGTATATTATTTTAAAAATACATGATTTCTACAGATTTTTTCCAAAAAAATAAACGAATATTAAATATATAAACATACATATTTGATATTTATTTTATAAAACCTCAGGCATCTTGTTATTTAAAAAAAATGGATCTTTGAAGTAGATAGGGTCACGTTTTCTGGCTCACACAATTTGCAGCGTACTTTTATATTTTTGACGGCAGCATTTTGCAAGTCGGTTGCTTCCGTCAACAAATCGAAATATTTGCAGCGAGTGCAGCGTTGTATAATTGTAATAGATCTTAACACTTTCGTGTCCGATCACGTATTTTTACGTTTTGTGCCTAACAAACCTAGGAGCCATTCACGTATTTTTACGTTTTATGCCTAACAAACCTAGGAGCCATTCACGTATTTTTACGTTTTCTGCCTAACAGAGTGCTAAGATAAATAAAAAAAAAATCGGCCCCAACGCAAGGGCATACGTAAACAAAGCGGCAATAGGTTTTAGTTGAACTGCACAGAGAGCGGACACGAAATTTTTAATCGTGTTATCAGTGCTGCTGTTTTACATGAAAATTATAACTTTGTTGACTAAAAAGTAATATTGTAATAAGTAACTTAAAAAAAAGTAATAGTATTACTGAAGGTGGTTACTTATGGGGAAAAGTAACTAGTTACACTACATTTTTAAAACAAAAGTAATATACTACGTAATTAGTTACACTACTTTAATATAGTAGTCACAACACTGATTATTTATGCAGTCGATAAGTATTTTCAGAGACAATTTCAGTATTTTCGGATTGTTACATGAAAAAAGTTGTGGCAACACTGACTGTGGCCACAAAGAGATAACGTTCAGTTTTTTCAGTAGAAAATTGTCAGATTATACTTTAGCTTTTATTTTAGCAAACAAAAATTCAACACTTTGCTTGCGCAATAATAATGCTAGTAGTAAGGTCCTCATGTTTGCCGCGTCATCCATTACTATGGACAACCAGGCTTTTCGCCTCCAAAGTGGAACCGGTGAAACTGTCCTACAGCGTGTTTGGTGAAAACAATGATATAAGTTCCTCCAATACTCCGTTGATAATAACGCATGGTCTATTCGGCTCCAAGATCAACTGGCGTGGAATCGCACGCGCTTTGGAGTCGAAATTAAGAAAGAGGGTGAGAGGTGAAGACAATCAATGAGGACAATGACAATGATACGCTTTAGATACCCTCAGTACCGGAAGTACAAATACTAAATAAATACTAAAACTTTGGAAAACATTATATTTTTCTAAATAAAATGTTTACTAACGCAGCATATAACTCTAAGTTGTATATGTATGTATATATAAAACGTATATTTGTAACAGGTGTACACGGTGGATGCGCGGAATCACGGCGACAGTCCGCATTCAAATCAGCACAACACACCTAACATGGCAGCAGACTTCGTGGACCTCATTCAGCAGGAGGGTCTTCACAAAACGTGTATAATGGGCCACAGTATGGGAGGCCGAACGATGATGTATCTAGCCCTTAAGTATGTAGGTGATTCACCCTTGTTTTAACCGTATACTTACTCCAAATATTAAACTAAGAGTTTCATGGGAATATACAATGAAAAATGATTGAATGATGATGATCCCGTTAGTAAGTTGAAAGCGAGCTCTTAAACCAACAAATCTATTTATTTCAGCCACATCTAGTTGATCGCGCAATAATTGTCGATATATCGCCCATCTCAATACCGCGCGATTTTTCGTCGATGGAACAACTTTTTACCGCAATGAAATCAATTTCTATTTCGCCGGAACTGTCTTTAGCGGAAGGTAGAAAAATAGTGGGAAATCAAATTAGAGATTCTGTGGATAGCCAGGGCACTGTTGAGTTCATTATGATGAATTTACGCAAGGACACATCTGGAGAGTATGTATAATGATATTGGCAATAACACAATAGCTCAATTATATATTGTCCTCAGGTTCTTTTGGACTTTAAATGTTGACGCTTTGCATAAAAATTTGAAACTATTTGGCAAGTTTTCTGAGAAGATTGCTAAATTACCACCATTTCATGGACCAATGTTGTTCATTTGTGGAAAACATTCAGACTTTTTTGAGTAAGGGAAATATTGTTGTTGCAAATTCGATTCTTGTATGAAATGTTTTTATTCGTTTCTATGTAGACCGGATCATTGGCCGCAAGTGCAGAAAATTTTTCCGAACGCAGAGATAGAATGGATTAATGCTGGACACTTAGTGCATTTTGACCAACCTAAACAATTTATTGATGCAATTGTTAAGTTTCTTAAATAATTTATCAGAAGTTATAGTTTCTTTCAGTTTTTTTTTTAATTTGCATATGATCCTTAGTTTATTGTATGACATTGTGTACATAGTACGACCTCAAAATTCAGAAATGTTATGCCATGCAGGAGTTTTGTTAAAAGTGGTCTATCAATAGAGACGGTCAAATTAAAATGTTTATGTATTGAATTCGCAAAAAGCATTCCACGTGCTTTGCATACTAAGAGCTGCACGAAGATTAGTAAAATGCGCATATGCTGAAGGAGGACAATTATAATTAATTAATTACAACCAACATGGCCAACAGGCCACTGGACCATAGGTCCACATGCGGAGAGGCTAAACATTCCCTTCAATACCCACTGTAGGAGCTGTGGGAATTTAGATGAGAAAGAAACACCTAATCACTTCCTCTGTCACTGCCCAGCTTTGGCAAGGGCAAGGTTTAAGTCTCTTGGGAAACACTTCCTTACTTGTTCGACCGACTGCTCGACAGTAAGTCTGGTGAATTTTCTTGGATACCTAAATTCTACCGGGTGATTGTAGTAATACTAATAACCAGGTTTAGTTTTCTGTGAGCATGTGGTATTAAAACGGCGTCTATGCGCAAATTGTGACTTGCAGGGGGACTGTGAGTCAGCCACTTCAACCAACCATAGCCAACATTTTGACGTTTCGTCGAAATGAATCAAATCAGCTTATGTAATGCGGTCATTTTTATTTATTTGCTTGGCAATAACATTGATGTCACTTTTGTCAGTAGAATATTTTCAGTTTTTAATTTAGTTTTTATTTTAGCAGTAAAAATTCAGCATTTCGTTTGAAAAATGATAATCCAATTAGTGAGGTCCTCGCGCATGCCGGGTCACCTATTACTATGGTGGACTACCAGGCTTTTTGTCTCCGAAGTAGAGCCGGTGCAATTGTCCTTTAGTGTGTTTGGTGAAAACAATGATATAAGTTCCTCCAATACTCCGTTCATTATCACACATGGTCTGTTCGGTTCGAAGGCCAACTGGCGTGGAATCGCACGCGCTTTGGAGGCGCAATTAAAAAAGAGGGTGAGAGATGAAGATATATTCAATGAGGAACAATGAAAATTTAACGCTTTAGATACTCTCAGTACCGGAAGCACAAATACTAAATTAAAAACTTTGGAAAACATATTTTTCTAAAAAAAATTTTGCATATATATATGAATATGTAAAACGTAAATGGAGTATTCTTGAAACAGGTGTACACAGTGGATTTGCGGAATCACGGCGACAGTCCACATTCAAATACGCACAATACATCCAACATGGCAGCAGACTTCGTGCAACTCATTCAGCAGGAGGGTCTCCAAAAAACGTGTATAATGGGCCACAGTATGGGAGGCCGAACGATGATGTATCTAGCCCTTAAGTATGTAGGTGATTCACCCTTGTTTTAACCGTATACTTACTCCAAATATTAAACTAAGTGTTTCATGGGAATATACAATGAAAAATGATTAAATGATGATGATCTCGTTAGTAAGTTGAAAGCGAGCTCTTAAACCAAGAAATCTATTTATTTCAGCCACATCTAGTTGACCGCGGAATAATTGTCGATATTTCGCCCATCTCAATACCGCGTAATTTGTCGTTAATGGAAAAGCTTTTCACCAGAATGAAAACAATTTCCATTTCATCGAAAATATCTTTGGGGAAAGCTCGTAAAATAGTGGGTAATCAAATCAGAGATGCTGTGGATAATCCGGCCACTGCTGATTTCATTACGTTGAATTTACACAAGAACACATCTGGAGAGTATGTATAATGATATTACCGATAACACAATAGTACAATAATATATTGTCCTCAGATTCTTTTGGTCTTTGAATGTTGACGGTTTGCATAAAAACTTGAAACCAGTTGGCACATTTATTAAGCAGATTGCTGAATTTCCACCATTTCACGGACCAATGTTGTTCATTTGTGGAAAACATTCAAAATTTTTTGAGTAAGGGAAATACAGGTAGACCTCGCTTAACACGTATCTCGGATAACACGGCCTCGTTCCAACACAGTTCACATTTTCGAGGTCTAACACGATAATGAAACCAAACAAAAAAAATGCTCGTTATGTTTCCCTGATTTCTACACTTGCATATACATGTATAGTATGTACAGGCGTGTACAAAATACCTTGCAACAAATTTGAAGAGTGCAAGACCACACTTGAATCCTTCATATGTATGTTTCAAACAATTATTTATGTATATAGGTAGACCTCGCTTAACACGGCATTTTCCAGTAACGTAACTACTGTGTTAATCGAGGTTTACCTGTATTGTTGTACTAATTCGAATCTTGTATAGTGTTTTCATTCGTTTCTATGTAGTCCTGATCATTGGCCGCAAGTGCAGAAGATTTTTCCGAACGCAGAGATAGAATGGATTAATGCTGGACACATAGTGCACTTCGACCAACCCACAGAGTTTATAGATATAGTTGTCAAATTCCTTAAGTAATTTATCAAACTACAAAATTCAGAAATGTTCGCCATGCAAAAATCTTGTTAAAAGTGGTCTATCAATACAGATGATCGAAGCAAAATATTTACATAACTATGTGTTGAATCCGAACAGAGAGGCACAAAGATTGATAAAATGTACATATGCTGAAGGAGGGTAAGGATTTTAAAATGTAAACAATATAATTAAGATTAAGTGACCTTCGTCAAAATAAAACAAATCAAATCAACTGGTGTAATGCGGTAATTTTTATTTATTTGCTTGGCAATAACGTTGATGTCACTTTTGTCAGCAGAATATTTTCAAATTTTAATTCGGTTATGAAAGGCAGTGAAAGTTCAGCACTTCGCTAGATGGCAATCCAATTAGTAAGGTTCTCGAGCGTGCCACGTCAGCCATTACTATGGACAACCAGGCTGTTTGCCTCCGAAGCGGGGCCAGTGAAACTGTCCTTCAGCGTGTTTGGTGAAAACAATGATACATGTTCCCCCAATACTCCGTTGATAATCACGCATGGTCCGTTCGGTTCGAAGTCCAACTGGCGTGGAATCGCACGCGCTTTGGAGTCGCAATTAAACAAGAAGGTGAGGGGTGAAGGTGCAGTTTCAATACCTGAAGTTAAAATACTTATGGAAAACGTTAAACTTTTGTTACAAAAATATACGAAACAATATTTAACGAAGCAGCATATTATTAAGTTGTAAATATGAATAAGTAAAACGTAAATGAATTTTTCTTGGAACAGGTTTACACGGTGGATGCGCGCAATCACGGCGATAGTCCTCATTCCAATACGCACAACACACCTTGCATGGCAGCAGACTTCGTGGAACTCATCCAAGAAGAGGGTTTCCAAAAAACGTGTATAATGGGCCACTGTATGGGAGGCCGGCCGATGATGTATATAGCACTTAAGTATGTAAGTGATTCACCTTTACTCTGAAGATCAAACTAAGAGTGCCATGAAAGCGATTGATTTCGTTAATTAACCAAGTAGCCGCATCTAGTTGACCGCGGCATAATTGACGATATTTCGCCCGTTTCGATCCCGCGTGATTTTGCGTTGCTGGATGAGCTTTTTACCGTAATGAAATCAATGTCCATTTCGCCGGAAGTGTCTTTGGCGGAAGGTCGGAAAATGGTGAGAAATCAAATTAGAGATCCTGTGAAAACCCAAGGCACTGTTGAGTTCCTAATTATGAATTTACGGAAGAAAAACTGTGGAGAGTACGTTCAGTGATATTACCAGTAACTGAATTGCTCTATAAGATATTATCCTCAGATTCTTTTGGACCTTCAATGTTGATGCTTTGCATAGAAGCTTTAAATTAGCTCCCCAGTTTTCTGAGATGATCGCTGGATTACAACCATTTCAAGGACCAATGATGTTCATATGTGGGAAATATTCAACATTTTTTAAGTAAGGGAAATATTTTGGTTTGCTTATTCGATTCTTGAAAAATGCGATTATTCACATCTATGTAGACCTGATCACTGGCCTCAAGTGCAGACGATTTTTCCGAACGCAAAGTTAGAATGGAAATACAAATTTAACCAGCAGCGTTGATGTCAACGCAACTATTTAATGAAAACAAGTTTTATAATTTTCAATTATTTGATTTTTGAATAAAAAGTAATTTAGGCGTTGCTAATACAAACATAGTAAAAGTAATACAAACAATGCAATGCAATAAGTCACACGATAGAATACAGTCGAGCTGTTAATTTTTTTATAACTATGGTGTACACTAAAACGTATGTGAGTTCTTAAAGCCGCTCGCAGTGGCGTGATGATCATTGGTTTCTCAGTTTTACTTCTCCATTTCTCTACCTTCTTCAGAGTTATGACTTCAAATGCTCTGCACTTATTGTTAATTAGCAACCTTAATCATCTCAAAGAATCAAAAAATTCAATATTGTATTTTTGTGGCATTAGTAAAAAATCGTTACCTAACTACACAAACATGCATAGATATTTTCTGTGGCGCGTTTGAGATTTCAAATACAAAACTATTGATTGAACTATACTGTGGATTGAACAATACACACGAATAAATGAAAATATGTCTTTTGAACAGTTTGAGAAATGTGTGCAGCTTGCGAAAGCTAAAAATTTCAATAAAATGTCTCCCAATAATTTATTACAGTGTAATTTTAAATATAAGATATGTTTAATACTCGTTTATTACATTTGAAAAACTTTGACCTATTGTAATATTAAAAAAACTAATACTCGCAATTCGAAAGTGAACGGCAATTGTATTAAAATTACGAAATTAAAACTTCGTAACGTGATAGTGAGCTGAAGTCTCAGAACATTTTTCCTCCGATTAAAACACCATAAAATACAACTCACTTCGATGCTAATTTACTTTACAATATTTTGAGTTGCGCTGTTTAATTTCCTTCTCCTAGAATGCCTATGTTCAGTTATAATTTAATACACTAATCCTTTTCCTTGTTTTTGAGATCTAAAAATTAGATTTCAACGAACCACAGCAGGTCTTTTGTTCTAACATTGGGCAGAACAGCAAATAGGGCATTCCCCAATAGATAGACACGTTAACTACCTTTTTACAAATATGTACGATTATAACTAAATAAACAAATTGAGCATTGCTAACGGTTTCGAAACATTTTCATCATGGAATGACCAGCGTGCAGCGACTTTCCGACGCCGAAACAATTAATGAACAACTTGAGAAAAATGAATGTTATTTCATAATGCAGAGTAGTAATTTTAAATATTCTAAAACATAAATAGACGCGGCAACTTGCTTACGTATGTGAAAAAGTTAACATTATTGGGAATTTTCAGCCCATCATCTTGGCTTCTCTTTCACGCAGAATTAACGGTGACGGCCATTCATTTAGGCACCCATCGCAAAAATATGGATTCCTGTACCGGCGACTAAAGCTGCTTGAAATCTAAGCTCAATTGATACAAATATTAAAACATTAGAGGCGATTGAATGGAGAACATTCTGTGCACATAAGTGGCCATCAACACGCCATAGGCAAATGCGTTTGTGTGTGTGCGTGTCTTAACTTTAAAGCTTCCATGCTTTTGATTAAGTGTCTCAATTACTGAGCTTAGATGGCCATGCCGCCATCATAGGCATAATCAGCTTTATTGTGCATAACAAGACGATCCTCGACAAAGTAAAAGCTATCTGAACGCGTTTCAAATGGACTTGCAATCATTTCGGCAACTGCAAAGAATATTTTGATTAACATGTAAGCGCAGTGTTGATGTAGAGCATTTAAATATACTTAATAATTATACCTAGATCAGCAGGTAGATTAGGGAATTCATAAATATGTTCACAAGAGTTTTTAGAAAACGGAATGCAGTATCCAAATTTGAAATCAAAAGTTTTCAACAAACGATCTCGAAAAAAGTGACGCTCAATCATTCGAAAATTATTAACCGCTCGACTACCGACGGTAAACTCCACCCTGAAAAAGAAAATACAAGATAGTAAATAAATAATAACGGAACATATTGCTGACGTTTTAATGACGAAATACTTAAAAAATGATTAGAATTTCGACAATAATTAGTGCAAGAAATTTATGGTGCGCACAAAAAACAATCACAGCAAATAAAGTACATAATAGAGCACCCAATCTTAAACATTAATGGCTTTAATTTACAATTAATAGTTTTATTAATTTGTAATAAAAAAACTAAATCTTGTTTCATTGATAATTTATATCAAAGGGATACTAAATAACTAATGCAGCTTTTATTTCACAAACTTACGTCGCACCCACTGTTTTGAGATTGAGAAAGGCTGGCGTGAACTGATAGCGCACATAGCGGCCAGCGTTCGGGTCTGCAGTGTCTTCTATGGACAGCTCTTCCGTAGCTGTCGCCAGCATTTCTTCTATACCCAGAGGAACTTGTTCGCTGGGTTTTGCTATTTCGAACAGTATCGCTCCGGAGTCCAAGTCTCGAATTTTGAAGCGAGTAAAATCAATGTCGTATACATTAGCATTAGACGAACATAAGTAGCCATCGGTAATTTTGGTTAGACGCAGAACGTCGGAAGGAGTCGCGGCATTATCCACAGGAGATATGTCGACATCTGCATCTATTGCACCGCTGCCTTTCTCCGCTTGCAAATTTAACTGCTTGCCAACCACACTCATCCTTTCTAATTATTATTTTATATGTTCAGTTCAGATTCGATTTTTCAAAACATTGTAAGGAAGTTTAAGAATTTGGAAAAAGTTAATTTTTGATAATTTAATGTTATTCACTCTCCTAAAATGATTTTCATGTGAGGAGATTTTGTGGTCAATTAATAATTTCGACTTTGTTATGAACTTACAAAGGTTTGCAAAAGCAGAAATCAGAACAGTTTGTCAGGGTTTCCGTTGCTAATATGAGTTTACAGAGTACTAAAACGAATATTAGTATTATGGTCCTGGTCGCAGACGACCGGTTGCAATATTAATTTTAAGAATCATTAAACAATATCGTGACTCAAATGACAAGTAAACTTACAAAACAATTTGGAGGCATTATAGCACGCAGTACTGGATAGTTAACTGGGTAAGTCAACTTAATTTAATTCTTACAAATGAAAAAGGTGATGGCATCTCCGTTGAAATGAATTGGTTGAAATGTAGTTGGCAGCAGTGCAGGTACATGCCCAAAGCAACTCTACCTAAAACTAGAGTTGCCAGAATATACTTTGCTGAATTTATGGTGTTTCATTAAATTGTGTGGATTTTCGAAATTGAATGTCACACCGAAATCAACAACATTGTAAATTCTGAATGAAATACACACAAAACTAATCTAAATGTTTCAGTTAGGTGTTAGCACTGGGTTTATTATCGATTTATTCATTTAAATTTTAGATATTTTAACAATCAGGTAACACTGAGGTTGGCAGCCATATTTTCTTTTGTAAGCGGTTCTGTAGCATTGTGGCATGGAAATTTCGGTAATTTTTCCTCGACGGCCGAAATTGACAAAAATAACGCAATAATAAATTTTGATGTCGCTTTTGCCTCGTTGAGTGCTCTTGGTTAAGAGAACATTGGGCTTATCTGCGAAAATCGAATAATTGCAAAGCGGCTTGTCGGATCGGTCAGCCACTTTCTGGGAGTCGAAACCCCCATCGTTTTGGCGTTCTCGTTGCGATCAGAGCCTCGCTTTGATTTGCGAGAATATTCTCTTATACGCAGCAGGTAAGCCACGGTTTCAATAGATTCTACAAAAGTCTAACTGAAATGTAATAAAAATCACAAACCCAAAAGTAAAAAAAGAACTATTCATCTCGTAAGCAATCAAATACGAAATTGATGGTTAAGTGGAAGTTGGCTACGTGTGAAGTAAGTGTATTAGTGGTGTACGGAAAATGCCAACATTAAAAACTTCAAGTGGTTCGAAAGTCTTTAAAAGTGAAGCAACTGAAAGTATTTCGTGATTCCGAAAAGTCGCGTTGTTTAATTTTCAAACATTTTCCGTTTGCTGTTTGTTGCTACCCAAAAAATGAAAGACTATCTTTCAATTGAATTTTGCAAGAAGAGCCTGAGCCAAAAATCTTTTAAAATGACGAAGGTAAGAATTGACGAATATTGATTGCAAAGACTACTTTTCCTTATTCTGCCGCAGGGCAGCAGTGAACAACCAATTTGGTCGGAGAACTTTGATCTCCTTAATGTGTGAAAATGAATGTATGTACCTGTGCGTCTGCTCGCCTGCAGCTGGGTTTCATATGTGGCAAAAGTAGGATTTTCTGTATTTGTCGTGGTCTGTTGTGTTGTTGGTCAGTGCAGATTTGTTCCTTCAATGTTCCAATGCAAAGCCACGACAGGAATTTGTCAGTATGAAACTGTTGTTGCAAAGCAACATTTGTGGACACGCTATGAAGTATATAAATCGCAGTTCTAAGGTATTTTGTTAAGAATTGTAAAACTTTTGAATCCACAGCACAACGTGAACCGGCAATTGACAGCTAGATGCCTCAATGACTGACAGCACTGAAATTCGGCGAAAATAAGTTGTTGTAGGTTGCCTGTGTTAGGATTGCCATCCGCTCATTTGCGGTACAACTGCGATCCATCTCTGATTAGCTGATATAATAATAACAGGCAGTAGACAGTGTTATAGACGCTTTTAAATTAAAAGTAGTACAATTCATAAGCCAAGAGCAAATTTAGGTGGTACATTTTTTATCTGGTTTGTTAAGGGAGATTATATAATAGGTGATGTTTAACTTGCTTATTATGGGAGACCTTATAGAAGATTTACTTTTGTAGCGACGTAGTTAGCTGTTGACGGACAGATGGACCTTGGGTTCTCCGGGTAGAAAAAGTTCGACATTGAATCGGCTCCTTGAGGATCAAATGTTAACACAACTATTCAGTGTAATTCATTTTATTTGGTTTTGTTAGCAAAATGATGATTTGTTACTTTACACTAAAAAGGTAATACATTTTAATCCCAGATTTTCTATATTTAGTTTTATTGTGGGGCTACTCCATATTTGTTTAAGTATTCTAATTTCCATTATTATATTTTCGCAGCAAAAATTCGACTTTCATCAGAGCCTAGAGTATAACTTGCATCGCACAAAATGGACTCAGAGGATTCGCGTCCTGGATCTTCGGCGTCTAATTCGTCTTCGAATTCGTCGGACAACTCGTTTCAGTCATCTGCAACGCCCACAAATGAGGACGATGTGATGAAAGGTGGCAAATCACCGAGTGGTGATTTAATGGACAGCCCCAATAGGGCGCCTCGACCCATCTCACGGTCATCCAACGATGATGCTCGCTCTGTGCGGTCGCTGTCTAAGTCTGACTCAAATTCATCGTCGTCTTCGTCATCAAGTGATACCGACAATGATGATGCTAAGTCGCCCAGTGCTGCCGAAGTTAAAAGTAAAAGCTCATCTGCTCGCAGTAGCAAAGACTGTACTCCAGAAAAGCCGAGTTCTAATATGGAAAATCGACTTTCGTCGCCAATTAAATCACAACAGAGTTCTAGGAATTCAAGTTCTTCCTCAGATCGCAGTCGTAGTAACAGCCGTGAAAATAGTCGCCAAAACGGTGGGGTAAATATCAGCCACGAAGACCTGAGTGATGTAAGTGATATGGAAAGTGAGAAACGCGGGTCAATGTTCAATAACAGTAAGCAATCCATGGACGACGAAGGCACAAATGCATCTTCAGTTACTGGCACTTTACTCGAGGACGAGGTGGAGGAAACAGGTGTGCAGCGTCGATATTCTCTAGAGGCAGAAAACAGCCAGAATGCAGTTATTACCGATTTGCGTCAAAAACTTGATCAGAAGAAAAGCCAAGGAAAAGTGAGTCTAAGACAATGAAAGAAATATGTCGAATGATTTAATTGATAATTTTATTTCAGAGTTCAGAGCTTAAGAAGGACAGAGAGGATATAAGAGGAAACGCTGGATCTAACAATGACGGAAATCTCGGTGAACACTTGGAAGTTTTGGTTAAAACAAATGATGAGGACGCTTTAGATTTTGAAGCTGAAGAGGGAGAGTGCCAGGATATTAGTAAAGACGATGAGAAGAACATACCTGAGGGCAGCGCTGATACAGAAAAGGAAAATAAGAGCTCCAAGTCCGATGGTGAGGCAGATGAGGGAGAGCTAGAGGAGGGAGAAGTGTCAGACGAAGACGAGAAACGGCCGGAAGAGACTGAACCAAAACCCGTCTGTCGCTTTTATACCCGCGGTCAATGTACTTGG
Organism: Melieria crassipennis; assembly: GCA_963668005.1. NCBI lineage: Eukaryota > Metazoa > Arthropoda > Insecta > Diptera > Ulidiidae > Melieria > Melieria crassipennis. The sequence continues at coordinate 60,231,833 of OY764962.1, forward strand.
GGTATGAGTTGTCGCTTTTTGCACCCGGGTGTGACAGATAAAGGCAACTATACCATGTTTGATTTGGTAAGGCCCGTGCCAGTTCCGACCGCTGGTGTTGCCAGTTCGCGAGCTCCTGGCTATGTTCCACATATGCCCGACTATCATGATTACCGAACAGATCGTCCACCGCTACATCATCGCATAGGCGTCCCGCCTCCGGCTTCTGTTTATGCAGCGCATCAAGAAACTCGCGCCTTGGCACCTGAAGGTCCGGTTGTCGTTGAGAGTGCTTGGGAACGGGGATTGCGAACTGCTAAGGAAATGATGCGAAAAGCAAATAAACGAAAAGAACAGGATATGGATTTTGAGGATAAGAAAATGAATTTAACTCTGTCACCTGACGAAATTGAAAAGGATTCTTATTATCTGAAGGATAGAGGATCACCGACAGAAGTATGTAAACATTTTATATTTGATGTTTTTGATAGTTTATTAAATAAATTTTAACTCTTGTAGGTTGCACCTCCTTATAGTCGTCATAATGCATACCAAGAACCACCGCCCAGTATCTATGAACGGTTTCCTAGAGCTCCTCCAATAACAGCCGGATATGATGAAATTGATCCGTATGGTCGGACTACTCGTTACCGAGAGTTGCCACCTCATCGCATGCCCCAATACGAAGATGAGCGACGTGTGCGTCCGACACGCGAAGTAATCGTTCAGCGTGTCGAACCTGTTGGGCGTGGAGATGAGTGGCGTGATCCATGGATGCGTTCGCCTGGTGGCCGAGGCGATTCGCGGGATCATGGAGAAAAACGACGTCGTGATCGTCGTAGTTACAGTAGCAATTCATCTTACTCTAGCTCAAGCAGTTCGCAGTCGGACTCTAGTTCGGACACAAGTCGATCTGCATCACCAACTGAACATCGTCGGCGTTATAATAGCTCGCATAAGTCACCGCCACCAATACGTAGACATGGCGGACGTTCCGCACGTTCGCCCAGTCCACTTCCGCGTCGTTCAAGACATTCTCCGGGTATGTATCGTTGCCGATGCTTTCGGCGTATTTAATATGCCATTTATATATTTTCGAGATGGCTTTAATATGAAAATAGTAAACATTTAAAGATCATATTTGTTAACAATTATTTTAAATATATTTAATTTGTAGCTGCTCGCCACTCTCCGAATCCCAAACGCAGGGGGCACACATCTGTATCTCCAGTTTTGGACAAGAGGAGTTCATATAGTCCAATTCACAAGCGAAAGAAGATATCGCCAAGTTTAAAGAAATCTATTAGCGAAAAATCAAAAACGAAACGTCGTGTTACATCTAGTTCATCCGGATCAGGTGAATACAAAAATGAAAATAAAAAAATTCGAATATTTGCAGTTACAATTTCTTTTCTTTCAGGTTCCTCCGACTCAAGTGTTTCAGATTCTGACTCAGATACTGGTTCATCTTCATCAGATAGCTCATCGAGATCGAGAGGTCGGCCTTCAAATAAGCGTGGTCGAGTTCCAAAAACGGCTGTTAATGAAAGAAAGGTGGTGAAGAAGGGTGAGTTTTGATGGATCGGTCAAATTTGTGACTACATGTCCAACCTACATTGAAAAACTGAAACAAATAAATCGCTCATCATCTGATTTCTAACGGCTGTTTTTATTTTATTTCAGCTGAACCAGCTAAAAAAAGGTCGCCAATATCTATAGAAATAAAGAAACAGCCAACTGTCGGAACATCTGCTCTTACATCATCTCCAACACATTCAGTAACGTCCGAAAAGGATTCGAAGAAGTCGCGGCGTGAGGAGCTACTGAAGCAATTGCGCGCTGTGGAAGATGCCATCGCCAAAAAACGATCTAAACTAGCTTGATAAATGCATTGAGGGTGTATTTTTCATTCATGTTATATTAAGTGTAGCCTTTTGTAGTGTGAAGCGCATAATTTGAAGTATCGAAACTCTTATTGGAAGAGTAGATATCTCAGAATAGCAGTTTTATAAATACTTTGTGTTGTTTGGTTATATAAAGACTTGAGGTTCAGACGAATATATGAGGATTTTATGCTTAAGTGGAAAGTACGTGAGTGGCTAGATTTTGATTTCAATGTGCTTCAATAGCTTTGAAGAAATGTTTGCTCTGGACACGCACTCTAACCTTAACAACAAACATGTTTGACTTTCCTCATTAATTTTCGATATCATAAATCCTTCAACATCGATTTAATTTATAAAACTATGAATTCACATTAGCACTTATTTCTGTACCGATTATAAAAATAAAATTATGATATATTTTAAACTCTGTTTAGTTCTGGACAGTGGAGTATGAAAGAAAGAAGTGGGAAATTTCCAGAAGCATTGGTCATTAAAATGTGGGCAAATTGGCATATTTTCATCACAGCCATGCACTGTCTGCATTTTCTTTGTTGTGTAGCGTTTGGCTTAAGTTGATTTTTGTTTATGATTGCACTATATGCAATTCATTATTCGTGCTATTATCGGGACTAGAACGAGCGTAAAGTACAACAAGGGGGAACGCTCTCGAGTAAATCTGTGTCGGCATAATTCAGCCAATAAAATCAAATACGTACATAATACGTATTTGGGGTGTGAATCTTACTACAGTACCACATGCGAATTTTATTGAATGAATTTGTTTGCTGAAATGTAAGGAAAGGCGGTGATTTCTCAGCTTCATTGTATACGTTAAATCGCAGCAAAGCAGTCAAAATAGAGGATAGATATTATATTTCTCGCCTTGACAAAATTGTGCAATTTTTCCGTAATCGTTGGTTTTCTCCTTCGCCGTGAGGCTGTCAAAACGCATTGTCATCGTCAAAGTCTTCATTCTCACATCAACATTCGTTTCGTGCTGCTACCACCCACTTTCTAACCGCTCATTTAAAAATACGTTGGTATGGATATGTGAATGTGTGTGTGCACGTGGATGTAGCATTGTAAAAGGGTTTCACTAAAACCTTAACTATGTGGAATAGAACATGATGTCCTAAATCATATTTGTACATTAGCAAATTTCTTCTGCGACAGAGTCAAGGATCATCCTTTCGCATTCGCACTCCGAGCAGGAAATAGCAATCATGCTCAGATTTTTTATATTTACCCATTTGTTTATTCAGTTGTGCGTTTGCTGTGCGTTTTTCCGGCGCTTGACGGTCCTAGCCACGTTCCCCACTCCCACTCTGACTCCAACACACACATGCACGCACGCACATGTGGGGACTCGTCGAAACTTTTACCCACATGTGTGTAATAAGATACATGTGCGTCAAGACCGCGAAATGGGATGACATTATTCAAAAATATTTATTTTGACAGAGCTCATTTTTTGACAACGGCCACTGGTTACACTATAGTTCGTTCTATGTGTGCATGTACCATGTGTCTTCTGCAGATTGGCTCAGCGTGGTGCTCGGCATTTGGGCCAACGGTGCTGATGACGGTAGTACACTGGGAATTGCTTTTCGCAGAAACCCCCGCTCACGGAGATTGTCTATTACTATGTCGGACGTGCCATGCTAACATCAACTAAACCAACTGTGACGAAACTCTACAGAAGCTGAAATGGTTTGGGGGTCTGTTCTTACCTATTTCGCACCTACTAAAAAAAAAAATGCTCTGAATTTTGTGCATGTCTCCTTTAGCGATGAAATAAACCTATTTTTAATTCGACCCATATATAGATATATATAGATATATAGCTATACATATGTACATATGTATAGTATATGTATATAGTGATGCGGGTTGAATCAGGTCTCCAATCCAAGACTCTCTGAAATGGGCTACGCCACTTCTGGACTATTCTGTCGAAAGTTTGTTTTGCGTCGGAGGACGAACAAGTGGAAGGTAAACCCTGTGCGACTGGACAAGTCGAAATCGAGTGTGCTTGTTAATGCGGTTTCAACCATTACAAACTGTCATTCTGGAGTGAATAATCCCGGCGCACAGGTGCAGCGCATACAAATTAGATAATCTGATTTTTTTTTATATTTATATTTGCTTCAATGCCCGACTTCACGGTCCAGCATACCGTCGCAGATACAGTCACCAACACACACGCCACATATTTAAAATATGTACTCGTTTGTATGTTTTCTCGTGCTGTGTGACTTTTCGCCAATGTCAAGCGTGCCAACACAGCCACACATGCATATACATATATGTGCGGATATACAGCAGAAGTATCCCAACAAACACTCAACGAAAAAATCTCAAACCTTTGAGAAACCCTTTGATATCAAATTGTTTTCCAGCATTATTACAATTTGAAAATGAATATTTTCTCAAAAGTTTCTCAAATGTTTGCTATCAACTTGAGTACGACTTGAGAAGAGTTGAGAAAAATTTACATTCACCACGTTTGATAATTTTGTAATTCTCAATGGGTTTAACTTACGTTTCCCTTAATATGAACTAAATTTTGTACCTTAATAAAATGTTACGTTATGTCACTGGTCTCTGGTCACTGGCTATGTTGCCTTAATATAAAATAAATGAATCTATTGAATGAATCTATCCATAAATGTATCTACTCTGGATTTTTATTTCACGCTATTGGCAACGGCAATCTATACAAAAGGCGAATTGGATTCCATCCGTTCCGCATGTTTGAGATTCATTTGAGAATTTTAAATTCTCAATTTGAGAATAAAAGCAAATCTCCATATTGAAAATGTGCGAATTTGGCGAATTCGATTCCATCCGTTCCGCTCGTTTGAGATACATTTGAGAATTTTAAATTCTCAATTTGAGAATAAAGGCAAATTTCCATATTAAAAATGTGCCTTTTAAGTTGAGAATGCCATAACAGTATATTTGAGATCAATTTGAGAACAAACGTTTGAGATTTGAGAAAGCAATTTGATTCAAATGTACCTCAATTTGAGATTAGTCATTAATGTTTGCTGGGATACATACGCCCGTACACATATAAAACACACACATCCGCACATGCATACGCACTTTCAGAAGGACGGTCCTCACGCCCATAGCTGTTTGTTTTCGCTATGGCAACAATGGCCATTACAGTGCGTGCAGGCGGCTCACGTCTCCACGTCTAATACTTTTTGCGGCAGTCTGTGGCTTGGCTAGTGGGTTCGAAATATGAAGCATTCGGTTTGGTCGGTTGGTCGGCGAGGGTGGGATGCCAGTTGCAGATGCAGAGAGCGAACACTGCTTATTTGGGGGTGATTTTTCGCCATTATTGTAGCAATTTTGATCAATGGCCTCGTTTCGTGCGCTGGCTGCTCCTTCTTTTTATTCCACATTGTATATTGTGTTATTTATTTTTGAACACTTTATTTTTATTTGAAATTTTGTTTATTCAGCAAAACACATTGTTGCAGTAGCAGTGCGGCGGGCAGTGTTTGCACTGTTTGTGGAAATTTTGTGTGATTGCTAATCGAACTTACGAATCGCCGAGGGGGAGGGGCGTTCTCATTGTAGTTGTCATTTTTTTTTTTAATTTCGTATTCAAGATGTTTTGATCTTTCACATCATTTTTATGAGTGCTCAAGTACATACTTATATAATCTATATATAATGCGTTCATGTGTATATAGAATATGCATATATCGAAGCAATAGGAAGCAATAGCACAAATAGCAAAATAGGCAGCGCTGACAGAAAGCTGTATATACCCAAAGTTTTATCTTAAGTTATGCACATATAAACATCTATTCATGTTCAATCTACTGATTTATCGGAATTAAGATTAAAACATTTGCTTATTTCCTCTTCTTTTCGTATAAATCGTGGTTGTATTTAACGTTTATATGAAAATGTTTGTTTAGATTGAATTTAAAAAATCTACGTATAAAATTTTGATCTTAATAGTGGTCAATCATGTTTAACATCTTTCAGTCAAAAAGAAAAAATATATTTTATATACCAGCAAACTCTGCGAATACACATTTCATATGATATTTTGACTGTCAAACAGAATCTTAAGAAGTTATTATAATTTTCGGTATCAGGAGTACAAATATATACATGTATACATATAATATGTTTTTTGTGAAAACTAGAATGCTGTGCAATAAAGGGTTAAGGTAGAATTTTGAAAAAATTATAAATAGCTCAAAACGAGTTTAATGTTATCTATACATGGCAGCCGCCGTGGCTCAGTTGGTTAGTGCGTTGGACCGCGAATCGAAGGCAGCAACCCCAGGTTCAATACTGCCTGTAATACCACCTAAAAAAATAACGGGAAAACTCGTTTTCTCTTTCGGTGGCTGTCCTCTCAGCTGGAAATGGCAAACCTCTGAGAGTAAAAATTGCTTATGAAAAAGCTCCCAACCTGCCGTTCGGAACCGGCATAAAACTGTAGGTCCCTTCCACCCGCGTACAAATTCACACGCACAACACGGGTGGTTGCGGGAAGCTAGGCCTTAGTCTCGCGTAAGCGGGCTGTCGTGCCAGTCAATTAATTAATTAATTATTATACACCTGTACCAATATTATAAGTATAAACAATCATCTTAATTTGGCATTAAAAATTTCGTAGCCTATTTTTGTATATTTTTGATTTACTCGAATGAATATTGCGTACTGCCAGTACGAACCCAGGTAGCCGCAATAGACTCCGCGTAAAAATTGCACGCCTGACTACAGCAAATAACAAGTACATATTTACAACACATTATGCATACCTACATACCCGTACATGTGTATGTACAAACACACGAACGGCGCCCGTAAAAGGCAGCTGTTGTCACCGCAGAGTTGACAATTCGGTCCTTTGCGAATGTGCGCCAGCGACATTGATTTCCACCAAGTATAAATTAACCAAGTTCAAAATTCGAATTTTAGATTTCATAAGCAACTGAAAATGCTGGTGCGGCTTAGTACGCAAAACCAAATAACAACAACAAAATGACAACAGCAAAAACGTAAAAACGCAGATGTACGCGAAAGCTGTCGCTTCTCTTTATCATACTTTTTAATACCGCACCACCACTATCCGAAATTGGAATTTGTGCAACTTGGAAAAGAGTTTAATTCGATTTTGAATAAAACATGCTGGCGCCGGGTGCGGGGCGCGGGATGTGGCGAGCGCGAAAATATGCAAAACGCAATGAGGGTCACAAACGAACCATTTCCCGGAAGCCGCCTAGAACACGAGGCCCTTTTCATGGGTAAACAAACGCGTGCAGCGAGGGATAATTTGAATAATGCATCACCCCAGGTAGTGACAAACACTCACCGGCGAGATTTCGGAAAAAAATTACCGCGCCAACAGCGAAGCCGATTTGCACGTGGGCTTGTGCAACCGCTGCGCGCGCGTTGCCGAGAAATTAGGAGCGCGCACGGCTAGACGAATGCACTTTTTACGTGGACGCCGCGTTTGCACCCCGCGGTCGCATAAACCAACGTCGCAGCTCGCGATGTTTAAACGTGTAATCGGCGCCGCGCACTTCATACCAGAACTCGTGTATGTATATGAAGCATCCGCGGCAGCTTGCTTCGAGCGCAGAACGAATGCGGCAGTTAATTCGCAACAAATTCGATTTCAACCCTTTACAGTTCCATTGTTTTGCAAAATTTCGCAGCAGCTAAAACCCCAAATGCATTAAATATTAATTTTTAAAATTTCTCCACACATTGACAGCTACCCTGTCGGCGCACCAGGAGTGCAACTTTGCAACTGTCATTTCGAACAGGTAGGCAGCCGGCCGACTCTCGGTGCAGTCGAAACAGCAGAAATTTATGTCCCGCGCTGCGTACCTTTTGTCGCACTGTCGGACGTATTTTTACATCATGTGCATAGGTATGTGCTCATACACGGACATATGTGCACACGTATGTGCATTAATACACGTACGTATGCACGCACAGTAACTAAAGTGCATTAAACGGTTGACTAATTGTTGCAGGATTTATTTTCTCTTCGTTTTTGCACAACTTTTAACCTTTTTCGTCACCAAATTCCGCATCGCTCATTGTAAGCGTTAATTGCTGCTCAATGGCCAGCAACACGCAGTCACGTTGTTTTTGTTTGTGTACACAAGCGGCGCGGCACGGCCGACCTATTTTCCTGCTTTCTCACGCACTTTCAACCTTTCCGCCGGCACGATGTCCCCCTGGCGCTGAAATGTTGCTCTTTTCGAGCAGCAGCAGCCAGCATCCGTGTCATCCCGGCGCTGCGCCGCGGAACATCCCCTAACAAAAATCGAATGTTTTTAGTGAAAAAAGGTGATTTTCTACACTAAACCATAAATATAATGTTATATAATACGAATAATTGCCGTAATGCCAAAACATACGAGACTGAAAGTCAAGTACCCGTCAAATGATCTCAAAATCCCTTCCGATTGTTGTTCTTGTTTTTTTTTTTGTAACAATGATGCTGAATAACACCTTCGAACAGAGAGGGAACGCGTCGCTGTTGATGCGTTGAGGGCTTAATCAGTTATTATTTGACAAATGAAATCCTAGTACCTGACTGGCTGCTATTTGGGATGACAGGTGACGGACGTAGTTTTTTAAGTGGCTATTTGTCAGGTTGGTGTGTGTTTGTGTGTGTATGTGTGATTTAGTGTTATTAGAAGGAGCTCATTTATACTGCAAGCAAGGTGCACATGATCTTGTTATGATCAGCTCTTGGTTTTCTCTTTGAGAACTTACAGATAAAACGGTTCCTTTTCTCAACTAAAATTAAATTTATTTTTATTACATTAGCTAATGCAGCATCAAAATTAAAGTTTGCATAATGATTAAACTAAAGCATCGTCATTTAAGCCGATGTTAGTGTTTGTAATAAAAGACGCCAAAATAAAGATGTCATATAATATTTATAGAAAACACATTTCAGAAAACCAATTTAAATAAATATTTTTTAATATGCCTATTAAATTACCAAAACAGTTTTTTGAGCCTAAACCTAAAAGGATTAAAAATTAATTTAGTTGTAGATGTCAAGAGTTCTTTGAGTACTCCAAAGAGACATGTTTAACTTTGGAAGCTTTTACTTTTAAGCACAGAATTGAACACGAAGCTACGCGTTAACTGCAGTTAAGATCAGATCCTGATTTGTATTGATTTTAGTTAAACAAGTTCATGCGCCTATACACGGATATACAATTTCGCAATGATCTTTTACGAACTGTGCTAACAATATTTATGTGTATGACATACATAAATGCGTAAATCAATTTTTCCTTCTCCATGTCTAAGTACGGCAACTGCATCCTTTGTCAAACAAGCGATTGCATCCTTTCTTACGGGCGCCCCTTTTTTATTGTGTGTTTCTACTTTGCAGCCACCCATTATAAATTTCTAGTTTGGCCAAAGGCATTTGATGGGTTAGATTTTCTCACGGTCCATAGAAAACCCTTTAGGTAACAGATAAACAGCGAGGAGCAAGCGGCCCGATTCAGCGAAGAAAGCAGAGCTGATTCAATGTTGATACATTCATTGCTGCACTGCTGACGCAATATACATGTTTGTAGTTCGAAAAGTTTGCGATATTGCGATAAGTATACAAGTAAAATAACCAATAGTGTTGTCCGGTTTCGTCCTGTGTTCTGCTGCGGCTCGAATTCCAAATTTCCACCACATGTTTTAAGTCTACTCGCTTAGTCAATAATATCTACAATGCTCATTTACCCACTCGCAAGTACTCATACATACATACATAGTTATACTCGGATTTGAAAAATAAAAAATGTTTTTCACTTCAATGGACCATGAAATATAATTCGGTTTCATTTTTCTTCGTTTGGTTATTTTTCTCGGAAGGCTTTTTGCGAGTGCGCTGTGGGAGTTGTTGTCCTGCTGCCGTTCAAATATGCACAAGGATGTCCATAATTTGATTTAAGGCGGCATATGAAATTTGCATCCAGCGAGAGTCTCCGCCTTGTCACGGGGGTCACCGAGGAGGACGGTAATGAATAAGGTAAGGTGTGCTGGCAGCATGGATGCGGAAAGTAGATGAAAGACTTACTGAAGCAGAAGGAAGGAAGAAAGTAAGACCAAACACGTTGCTACGGAAATTCGTTATTGTGTTACCACAGGCGATCTATGCTTACGTACGTACATACGCGAATACGTCCACATCGTTGAGTTGCGGCAACGCCAATTGGGGTAGAGCGTCAGCCTCAACTGGATGAAGAAGCTTCACATGCCGTGAAACACATTTCAATGTGTAGTCTCCCTTTTATCCGCAAACTTACAAAGTACATACATATATATGTACGTGTGCATGGGCCGGCCGGCTGCCACCGAAAGAAACTTCAGGACGTTGCATTAGAGAGGGGCTACTCATCAACCAGCGCCGGTGTTGGTCCCATCGTTTGACATGGGTCGCCTGGCAATCGCAATTTCTTTTGCGACATTACTTGTAGCCATACAGACAGGCACACACGCATGCACACATGTCCGCAGCATCTATTTTTTCTTGTATCTTTTCTTTCAAAGTGTTCGCTACACCAGCGACAGGCCTGGACAGGTATACGTCCGTGGTAGTTTCCACATATGTTCCCGCGGGGGAGGGAGCTCACTGCTTTTCCGTTTGTGCTGACTGAATTCCACGCGTAGTCGTTGTTAATATATTCGAGTATCATCGCAACAGTGGCCTTTAAGTTCGGCGGCTTTATTGTATGAGCGCGGGTGCGCGGGAGACAAGAAGTTGAGGTATCGTTTGATGACCGATTTGCGTTTTAAGAGTGAAATGCTCGCATTACACTGCAACAAGAAATCGGAAATAAACTCGGCACACACGCAAACACATTCGAGCAGAACACTTTAACGATCAGGTGAGAAGTGGAGAACTGACATATTAAAATGGGAAATTCTGCAGTTAGAGTTGCTAACAGGACTATCCCTTCATAAAGCAGAAAAAGGAGACACACTCAGCAGCGAAAATGCTGTGTTATATCCTTAACCCTGTCACAACTGTGGGACATGTGTATATGCTCCACATTAAGACAGTAAAAATGTAGCAGTGAAAGTGGGGAAAGTTCATGGGGACGTGGCTATATGTCCCAATTGTATTTAATTTAAAATCGCTGTACATTTTTGCTATACATTTTTTAAGATTTTTCTACGGATCAACAGGACCAGATAGAATAAAATCTCATTTTTGCTTGGTGCACTGAACAATATTGTGCTTTCTGCGGATAACGATTTAAGCTTTGCATTTTGTCGGGTAGTCTGAAAATTGGTAGATGTCTGAAGCACAAGCTTCAAGCTGATATAAGTATATATAAATGTAATATCCTGTTGCAAAAAATCAACAATCTTGCGATTTATTTTAATTTAGTAAATGCGGTGTGGTGCGTATGGCGAGCAAAAAAAAAGTAATAAAACTTAATGATTTGAAAGAAATTCAATTTTCCAAGCGCACGCAATGTGTTCCGAACTGATTTTACGCTTCAGGCGATGACACTCGCCACAGAAAGGCCAAGGGCCTTGCTTTGGCAGAAATATGTAAGTGGGAATGTATGCTTCATTTTTTATGCATATGACACTTCAAACTAAACGCTCGCAAACGCTCGCGGGGATGCGGAGATGCGCGTGTGGAGCTGTATGTGCGTATACGCGTACATGTGTGCGTGTACACAACAGTATTAAGTGTCCATTGGGCTAGGAGGTTGTTCATATTTTCTTGTGTTTTTTTTACTGGAATATAATTTTGCGAAGTACTTAGTCAGCAACTTTCACCCTCGGCGGCGGCCTTGCACCCAGACACATACCAAAGGGTAAAGTTGTGTCCTGTCACTATTCCTGCTGATAAGAGTGTATAATTTTTTATATTAAACTGAATTGAGCAATACGCGTGAAATGGAGGCAGCCGACGAAGGCAAGGCGAAATAAGAAAAATGGCATAAATGGCGTTTTGGCACTAAAAGCGGAATCCGTTATAATTCTGCTACTAGCCTTCAATGTAAATTTGTGATTGATGCCAACGCTCTTCGTCTGCTCTCAATTGATAAGCAAAATACCTAGCTGGGTATGTTTTATGGATTGTGATGTAGGCTGGCAGTTAATTTAAAGTACCTACAATCGCCAAAGCACTTTTTTACACATTCATGTGGGTATGTGAGTAGGAAATATGTATGTAAATGGAAGCATGTGTGCGCTTCATACAGTAAAACCGTGACCAGACAAGTTTTTGGAGGCCATAAGTGGTAAAAAGTAGGAAGAAGAGAAAGAATATAACTATTCTTTTGCAATTGAAAATTCATTAAAATAATAAACAATTACTTTTCACATATTTTTAAGTTTTAAGCTATATTAGAATTTTTTGACTGATTAATAAATTTAGTATGAGACGTTTGAGTATACAAAATCATAATTTAAATCATTTCAGTAATTTTTCGGAACATTGACAACAATTAATGTTTTTACGCAATTGGCTGACTGGCTCCCGAAAAGTACCAGCACGCAAACAATTTTGCATTTCTGGTGTAATAAATGATTAGCGACCTCACCACATTTTCGACTGTTCGTCTTGCGATGACAGCAGAGTTGGGAAACAATGGCGCTTTCTTTTAATTTGTCAACGACTTGAAAAGCTTGAAGTATGACATCCGGTCCTGAAGATCGGAGTTGACGTTAGGTTATGTCGTGAACTTGGGGTTATTTTGCGGGCTCAATGCATTTTTACTTTTTGTTTTACTTTGTGTAGTTACGATGTCACAAGCCCTCGAGAATTTGACGGCTATTCACGTCACACACGTCGTGGCGCGCATTCGCACATGACGTCCTTACTGATCCTTTGTACCTTCCTTTCTGCCATAACTAACCCAGAGTTGTAAGTACAAAACGAAATATGTATGAATAAAAAAATTAAAAAATGAAAAATGATCTTTTGCATTGGCTGGCTTACCTGAAGCAACGGCCAAAATGCCTCGGCCCTCGGGACACGGCCTGCATGTCCTAGATTAACGCCGCTTTTGAGAAAGGGTTGCATCAGTCTTCCTCACGTCTTACTGAGAAGCACACGGCGAATTTTGTTTATCGCTTCGAAAAATTTCAGTGATCCTGGTGACGCGGTAGATACACGATGATCGCGCACAAAATCACAAAGGGGTTAAAGCTGTGATAAAAATTAACCCTGCGCCCGTGCATGCGCCGGGGTACGGCAGTAGAAACCTATGAAAGAGTGCTCCGCAATGACTCGCACGCAGTTGCATGCATCGGACCAAGAGTGGAGGGCAAGTAGTCCGATGAGATTCTGTGTTTTTGTGAATCCAAAATGCGTGCAACACATTTCTAGTTCGGCGAATTTCGGCGTTACCGATTTGAATCAGTCCGAATTACATCACACGATCGACGTTATCAGAATGAAGTGTTTGCTCATTTTTGGAGCGAGCTGAGTGTCTGCGGTGCGCTGAGTGCTTTTAATCATATGACCATCGAGATTATCAGTGGAACCACTCTATTGATTAAGTGCACACTTTCACGCAACCTTTTCGCAGGCAAATTTTACGAGGATGTTTTAACCGATCGGACGGATGAGATAAATACCGCTGACAGAGAAAGGCGCGAATCACAAAGTGTCCGATACTCAACTTGTGATTTGCAATATGGTTGAATGTTAATTTAGTGATGAATTGGTACATAATAAATTAACAGTGAAAGTGTAGACGTAAGCTTAATTCAGTGAAAAGAACCCAGATATGTACATACATGTCCAATCTAGACTGAATAAACTAAACAAAATTTTACTGAATGTCCAAAAGATCAAAAATGTATGTTATGTTTATGTTACCACGCGCAACAATGTGAACATTTTTCGACTCACAATGAAAAAGATTAAAATGAAAAAGATTTGAAAATTTAAATATGATAAATTTAAATATGAAAATTTAAATATGATTAATAACGGCTTACATAGTGAATCGCATGGAAATATATAAAAACGACAATTCAATAGGAATTTTTTAAGCTGGCAAATGATTAACACATTTCATATTTTTTTTATACGTAGCCCCAAAAAATCCATATTTCGAACTTTCACATTTTTGTGTCGCAAATAATAGAAACTTGACTAGACTAGTTATGTTTCAAAAGGCACATATGTACTAGAGAGCTGCATAAATCCATTTATACTCGATGCCTTCACGTGCAGTTTCAAAAACGGAACACGTATCCGAAGAGAAGCCGAAAAAAGGTACTCATATTTCGGTACCTCTAAATTGTCGAGTAATTGCACGTTGTTACTCGACGCTGAGCGAGCAGCTTCTCGTTGCTACTCGACGCTAGCAGACTTCCTACTCGTTGTTACGCAAATACTCGCGGAAGGTGTCGAGTATGTCGGAAGGTTTGAAACTGCATGAGGTACCGCAAATACTCACGGAAGGTGTCGAGTATCTCGGAAGATTTGAAACTGCATGCAAATACTTTGTGAAGTTTGAGTTGAATGTGCTTCAAAGGAATGTTGCAAAGCATTGCGCGCATTGCGTGAAGCATAATTTTTTGTATTTTATATTTATTTATTTATTTATAACGAATAATATGAACAAATATATGTTATTGTAAATATTAATTTATAAAAAACCTTTCCCTTCCCACATTAACAACATTCATTGATTTCAGCTTCCACGCATAATCGCTCGAATTTTGATTACGGGATGATAAATGAATAAATAAATAAAATAACTAATAAATAAATAATTAATTAATAATAATAATAAATAATAATTAATTAATTAATTAATAAATAAATAAATAATTTTGATTTATATAGATTTAAAAATATTTAATTATAATAAGTATTGAAAAATTAATAATATAACTAAATAATAATAAATAACATAACTATATTTTAAGATTTTAAATCAATTTACTGCATAAACATAGCAAAAACATTCTAAGTCCAACCACAACGCCATTAGCAGCAGCAATATCTGGTCTGCCGTTGACCTTGAAGCTGCAAAAATTCTCGAGCTTCCGTAGGAAGGTACCTCATACTCGCGGAAGTTTTGCTATTATGTTCCTATTTTTACATGTTCCTATTTTTTCATGTTCCGATTTTTCGGCTACCGCTTTTTCGCGGCTTCCTTCTCGCTGCTATCCGAAATTCTGTGCTTTTCTTCTCTTCTCTACGCGTTAGGGCGATGTTAGGCCGATGTTATGGTGCCGGTCACGGATAAAATTGTTGTTGCTTCAGTGTAAAAGAGAAAATTGGGAGAGCGTAATTTTTCTCTTTTATATTGAAGCAACAACAATTTATCCGTGACCGACGATCACTTGACCGGCAGCATAACATCGGCCTTATGCTGCTGGTCAAATGATCCCGGTCACGGATAAATTGTTGTTTTTATCCGTGGTCGGTGCCCGTGACCGGCAGCATAACATCGGCATTGCTAAGGCCGATCACGGATAAAATTGTTGTTGCCTCAATGTAAAAGAGAAAATTGGGAGAGCGAAATTTGTATCTTTTACATTGAAGCAACAACAATTTTATCCGTGACCGGTGCCCGTGACCGGCAGCATAACATCGGCCCAAGTGAGCGAGTAAGAGCAGTATACATACTCGACGGCGATCGAGTTAGGCCGATGTTATGCTGCCGGTCAGGTGCACCGATCACGGATAAAATTGTTGTTGCTTCAATGTAAAAGAGAAAATTACGCTCTCCCAATTGTTGTTGCTTCAATGTAAAAGAGAAAATTACGCTCTCCCAATTTTCTCTTTTACATTGAAGCAACAACAATTTTATCCGTGATCGGTGCCCGTGACCGGCAGCATAACATCGGCCTAAGTGAAGTATACGTATCCGACACCAAACTTCTCATGTGCAGTAAAAAGTTATCCGATGCAGCTCTTTAATATGTACATAATTACAAGTACAATGGGCTACTCGGTCTTCACGCTTGAGAAACTGCCGCTGTAGCAATGCTGGAGAACCCTCAGAGCTCTTATAAATGTTTCAAGCTATTGTTTAGTCATAATGCAATCGTTTAAATATTTATATAAATTCTGGCTCTGACATTGCGTTCCATTAATTCAACAACTGACAACGTCTGACGTACTCTCGAGTTTAGCTTTTTTTTAACTTTTATGGTGGCAAGGAAGAAGCAATGTCAAATATCGCATTTTAATAAAAATCTATTAAACGCATCGCAGCACTTTTTCCTATTCTGAGAAATAAGAAGAAAAATAGACTGAAAAATAATGGCGTTCTAGACCCTCCATGTTGTGTATATATAATAACTAGGAATTATGAATATCAGAAGTTATCTCACCAAGTACAGTCTAGTAATATTTTTTGGAAAGATTTACAACCACACCATATTCAATATTTGTTATCATCCCTCAAAGAATTCGCTTTATCAGCAAGGGGTGGACATTCACGAGCGCATAAGGTGGACGTTCACTTGTGTCCATTAGGGGTGGACTTTTGAAATGTAAATACGGACATTGCCAAGAGGATGGGCAGACCATCGTTTGGAATCTGCGCCATTTGTTGTGATTGTAACACAGAAAACAAGAAAAGGGTCAATGCTATTCGTTTAATCTTACTCAGCAAATGTGGTGTTTTGTATTAGTTCGCCCTCCTCCGCCCTGGAATGACTTGCCAAAGCTGCGTAATATTTTTTTCGTTTTTGGTCCATAGCTTCTGGTGGCCGACCATTGAATTCTCACCCTCGGAGGCCATTTTGATTTTATGAGAGCACAACAAGCAAGCAAATGAAAATACGCTTTTTAAATATTAATATCGGTTTTTAAAAGAGGTTTAAAAGAGAGTAAATATTTATATTCGAATTAAATTGTTTGTTTTCATTGTGTGAATTGCTGCAGAATTTGAAATTGAAACAATTATTTAAGAATTATTTGAAGAACTGATTCTCCAATACTATTTTTTTCTATATAGATTATTAATTAATATTAACTAGTAAAACTTTTTATGTGAACAAACAGGATAAAAAAGTTTGACCAACTAGTTAGTTTTCAGCATAGTTGAAGATCATTAGTTTTGTGTAAAATATGTAGTAAATTCTATCTTCATTTTTCCGACGGCAAACACGTTTTTCAAGTAGAACTTCTTTGTGCATTGTTCGATGTTCAGTTCAATGCTTTGTTAAGAATGTTTTTAGTGAATAGTTTTTCGAACCAGACAGGAGCAACACAACAGTTTTTGGTATGTGCAGCAAGAATTCCATATTTTTTGGGTCTATCACCTATTGATCCGTTTTTTGCGTTTAGTTATTATATAGGAATAATAATTATGTGTGTAAAACAGATGCTTTTTTTTTTGCTTTTGAAATGTCTTTTTTTCTAATGAAAATATAATTGTTGAAATTTTTTGTATGATTATGTGTGGAAATTTATCTTACACATCTTGACTTAGTTACTGAAAGCGATTTAGTGGTATTTCACATATTTTTATTGATTTCAATATAGGTATTTAAATTTTGTAATGTACAATACAATAATATGTGCTAAAATAAAAAAAAGACAGAATGAAGCACAATAAACTGAAATTCTTCTCTCTACCGCAGGTGAAATAAATTTTCTAAAATATGAAACATTAAAACGCATTTGGAAATCAATAATGATGAACCAGAAATATCTTGCAATGAACAATGTTACTAGGACATTTGGACTTAAACTGGGAAAAGTTCAAGAAGCTTAGTATAAGTAGTAGAGTCTGTTGACTCTGAGCAAATGGCTTAATACTTCAGATATGGAATGTTGTCAATAGCGAGTTTCATTCCATGCAATTAGTATCTGTGGAAAATAATATAGATTTAATTTGTATCACGTTGGCAGATCGTTGGCACTCTTAGCGACACTGACAACAATCCCTTGGAGGAAAAACCACACTTGTGTGCAAAAAGTATTATTTCGTAGCCGAAACCGTTCGGATAGTTTTTCCAGACGCCGACTTTTGAGAAATGTAAATCGTCGTATATGATTTCTATCATGTTGTTAAAAATACGACATTTCTACGCTGCATGTCCACTGAAATCATAATCATTTTTAGCTTCCCGATACCGGATATGGTAACAATTTTCAACAGTCTAGATGTCGCCTTGCACGCGTACCCAATGCCTGACTTTGTATCCAAGCAGACATGCACCACTAAACAACACAAAAACCAACAATGACGAAAAAAGTTTTTCTAAACTTGCCATGCTTTAAAGGACATTTGCTCCAGGAGTAGCAACGGGCAGACCTCACGAAGGACATTCAAAGCACATATGTATGTATGTATGCAAATGCCTGAGTGTACTATTGACAGTAAAGTAGAAGATTGGCGAGAGCGATGGAGGGCGGAAGGGTGAGCAGACGCTTGTCCGTTTGTTTGTCTGTCTGTTTGGGTATTGTTCTGTTCGTTGTAGTGTTGGTTGCTGGGCATGCGGCGTACGAGTAGTACGTAGCTAGGCAGTGTGCAGTATGGTTTCCCATTAGCATTTTTGTTTGTTATTATTGCTGCGAGTTGGACAGCAGTGGGTAGTTGCCCGAGTGGGGTGGTTCGGTGGATAGTGGGTAGTGGTGAGTGGCAGTTAAAATGTCGACTGCTGCTGTTTAGACCAAATATGTGTGCGCTTGTGCGTGTGTGTGTGTCTGTAGTCATATATGAAAGCAGCTGTCAAACCAATGCCCAGGCCGCTGGGTCTATATGCCAGCGTTCATAATACACACACACACACACACATACACTCTCGTATTAGTGTGTGAGCGCGGGTGGATGGGGGCCGCGCCGGCCTTTCGGTCCATTTAACATGTCTCATAATAATTGCGATTGGGTTTTATTCGCATTCATTTGAATAAGAATTAGCTTCGTTGCGAGAATGGAATTTCGGCAATTTAACAAAAGCAAACTAAGCTCGTATCCGTCTGCGGACCTATGTGGAATGTCAACGTCAACTGCTGCGACTTTTTCAACTGCCAACCAAAAAAAAATATATACGGCTTGTGGTGCATACGGAATCTGTGAATGAGCTCAACGCTCGCAAATTGGAACTTCATTAATATGAAATGCGTATTGAATTAATGGGTGACTAACTATAATACATGTTTGCTAATTTCCTTTATTATACCTGAAAAATTCAGTATTTTACATTTTACGGAACGTATTTTACTGCATATTTAATGAACCCAGAGGGCTACAGATTAATTCGAATATAAATGAATTTAAGTTTTAATACGGATTTAAATTGAGAAATCGCAAAAAACAAAAAAATAATCATTGTTTGGGGTGAAAACAAACTCAGGAGTAAATTTAAACTAAACTACATGTTACCTAATTATAAACCTAAACCAGTGGCGTCCCCAGGGGTGCTTCTGTGAGTACCCACTTAAAACCTAATAGTTGAACATCCCATGATCTGGCCGGACCATGGTGTAAACAAGAGGATAGTCGAGGATTGTAGTTAAGGATATTAAACAAAAATAGAAAGTGTGAACACAATGATTTCTTTTGCTTGCCTAAATTTTATTTACGTAAAACGGTAAAAATATACTTGAATAACACAGGGCAACAAATTTCGACTTTTGGTCAGCTTTTCTGGGTTTGACATCAGTTCTAGGGTAATTAGGGACCGCTGATTTCGAATCCGCAAACCGGTTTGAAAACTTAGTTTCCGTTTTCGCAAAAAATGGGCGTGTCACTTTTTCGGATTTTCCCTGACTTTTTTCACGTTTGGGATTGTAATTTCTAGACCAATAAACCGGTTGACATCATTTTCACCTCGTTGCATTATCAACACCGCACGGTTTCTTTTCCGATGCAATTTATTTTTATAGGTTTTAACATTCCGCGGCAATTGGACCTCAAAGTCGGAAAATATGGAATTTCAAGGCGTTTTCTTTGATGTTAAAAAACAAACACATTTTTCGTAAATCAATTATCGAGTTATGTATAACAAGAAAGCGGAAACATCAAGTAATGCAACACAGCCACATTTTTTGGCGTGAGTCCCATTCTCATCGAAATAATAGCAAAAATGTACCAAAGTCATTTTCAACAGATTTCCGTTTTTTTCCTTTAAAAAGTAAGAGCCTCAAAATATGCAAAGTTTTTAATTTTGTTTTGTTTGAAGCAATTCAAAATTTTGTTGTTTTTCGCTTGTATTCCAGACAGTGAATGGAATATATAAAAGAGCATATTTTGAGGCCCTTAATTTTTTAAGGAAATAGTATCAAAAATTATGAAAATGACTATGGTACATTTTTGCTATTATTTCGATGAGAATGGGACTCACGCCAAAAAATTTGGCTGTGTTGTATAAGTTCATGTTTCCGCTTTCGTGTTATACATAACTCGATAATGGATTTACGAAAAATGTGTTTGTTTTTTAACATCAAAGAAAACGCCTTGAAATTCCATATTTTCCGACTATGAGGTCCAATTGCCGCGGATTTTTAAAACTTATACAAATGAATTACATTGGAAAAGAAGCCGTGAGGTGTTGTAAATGCCACAAAGTGAAAATCATGTCAACCGGTTTATTGGTTTTGAAATTACAATCCCAAACGTGAAAAAAGTCAGGGAAAACCCGAAAAAGTGACACGCCCATTTTTTGCGAAAACGGAAACTAAGTTTTCAAAACGGTTTGCGGATTCGAAATCAGCGGCCCCTAATTACCCTAGAACTGATGTCAGAACCAGAAAAGCCATTTTGCTGTTGATCAGTGTAATTAAGTAAATAGCGAGTTTCAACTTCAATGAATTCATTTTGAAATTAAAAAATACGACAGTAAAGCAAAAAAATATTTAAAAAATGTATAAATTTAAAATACTTTTTTATGGATTTGCTTCTATTGCTTGACCAATGCAATTATTGCAACAATATAATGCAATATCATGACTGAAACACATTGAGATTTTACATTGGACACATAAAAATCGCGTTTAGATATATCTATGGCTATTTCTCGATTCCTTGCACTGTTAACTGTTAACAATTCTGAACTGCTTTGCCAAAGAAAAACATGCAGAACATGTTATTGTTCATGCTGATCTGGCCGGATATGGTTTTCCTTGTCGCCTTCGTCGTCGCTATCTTCACATTGAACTATCTAAACGATAATTTTTTCTATCAGTATCAGAAGCTTCGTTTTGTTCAGCGCCAAATGAAAGCCTGAAATTGTCAGCACCATTATTATAACCAATTTTTTCAGAGAAATTGTTCTCTCTGATTTACTCCAGCGTCGAATTTCAAAAACTATGTCCACCTGATCCTTAAAATAGCATTGTCTTCTTTCCATCTCTGCCACAGAAAACACCTAATCGAATTGATAAGAAACCAGACACAACAAGACCACAAATACTATCTTCACTTCAGGAATGTAACTAATTGGCACCAAAACACGGACATAACTATGAATGGATAAATATTAAATTTGAATATGTTCCGACTTTATTTTCCACCAAAAAATATAATTTACTAAACCAAGAGAAAATAAAAGCCAAGGCGAGTGAAAAACACTTGAACCAGGTAAACTTTGCGCCAACTTACTTATGTCACGATTACATGGGATGGCACGAAAAAGGTGTTTCAAATCGAGTCAAATGGAAAAGCCTAGTTGAAGCCCTATGCTCCGTAAAGGGCTGAAAACATATTTTTAAGCCATTCCGACAATAATTACATGGGAAATAACAAACAAAATTTTAACTGCCAAATTTCTATGAAAATACACCATGGTGTGGCCAGGCCATGGTTTTGGTTTTTGTGCTTAGAAAGGATCAGTTGAGGATATCATGAAATATGATCTCGATAGCTTAATTACAAAATTACTAAAGCGCATCCAAAGGTCAAAATGGTATGGTCAGAATCGGATGCCCGCAGAAGGGTTAAGAATAAATGAATAAAAAAATCAGTATTGCATTTGTTCTCGCAGAATAGTTGTATTTTCAGTGTTCCCAAAAGTATCGACTATTTAAAGTAGTAGTCAAACGCAGGCTTCATGCCAATCCTGCATCAGCTGTTGAAATTTGAAAAAAATTCCGATACATGTTTTATGCTTTTTAAATAAGTCTTTTGAGTTTTTCGTAATTCTATTAGGAGTTTTCAAAATGTCCTAACTTAAAGCAAACTTGAATTTTTTAGTTGGGATCTTATGACTTAAAAATACATGTCCCTTGAATTTTTCGCTTTAAGAATTTTATGTTAGCAATTGTATACATATACATACATATACATATATGTATACCCTGCAAACAATTTCTCGATATAAATTTTTAGCGACAGTTTCTCGAAATAATCTCGATAATGCTTCAATTTTTTGCCTTGAAGAATTTGAAAATTTTCAAATTAAATTAAATATTTTTTTGTGAAACGAAAAGTTGTCATTACGTGAACGTGCGCGCATTCAAAACCGAGTTTGAGAGTTGTTGTGTTGTACTTATAATCGTTATTTGATTTGAATAATGAACTGGCCATGTGACAGTACTGTCAAATATGCGTTTTATTTCAATTTTCAGAAGGAAAATAAGGTTTCGTTATGGTATCCAAAATGCTATTAAGAACAAAAAATATGACACTATCGTAACGATAGCGAGAATTTCGAAAATCTCGACATCGTTACGATATCTCGGATAAGAAAATTTCAGTAACGCAACGATATCGAGATATCGATATATATGATAGTGTCATTTTTCTCGTTCTCGATATCATTTTAGACCAGGGACCGGAAATAACAGTTATTTATGAAAACTATATTTGAAAAATTTACTATGAAGGAAAAGTCATACAAATAAATTAAATATACCAGCACATTTCTTTTCGTGTCAAGAATCATATTTGGCAATAAACTTTTAATATGTAATTTTTACGGAAATATAAAAAAATAAGAATTATTTTTTTTATATTTTAAAAATCATTTAATAACAATTAAAAAAAATCCTTTAATAAAAAGTAAATAAAAGTCATTGAATGATTTTTAATGATGACTTAAAAATGAAAAGTCACCGAATGATTTTTATTGATGACTTTTATGAATAAAAGTCACTGAATAATTTTTATTATGACTTTTTTAAATAAAAGTCACCAATAACTGTTATCATAGGTCAACTAAAATAAGAATCGAAAGAAAACTGTTACTTATGGACTAATAAGAAAAAAATCAAAAATAATTGTTATTAAAGGATTTTTAAAATAGAAATACTAAATAACTGTTATTTGTTGAGTCATAAAATAAAAATCAAAAAATAACTGTTAAACATTGATTTTTATAATAAAACTTATAACTGTTACGGCCCCTGTTTTAGACACTTTAGCAATACTCGAAAACGAGAAAAATTCTCGCTTTAACGATATCGTTTGTATATCGTTTCGATATCGTTTGGTTTGCTGGGTATATATATACATATGTGTACATATGTATACATGTATGTCTGTACATACATATGTACAATTTTATGCAACATGTATTAAAAATAATACGTAAAGATGAAAGTATAAAAATTGCGTTAAACTGGATTTTTTGCATGGGGACGCCACTGACCTAAACATAAGGTTTAATCGAACATTTCATTTTGATTTCTTATTATTATAGGCGCTTGACCCAAGTTCTGTCCTGACTTTCTGGTTGATTATAATTAGTGTCCGACCGAATATTCGGTTCCGGCCCAAATAAGTGGTTTCGGTTTCAGTTTTGGCCAAAAAATGCCCGAACGGCCGAAACCGAGACATTCTAGAATATTTTTTACATTTTATTGTGTAGCGAGTGAACAGCTATTTAGTGCAGCCGAGCAGATATATAGTGAAAGGAGGAGAAATTCAGATGCTTTGTTTAGAATATAAGTAATATTAAATTATTTAATTTCGAATATTAGCGAGGAAGGTACAAAAGGTAGATTTTTTATGTTTATGTTTTTAAAAAATGAATGAATTGTTTTTATTAATAAGTATTTATTTATTTATGTTATGTTTGTTTGTTTGTTCTTTATTTACTTTAAGTAAAATTCGTTTGTTGGAAAAAAAATGCTTGATATGGTGATTTTTATTTCAACTAGAATGTTTCGGTTTCGGCCGAATATAAAAAAACCGAAATTCGGCTCAAAAAAGTGGTTTCGGTCGGACACTAATTATATTTGAAATGAAATGATTTTAATTTTTACATAATAGCTGATATTGATTTAAAGGTTATTTGCTTAACCGATATTTACAATTTATGAGTAGATAGTATATGAATTTAAGGGTAGTAGCGGTAGGGTCAGTTAATTATGGCAAAGAGAGAAAATCCAGCATTTCTTGGATTGAATTAATGAGTTATCTCTTAAGCAGCCAACTGAACATGCACAAAATAACCCAAGTTTTGACTTCCGTATGAATTACACACACAGCAAGGAATCGGCAATGCGAATGGCATTTCGGAAACATAAATTTCATTTGGAGTCTGTGGGATATCTATCCACAAACATGCCCTTTCTCACCACGATGTCAGAGCACTTGAGGTTCCCATGACCCTTCGATTGATTGCGAGGGACCGAGTCATAAATAAAAATTCCACTGTATCGTCCGATTTCCATTCGAGTTGAATCACATGTGCCAAAATGATGCCTACCTTGATTAAACTGAAACAATTTTTTAAATTATTGTAAAATTCGCACACAATGCCGAGGGTATATCATTTCGGCACCCTTCCTTTCTTCCTTCGTTAATAATATTTACTCGCACATAAAGGATACTCCGGTCTGCTGCATTCCGCTCTGTTTCGTATTGCACCACCTTATAGTTGGCAAAAAAAGGGATAAGAGGAGATGAGTCGAAATGTATAGCCCGATGGGTGAAGTCAATTGTAACATATCGAATTGTGCACATTGAGGGATTTGATTTATTTATAGTTATTTATAGGATTTGCAGTGCCAACAGTGCAACAGCAAAGCACTGAAAGGTGCTGCGGTAGCGCCCCAAAAACTCTGCGCGTTCGCGTTCAACTCTTCTGCCCAAACGTATGAGCATATTTACACTTACTGCGTGCACACACGCCGAAATGAGCTCGCAGAAAAATTGCCAACTCCACCTCCAAGTAATGGCAGATTATCTGTTCTTATCCGCGATTTTTGGTTTTTACCCTTTTCCGTGTGGCACCACTTCTCGGTGGACGCTACCCACCAAACTCTAAATTGGATTAACGACATTTTCGTTTTGTCTTTCTACTTTTGCTTGTGGCACATTACGTGATCCACATGGGCATAGAGCGCGAGTTATGAATGATCTTACATGGGCCGAAGATGTGGACGTAAAGGAGCAACTCAACTCCATCATATGCAACTGCGTGTTGGACGTGTCTACTCGCAGTCAGCTGTCTCATTCGTTAAATGTGAACGTATGCCATGTCACGTCCAATATTCTCAGGTTAAATGCAAGGATGACCTCACGACTATTGCGACACTATCGTTTTTGAAAGGGATTTCGTTGTGGGTGGTCGTTCTGAATGGAACACAAAAGGGGTAACTTCAATGTTGGAAATTAGTGTTTGTACATCGTTAATTAAAATATGTTGTCGCATTCTTGTATTCTTAAAGAAGCTTCTTCAAGTGTGACGATACTACTGCCAAACGACTATTGCCAGTTGAAGACGAAGAGTTCGACAACGCCTTGCGGCGAAAGCAGTTCCTAGCAGACCTCAGGCCGCACATCGCTGAGGTGACCACAAGTTTCGGATGCAAGCGGAAGTAAGTCCTTTGGTAAGTAGTGATCATTGTCAACAGTGTGACACGCTTAACGACTGTCGCTTGTGGCACCCGTAATGAACATTTGTTTGTACTTACAAAAATCAAATGTATTTGTTTTGTGAAAGCTAGCACGCCGAAGCTATGATTTTGCATCGGCACAGATATAAGGACACTCCGTAGTTGCAAGTGTAAGGAATTGCAAAAAAGAAGAAAGGACGAAAAACAACTTGCGGATGCTCGCAAACATACCGGCCCATTTAAGTATGTGTGTTTTGTGTGTGTGCTAGTGTGCGTAAAGCATTTACGTGTGTGGGCAAGAATGCAAAGGACCCAAGTGGATGGCAGGATGATATGCTTGTATTTACATATCTTAAAATTTGAGCAAAAATAAAATAAAGGACACGACCACTAGCTTGTATTGAATGGTCGGCCGGATGGTCCTTCGGTCGCCGCATTTGGGTTGCATTTGGCATTTGGTAAGCCTTGTCCTTGGCGGTGGGTGTGGGTGTGATGGTGTGAGAATGGTTTTTGCGTTTGTGTTTCTGTTTGCAACGAAGTGGCTTTGTACATGCATACGATTGCCGGCAGGAGGGCCGCAGCACTAAATGACTATAAAAAGGACTTTGAAGAGGGTCAAATGGAGATAAATTTGTGTATTCTGGAGCAGCGGTGGCATAAGTAAGTAAGGAGCTCGGCGGGTTATTTCTTGTTTAATGTGTTTTTATTTTTATACGGTCATTCTGTTTGGTATGTACGTGCATATGTGAAATGTCCGTCTGTGTTTGTGTGTGTGGGAGTGTTTGTGAAGTTTGGGCCTTTGTAAACGTGCCTTTCTTTGAAGGGTTAAAATATGTAAACGTATGGCTTCCAGAAGACTTTTTCTCTGGAGCATTCGCATCCAAATTTATAACCCACTGGCGATTTTGTTTGTAACTACCCGCAAATGGATGATGTTTGAATTTGATTCCATTTGCATGCCAGGTAAATGTTATTTTTCTTGTTGGTTAAAGCGTTTGGTCCACGCTGAATGGACTTGTACGCGCACACTTGAGTGCCGAGTGCAAATTACTATTCAGCTTAAAAGTAATGCAACCCAATAACTCAGTCACCACTTACACTTTAGGCTTGTTTGCTTGTTTGTTTGTTGTGTTCGAATGGGCGGTGAGAATTTCAATAAATAGTTGTGCCCAATAACCACAAGAAACTCCGGAGCACTACTCAGACGGATATTAACCCGTAGTCAACGTCAGGGCAATTACCAATTGAGTTAAATTATGCAACATTTTGCAGACCAGTGGCTGTCATACACGAGCACTCCCCAAATGCAAAGATGTTGTTCTGGACAGTCTCCAGATAAAAGTTATGTTTTCCATGTAACATGAAACTTTTCCCGACTAGTTGGAGGCTGTCAATCGCTAAAAAATTGTACCCATTTCTGAGTACAGCTTGGCCATTGTGCTGACCAAGCACATTACGCAAAGTAAAATCCTTGTGTAACCCGATACTTTAAGTTTCTGCCGTCAATAGACGTGCGTGTGGCTGCGAGTGTGTGCGTGCCCTGTGATGCGCGCTAAGTGAATTAGGAAAGCGCATTTCACAGTTTCGCAGTTTCGACAACGAGAGTGCAATTAATCATCCAATCCGTTCTCTTACGTTCTGCTGTTCAATACTTTCTTCGCTCTAAGTGCGAATATGGTAATGCGAAATGCTGTTCTGCCTTGGTTGCTTCGACTGCTTGGTCTTTGACCGAAAACCAAAAGACATTTGGTTGGCCTTTTGTGACCAGATGTCATGTCCATGTTCCGCTTGAACGTGTCTTCGTATTCTCGGTGGTGGTGAGATGACCGGAGCAAAGGTTATGTCCTGAAATTTGTGTGTTCTCTGGGCTGGCAGTATGTGACATATTTACGCGCACATGTGGTATGGGGTTTATGTTTTTATGATTATACTCGAACATCAAAAGTGCATTTAAAGAGCAAAGATGGTTAGTCAAAAATCAATGAATATTCATCTTGCATATATGTGATGGGATGGCCGCATTATGAGCGACCTAGGCCAAGATTCCTGCAACTATTGGACTTTCGAGCTGGGAAATTCCATTAAAAATTAAAGGAATAAGGAAAGAAAAATGAATGAATACATAAACGTACTGTAAAATTTGATGCTATATATTTCAATGCGTTTGCGAAGAAATTTATGGACTTCCGTTAAACTTTTCATCTTTCTCTTTGTTTTTAGTTTAATTTCCTTGCTTATTTAAAGACGTTCGGTTATTAAACCGATAAATTTTATCACAAACCCCATTGGCACAATCTCAGATTTTATGTTTGTCTACTGTATGAAAACAATTAACAATATATCAATACAGTGTAGTATAACTATGTACTTAATGCTCTTAGAAAACCGGAAAATGCCAATTTAACCGATTTACTACTGTTTAAGACACCACTGCTGTTTATTACACTTCGAACACTATTGCACAAATATGATATCAGTTAGTCGGTAAGATGGAAAAAATTCATTTTAACTGAAACTAGCACAAAACCATCTGCATAACGATTCCGCTTTAGCCAAACTAGGATCCTCCCATTCTAATCAGAAATGGTTTGGCCAATCACCGCGTATTCCTGAGGAAGGAGAGGAACTGAAGATCACCGAAAAACATAGGCGACCGAAAATCGAAGCGTTGATGTATGGAGAAGCCTGCGGACAGCGCATTGCAACCCTTAAAATTCATGTGCAGCCTACTTCGAGCGCAAGTTAGGGGTTGATTAGTACCAAACTCACAAATACGCAAACATATCGACACATTAGAGCACTGGGAAAACTGGTAACTTTTTTGCTTGGTGTTTGACACGAATTTCTCCGACCTTGAATTCTACGAACTGAAGATGTGAGCGAATTAATTTTTACTTATTTATTATAATTAATTAAAGGAATACAATAAAGAAGAAAGAATAAAAAACACATAACATTTCTACATATTGTAGTTGTTCATGTTGGATTTGTATTTGGAATTAGTTGCCTTATGCCGCATAACTAATTATATTCAATAAGACGTAAGTAAAAAAGACAAGAAGCCAAATAATTTTTGTAATAAATGTTTAACTGCGTTTTTATAAATCACCGCTGCTCATACATATTTATGTATGTAAGCTGTATTGTTCATCCACAATACATTCAAATCACTGAAATATGTATAATAATTTTCAAGGATTTATCGGCAACATGCAATTTTTACCCATTCGCGATCATATGAATTGTTAAATTAGGATTGTAAAATTACCGACCTGCATTTACGCCATTCGTAAGCAGCAACAATTACACAGGGCAACAAATTTCGACTTTTGGTTGGCTTTTCTGGGTTTGACATCAGTTCTAGGGTAATTAGGGACCGCTGATTTCGAATCCGCAAACCGTTTTGAAAACTTAGTTTCCGTTTTCGCAAAAACTGTGCGTGCCACTTTTTCGGATTTTCCCTGACTTTTTTCACGTTTGGGATTGTAATTTCTAGACCAATAAACCGGTTGACATCATTTTCACCTCGTTGCATTATCAACACTTCCCAGGAGAGGACACCCTGGCTCCGCCAGAGGCAGTCTCTAGACTGGTGAAGTACTGTGAGCGGAAGAAGCTTCCACTTATACTGGGTTGCGATGCGAATGCGCACAGCGAGGCCTGGGGAAGCAGCGATACGAATCAAAGGGGTGAGTACCTTTTAGAATTTATTATTAGTAATAAATTAGAAATTTTTAACGTGGGAAATATACCAACGTTTGTAACCAGTTCGAGAGAGGAGGTCCTAGATATTACCCTAGGAAATACTCTAAGCTCCGAGCTGGTTAAAAACTGGAGGGTGTCTGGGGAGCCTTCAACGTCGGATCATAGAATAATACGTTTTGACATTGAAGGTTCTGCTTCAGTTAGGAAAATTTTGAGAAATCCCAGGAAAACAGACTGGGAAAAGTTCCAGGAAACACTGAGTCTTAACTCCGCCAACCTTGGGCTGGGGGAGAATATCAGGAACTCTATGGAACTAGATAATATGGTGAACTGCTTTAATAAGGTAGTCATCGATGCGTATGAGGACAGCTTCCCGGTCAGCAAGATTGCTTCCTCCAGGGATGTACCCTGGTGGAATAGGGACCTCAGCATACTGCGAAACAAGGTTCGCATGTTATTCAACCGGGCTAAACGTACCGGGAACTGGGTCGAGTATAGGAGTACTCTGACACTCTATAATAAGGAGATCAGGGAATCCAAGCGAAGAAATTTCAGAAATTTCTGCGAAAACATAGAACAAACCTGTGAGGCATCCAGACTCTTTAAGGTTATGGCAAGGAGCCACAACCTGACCTCTACCAACCTCAGAAAAAGCAATGGGGAATTTACCGAGAGTGAGGAAGAGAAGGTTCAGCTACTTCTAGATACTCACTTCCCGGGCTCCACTGCTTGGGGAGGGGCAGGGCAGGCTGAGGCGCTATACAGGATCTCTAAAAGAGACTGGAGAGTGGCAAAGGAAATCTGCACGAAGGAAAGGGTACAGTGGGCGGTTAACACCTTCAAACCACTGAAATCACCCGGACCCGATGGCATCTTTCCGGCCCTACTACAGAAAGGGATGGGTCTTTTCAAACACCATCTCCTGAAAATAACTAGAGCCAGTCTGGCACTGGGTTATATACCAGAAGCCTGGAGGAGGGCAAAGATAGTCTTTATACCAAAGGCCGGGAAGAAGGATCCACTTCATCCGAAATCCTTCAGGCCAATTTGCCTAACCTCATTTGTACTGAAAACTCTAGAGAAAGTTGTGAACAACTACATAAGGACGACAATCCTATTAGACAACCCTCTGCATACTTGCCAACATGCTTACAGGGCAGGTCGTTCCACCGAGACTGCTCTGTACCAGCTGACGAGTGTGTTACAGGAAAGTCTAGAAGAGAAGGAAATGGCACTATGTGCCTTCCTGGATATAGAGGGAGCCTTTGACAATACCTCTCATGAAGTCATAGACAATTCTTTAACCAGCAGGGGCCTGACTAATACCCTAAGAGGCTGGATACATAGCATGCTCGCTACTAGGTCGGTGGAGATACAAAATAGTACGGGTGGCCTAGTTTTAGCAAACACAACCCGAGGCTGTCCGGAGGGGGGAGTACTATCACCTCTACTGTGGAGCCTCGTGGTTGATGATCTTTTACAGGAGCTAACTAACGCTGGCCTAACGGTCCAGGGTTATGCGGATGATATTGTAATCCTATGCAGGGGGAAATTTGAAGATACCCTGCGGGAAAGGATAACCTTAGGACTAAGGTTAACCAAGAAATGGTGTACAAAAGTGGGGCTGAATATAAATCCGGCGAAGACCACCGTTGTACCCTTCACAAGAAAATACAAACTTGATGCTCTTAGACCTATACGTTCGGATGGGGCGGAGATAGAATTCCAGAAGCAGGTGAAATATCTAGGCGTTATACTAGATCAGAAACTTCTCTGGAAAGGACACTTAGAGGCAACGATAAGGAAGGCCACGAGGGTTTTCATTACCTGTAGGTCCATATCAGGTAAAAGTTGGGGTTGTACTCCGACTATACTGAGATGGATTTACACGGCGATTGTAAGACCCATGATAACGTATGGTTCGGCTGTCTGGGTAAGCAGGACCAGCCAGGCGACCACTATCAAGGCGCTTAGTAAGCTACAAAGACTGGCATGCGTGTGCATAACAGGGGCTATGAGAACGTGTCCAACAGCATCCTTGGAGGTTCTTTTGGAACTTACACCTCTTCACTTATACATACAGACCCAGGCGAAGAGGGCTCTCCTACGGATGACTGATGTTAATATCGGGGCTGAGGGATTCCTAAGTCGTAAGAGGATTGATACTCTCACGCTTCAGCATCCCGAACTCGCAATACCGAGGGACACAATCTCACCGAAGTTCAGCTTTGTCAAACGGTTCAGAACTGAACTTAGTAACAAAAGGAAATGGGTAGGTATATCGGAAACATATCGGATAGACCAGCACATGATATCCTGGTACACAGATGGCTCCTTAACGGAGGAAGGCACCGGGATAGGAGTATACGGGCCGAGTATACGATACTCGGAACCTACTGGAAAGCACACTACTATCTTCCAGGCGGAAATATACGCCATTGAAAGGTGTGCTCACTTCAATCTGGTGAAGAATTACCGGAACCGGAAAATTGCCATCCTTTCTGACAGCCAAGCGGCTATCAAGGCTAGATCCTACCAGGTGATTTTTCGTAAATCAATTATCGAGTTATGTATAACAAGAAAGCGGAAACATCAAGTAATGAAACACAGCCACATTTTTTGGCGTGAGTCCCATTCTCATCGAAATAATAGCAAAAATGTACCAAAGTAATTTTCAACAGATTTCAGTTTTTTCCTTTAAAAAACAAGAGCCTCAAAATATGCAAAGTTTTTAATTTTGTTTGGTTTGAAGCAATTCAAAATTTTGTTGTTTTTCGCTTGTATTCCAGACAGTGAATGGAATATATAAAAGAGCATATTTTGAGGCCCTTAATTTTTTAAGGAAATAGTATCAAAAATTATGAAAATGACTATGGTACATTTTTGCTATTATTTCGATGAGAATGGGACTCACGCCAAAAAATTTGGCTGTGTTGTATAATTTCATGTTTCCGCTTTCGTGTTATACATAACTCGATAATTGATTTACGAAAAATGTGTTTGTTTTTTAACATCAAAGAAAACGCCTTGAAATTCCATATTTTCCGACTATGAGGTCCAATTGCCGCGGATTTTTAAAACTTATACAAATGAATTACATTGGAAAAGAAGCCGTGAGGTGTTGTAAATGCCACAAAGTGAAAATCATGTCAACCGGTTTATTGGTTTTGAAATTACAATCCCAAACGTGAAAAAAGTCAGGGAAAATCCGAAAAAGTGACACGCCCATTTTTTGCGAAAACGGAAACTAAGTTTTCAAAATGGTTTGCGGATTCGAAATCAGCGGGCCCTAATTACCCTAGAACTGATGTCAGAACCAGAAAAGCCATTTTGCTGTTGATCAGTGTTATTAAAGTACAATTAAATTTTGAATATGGAAATGGCGCAAACTGTCATGGATTACGTCTTTTGTTTCAGGTGTTGGGATGTATGTACAACATATTTAGACGTTCGAATGAGAGCCAATACTGGTCGTTGTGCAACATGTTGGCATCAGTCATGTTGGCAGACACAATTTGTACCATGGGTTTTCTGCTATTCGTTCATAGGGGGCGCTGTTAATTATTACCGCGGCATGTTAATTAACATTCGAACACGTATGTACACACATGTAAGTACGTATGGATGGGTGTTCACATTTAAGCAAATTTGAACGGGCAGATATTTCAACTGATTTCTGCCTCAATCACTCAACTAGATTTTGTCTTTCTTGTTTGGAATACGCTTTACCATATAAATGATTCCTCTTGACTATTTCTCCACTCAACGGATATGCATACGACTGCGCTTGGACTGGCGTAGGTGCAGACGAGGATATTATCAATTAGCATAGCGAATAGGCCGGCACACATATCTACATTTGTACACACATGTACATAATAAGTGGCGAATATGACGGCAACTGGCAGTCGTTAACCGGTTTGCGTTCCACCGCCAAAATTCAATTTTCAAATTTTCAATTATGTGTAATTTTGCGCGCTTATTGATTTCTGCTGCACTGGCGCTGCACCGTCCAAAATTAGGCAACGAAGAGAAATTGTCAATAACTAGCTGACTACTCGAAGCATATTAAAAAACATCGACTGTATCGATAAGTCAGTGGACATCAATATTTTTACTGCCACTTTCCACTATCTGGCAACGAGCGATGGTCTTAGCCACCCTTCCACATGTAAACGTGTGTAACATTTTATTGCCACGTATGAGTTGGGAGGTGTGCACGTCAGAAAACAAAAGGCTACAATTTGCTCTCGAATGGTCAGAGTTTTCAACGGTTCTGGATGGAGTGTTGCTGCTCGAGGATTCCCATTGTTGTTATATTGGAGTGTGAGTGAGTGCTACGGACAGCCGAATGAATGTCATTTACAACGCGTACAATAAGCTTTGTAAATTGAAAGGGTTAGTTCTGGTGACAAATACTGCCGGCTACCGCCCGCCATTATTCTGAATATCCTACAGATGCACATATATACATACATATCTATGGGCTCGCATGTGTGTGCGCACTTAAATGCAGACGTATGTGTACTCGCTCACGTATGTATATATGTATGGTGTGTTGGTACTTAAGTGAACCCACACATACACACATATGTTTTTATTTATATACTTCTAGGTGACTTAAACATAAAACTATGTTTAGTCACATTTCGGACTTTGGGTGTATCATGTATTTAAAAACAAAGTGCCAGCATTGGTCAATTCTCATTGATTTAGACAGTTTTCGGCTCCCTACATCGAAAATAATCTTTTATGAGATCCACGCAAATATAAGAGTGATGCCAGTTAATTAATACCTACTATTTAACAAAATTCCAATTTTAATCTGTAAAGTTAGATATCGCGCTTTTAGCATATGTTTATTCAACTAAACTTTAATTAAATTGCTAAATTTAGCCTGCAATATATATATTTTCAGGGTTTTAGTTTGTAAATCAATTAGTAGCAATTGCCAATTGTTGCTAGTCTGTAAGAAATATTAACTTATATTTCCAAATAAATTAACTCAATTAAATTAAACTTAACCCATACATACATACATAATGTAATGTGTGAAAATCCACTCATGGAAGAATGTTTTCGTCTTCCAGATTTCTGCAGTGTCTTCCAAGCGGAAGTTCTGGCCATTTTCAAAGCCCTGTCTATGCTAAAACAACGCAACCTTCCTAAGAGTACGGTTCGTATTTTCACTGACAGCCAGGCAGCAATAAAAGCCCTTAAGAAGGTCTCAACGACATCGAAAGTGGTTACTCTCTGCCGCTCCCTACTAAATGAGTTAGGGCACGCGCACAACATTATCCTTATCTGGGTACCGGGCCACAAAGACATCAGTGGAAACTGTGTAGCTGATGAGCTTGCCAGACGTGGCACCACCCTCCCGCACCTCAGCACCACAGTCACGGCAGGCATTCCTCTTGCCTCTTGTAAACAAATGATCTGTTCACTCTTCCTAGAGAAGGCCAACAGGCGATGGCAAGGGGAGAGCACATGTACCATAACCAGACAGCTCTGGCCTGTTTTTAATCTAAGGCGTACAAGAGCACTTATCTCGCGTAGCAGGCAGCACATTAGTACGGTCGTCGCAATTCTGACGGGGCACTGTTTATTCGGACGCCATGCCGTCAGACTAGGCGTCAACAGTTGGGACTTCTGCCGCAGTTGCCACAATGAAGAGGAGGAGGAATCTATAAGTCACCTTCTCTGCAACTGTCCGGCTCTATCTAGACGAAGATGGAAAACCCTAGGCTCTCCTTTCTTCGACAACTTGAGTGAACTCAGTACGGCTAGTATAAAAGACTTGATTGAGTTCATTCACTCTTCGAAATGGCTTAATTAGGCTTATCGACTTGCAGCAAGACAGACCTTTTTTTAACCTGTGGTATCACAACGGGCCCATTCCGTGGTCTAAGTGTGTCTTTCGGCAAGTCCCGGGCCAAGACAGCCACTTTAACCTAACCTAACCTAACCTACATACATATATCTGAAAGTACATCAATCATCCAACAGCACTCCAAAAACCCTAACGTACTCCTCATTCAGGCTTCAATTTTATTCGTTTATGTTTACGCCTCCCTAGTTCAAATGCTCTTTCAAAGCAACTTAAATTATTTGTATGGCTTATACAAAAATAAAAAGCATATAATGACTTCCGATCGTCCACAAGTAGATGACAATAAAAACTGGCTTTTTTATTAAAGATCCATTTATAAGTTGAAAGGTGAAACTTTTGGCAGCATCCCATGAGATATTAAGGTTAATGCGACATCAGGTTCAAATGGTTGTCCAAACTAAATCCGGTTCTACCCGGCCATTGAAAATTTTGTGAATTAACACCAGATTTGTCAGATGCTGTGAAAGGGTAATTTTCAGCCTTTTTCCATTGGATTCATCTCATTGTTAGAGTGCAAAGCATGTCCTGTTCTGGTGGTAAGTGAGCACTTATGGCTACCGAAATTTTGTACAATTATGTTAAAAATCTTTAGATAAATTAGGGGATTCGGCGGCTAATTAATTTATTTGGAATGTGGAGGATTCATGAAAGTGAGCAATGGTCTGCGTGAATCAATAAACGAACTCAAAGCGACAGAGTTCACACACCGTTTTAAGAGCAAACACATATTTACATACCGATTTGCATGTATATGTACCACATGCTGCCACATGCTCACGTCGACACAGGAGCGGGTCTAGAAATGACCTGTGGAAGATGTGTGCTGCAAATGTTTCATGCAATTACTATACTTATAAAGTAATATGCAAGTCACTTTGAATAAATATAAATAAAGTGATATAAAATATGAAGAGATATAGAAAAAATATATATGTACCTAGATAATATTTTTATACATGGATCGGTTCTTCATGGATTATTTTCAACTTCTTTAGATTTTAATTTTTTATTCATATTTTCCCGCAGTTTTAATGAAATACATTTACTAAATAAAATGTATACGGGTATAAATATTTATGGAAAAAGGCCGCAGGATTCTGCAAGAATTGTGTCTGATTCAGAAAGCCAGGGCCCTTGCAGCCATTCCCGAATTCGCCAATGTACTGGCATATATGTATGCATGTGTATGCGTTTGAGCATGTGTGCCGATACGTGTAGCTTGATGAGGAGAGCTGTGAATAACGTAGCAGCGCCTGTGTGTCCATACGTTGGTTGTTTATGATTTTGAAGCAATGCCAAAAGATATGTATCTCCCTGCACCCTCTGCCGTGTTGTGGCCTGCAGGCGCACAAGTTGCCAATTGCCTTTTTGAATTTACGCTTGCCGAAAGTATCCTTTCGAAAGCCACAAATATTTACCCAGCTCAAGGCTCAGGTCTGCGGTCGTCGCACATATGCTGGAAGCTGGCAAATTTAAACTTTCTCCCCCCGGCTGGCGACCAAACAGACCAAAACTTATTTTTCAATCTGGCACTAGCCAGAGTCGACCAGCCAGCGTTCACGTTACTACCACACACACACACACACACATTAAGTGATTTTGTAATCTGCCCTTTTGGAGAGGTTTTCGAAATAAGATTAAAAACGGGAAATTCCTTCAAGGGTTTGGCTAAGAGTAATGAATGCGGTTTTGCTCCAAGCCAAATTTAAGGATATACCCACACGTATTTACATACTTGTGCATATAACACGCAGACACAAACCCAGCGCGTATATATGTAGTACACGCGTATCTGTTTACATAAACGGACACAACGGCATAGCGGCTCGCGTATCAGCAGTTTTGTTAAATCAATCCGCAAACGCACCTTAAAAACTCAGTTGCCGACGTTAATTGAACACATTTTTTGTGAGCCAGACACCGTTTTTGTAAAGTTTCTTGCAAGCTGGGCGCCTTTAATTTCCCATTTTTGAAGCGGCCCATCGTTTTAGTTTTTCATAAACATCGCACTGCACAGACAAAATTATTCAAGGGGAATATTGGAGTGTGGGCCTGTGCATTGCCCAGGTGGGTACGTGCAAATGTGATTTCCGCTTTAATCACATTCCAGAAAGGGTGCCGGCTTTAATGGTGGACGCTCTTGAATGCTGTGGCAGGTGACAAGCGTACAGGGACACGACCGCTTGCGCCTTCTTCCAACTAATTATTTCGTTGAAGTGTACATTGTACACGTATGCAGTGGCGCGGCCGGCAATTTGCTACGGCGCACGACGCCATTGCACATACTACTCGCTGTTGGCCGGCCGGCACACGGACCCACAACCCTCTGCCCACGAGCCAATGCTCTGTCCGCCCAGCCACGGCTACAGCGAGTACAGTCCGCCACCGGCTCGTGTCATATTGTACTTGAGTCTGCTTGTTGTAGTCCATTTAATTAACAAATTCTAGCACTCCTTGTCGCAGTGTTGAATTATGTACAAGGCGAAATTTAATGTTTGACTTTAATGCACGTCTGACCAGCTATGTGGATACTTAGGCCAGCATCGTACCAACAGCGTGTCGCCTGTTAGGCCAGAATGTTCCACTCATTCGGCAACGACATTCGACGAAAAGTTTTGTTCACTACACAATGTACACATATTTTTGAACCTCTGTAAGCAAACAATTTTGCTTCATTACATGAAAGGAGCATTTCTGAGCCAATGTATTCTTTTTCATTAACCCGGCATTGGTGTGGTGGGGTATACCATACCCCAGAGGTTGTATTTTTGTAAATAATACGGATGTCAGTTTTATGTGGGCACTATTGCTTCTAGTAGCTGTTTATAACAGTCCAACCATACACATTTGCTATCTAAAAACAACTTAAGTGTCACCAGATTTAAGTCACATCCCGCTAAAGTTCATTGGTGTATGACATACCCCACCACACCAATAACGTAACTTTTTGTGTAAATGATTTTGAATTCAAATTGTTATTTTCGATGGTCGAGTAGTCATCGATTTATTAAAAAATTCACTGTACGGAAAAATAAGAGGCAAATACCAACTGCCCAACTGCTACGTGCAAGAAAAGCTCCCAGTTCAGTATTCGCATTTCGTCGCCGTAGAAAACGAATGTCGTATGTTCCATTGAATTCAATTGCACATACGACAATCGTTTTCATGGTATCATATATTCCCAAAAATATCATTAATACACAAAAATATCATGATTCTGTAAATCCTTGAAATAAGGCGAAGCTGTACCAAAACATCGTCAGTACAGCACTCGATGTTCGGTTTATCCGAGAGCAAAAACCTTACACGACTTGCGAAAAATGCGCTAATTTTGAGACCCTGTAATTCGCTCGTCTTTCAGGGTAGCTACCAAAAATTTAATGTCATATAACTATATGTATTTCATTTTTAAAACAGACTATGTTTTTTGGAAAATTATAAGTATACAGAAATTTTTTTAAACCCATTATATGAAGTCAACTTATAAATATCAGTATTTTTTGTTTATTTTTGTTATATTTGGTATTTTCTTTTACAAACTACTTGCACATGAAGTGCTTTTGTATTTTCTTGCGTAAAAGTAAATGAAGAATAATATAAATTGCTATCTTTTATATTTGTGTTGTTTCGTGAGGTTGCTGATATATCAAGTCTTGGGGTATGTCATACCCCACCACACCAATAACGTAATTTTATTCCACCACACCAACGCCGGGTTAAATACAAAAGCTTAGCAGCTCAAAGACTAATCAATACGCCCGCAATCATTATGTCCTTTTATTGTTATACATTTAATGCAAAGTTGTTTTATGTTGCGTTTGGTAAACGTTGCTATTTGCTATTAAAAGTGCATCCGTAAAAATCCCAATGTGCCGCACATTCAATGTGAAGTAAAAAATTCAGCACACGCAGGCCTCAAAATATTTACATACAATCGACCGAATAGGTTTTCTGAATGTTGGCCACCGGTCAGCTGCACCAATGGCCTCTATGATTTGCCCAACCACGGCACTGAAATGTACATTACGCAGGAAGTTTCACATACACATACACATACTCTGCAGAACACATGCTCTGGAGCACCCCAAAGTTAGAGGAATTTAGTAGTTTTTAAACGGGTTTAGAAAAACTCGTTCGCTCATTGCTTGCGAAGGTACAAGAGTTCCAGTGTGCGTGCAATAATTTAGTGGCGCGCGTTTGGTAGCGCGCGGATTAAGAGGTTATTATAGGTGACCTTAGCTGAACGACAACACAGGCGGCTTGTGGTATGTTCGTGCCCGTTATAAAAAAAAAATACTCGCTCTTAGGTAACCAAGAATCTGATATTTGAACATTTTTCGCTCGTTTAATAGATAAATCGAAATTAGCCAACGTACGGCTGGCAGCTTTGACCGATTTCGGATTATGAAAGGCAACACTATCTACGCTTCCTCATTCAGTAGTTTTTAGTGGACAAATTACGTCTTCTATCAGTACCTTAACATGTATCTTTAGAAAGTCAAAACTAATTTTTAAAAAGTCAAAACCAGGGACTTAACTATTATAAGTTTTTTAAGAAATTAATTGCAATGTAACTATTACAATGCAACATCAATTTTATTTGTTGATTATAATTATTATTTGTGACAATAAATTTTTACGTTGCATAATAAATGTTATGAGAAATAAATATTGTTTTCATTCTCGATAATTATTTTTTTGGGGATTTTTTTTATTTACGTTGCTTCATAACTTTTATTTATGACTTTTTTTATTTACGTTACCGATAACTATTATTCTGAGAAAATTTTTTTTACGTTGCTTCATAACTTTTGTTTTTGATTTTTTTTTAATTTACGTTGCCGATAACTATTATTTGAATGACAATTTTTTTTACGTTGCCTCATAACTTTTATGAAAATTTTTTTTTTAATATACGTTGCCTTACCATATTTTGAGTATGAATAGATTTTTAATTGTTTAGTTGTAGGTGGAAATTAGGTTTCTGCAGTTAATTTGTGTTTGTCAATTTACACTATGATCAATAAGTACCGGGACTGTGTCAAAAAACAAAATTGTTTTATTCTTCTGGTAAATTTATTTTATCCCCTTCAAAATAAGCCCGATCTGAAGCAATACACATATGCCAACGCTTAATCCAATCGTCCATGCACTTCTGGTAAGCCGAAGCAGGTATGGCCTTCAGCTCTCGCGTCGCATTTTCTTTATGACCTCTATGGACTCAAATCTATTTCCACGAAGCGGTAACTTGAGTCGGGAGAACAGGAAAAAGTCACATGGTGCCATATCTGGAGAATAGGGAGCCTGATCGATGATATTCACACTGTGTTTGTTCAAATAATCGCGAATAATGTGTGCTTTGTGAGACGGCGCATTATCGTGGCGCAAAATCCAGCTGTTATCGGCCCACAAATCCGGTCGTTTTCTACGAATAGCATCTCTCAAACGCCTCAATACTTCAAGGTAATACTCTTTATTAACGTTTTGACCGGTCGGAACGATACTCTTTATTAACGTTTTGACCGGTCGGAACGTATTCATAATGCACCACACCACGATAATCGAAGAAAACAATGAGCATAACCTTGATTTTTGATCGACTTTGGCGCACTTTTTTGGTTTTGGTTCGCCTTCAGCACGCCATTCGGATGATTGCTGGCTAGTTGTCACGTCGAATTCATAGACCCATGTCTCATCACCAGTAATTATACATTTCATGAACGTTGGGTCCTTCTTAGCTTCGGAAATCATGTCTTCAGCCACTTGCTTTCGATGATCTTTTTGGACGAAATTCAAGTCTTGAGGAACAAGCCGTGCGGCGACGCGTTTCATGCGCAAAATATCGACAACAATGTGTTGTGCGCTTCCATAAGAGATGTTAAGATCGTTAGAAATCTCTCTGAGGCTCACATGACGATTTTCAAGCACGATTTTCTTCACAATTTCAACATTTTCGTCGGTATTCGATGTTGAAGGACGTCCAGAACGAGGAAAGTCTTCGACCAGTTCACGACCACTTTTGAACATTTTATACCACTCGAACGCTCTGGTTCTTGATAGAGCAGACTCCCCAAATGCTTTCTGCAACATTTTAAGCGCATTGGCACAAGAAATTTCGTTCTTAAGACAAAATTTCAAACAAATACGTTCGTCAACAAAATTATCCATTGAAGTACAAAAAGTTGACCGACGCTAACAGCTGCCAAACAAAAACTAATGATGCAATCCCGCTCAAAATTTGACACAGATGTCAGTTAAGGTCCTACCTGCATCGGGCAACGGCGGAAATTTAAAATACACAGTCCCGGTACTTATTGATCATAGTGTAGAACAATTAAAAATTAATTCATATCCAAAATGTAATAGGGGTACCGGTTAATTCGTGCGGTTTTTTTGGAAAAAATTTAAGCTTTATTGTGAAAAAATTGTTACAAATTTGTAAGTATTGTCCATCACTAGCTATAACTTTTTCCCATTTTTCTGGCAATCCACGAATACCCTTTCTGAAAAATTCGGCCGGCTTTTCCGCTATCCACGAATCGATCCAATTTTTGACTTCTTCATAATTGGAGAAGTGCTGGTCAGCCAGGCCATGTTGCATTGATCGGAAGAGATAGTAATCGGATGGCGCAAAGTCTGGACTATACGGCGGGTGGGGTAGGACATCCCATTTGAGCGTTTCAAGGTAGGTTTTGACGACCTGTGCAACATGTGGCCGAGCATTGTCATGTTGCAAAATTACCTTGCCGTGCCTTTGTACATGGTTGGTTGGTTGAGGTGGCTGACTCACAGTCCCCCTGCAAGTCACAATTAGCGCATAGACGCCGTTTTGGTACCACATGCTCACCGAAAACTAAAACCTTGTTAGTTGTATATGGTGTTTTTTTTAGAGGTTTGTTTTTCGAATAGAGATAAAACTGGCATTTTGTGGTCAAATCTGGCAACTCTAATGTCATTTATGTTCAGTTTGGTTTGCCATTTCATCATGAACAGGTTGACAAAAGAACAACGCTTGCAAATCGTGCAAATTTATTTCGAAAATAATGGTTCAGTTCGCGAAGTTTACCGCAAGCTCCGTCCATTTTATGGTCGACATAATCGTCCATCAGAGCAATTAATTCGGTTAACCATGGGTCGTTTTCGCACTACGTTTACTCTATGTGATAATACGCATCCGCAGAGACGTCGAACAGTGCGCACCGAAGAAACAATTGCCGCTGTAGAGCAAAATGTTGAAGAGGACCCGAATGAATCGATTCGCCACCGTGCACAGCAATTGGAGCTTTGTCCATCAACTTTATGGAAGATTTTGCGCAAAGATCTTGGCTTGCGACCTTACAAGATCCAGCTTGTGCAAGAATTAAGGCCGCGAGACCATGCAATGCGTCGTGATTTTGGTGTATGGGCCGAAAATGAGATTGATCTCGATGCTGATTTTCATCGCAAAATTTTGTTCAGTGATGAGGCTCATTTTTGGTTGAATGGCTACGTCAACAAGCAAAATTGCATTTGGAGTGAAGAGAATCCACATGAGACCCTTGAGACGCCATTACATCCACAAAAACTGACTGTTTGGTGTGCTCTATGGGCTGGTGGAGTCATTGGGCCATACTTCTTCCGAAATAATGCTGGAGAGTCAGTTACCGTTAATGGAGACCGGTATAGAGCCATGATAACCGACTATTTTGTTCCCGAATTGGATGGCATGAATGTGGATGAGTTGTGGTTCCAACAAGACGGCGCTACATGCCACACAGCGCACGTCACAATCGATTTATTGAAGGAAATATTCGATGAGCGCATAATTTCGCGGAATGGACCTGTCAATTGGCCACCAAGATCGTGTGATTTGACACCATTGGATTATTTTCTTTAGGGATATGTGAAGTCGCTCGTCTACGCCAACAAACCAGAAACGTTAGGGGACTTGGAAGCCAACATTCGTGGCGTTATTGCCGACATACGGCCCCAAATGCTCGAAAAAGTGGTTGAAAATTGGACCTGTAGAATTGGCTTTATTCAAGCCAGCCGCGGCGGCCACATGCCCGAAATCATATTTAAACATTAATGGCATAAAATTATCCTTCCAATAAAGCCAAATTGATGGACATTAAAACGATTTTCTTGTGTTTTATTTCAATTCGAAGTTCTATACCTCTAAAAAAAACACCCTATATAACTAAATCCACCTGGTAGAATTTAGGTATCCAAGAAGATTCCCCAGACTAACTGTCGAGCAGTCGGTCAAACAAGTGAAAAAGTGTTTCTCCATAAACTTAAATCTTGCCCTTGCCAGAGCTGGGCAGTGACAGAGGAAGTGATTTGGTGTCTCTTTCTCTTCTAAATTCCCACAGCTCCTGCAATGGGTATTGAAGGGGATGTTTAGCCTTTCCGCATGTGGACCTATAGTCCAGTGGCCTGTGATGATCGCCGTAAGCCTAGCGACGTCCGTGCGTGGTTTGCTAATAAGCTCGCGAGATCTCGGCTCGTTGTAGGAGGGCCACATCTCCCGCGAGGTACGGCAGGAAGACAGCGACTTCCACCTCCGATTGGCAAGGCTGAGATAGTGTAGATAGCAGCCCCTCCTGACGACTCCCAAAGGCGTCGGAACCGAGACAGCCAGTGATGCGTCAAGCGAGGCCCCCGAGCGCGCCAATTCGTCCGCTCTCTCATTCCCTTCAATGTTCCTATAGCCGGGAACCCAGATGAGGGTGATATCAGCACAGCGATTCAGCGCGCCCAGAGCCGTCCTACACTCCTCGACCAACCTTGACTGGACCGTGGTAGAATGTAGAGCCTTTATTGCTGCCTGACTGTCAATGAATATTGCAACCTTACACCTATTAATGATGTGTCTCTCTACCAGTCGACAGGCCTCCCTGACCGCCAAGACTTCTGCCTGAAAGACCGAGGCATCATTGGGTAGACGTATGGCTTCATTTATCCCCACGTGCTGTGAGTATACCCCCGCACCCACCCCGCACGCCATTTTGGATCCATCCGTAAAGATGTGTATGTCGTATTCGTTGAAAAGGCTGGTTCTTTCCCAGTCGGCCCTCGTAGGGAATTTCGTACCGAAATCCGTTTGAAAGCTTAGATACGGCACGATATAGTCGGTCATCCCACTAACCTTAATGTTTGGTAGTGTGCTTAGCCTTTGTACATATGCCGGCCGTTTTTCGCGCAGTGCTCGGCTCAAACGCATCAATTGTCGTCGGTAGACTTCCCCTGTGATCGTTTCATTCGGTTGCAACAGCTCATAATAGATCACACCCAGCTGGTCCCACCAAATACAAAGCATAACCTTCAGGCCATGAATATTCTGAACGGCCGTCGATGATGATGCATGGCCGGGGTATCCATACGTTGCTCGACGTTTTGGATTATCGTAATGGACCCACTTTTCATCGCCAGTGACAA
Organism: Melieria crassipennis; assembly: GCA_963668005.1. NCBI lineage: Eukaryota > Metazoa > Arthropoda > Insecta > Diptera > Ulidiidae > Melieria > Melieria crassipennis. Next base: position 60,276,453 of record OY764962.1, read on the forward strand.
TTCGATGCAAAAAACGTTTTCTTTTGTGCCGTTGAAGCAGTTGTTCACACGTGAAAAATCGGCGTTCGACGTCTCTTGGCTTCAATTCATACGACACCCAATGGCCTACCTTCCGGATCATTCCCATTGCTTTTACACGATCGGAAATGGTTTGTTGAGTGACACCAAGTGATTTTGCAAGTTCTTCTTGCGTTTGGGACGGATCATGGTCGAGCAACGTCTCCAATTCGTGATCTTCAAACTTTTTTGGCTGTCCGGGCCGTTCATCGTCCTCCAAGTCAAAATTGCCACTTTTGAACCGTGCAAACCACTTCTGGCACGTACGCTCAGCTAGAGCATGCACACCATACACTGCCATCAAAATACGATGACTTTCGGCAGCCTTTTTCTTCATATTGAAGTAATGAAGAAGTACTCCCCGCAAAAACACTTTATTCGGTCCAAAATTTGACATTTTCAGAATAAAAAAAAGTATTGTTGTTTACGCTTCAGCTAAATGACACATGGAGCATTCCACGCGAACCGGACAGGTAAAAAAACTCGATGTTTCCGATTTCGGTTGGCATGCAGTACTTCAAAGCCGATTATGGAGTCATAAAATTATATATTAAAATAATTAAACCACTGGATTTCTTACTTCATTTACTGAGCTTTTTAATTGTATTTTTGGAAAAGAAAAAAAATTTTTTTTCGTAAAAAAAAAAAATTAATTTTTTTCCTTGATTTTCACTAAGTTCGACCATTTGGTTTTTTTTTATTTTTTTTATATAAATTGCTAATATTGTATAGAACATTGGTGCCAACTTTTATAATGGGCGTGGAAGTGGATTAGGAGCTAGACTGAAAATACTGCCGAAGGGTGGCGTCAAGCACACAGTTTCACTAAACGCGCACAAGCGGCGGGCATCAGGCGCGGCAGCATTTTATATATATAATATAATTTTATGACTCCATAATCGGCTTTGAAGTACTGCATGCCAACCGAAATCGGAAACGTCGTGTTTTTTTACCTGTCCGCTTCGCGTGGAATGCTCCACATACTGATTCTGAAACTATATGACAATAGCTTTCCAACACATATTTGGAAAAGTGAACCACTGTTCACAAAATCAAGTTACGCCATCTGTTAGAAAACCGCACGAATTAACTGGTACCCCTATTAGTAATTCAACGTAAAAAATTTATTTTTCAAAATATGTAATAGTTATCGGCAACTTAAATGAAAAAAAATCATAAATACAAGTTATGAAGCAACGTAAAAAAAATATGTCTCAAAATAATAGTTATCGGTAACGTGAATTAAAAAAGTCATAAATAAAAGTTATGCAGCAATGTAGAAAACAAAAATCCCAAAATAGTAATTATCGACAACGAAAAATATATTTTGTACTTATAAGAGTTATTATGCAACTCAAAAATATTAATTACATGATAATATTTATAGGCGACGTAAAAAATTTCTTATTGGAAATAATTATTATAAAGCAATAATTATAGAAATTTCTTAAATTAGGGCAATTTTTTTATTCCCAAAAATATGGATAATAATTATTTTAGGTCTCTGGTCAAAACTAATTTCGGTTATTAACCCTTTGCACTCGAGGCCTTTTTCGCTTGCGCGAACCAGCAATTCGAGACGATTTCGATTTCGGTAAACACATTACAAGTACTTTAAAAACCATTTATAAATAAATAAACGTATACAAATAATACAATTTCATAAATTTTTCACCAAAATTTTTTCGGCCGGGCGCCGAAACAGCGCCGCTCGAGTTGACAATTCAAATCGGCCGGGCGCAGTATCGGCGCCGCTCGGGTGCAAAAGGTTAATTTTATATACCTACCTAAAAGAAAATTGAACTTAAGTGAAGATTTCTAAGAATTGCAAATTTTTATGAATCGATCGAACTGATGTAATTCATGGGGCAATATAATTTTATATACTTAAAAAAAATTGAACTTAAATGAAGATTTCTTAGAATTGAATATTTTTATGAATCGATCGAATTGATGTAAATCATGGGGCAATATAGAACCTAAGTGCTTAAACTTCTGGGGAAAGGCCGCGCAAATTATTGTTGAAATAAAATACTTGCGATTGTCGGTTCTGTGTTTATATCTTGGTTTTATTAATGGAGTGTTTGTTGATTGTTTATAATGTGTACAGGTTAAATGTTAATGTTTAAGTTGATCGCGGGGGATCGGTGCTCGTTAGCCGGAGTTCATACAGCGAGTGCCCGCCGGTCGCGCAAGATCCCTTCGGGATGGCCAGGGTTGCCATCCGTACATATAAATACATAAAGGGACGCGCACAATGCAATATTATTGACAATATTCATTTCTGAGAGCTGCGTGGCCGGCAGTGTTTAGCGATCTAAACACTAAGAAAATTGATTCAAAGTACCCAAAATTTCACCAGAAACTCATACAAAAATTCGAGGTAGGGTTTCTAAATTGGAAATTTTTGGCGAACCATTCAAATAACTGCAGACTTAACAGTGTCCCAGGAAAACTGAAATAAGATTAGACTTACTTATGTCTTATTCGCTGAAATCTAACAAGCTACTTAAAATTACCATTGCGCAAATTTCGAAATAGTATGCAGGTACAGTGAAGTCCTTATAATCGGACAGCTTCAATAACCGGACAAATTTTGCAGACACAGCTATTTCATGAAGTTTTCCATACGAATATCATTCCAATAACCGGACGCTCTAATAGCCGGACGCGGACACTATATTTCATAAGCGGTCAAACAAAAAAATGCCCTACCCTATAATACAAATATCACTCGTATTTGAAAACAACCATTTGAAATTAAAACAATCAACCGTTACAAAATTTTCTCAACCAAAGTAGTACTCAAATTTTACGACTTGTACAATGTATGTACTTTACAAAATAATAAATAAACTAGCTGACCCGGCGAACTTCGTCCCGCATGAAATTTTTTGTTTTCTTATAATGAAATACGCGAGATGGCGAATCTATGGCGATGCAAATAGACGAAGAAAACCAACTAAAGGAAGAGGAGGGAGCTACAGATTAACGCAATCGAGGCCCTCAAATAAGCAATGTTTGTGCTAAGTCTCAGTAAAGAAATAGATTGCGCTTGAACCATATTTAAATTATATTGGCAGGGCAACGCTCCCTTATTCAATACCCGCACAATGCCCTCTGTCGAAGGAGAAAATGGTAGGTTCGTACCAAGTGTCATGGCTGAGCGACTTATAGTTCAGCAAAATATTTGGGTCACAAAAAATGTGCCACGCCCCTTGTACAAAGCCCATCAAATCCTACCAGTAGAATGACTCATCTATGGGACGACGGGTACTAAATTTCAGTGTTGTACGACTAACAATTTCAAAGATATTCTCTATTAAAAATTTGGCTTCTATGGGCAGTGCCACGATCCATTTTTCAATACACTCATCATTCCCGCTGTCGAAAGATATGAATAAATGGTAGGTTCGTACTTAGTTTCAATGTTGTGCGACCTCTAGTTCAGCAAAATGTTTAGGTCACAAAAAATGTGCCACGCCCCTTGTCCAAAGCTAACAATTTCAAAGATATTCCATTATTAAGATTTGGCTTGTATGGGTGGTGCCACGCCCCCTCGTTAAATACTCGCCCCATTCTCTCTGTCGAAGGACATGACTAAATAGTAAGTTCGTAGTGAATTTAATTGATGTGTGACTTATATGGTTAAAAAGTTATTATCTGAAAATTTTCAGAATGCACGGTCAAATATGGCAGGGATTTTCAACAAAAAAAACTCCATGCAAATCGGCCGGTCCGTTTGACCATGATGCGATTACACACATACTGCCACTTTCTTTTATATATATAGACTAACTGGGCCCCGCGGCTTCGCACGCAACCTCTCTTGTTTTACCCGATACAAATTCTGAACCCATTGTTGACCCCGTCAGATATTGATTTTAAAAAAACATATGTCTATTATCTTTGATGTCAAGTATTTCCAAACATTTTGAAGTCAAAAGCCCTTTAAATCATGAGTTTTCACAATTACCCTAAACAAATTCTTAACCCTAAGTTTATCACGGTAGATTTCGATTATTTCCCGATAGAAGTGCTTTTTGTATAAGTTCTCCATACAAACTGTTAGCCCATTGTTGATCCCGTTAGATCTTGATTTTCAAAAAAGTGAAATACACGTGTCAATATTTTTTCTCACTAAGAGTACTTTCACAAAATTTGAATCTCAGTGGCCCTATTAATTCATGTTTTTTTACAGTTTCGCTATACAAAATTGTAACCGGTCGTTAACCCCGTCCGATTTTAATATTCGGAAAAAATTAAAAACTCGTATCGAATTATTTTACATTTGAAGTACTTTCACCAAGTTTGAAGTCAAAAGACCCAAAAAAATTTGTTTCTCCATACATACTTTTATCCCGTCGTTGATCCAGTTAGATTTCGATTTTGAAAATAATGAGAAACGCGTGTCCAATTTCAGGAAGTTCGAAATCAATATCACTTTTCTTCATACAACACCTTAACACATTTTTGCCCCTTTACACCCCGAATTTCAAAAAATTCCGTCTTAGCGGAGGTTCATTTTTCAAGATGTACAGTTCAAATTTCATATTTGTAGCTTCAGCGGTTTGGGCTGAGCGATGATGAATCAATCAATCAATCAGTCAGTCAGGACAAACAATCTATGTATATAAAAATGGAGGCGGTACCACGGCCCCTTGTCCAATGCTCACAAATTCCTTCTAGTCGAATTGTGCTACTAAGTGGAAAGTTCATACCAAGTTTCACTGGTGTGTGTGTGTGTACTGCATAACTGTTGGATCATAAAAAATGTGCCACGCCCCTTGACCAACGCCGATCAAATCTCATCAGTAGAATGACACATCTATGAGACGACGGTACACAAATTTTCAATGCTGTGCGGCTTACAATTCCGAAGCTATTCCATATAAAAGATTTGAGTTGTATCGGCGGAGCTACGCCCCCTTGTTAAATACCCGCCTTATTCTCTCTGTCGAAAGCTATGACTTAATGATATGTTCGTACTAAGTTTCACTGATGTGCGACTAACAGTTTCAAAATAAGGCGGATAGTTTGGGTCAAACAAATGTGCCACGCCCCTTGTCCAACGCCCATCAAATTTTAACAGTAGGATGAGACATCTATGAAACGACGGTACACCGAAGCTATTCCATATAAAAGATTTAAGTTCTATGGGCGGAGCCACGCCCTCTTGTTAAATACCAGACGTCTGCATGATTGCATTCAAAACGTGTTGTGACTCATTCACTCTTAAATTACGCATTCACTCACTCACATTCCTTTTTGTGATTGTGAATGAATGAGTCATAATATGTTCTCGAGTGAGAGATTGTACTGTATTCATAAATTGAATGAGTCATTTTATAGTGTACTCAAACAGAAACTGTATTCACTTTATGCTGTGAATACAGCGAAATCAAATGAATGATTTGAATCATTCATATTGAGTGGTGTGCTCAAAATGAAACTAAAAAATGCTTTTCTATCAAGTTCTATCAAGTAAATAAATTGTCAACGAATACCAGCAATGAAAACAAAAACGAAATATACCGCTGTTTGTTGCTTTTGTTTACATTCGGCGAACAGCATTGCCAGGCAACTCTTTTTCTGTGCAATTTGATGCAATGATGAAAAAAAATTATTTTTCCAATTTTCGTTATGATTTTCTTTTTAATTACAGATGTGTTTATCAGGATTATTTTCCAGTTACGTAGAAGGTGAATACTAAGCAATCATCGCAAAGCGAATATCGCTGCTCGGCGTTTTGATACTACGAGCAGTAGCACTTTTGCCCCTCATTGTGAAACAACAGATTAAGACAAAGAAGCTATGTACTTTTGCTGTTAATTGGTGTATTTTTACGTTTTCTTTCATCCTTCATCAAAATCTAATATTTGTAAGCCAAGTGGTCTATTCGATGCTGGCAATACTGTTGGCAAATGAACCGTCTGTCCGATTTGACAACGAACCGAACAAAAACACTAACAAAATACACGTGAATTTTTTCGTTCTTTCCTGCCACTTGATAACCTTACGAACAAGTGCGTAATGAATATTCACTAAAGAGAATGGTGTGTTATGACTCTCTCTATTTTTTGAATCATTCTTTTTGTGCACAGCTTTTGCTTTGCCTACAGCAATTACTGTATTCATATTGTAATGACTCTTAGAAAGTGTGCACCGTCTGTGGAAAGATATTACTAAATGGTAAATTCGTACTAAGTTTCATTGATGTAAGACTAACAGTTCCAAAATTATACGGATAGTTTGGGTCAAACAAATGTGCCACGCCCCTTGTCCAACGCCCATCAAAATTTAAAAGCAGAATGACAATTCTGTGGGAGGATGTCATACCAAATTTCAATGCTGTGCGATTTACAATTCCGAAGCTATTCCGTTTAAAAGAATTGAGTTGTATGTGCGCTGCCACACCCCTTTGTTCAATACCCACCCCATTCCCTCTATTGAAGGACATGATTAAGTAGTAAGTTTGTACCAAATTTAATTGATGTGTGACTTATTGTTCCAAAGGTATTGTCTATAAATGTATTCTTCTGGTGCCACGCCCCGTTTTTCCGACTTTTCTTTTTTCCTAAACCTTCACGTAACAATTTCAAACAAACCCGCCGAAGGAAGTATCCAAGTTGGTCCAGTCGTTTTCAAGTTTTAAGCAGCCGAACGGACCACGATTCATTTTTATATAACAGTTGGGCTGAAAAGTTCGTATCGTTTCTATGAGACGGCGCCACTAGATTAAAATCCGTATAATTTTTAGGTAGTACCAACCTTCAAAAGAAACGTGTATAAATTTGACAGCTGCCTGATTATTAGTTTGTGAGATACAGCATTTTGAATGAAGCAACTTTTGTTATTTTGAAAGAAATGGATAAAAAGGAATTTCGTGTTTTAATGAAACACTATTTTTTGATGAAAAAAAGTGCTGCTGATACCAAAAAGTGGCTTGATGAGGGTTATCCGGACTCTGCGCCGGGCGAAGCGACCATTCGTAAGTGGTTTGCTAAATTCTGTACAGGCCATATGAGCACCGAAGACGACGAACGCAGTGGACGTCCAAAAGAGGCTGTTACGGACGAAAACATCAAAAAAATCCACAAAATGATTTTGCAAGATCGTAAATTGAGGTGGATTTGTATAGCTGACACTCTAAAGATATCAAAGGAACATGTTGGACATATCGTTCATGAATATTTGGGTATGCGAAAGCTACGTGCAAAGTGGGTGCCGCGCGAGCTCACAATCGACGAAAAACAAGAACGTGTCGATGCTTCAGAGCAATGTTTGGAGCTGTTCAACCGCAATAGAAGTGCATTTTTTTTTTCTCCAGATTTGGCCCCCAGCGACTTTTTCCTGTTCTCAGATTTCAAGAGAATGCTCGCTGGAAAGAAATTTAAAGCCGATGAGGAAGTAATCGCCGAAACAGAAGCCTATTTTGAGGCTAAACACAAATCGTACTACAAAAATGGTATTGAAAAGTTGGAAGATCGCTATAATCGGGTATCGCCCTTGATGGCAGCTATGTTGAATAATAAAATCGAATTTTGCCAAAAAAATGTGTTTTTCTATAAAACGATACGAACTTTTCAGCCCAACTGTTATATAGATAGATAGAAGATAGATAAGCGGACATCTCCCATAACCCGACAAAACACTGCGACGGTGAGTGTCCGGTTATGAGGAATTTCACTGTATATGAGAGAGAAAATATTAAAGAGAAGAATATTGGAAGAACTCTAGTTCTGCCAACAAATTTGTATGGTTATTATATTTGTTATGCTTGAATTGTGTTAACTAAGTATTCATATTCCGATAGCTCATGATTAACCGAAATTTTAAATATCACAGGCAGATTGTGACGGTGTAGTTAGGGACACTGGCGCTTTCAAAATTCCTAATTCCATCATTCTCTACTCTTTTTGGTATATATTTCAGACTAGCTAAACATTATAAACACCCCTCTTTGCACTGCAAGTGTGGTCTTATAGGGCGAAAATAGATGTGAAAACATTATACGTCCAGTTCAGTGGCGGATCCAGGGGGGGGGGGGGGTTGGGGGTTGAAACCCCCCCCGAAATATGTGGATCGACTATAAAACTACATACAAATTAAAAGACATTTTATAAATTTTAAGGAATTACTTTTTAACACCCCCCCCGAAATATTTTTCTGGATCCGCGCCTGGTCCAGTTAGTCAGACAGTCGGTGACAGTTCAAGTATTTTCTTAATTTCAAACTAAACAAAAATTGATTTTAAAACACACATTCTGGAAAGTTATGAAGATACAAATGTTACGTACACTAGTTTTGACACCAAAACATTCATTGATTTGGCATTGTTTAAATTTGAAATTAATTGAAATAAAATAATGAGCCCAAAAATCTTAGTTTAACTAAGCTCAAACTGGATACTAAAAACGCTTTGCTTAAATGCAATGCATAAATGTTCATTGTTGTCCGTGTTGTTTTAATTCGCTGTTGCCAGTACACGCGCACAATGCTGAGCCACAATCCAAGTGTACGGGTCACATGAAAGGGTGACATTTTAACCCTTGGTAAGGCTTCAGATTCCTCGTAATGATAAATTAATTTATTATGTACGAATCACCTTTGCATTTTCCCTAAAGAGTTTTATGCGGATGTGTGTATGCACGTCTGTGCTGATGTGCGCTGGTGCAGGCGCACTTTCAACCCTGCTGGAATTAAACGAATACGCAGCAAGCCGAATACGTCGGCGGAGGACAATGGACGGCTTCGCAACAGATATGAATCTGACCATGGCGCTTAGAGATGTACAGAAAATATGCGAGACTCACGACTGTGAAGTGCAGCGTCGTACAAGGACCGCGGCCGACACCATCCAACATGGCTTCACAACGCATGACCAGCGGGTGTGAAATCACCATTTTCAAATATGGCGTCTGCGGCGTATGTTGTACGAGTATGTGGCCAGTGCGCAAAGTGGGAAGCGGACAATTCTTGCAACCAAGTGCCGATTGCTCACTTCTTTGGCAAAAACTTTTAACTTTTATCATTTCGGTGAAGCAACCGGTGAAGCCAGAACGAGAATTCGCTCCATTGCCATGGCAGCTTACAGTTGACTGTACATGCGGATGTGTTGAGTGTATCGCGCTGTTGTTGCTGCTGCTGTGGTTTCACCTACGCTCGAAGCGTTATTTGGACGTAAAATCGGAAAGAAGTCAAAGCACAACTCCCGCCGCAAGACACAAGTGAGGTGAGAGGAGACATTCTCACACATGTGTGGGCCGCATAGACTTGTGCGTGTGTGCTGGTAGTTATGCACATTTGTATTCTGAGTACTACGAGTGTGCCACAAAGACCAAATGGAAACTTGAGCTCTTCTTTTGTATTCTTTAAGGACCCTCATACTGTCCATGAACCTGGCTGGCTGCTGCGAAACACGCCATGGGGATGCGCCTCGAGTGCGTATGGCACGGCATGGCACTTCTGGTCTGGCATTGTTTTTCCACACATGCAGGACAGCGCCGCACATAACAACACTTCCTATTTCCCCGATAAGCTGGCTGGCTGGCTTGAGAAATAATCGTCGTTGCTTCGTTTTGCTTCCTACACACTTCTGTCCTCTCTGTAGATAATGAATAAAAGAATAATTGCGGCCGCATCACGTCGTAAAGTCGTTGTGGACAGAGGACGGTAGCAAGTGGTATGGTGGCAAAATTCGGAGAAAATTTCAAGCTGGCTACAGTCGAAAATGAAAACTTTGGGAGCTTTTCATGAAAAGAGCGAAACTTCTTATAGACTTAAATATAAATACATCTCGGTAAGAACGAATACATTGGAGGAAGAATTAATTAATGCTTAATCTAGGAAACTATTTCATATCATTGATAAATTTTCAGTGCTGGATATGAACGGAGACGTACTCCATTTGGATTACAAATATTTAATAATTTCCAGGAAATATTTGATTGTTAAGATTCAAAATAAAACAGCAGCTTTTGTTTTTTTCTAATCATTAACGGTTATTCCAAAAAAAACCCCGAATCTGTTAGGCATCAAAAATTGAATTGCCATAAGACACAAGTCAAGTTAAAGCACTGCAGTGCCATATAAGTTAAATATTTGTAGACCGCAGCAGATTTCCCAGCTAAATGTTAACAGACTTTAACAATTCATGTATGTGTAACTGACGCGATAGCCATAAGAATGAAAGGCACTGACAGTTTTGTGCCGATTCCAAACTTAACTTTCAGAGATTTACTATAGCCTAAAGATATTTGATACCGGTTGGATTGGAATTTGAACCCACGACACGACCCGATCCGCTCACCATAACAAACTAACTATATATAAAATATAATTTGTATTAAGCTCAAACAATGAATCGCCCAACGCCACCACTGCATATTGCTGAAGCGGCAGAACTTTGCGCCTTTATGCACTTGAGCGAGCATTGCTAGCTGCGAACGGGCCACTCGGCCAGTGCCGTGTACCTTTATATTGCACATGTACATAAGTATGTACGTACGTACTTACAAATGTGGGAAACGCAGGCGCCATAAAATGACGAAGACCCATGTAAATACTTGTGTGCATAGTAGAATTAATTAATTTATGGCAAATAAAAGTATACCCATTCATATGTCTGCTCTGCTCGGATGGAGCGAGTACCAGTCGCCATATACATATAGTATGTATGTGTGTATTAGTACATTCATACGTACATATGTGTGCACAAATTGTTATGACTTTAGCTTGCGGCTGCTTAAAGTGCGAAGCGATTGCTCGGATTGCCGAGCCTGACTCCGTCACTAAACCGAAGAATAAGTGAAGAATCACTGTGTGGAAGGTTTACGGAAAGCCTGGCCTCAGTTCCTTATATGACTGTGAAAGTGTTTTCTGTTAAGCAGGGACTTAACTATTATAAGTTTTTTAAGAAAATAATTGCAATGTAACTACAGTCGTGTCTGGATATAGTGAACTAATTATTGCAAGGCCTGTTCACAGTATTGAGGTTGTTCACTATATCAAGGTTAACCCTTTCAGTCACAATGTCCAATATATTGGACTACAGCCCATACAATTTATACGCAACGGGTTTATTTTCATGTCGGAAAGGGTTAACATTTTTGTTCAAAAACTCGTTTTATTTGCTCAAAAAACACTTTTTTTTTATTAAAATATTTTGCAATATTTAGAGGCTCCATATCAAAACTTGGGCGTTCACTATATCGAGGTGTTCACTATATCGGGTGTTCACTATACCCAGACACGACTGTATTACAATGCAACATAAATATTATTTGTTGATTAGAATTATTATTTGCGACAGTTAATTTGTAACATACGTTGCGTAATAACTGTTATAAGAAAAAAATATTTTTTCGTTCTCGATAATGATTATTTTGGGATTTTTTTTACGTTGCTTTATAACTTTTATTTATGACTTTTTTTATTTACGTTACCGATAACTATTATTTTTAGAACATTTTTTTACGTTGCTTCATAACTTTTATTTATGATTTTTTTTTATTTACGTTGCCGATAACTATTATTTGTAAGAACATTTTTTTACGTTGCTTCATAACTTTTATTAAACAAATTTTTTTGTACGTTGCCTTACCACATTTTGAGTATGAATTAATTTTTAATTGTTTAGTTGTTTGTGGAAATTAGGTTTCTGCAGTTAACTTGAGTTTGTCAATTGAAAACAATTAAAAATCAATTCATATCCAAAATGTGGTAATTCAACGTAAAAAATTTGTTTTGAAAAATAATAGTTATCGGCAACGTAATGAAAAAAATCATAAATAAAAGTTATGAAGCAACGTAAAAAAAAATTCGCAAAATAATAGTTATCGGAAACGTAAATTAAAAAAAGTCATAAATAAAACTTATGAAGCAATGTAAAAAACAAAAAACCCAATTAATAATTATCGACAACGAAAAATAGACTTGTTACTTACATAGAAGAGTTATTATGCAACTCAAAAATATTTATTACATGATAATAGTTATAGGCGACGTGAAAAATTTCTTATTGGGAATAATTATTATAAAGCAATAATTATAGAAATTTCTTAAATAAGGGCAATGTTTTTATTCCCAAAAATTTGGATAATAATTATTTTAGGCCTCTGATGTTAAGTGATCACATTGCACACAAGAAATATATACTAATATAAATGTTGAACTAAAGACAATCGTTTTTTCTTTATTATACAAAATGCTTCAGCAAGCATAAACTCTTCTTCCATTGTCCACAGATATGTAAGTAAATGAGTAAGCTTATTATATGCTTTGAATTTAGTCATTTTGAATGGGCATGTCCAAGTTTTTTCGCTACTCTACGAACACCTCAACTCTTTCCATTGCCCACATTGAACACATTTCTGTGCTTGAGTGCAGAACCTTTGCGGCAACTCTGCTGCTGCATCAGTTGGCATTTGGTGCGTCGGCAGCTGGAGTCGCAGTCCGCAACGTTTCACAGTGTGCGCGCTCAAACCGTAAGTTCGATTGCGACACAGCCGTCGAACCAAACGGTTCGCTCTTGCTCGCACTCACACTAACAAGTTGGCCATTTCCGTTGGCGAATGCTTAAAATTGTTCCAAATCCACTGACCATCAGTCGGTCCAAGAGATTTCTTTGGCTCTCTCCGTTTGTGTCGTTGGGCATATCGTTCATGTTATTTGTGGATTTGTGTACACATGTGAGCACGGCTTGGCACGGCACGGCACGGCCACACACAAACTACTTATATGCGTGCTGTGCCGCGCCGTACTCTCTTCCGTGCTGCTGGCGGCAATGAAGACGCATATGTACACGGACAGCTTTTTAGTATATGTTTGGCTCTTCTGGACACACGAGCGATATGTGCACGCGAGCGTATTTACATAGGAATGGACATACACACATGCATGCATGCACACATATGAAGTTAAATAAGAGTATGAGTCAGGGCTACCAACTCGAAAAACAGGCAAATCATGAATTTTAATAAAAATTAAAATAATACAAAACTTGTTTTAATTAAATTGGGCAATATTTATTAATAATTTTTTTTATTTGGTTGTTGATTTATTTATTTTACTGATTGCTTCATCCGTCCAAGCAAATGGTTTCACTTTCACTAAAGGAATTCACTAAAATAATTCGATTTCACTTTCATTGCAAAAATTCAATTTCACTAAAAGAATTCATGTTTCCGATTTGAGTGGCAGTCGGTTTGCCCAAAGATGCAAATATGGCTTGGAATTGTGATGGTGTACAGCGTGAGTGAGAAAACAGAGCAATTTTTAACCTTTTTTAACTTGCCCAATATATTTGATAGTTTCGGAGGTGACATTAGAAGATGGATGGTCTGGTCACATTTCAATTAACAGTTTGATGTGTTCTACTTGCAAGTCTTACAAATCAGAGAACAAATCAAATAAAATGAATACAAATTCAAAACTGAAATGTTTCCAAGTGTTTTACCAAACCGATTGGGAAGCGAACACACTGTAAATGCGTTGGCAGCCCTGTCACGTGTATGGTTTGCCATGCTCACATGTGGTCGGCAGCTGAACTTGTTTTGTAAGTTTGGGGAGTCATTAGATCGACTCCCCGTTTGGGTGGCAACATGCCATTGGATTGGTCAAATGTCGGCAGGACAATAGCCAGTGTGTGGCCATTGCTTGTTTTCACTGGTAGAAAATACACCGCAGAGAGCGTGGTGCTGAACGGCGAGGCGAATACGAAGCGAGAGCGTTTGTGGTGACACTGATGAGCCTTGTGTGCAGTCGACTTTACAAATGTGCTCTTTATGTTCATATGTTGTGTTGGTTGTCTAGGGACGGCAGAACGGGCGCGAGGGGGATGCGGGATGCGGGATGCGATTGTCGTAATGTTTTGTCTTTGGGGAAATCGCAGGTGCTACGGTGCAGATGAAACAAGACGAAAGAAAAGAAAAAGAAAAGAAAATAAAGGGAAAAGGAAAAATCCACTGAACGTGGACAATTTATGTGACTTATCTGTGTGCATGCTGCGTGCAGAGGTGTGCGTGTGCATACATATGTATGTACATATGTATGAAATTGTACTGTGCGCGTGTGTGTGCAGTTAATGTCTCTGCTGTGTTTGTCATTAAGCAACGTAATTTTTGCCAGCGGTTTTATTCGCTTATTTGCTAGAATGGGTTGGTGTCTGTTATTGTGGGAGCCGTGCAAGGCTCAGAAGCAGTAAATCTGTACGCAGGTTGAGAAAATCCGATATGCTTGGTGTAGTATATACTAAAGAGCTGCGCAAAATGTTCTATTGGGCACACTTCACTACTGCACAGTACTGTCAAGTACTGTACTTCAGTGTCGCGGCGACAGCAAATTCAAATGCGCAATAGTTCTATTCTGCAACAAAGCAAGTACTGCAAACCTTTTCGCTACAGCAACGACAGTGCTCGTGTTCTGTTGTGAAGCAAAACATCAAAACAGAAAGCGATAATGAGTTTAAGTAACGGTAAATCATAGCAAGCACACCGAGTGAAGTAGAACTTCTACTTCACACCGCGTGACGCAGAACTTCTACTTCACAGCGAGTGAAACAGAACTTCTACTTCACACCGAGTGAAACAGACTAAAATAAATATCGAAAAAACATGTTTTAAACCTGCGTTTTTTTACATTAATGTTGTTGTAATGCTTGAAATGCAGCCCAGATTCCATACATAGTACCAAAACCAACATTAGCTACTCCGATCGTGCAAAACAAAACACCGTATGCTTGAAAATGTTCTACTTCAGTGCTTCATTTCAATGTTGTTCTACTTCAGTGTTGTTCTACTTCCGTGTTGTTCCACTGCAGTATTGTTCTACTTCAATGGTGTTCTACTTCAGTGTTGTTCTATACTTCAAGGTGCTTGAAGTTCTATTGTCGTTTCGTGCAGTATTCGTATGAATATCAAAAGCTTTCTTCACTGCAGTGCTTGTTTTGTAGTGAAAGTGAAGAAGAGCGACAGTATTTGAAAGCACAGCGATGGCTTGCAAGTCATTTTTATAGTGCTTGCGCCGCTCTTTAGTATATACACACCACACATACACATTAGGGCGGGTCAAATTGTATGGAACGATTTTTTTTGATGAAGCGTATAGCAAAAACGTAATCTATAGGTGATTCTGAGAAAGAGAGATTGAGATTGCTCAAGAGACCATAGCTCTAAGTCGGATTTGGAGCCCCCCAAAATTTCAAAATAGATATTTTTCAATATATACATAGAATAATTTAATTAAATTTAATTAAAGTTCAGATAATTTCCAACAACTTTTATTACGATCAATTTTTTTTTTCGACAAAAATTCCTAATATGTCTACTAAAAATAAAAAAAAATATTGGTATCAATACAGATTCTGAAAGGTGATAAAAATACCTTTCAAACAAGCCCAGATTGAGAAATCTACTATAACTCTATCCGATTTTATGACGAATTTAATTAAATTATTCTATGTATATATTGAAAAATATCTATTTTGAAATTTTGGGGGGCTCC
This sequence comes from Melieria crassipennis, assembly GCA_963668005.1. NCBI lineage: Eukaryota > Metazoa > Arthropoda > Insecta > Diptera > Ulidiidae > Melieria > Melieria crassipennis. The sequence continues at coordinate 60,292,014 of OY764962.1, forward strand.
AAATCCAACTTAGAGCTATGGTCTCTTGAGCAAAATTTCTCGGAATCACCTATAGATTACGTTTTTGCTATACGCTTCATCAAAAAAAAATTAACCCGCCCTAATACACATGCATAATTAGCAGAATGGCAAGTTCTGGCAATGCGCCTAAATTTAATATGCGTTGTTAATATGTGTGACAGCAGTGAAAAAGTTATACACTGCTAAGCACTCTGATACTTTAACACTAGAAGTACCGAGCGGTCATTTGACGGTTTTCAGTTTTTGATTAACCGTAGCTCGAAAACGGTTTAAGTTACGAATCTTGTTCTCCTTGACTTTTTATATTTTGCACTAACAATATTTTGCAAAATATTAAAAGTCAAGGAGAACAAGATTCGTAACTTAAACCGTTTTCGAGCTACGGTTAATCAAAAACTGAAAACCGTCAAATGACCGCTCGGTACTTCTAGTGTTAATAGCATTTTTGTATGGATTGGCAGCATCGACAACACCGCGAGGAGCATTCGTCGAGCAGTACACCATCCCACCCTGCAATTATTTCGAATAACCGCTGCTCCGTTATGGTTGCTTAGATGTGTGCGTGCTGGTGCAAATCGCGGCATCTAACGTGAATTGCGTGAAACAGTTCGGGTGCCGAAAAGTATGCTAGCTGCGGTACAAAGTACTTGATCAGTTCGTGTCAGAGGAAAGCGTTGCATACTTTTGAGCGGGTCATGTTCGTGACCAGTGATCAGAAAACATGATACATGTGTAGCAGACATTAAGGAAATTGAGCTACTTGCATTTTTAATTTATCGTTACTAACAAAGACAAATGTAGCACTCAATTGCACTTAATTGAGTCGAAATGCTTTCACCTGGACAACGTAACATGATTCTAATTCAACCAAAAAATAAAAAAAATTCGAAAAGTTTCGAAATGAATAATTTATACACAATAGTTTAAAACTAACTAGGTGCGGGCTGCACTCAATGCATCATAGAACGATTTGAGTGGTGTTGGGTTAATGCGGTAGCTTTTTGACAAAATAGTTGTACTTTTTTTTAATTTTTATGAAGCGACTGAAGCCTTTTCAAAATCGGGTCTCTCTACTGTGGCGTAAACTATTTATATTTTTAAAGTTTTTTCTAAAATAAGAAAATAAGATTAGACGTGGTTGAGTGAGAAATCAGTCGACAGGCTTATTAGCTTTATGCAATATAAATTCGCTGATAGATTTTTTTAATTGTTGGGCTTATCCTGGATTTGATGTCTTAATTCATGAGGATGCTATGGGCGAATATTTCAGAAGGGCTCGAATTAGGCAGATGAATTGTAAAGTTAGGTAGCTTCTAATGTAAGATTAGTTTGGCTTTGAAGCGTTTAATTTCGCACCACTACTTTATGTGCATAGTGTAGTAGTGTATGTGTAGATTATTTACGATAAATATGGCTTCAAAATTCATATTGATTCTTCCTTTCTAATTCTGGATACTATGAGGTACGACAGCAGACAGATGGTGATCGTTTCACTAATCACTGTGGTACTAATCGTCAGTTAATTATGGCCTCTTTGGTAATCATCAGTTCGAACACAGACAACTGTAAGTGTTTTAGTGTAATTGTTTATTTTCGTTTCATTTTTAGTTTTACATTTTATTGAAATTTGGGTTTGCACACATTTATAAAATATTTCAATTAACCAAGTATATCTGTATATGTATGTATTTATATATATATAAATGTTTCCTGCAATTAAAACTATGTATTTTATTAAAGTAAAATAGTTTATAGCAATAGTACGAATAACATTTTCGAAATTTTCTAAATTTACATTAAGGGGCGATTCCATCTGCATAGAGTCGCCCTCGAACAATTCGGTTTTGTATTTTACATGATAGTTAATTGGCTAAAAATTTCATATCTTATCTTATGTTTACGTATCGTAGTAATTCATCGAATCGAATATATCTTATTGCGCTTTACTTGTAGTGATGTACAGGATTCGGTTGCTGTTCAGCGGTATATACAAAATACACTCACAACCAGAATACCCTTTCATTATAGTTTTTCTTCAAGAGTTTTTTTGACAGAAACCAATTGCAATTGCTTTGGTAGTGACAGTGGTGTTGATTTCGAAATGTTCTTCGCTCTTGCTTCTAGTTGGACATGATAAGTTGTTCCTTCAGCGGACCACCCTTTTCCAACTTTCCAAATCAAGGCCGTGTTTGGGTTCAAAATCAGTTTCATTACTGAACATGCATTTACGTTTAGTCAGTAATGAAAGCGATTTTAGCAACGACGGAAGAGAGAACCGAAAGGCGAAATCGTGTCGAAACTGAGAAGTTCGCACTGAAGCCGCTCCGATCTTTCCCTCGTGCCGTTGTTCACTTTTCGAGAAAACAGTTAAACCTAAATAATCTAAAAATAACAATTCATTGGGGAAAATTAATCAACCTGTCATGCTCGCGCCTACACGAGCAGAAAACAAACAAATAACCAAACGAGCAAATTCTTAAATTTTGTCAGTCTTAGAGATACAGCTAAAGGTTCACGTCTAATTGCTCTCGTGTATTCTGCATTTTGCTTGTCGCCTTATTCACCATTCATATGGTACACACTCGCGGGCGGCGGGGGAGGCGGATTTGGGCGCCGATTCGCTGTGCCCTTGGCAACAGATTTGGGCTAGTTGTGAACAGGCCTTCGGAGTGAGATCTGCGTTTCGGCTGACTGTTCGGGCGTCGACTGTTCATATAACAACTGAAAATGAGCTGAAGTAGGTGAAAAGTGGGGACTGTTTCGATTACTCAGTAATTTTGATATTACAAACGGACCAATGAATGTTTATAATTTTTCTGTATCTTCTACTGGGCTGACTTGGCCTAACGTAGTAACTAAATCAGGCTACAGTGTCTTTTTCGGTCGTCTAGAGTCTAGAAAACCGAGATTTTTACCCGAATAGTCGGAATGCATTGAGTGAGAATATTGTTTGAAGAAGCTTAACCAAAACTGTTCGCAATTTGATTGAGTTCGAGCTGCAGAATCGGCTGACATACAGCGCATCGACACCATTCAAATCTGGTCGCCCCTCTGCCCTTCGCCTACATAAGAAACAATCAAGTGGATGTAACGTAGCAGTATTCTAACATAAAGCGAACTTATATTATTTGACATTTACAGTATTTCCTAATAATTTACATACAATTGTAACAAATCTATGCGTGAGTCAAAGTCGGCTCATTGCATTACAACACATCATATAGTATGTGGGTGTAATTTAGATTTTTCGCTTTTGTCTAATGCGGTTTTTTCATTTATTGTTTGTAATCAAATAAAGATTCAACAAACTAAACACCTTACAAGCGCACTGGAGCATATTGGAAAGGATACAAATGCACTGGGAGTTGTGGGAAATTGTAAGATGCGCGCGAACGGAGGCGAGGTGTAGTTTGGTGACTCTGCAGTCACACTCTCCGAATTGCACTGCGCAGGGTGACCTGCGGCTAGGTCAGGTAGTGAGATAATTGTAGGCTTATTTTAGTTTATTGCTTTGGTATTAAATGCCTCTGGTTGTTTCTGCACAATATCAGAGAAGTAGAGAGGGCGAACGAAACACAATTGCCAGGGAAGGGTAGAAAAGAAAATAGTTCAAAATCGTTAGTGGAGCCCTTTTCGAAAGAAGCCAAACTTGTGAACTGACATTCTTATGTACACAGTTGTGTTATTTACATGAAGTTCGTTTCTTCTGGAGAAGGCGTTGCTTGAGGGGGAGAGCGAGTGGCGGGGAGTAAAGCAAGGTTTTGACATTTCAATGTGAAAAAATGTAGTTCCGAACTGGCACATCGCTTAGAAGATTCGCGACATAATACGATTCGCTGCTGGCAATTGATGGGGATGAGAGAGGGGATGGGCGTGGGGGTGGGGATGAGGGTGGGGATGGGAGTGGGGATGCTGCGAGCGATGGTGAAGATGCGAGTGAGGATGGGGCATCAGATGGTGGTGCGGCAGCGCCGGCAGCATGTGGGCCTGTTGCTGGTGCGAGTTGTAGCCAACAGTGCCGCCGCCCGCATTGATCCAGTTGGGAAAGAGTCATGCCTCCTCCTTAAGTGATATGGGGTGTGCCGACAAGCTGGCGGAGGCGTTCGAGTCGTTGTCGCCGCTGACGCTGCTGGGCAGTGAGATGTTGTTGCAGTTGCCGCCCATGCCCACAAATTGCGGCGGGAACGATGAGAGCGACGTGGGTGGTGACAGCTGCTGCGTGGGCAGTTGAGATTGCAGCTGCTGAGCCGCAGCGGCTTGGGCGGCTGCCACGGCGTTCGCTGCATTGGCGGCTGCCGCGGCTTTTCCTTGGTTCACTACGCACTTGCGCATGTGCTTCTCTAACGTGGAGGGTACACTAAAGGGCATATCACAAAAGCGGCACCGATAGACATCTTTGCCGGTTCGTCCGTGCGTTTTCATGTGCCGCGTCAATTTCGAACTTTGAGCGCACGCATAGGAACACAGCTCGCACTTGTAAGGCTTCTCTCCGGTGTGGCTGCGCCGGTGCACGGTCAGATTAGAGCAGTTCTTGAAAACTTTGCCGCAGAACTCGCAGGTGTCGTTGCGGTGGCGGCTCTCCTTCTTGAGCATGGGATTGTGCAGTAGCGAGTTGGCGGCACCAAGACCCAGCGGCTTCAGCTTGAGGTTTTCGAAGAGCGCATCGTTTCGATGGAGCGCGGACATATTCCACCAGTCGTTACCGTCCATTTTCACGCGCTTGGACATTTCGAATGGATTCTGGAAAGGGCTGAAAAGCGGAACCTGTGCCTGCGCGTCCTGCGGTGATGGCTGCTGGAACATGTTTTTGGCGAATTCTTCGCGCAGACGCAGTGCCGCTGGCAAACCGTTCAACTTTTCCGACAGCTGCGGCATGGCCGAATTTGTCGAATTATTATTGTCGCGGTCTTTGCTACACAGTTGCTTATAATTTCCAGATTCCTGTAAAGCCTGTTTGTACGCCTCGGAATATTGGGCAATATTTGACAGGCCGAATTTGTCCATGAGTTCACCAACGAGCGACGTCGGTCCTGTGCTGGACGTCTTCGGACTCTCACTTTTCGCGTCAATGCGATTGCTTACGCTCAGATCCTCAGCTTCGTAGTCCACATCCTCCCCATCTTCGCCGTCTTCTTCGTCTTCCTCCTCCATACCTTCGTCATCCATATTTTCGTCATCGCCATCGCCATCGCCATCGGCGTCGGGATCGGGATCGGCATCGATCTCCGTGTCCATATCGGCATCAGAGTCGTCACCGTCATTGGTTTCCAGGGAACCTGCATTACTGACGCCATCTTCGGGACTACGGTGCACTCGCATGTGTTTCATCAGTTTGTTGATGTGCGAGCATTCGAATTCGCAGGCTGTGCACTTGTATGGTTTCTCGCCCGTATGAGTGCGTTGGTGAATAATCAGGTTGTTTTCGAAGCGGAACTTTTTCTCACAATAGGCACAAGCGAATACGGCCGTGCTCTCTTGGCTGGGCTTAGTCGGTGGCGTGGAGGCGGAACGGGGCGTGGAATTCAGCACTCCATTTTCGTTGTTGAGCTGCTCAGATTTTCGGGGTGGGGTCAGGGAGTGCGGCCGCACGTTATTTGTGACCGGCGTGGGAGGTAGTTGAGAGGGAGATGGGCTCGCGAAATGCGGCGATTGCTTTTGTCGTGGACTCGGCGAGCTCGAGCTAACAATGTTTCCAGCTCCAGGACTTGTTGTTCCTGCAAGCTGTCGCAATCGCTGCGAGTAAAAATCCATCTGGGGCTCGAGATTGATATTGCTCTGGGGCGCAGCTGGATTCGAAGCATTAGGCGGTGGAATGACAGGTGGCGGAGGCAGTTGGGCTGGCGGCCCAGCACCGCGATGGCTGTTACCACTCGAAGGCGGACGTGGTTCGGGATGATTTCCCACAGGAACATTGCTACCCTGGTTAAATTGGGGGGCGTTGGCGTGCGGAGTAGCCAAGGAGTTTGCCGCCGCCACAGCAGCTGCCGCCAGATTAAGGCCGTGATGCCGAAACTGTTCGGATACCAATTGCTCCATGCGATAGTGATCTGGATGAGGACGTGAGAAGAGCGGCGCTACTGCAGGAACAACTGGACCTTGTGCGAGTGTAGGTGGCAACGGCATTCGCAGCAGATTGAAAGGATTCGCGTGCATATCCGGTGGCGGCAACAGTTGATGGTGCCGCATGCCAGCCGCTGCAGCAGCGGCCAGATTCTGTGCGTTCTGCATCGCCGTTGTGAGATTGCTCTGCTGCTGTTTGTGCTGCTCGACAGCAGCGGCAGCAGCGGCAGCGGCGCGATGTTGCTGCAGCTGCTGTTGAATTTGTTGCTGCGAAGCGTTTTGATTGCTGCTGGTGGCGATGGGCGATGTGGAGCACATCGAATTACTGATGTTGCTGCTAGTGTTGGAGTTCGCACTCGTGTTTGCTTGGTTTTGTGAGTGGTGCATTGGCACCATTGACGCACTGGAAGGGGGCATACATCCCATAGGTGGTATTGTTGACATACACATGGACAACGCCGGCGTTGTCGTCGAGGCCGTTGTGGGCGCGGACACCGCCGCCGATGACGTCGACGCTGCAATTGGCGGCGAGACCAATAGTGCATTGGATGACGAGGGAAACTCCACGTAGATCTTCACGCCATGCGAGTACTGGACATGTTGTATCAGACGCCACGCGGACGTATAACGCGTTTTGCACGTTGAGCATGTGTAATTGTTGGGCTCTGGAACGAGGTAAAGGAAAGGCGACATTTATTTCAACATATGCATACAAGCAATATTATCTACAATAATATAGTGAAGCCAAAGTCTAACAATATGACATGGCATGTCATGCTATACAAATGATTTCAAGCTTTTAAAGGATTCCCTGCTGCTGTTTCGCAAGCGCCTACTAAAGATGACTTCTTTCACACACGCCCCATTCAAAGAACAATATTTGAGGCTATTCAGCCCGAGTTCAAGTCGCCAGTTGTGATTTGTTGAGCCCAAAGTTGAACAGCCTTAAATTTGCGCTTCATATGCGCTTCGTTACAATAATTAACGGTGTGCGAAAATTCAATAATTTGAAAATATGCAAGCACGCGACAATCTTCGCGGTCTCCCGGCTGGCTGCATTGACGCCGCTTCGGCAAGTGTGCTGGGCAGGGAACGAAGGGAGGGAAGCGAGTCGCCGCCGCATATCGTCGTGGATTTGCTGCTTTGAATTGCGCAATTGTGCAGTCATTATAAATGAAACTAGAGGTGCAGACAAACAAAGTGTGTAGGCAACACCAGTCACCAAATAAAATAATAACTGCGGCACAGTTCGACTCCATCGGCACGCAACACACCTTTTTCGGTCGTGGCTCTTTTTGTTTTCTTCCAGTTTCTTATGGCTTTTCGTCTTCGATTCGCATGCTCGCATGGGCGCTGCAGGGAGTGAGCTGGAGAATTGCTTTTGTCAAAGCGAAGATGATTATTGCGCGCAGCCAGCGCAATTACTGCAGCGAAGGCGTTGCGTCGCTATCGCAGGCCCACACAAAAAGTATGGGTATGTGCACGTAAAGTGACCAGCGCGCATAAACCCTGGGTATTTATATATTTCGCAAAGTTAAAATCGGCACAAGGTAAAATCAACTCTTTCAAATAGGAACGAGCGCTTGGGTCTGGCAATTTTCAAGTTGTTGACGAACATTTTAGTTCGAAAGTAAATGAAATTATTTAAACCGTAGAACCATTCTAACAAGCCTTAGAACAAATGAATGAAAAATTTGATCAAATTATTAGTTGAAAAATGTTCATGTGGCAATTCTGCTTAACAATGGATACATTTTCAATAGGATAAGATAATTTCTTGCTCTGACAACACAGGGCAACAAATTTCGACTTTTGGTCGCCTTTTCTGGGTTTGACATCAGTTCTAGGGTAATTAGGTAGCGCTGATTTCGAATCCGCAAACCGTTTTTAAAACTTAGTTTCCGTTTTCGCAAAAAATGGGCGTGTCACTTTTTCGGATTTGTATTGTTGTGTTGTATTACTTGATGTTTCCACTTTCGTTTTTACTTAACTCGATAATTGATTTACGACAAATGTGCACATTAAATAAAACGCCATGAAATTCCATATTTTCCGACTTTCAGGTCCAATTTCCGCGGATTTTTAAAACTTATAAAAAGAAATTACATTGGAAAAGAAGCCGTGAGGTGTTGTAAATGCTACAAAGTGAAAATCATGTCAACCGGTTTATTGGTTTAGAAATTACAATCCCAAACGTGAAAAAAGTCAGGAAAAATCCGAAAAAGTGACACGCCCATGTTTTGCGAAAACGGAAACTAAGTTTTAAAAACGGTTTGCGGATTCGAAATCAGCGCTCCCTAATTACCCTAGAACTGATGCCAAACCCAGAAAAGCCATTTTGCTGTTGATCAGTGTAATTTAACTCATTTTAGTTGCTATTCACTTTTTTTCCTTTTCCATTTATTAATGTTATTTTAGTTTTTATATTTTTCTTATTTTGTTTTTTAGTTTAGGGATTCGTTTAAATTGCCTTTTAAAGTGTTAAAGTGCGCGTGCCTTCAAATAAATAATAAAAATATAAATATAAAAATTATTTTTAAATATATTCATTAGATATCTAAATACCTTCCAAGGATTTCATGTCTCTACAAAATGAGTTCACACAGGTCTCTCAATGCAAGGCGCAAAAGTGTGATATGTTTGTTTCTAGTTCCTTTTTGGGTTCAGTCAGACGCTTGGCGTAAATCAGAAGATATGGTCAGTTTAGCTGTATGTACATGAGCCTGTCTGCGTGTGCCCGGTGGCACCTTCAGCCATCTGCCTGCTGACATTGTGATAAGGCCTACTTATTGCTTATCCGGCTGTGGTTCCGCAACGAATACGTATCGTGCATACAAATAGCCGCCAATTACGGTAGCTGGCGAAACCAATGCAGGAAATTATTTTGAGGGCTGCTCCAGCTCGCCATCTCAGCATCTCGCCACCCCGTCAACGTTGTGTGCACCTCATCCGTGGGCGGAAATCGAACTTACTCCGGCCACGCACGAATTTAGTTGTGACAGTATAAATTTTTTAGTTTTCACTTTGAGAAGCCAGCGTCACATATGTACAACACACACGGCACACATTCACAGGCACACACAAGCACGTACGGACGGCGAACAAACTGGCAAGGACACGTCTGTAACCAATGGCTCGCAAGTGCGTTAGACCGCAGCAGTCGTGTTGTAAGTCTAGTGGATCCTGGCGTCGTTGCAGTATGCCTTCGCTTTGATGGCCGCACCAGATGTTGCTTTAAAATGAAAAATGATACATTTTCACTTCGACAGGGTGTTGGTGTGAGAGGCCGTGTCAGTGCGGAATAAATGGGCACAAAAACTTGGAAAGCAAAACGCAATAAAAAACGAAACGTAACCGCACGTTAGACAAATCAGCACCAGAGCCGACAATGGCCCGATGACGCGGCGCCACCCCACGCCACAAACACATATTGCGGTAGCGTCGCCCGACTAGTCGCCCAATCATTGCGAAAACACTCACACGCACATACATTGCACGTAACTGAGCATGTTTCGAGCGGGTGGCAACTCCCACAATCACAGCTATGCAGCTCACTGCACTAGCCGTCACCCGCCCTGACCACCACTGCCCAACAGACAGAAATCGAGAGCGCGGAGCGCGATTGTGTGCATACTTGCAATCGGCAGTGGCGGAAAGCGCAGCAGCTGCTCAAATTTTCGATTACAGATAGACCTGCATATTGCGACAGTGACGCGTGTTGTCATAACTTTGAATTGTCGAACATGTTGACGCGATCGCCTGCCTCCTTGCTCTTCGGTCTTTTCCGCTGCCGCATCCGGCACAGAAACGTGTGTCAAAGGTGAGACGCGCATGATCTCGGGTGATGGGGGGTTTAACCCCGCAGCGTGTCTGTCGGAGTCATATACGGGCAACTAAGCGTTTATTAGCGGAAACCCTTATGTGGCAGTACGCGCGCGGATGGTGGAAATGCAAATGAAGCGGCCACATATTTCCATTCGATCGTGTACCCAGCCGCACTCATTCGCGCGCGCATACACACACGCACGCTGACACAATGCCGTCAATCGATGAGGGTTCTGTTTCACGAGCCACAGCCGCGCTCGCAATTAAAAGGGTTGTTTGTACCTTTTATCGCTGATCTTTCACTTCTACTTTTTCTGCATAATTTATAAAAAAAAAGGACAAAAAAGCAAAAATATTATTTGAAAACGAAAATAGAGGGAAGAGATAGCATCCTGTCAAACCGACAACAGCAGCCGTGTCAGCGGTTTAGTCGCGCACATTGACGTCGAATGAGGCGGTTGCCAGTCACAAGTATGTCACGCGCCTAAAATATTCAACGTATCCCTCGAAGTTGCAGCCTTGCTTCTCTCATTGTTCGTTCATTCATCCAAAGATTTCGGACGTGTTAGGCTCTGATGCTCGGCGTAGATTCCGAGACATCTGAGTGGGGTGGAGTGGGCTTATTGCGGGCCATTCCTTACGACAGCGCCCAGACTTAGATTTTGGGCAGTGAGCGGAGCTGAAATGCAGTGCTCAGCGGGGTTCGTTAGCAATTTTATACCGCAATGGGCACTGCAGGCTATCATATCAACAACAGCTTATGCAGTTCCTGCCTGCGAACGCGCGCTGCTTTATTTAGAGTTGTGCCAAGAAAATTTTACTCGCGTGCTTAAAATACACTGATAAATATTTTTCTGTCGTCATGCGGCAGATGCACACACCTTTCTATAAATACTGTTGGAGTCGTTCTGGTTGTGACTTGTCGCATATCAAGGCCAAAGTACTGAAGCACTACTTGGCGACATCTGGGTCAATATGAGATAGAAAAGAGTGATGCCAGTCGGCTGAGCCCCCGACAATTGCTTGATATATTGTAGTAGAATGTGATCCTAAAGAACGTGTACGCTATAACCAGTTGTACAAAATATATAATTACTGGTTCTCGATTCATTTCAACTTTCCCATTTCATTTATACATAAATATTTGAAAAATAGTTGATTGTTAGATATAGCGTGAGAGTGGAGTCCTCAAGTTAGTACAAGTCTTGTTTTACCAAGAAATCACGTGGTGAGGGGCTCTCATAATTTGACTTGTAATGGTCAAAAAAGTATTAGCTTTTTGCTGTGTATAATTTTGATTTTATGTCCTTATCGGAACATCGGCTCATGTTGAATATTTAGCTCGCTGCTCAGCTCTGCGCTTTGGGGTAATTTCATTAGGCATTGCGGCATAACATGTCTGTTCTTGGCACTTTTCGTCCTGTACGCCATTCAAATCGACTTGCAGTGCTTTTTAAGTGGTTACGAAAAAGCGTTTATTTGCTCGTATTTGCTTGCCAAAACAATAGCGATGTGCGTCTTTGTGAGCAATCGTTCAATCTGAAGTAAACCGCGAAAATGCCCTTAACTACCCTCAGTAAGCCAACGGTTAAATGACCGCAACAATATCGCAACATCTCTGGCGGAAACGCTATGCTCGAACTGCTACCGCCTCAGAACGGAAGTGCCAAATTTACTGACCGACCGACCGCCCGCTGCTACTGCTGCTGCTGTTGTCGAGAGGCGAACGCATACACAATGCGCATTGAACGGGTTAAGCTGCCGCACGGCGTGTATTTGTGCGAGTGTGTGTAATTGTTTGCTGCATCATCCACGTGGTACATACACATTAGGGTGATCCTTGTTTTTTTTTAATTGTATTCATATCTGTTACTATGTTACAGCACTCGAAACAGGTAGCAGAAATAATTCCACTGTTTGCTATGATTATCCGACGTCTGTCCTCTGTGTTCTAAAAACTACTCACTATTGCTTATGTTGGCGATCGACTGACAAGACTGCGAAAGTGAAAGAAGGCATACGGGCCACCCTGACATACATGTCCGTCCACATGAAAAACTTCGCATGCATACATTGTGCGTTGATACACTCGTCGGAGTTAGCTGCGCTGACGCCGTTTTATAATGCGTTGAAGAGAGTAAAGGCAAAAAGGATTTGATTACTTGGCTTTACATTGCAGCGTATTTGCAGTGATGACTCAAAGATCTAACTGTGTAAGCCTTAATCCCACTGTCTTGGGGATAGGTGGGCGAAAGTGTGCTACTCATTGTGCCTGCTTGAACGGCTTTGGTCGGTCAAATAAAGGTGAGGCGAGTACGTGAAATTGCATAATCGCTTCGAATTATTTCGCCGACGGAAAGGCTCTTTAAATAAGAGCAGACACACAGGAGCAGATGCGCGTGTATGTACTCGGCAGAGGGGTTGAACCGGTGTGCGGAACATGTCCTTGCCGCGACGTGGCAAGTTGGTGACAAAAACCGTTTCAGACGGCTGTAAAGCCGTTGGCTAGCTGGGCAGGTGAACAAAGCGCACTCACTCACGCCCGCACTCACTCCACTCGTTAGCCTTTTGCGTGAGCCCAAGCGCTGTTTCGCGTCCATCCGCACTCGCTTTTTTGCTGTTTCTTTCCAATTTATTTCACTAGTAATGCATAATTTAGGTTCACGCTCTTCACACGGCAGCATCCATTATCATTCAAGCCTTCAGTTGTCAAACTGTGGATTATGCCATTGCGATGACAACGTGTTGTTGCTTATTTTATAATTAGGTTTATCTATAATATTTATACACACCCACACAGCCGCACAGCCATGCCGACGTGAAAACGGCTTTAATGGCAGTTGCGGATTTCGTACTTTCCACTCGGCGGTGTAATTAAATTTGTGCTGTATGCATACGTAGACTCTTTCAAATGGACGTGACATGTGGGCACTGCACATTCGTACACACAAATTGCGGCGGCTGGTGTGAGCAAGTGGAGCGCCAGCAAATTTGTGGTATTTCGTTATTGCTGCTGATTATTAGCGAAACCCCGTTACGGTTGACCTATGAAATATAAATATGTGAAAAATATAAAGCAACAACACCAAAAACCGAATATTTCGAAAATGCTCGAAAATCACACTGCGGGGCGGATACAATTCCAAATGGTTGGGCCGGCATTGCACTGGTGCTCACATCCTCATCGCAACTCGCAATGCGTATGTGGGGATATGACGGAAAGGAGTGCGAAGGACAGTCCAATTTTGTTGCTGCTTTTGTAGTTTTAAGCTCATTAGCTTAGAGGTACCGTGATTTTTCGCGACCCCTAACAACAGCCATAAAATGTTCAAATACAAATTTCATCATAATGTCGAGAATCTGAAAACCTCGGAATTGTCGCGCTGATGTTGGTACAGTGTTGGCATTTTCCACTCTGACACATTGGCAAAGGGGCAACTCGAGTGACAGATGTTTTACTCCTTGCCTGGCTACGTAGCCTCCTCAGCTCGCAGCTTCCAGCTTCAGCACTATAAGCTTGTCAAGCAAAGGTCAACGAAGCAAAAATTTAATGACAATGAAAGGCGAAACAAAAAAGCGAAGCACGTCACATGCTAGCAACACTGCCGCCCATTCCAGATCGGCTTCACTCTTCACTGTCTTTCAATGAGAGCGTCCATTGTTCCAACGTTTCTTAAGTTGCTGCTACTGTATGGCCTCCGCGCTGCGGTCCTTGTTCCCAGCGCCGCTGCACCGGCTGTGTTGTGTGTATATCGTGCGTAAAGGCCTTTGTCCAAAGAACCGTTGTTTGTCCGTCGGTTCGTTTACTCATTCGAATCTGTCCGTTCGACTGGAGCACTTAGGTGCCTGCAAGTGTCCGGATGCCAACACATACTCACACATCCGCAACTTGCACAGATGTCGCAGCAGCAACGCATTCGCACGTTGCTGCTGGTGATATTCCAGAACTGGAGAGTGGCTGCGCAGCTAACGCTGATGAATCATTTTGCGCAATTTGCCTCTGTGTGTTGTCGCTGCATTGTTGCGCTGTTTTGGCGTGTCGCTTGAACCGTGAAAGTCAGATTTTCACACATTACGCGCCAGGCACATCAACTGAATGCGCCAAACTTACGCAACAGCCGGCCACTGACAGGTCATTGAGCAGGTCACACTTGCGTGCGCCGTTGTAGTGGCACGCGCCCGACGCCTCGGCTTTCTGGCTCGATTGAGAGAGCATCTGCACTAAGCCTGTTTCCAGTCAATGCAAATTCTATTACACTTTGCTTCTCTTTGTGCTTGTGATCCTGTGCCTAATTGCCTGCTGACCACTTCAGTGCCCACAAGTTCTCACGTGGATTGTCCTTTCATGTGTGACGACGTCCGGCGCATCGAAGGTTAAACGCCGGCCGACAGTCATATTTGCCTTTGCATTATTTATGTTTGCAGCGCGCACCCATCGTTCGGGCAATTTTGTTGTCCACTCGGTGTCTCACACTGTTGTCGTGTGTGTGAGTTCTAATTGAACGCATTCTCTGCAAGGATGGTCAAAGAAAGTGGGGTGAGTTTCAGCCATTCTCCTGTATTGCAGACCAGTGCAGTGCGAAAAACTTCATAACGGCGTTTAAGGTGGACTCCTGTCCGCAGCTCGTGCACACATCGTTAGCGAAGGACGTCCATCGGCGGCGAACGGTTCGCGTTTGTGGAATTCGAGCGGAATGAACGGGCAGCTGGCAGTTGTAAAGCGAGAGTGGCTTATCTGCGTCCACCTCAACCCAGCAGTTGCTACTAACTTTTGATGTTTTGTTTTATCTCGTTTTCGCTGTTGTTCAAGTCTTGTTTTTATTTTTTGATGTTTTACTTTGGAGTTGTTGCGTCAAAGGGCGTAAGTGCAAGCGGTCAAAAACAAATCATACTTGCACAAACATAATTACGGCCGTATGTCCTGCGTACTAACATAGACGGGCAGGAATTTATGTGCATGTAGGAGAGCCGCAACGCTTTTTATGCAACGTACATATATGTATTTGAATTTTTCGGTGTATGCACGCATGTCCACGTCAAGAGGCTGTTGTATTTTTTCTCGCTTTGACATATCAAACATTTTTTGACATCAAAAACATTTTTAGCATGGTTTCAGATGCAGCGATGCTGCTGCAAATTTGATGATTTTTACCGTTTCTCTAGAGAAATAAATCAAAGCTGGTCGAACTAAAAATTCTAAATCAATGCAAGTACAGTAATTCAACGATTATATGTACATACTTCGTGTGTAAAAGAATACCCACTCATAGAGATGCATCAACTTTTGCACCCTCTATAAAAATCTTTACCTACAATATATCTTCATAAATGCATTTCGCTTAGTAATAATAATTCTTATTTGCCATCAAAAAGGGCCGTCCGAAGTATTTTGTATTCCGGAAATTGACAATACCCACTTTTCGTAGTATTTTAATACTAAAAGTACTTGAGAAAGCTATTGGATCGCAAATTCTCGTTCAATTGAGCTCTAATAAAGATATGTATGTATGCATAGCTAAATTAATTCGAAATTATTCACCTGTGTGCACAGTGTTGGATTCAGCGTCGACCACCTCGATTTTTGGTCTCTTTGGCAATGGCTGACCATCGTTATTGTCCTGACTGGAGTTGCTCAAGTTGGGGGGTTCGGCATCGACGTCTGGCTCACGTTCCTGCTTGATTGAGATAGCTTTAGACTTTGTTGTATCACATTCCGCTCCAGCCGTTGGCTTCGGATCGGAGCTGGAGCACTCTTCACTCGTATTGGTGCCAGTGACCGGTTCTTTGGGCGTCGTATTGTCATTTTCTATTGGACATACCGTTTATGAAATGGTTATGTTGATAGATTAGTGGCAGGCATTTGCAACACATACCGTCAACCAGTCGCTTTGGCGTACTTGATGCTCCATCTGCAAGCAGGTCCGCCGGGCTGGGGGGTGGAGTATGTATGCGGGATCCAGAAGGTTTCCGATTTGTGATTGGCGCTGATATCGAGGGCCGGCGGTTGACTAAACTTAACGGTCTGCCATCCTCAGCGTCCCTCTCGGTTGACGGACCTGTTGAGAGTTTCCATTAAACAGTTTTTTAGTTAATCTATATCACTGTTTAGACTGTTCAGTTCGAATTAGGTCGAATTTTTACCTTGAGTTGAGCACTGTCCATAATTTTCTTTATTACATTGCAGCACTTTGTGTTGAATGAACTTAACAATATCAGAAAGAGCGAATGTCTTTTGGCAGGAGCCACATGTTAGTATATCCTGCACTGAGGCGTCCGCTTCTGTAGAATCAGAGTCTGCAAGAAATAGAGAGGGGGAAATCTGTCAAGAACTGGTTTTACTTCACTATTACAACTCAGCGTCATATTGGATATTATTGCAATTTTCGATGTCGAAATAGGTAGAACAAAAACGGCCTAATCAAAGCCAATAAAATGTCAGACAGGATCCCATTCCGTATATTCATTGGAATGTATGGCATAAGATTGGCCAGGCTGACAATGCGAATTACCCAAGCATTTAAATATGAATTCCTACTGTACATACATACACATGGCATCACCGAGGGTAAACTGAATAACCAACTTCGACAACGATTGTTCGAAAAGCCCATGAAGCGGCTGCTGAGCTAATAGAGCGTGCAAGCCCCGAAAAAGGCTATTACACGCAATCGAATCGAACGACAGCCCACTATCTTTAATTCGCGATGAAATTTATTATGGACATTCTGCTTCAACCACTTTTGCTTTTAGTATGCATCGACGTGATGCTGGAATTTGTGTGTTTCATATGGTAATAAATTCATAGCGAGCTCCAGTAATTAATTTAGCAAAGGAACTGGCAAGGACAATAGGGCAGGCAATTCATTCGACGGCTTTTCTCTTGTGCATAAAATATGAGTGGGCATTTGGCGAATATGTGTGCGTGACAATCGCGTTAATCCGTTGGTCATTAACTTAATTGATCGCATCGGTTGAAGCCAATTCTAACCACAACCTTTCAGAGTTTGAAACACTAAAACTGGATAAAGAAAAACACATCAGTTTTTTTAAAACGAAAGAAAACTGGAGATAATCATGGCGGCTTTGAATAGTTCTAAGCTGTTTGAAGATTAGCGCGGAAACATAAAAAGCTAACATACAAATTATTGAAAATCCCCTTGTCCGTTAGTTATGTTCGACTCTGCAAAATGCACACACTTTCTGAGAAATCTCTGCGTGGACGAGTTATAGCGGTGGTTCTGCTCTAACCCAGAGGCGTTCGACCGCTAGCTTTCGGTCCAGCGCGGGCGGGAGGTGCTAATCCATGAAATTTTTTCGTTTCCCAGGCAACCGCAAATTCGACACAAGTCACAAAGAGGTATTTATTAAAGGTTTCAATTTCAACACATTTTATTGTGTGTACCCTGACAAATTCGACGGCACACACTCATACTCGCCATGCCCGAATTTTCGGCCCGGCCTGCTCATCAGTGGCCATCTACATGGGGGTTACTTTGCCGCAGGCGTGTGGGATAGTCATAAAAAATAAAAGTTAACCTCACAATAAACATAGTCTATTTGTTTTTGTTTGTTTGGCTTTTCTTGCCCACAGGAGCTTCTTTCGGTGGGGGATGGTGACGGTTTGGCCAAGTGTGACTTGGACAGGCTACACTCCCGAAAAAGTGCGCATGTGTGTGTGTGTGTGTGTGCTCGCGGACAAATGTGTCGCTAGTCAGTCGCGAGGACTTCAACAAGCACAGCACTAGTAAAAAAGTATCTTCAATAGAAAACGAACGCCACTGCCCCGTCACAGGCGTAATAACAATATTAAACGCGCATAACTATCAACTTGTCAATTAGGTCGGCTGGCGTACACTAAATTATTGACGTGTGGGGAGGTCATCCGAGAGGACCGCCGCGTCGCAGCCTGCCAATTGACGGCGTATGGCTCTGAGCGTTGCTGAGTTTATGGACAGCCTGACTGATTGGCTTTGCATCCATAAATGTATGAATGTGTGTACTCACACACATTCATACAGGAAGGAAGCAAGAAATCAATTGTTTGAATTAAGCGTGTCATGAACGCACTTTGCTCGGGGCAGTGGCGGAAGGGGGATGCGGCGTGCTCGAAAATGCGGTTTTTTATTGAGTTTTTTCCCCGTTTCCAGTGCAATTCGCTTTCGACAGTTGCACGCTGGGGGTGATAAAAAGGTCGTGCAATAGTTTGTCATACAATATTTTGCTTGTTAATTTCTGATTGATGAGGATGGGCCGGGCATGGCGAGAGGCAAGCACGGACTTGCAGCACTGCGTTTGAATGTCTGTACAAATGTGTTTTTCATCTTTATTTGCCAAATTAATTTATTGATTGAGATTATGGCGGGAGGTTGTGGTGTCGCTTACGCGCTGTGAGATTGACCCGCTTATTTTGACGGTACATCACATCGCACATCGTTGGTACGTTCAGCAGACACGTGGACAGACTCTTGCGTTCCGACCATTAAAGTTCCTAATAACTCTGACTTTTTGTATTATCTGCTTTTAATTACCCGGGACATCTTAGGCCTTTGGTTAGCGCCAAAACTCTCTTACAATAAGGACAGATATGTACCTTAAATCGCTCTCAACATATTGCAAATAGCTCCAATAAAAAACAAGATTCACGCTCACTGGCCTGCGCGTGCACTCACTCATTTCAGGCACGCGTGCGTGTGTGTGCCGTCCAGGGGATTGCCCAATGGTCAATTGAATCCCTTGTCGGTCTAAACCCTTCGGCTGTGCGAATTGCACGGCCGCATGAAGGACTGTGTGTGTATTGGCATGCGAGCACATGTTAGCCGCCCTGCCCAGACTTTGATTGGCTGGCTGAAAATTTTCGGTGGTTGAGGCCAGTCTCACCGCCACGCCATGCCATTGTGTGGCGAACGGCACAAGAAAATCAGCCACACATTTGCTGCTGCCGGCGCCTATGGGTAAGCAGGTAGAGACGCACAGAAACGCTGACGTTGCCAACACGCAGCGGAACAGTAGGAACGGACGATAGTCGGGATACTCCCACTTATCCGGTGTCTACTCATATTTGTACATCTGATTAAGTATTTGTGTGTCCATCGTCGCTGTTTGAAGTGGAGGGTTGACTATGAAATATTGCGCGTTACATCAATATTGACATATCATTGCGGCTATATGGAGCATTTGAGTTGACTCACACCACAGCTGCTCGCGGCAGCAAACCGATGAGCGCCAGCTGATGTCGGCCAGCAACACTCACACACACTTGCGCACACTTGACTGCGACTAGCAAACGCAATTTTCGAATTGACAAAATGTCAACGCGAAGGGCATTGTGTCCACTTCAGGCAATTCAGTTGCAAGTGTTGTCAGCAAATGTGTGCGTCAAAACAACAAACAGTGACACAAACGGTCTATTGATTTCCCGCCGAATCCCTTAACCCTACACGAGGCCCGTCAACCCTTTGCCCAGCTGTCACCTCGATGGCCAAGTGGTGACAGGGATTTGCTGCAGCGATTTTCACGCGTGATATTAGCTGCGATTATGACGACTTTGCCGTGAAGCTGTGTTATGCATTGTTTTCGCTCAATGCCAAGTGACGCATCAATTGCTTTCCGACACGTCATAGAATGAGTTGACAGCTTCACTAGCAGTGGCAGCGTTATGAAATAGTGAAACGCCAGTTGTTGTGCGCCACCAACTTTTACTATTCACCGTTGTTGCATAAGTGACAATTTGCACCCTTCGCGCTCGCAATCGTCCTACCCACTCAGCTTCGCAAATAAGAGCAGAAACAACAAAAATATATTTATCGTAAATTATCGCAAATGCGATTTTCGACTGGGCTGACTGGGCAGAGTGGAGTGGCGTTGGGTGGAGCACTTACAGGAGAATCATTAAGGTCAGTCGTTGGCACTTATTAGCGGGCTCAAGCCGACACAATTGACTCCCTCACCGTGGACAATTTAGAATTTACATATTAATAGGGTGTCGAGTGGTGGGCGAAAGTAATTTTTATTCATGCTCGACACTCGCACCATGACGGCCAGCAGCGAAAAAATATGAATAGCCACATTTGCACTATATCTCTTGTACGATACCAAATTACTTTCACTCTGGCCATCGACTGCGAAACTAACCACAAATATCGAGAGGAAGACGCTGTTAATTTATTCCATTCTTTCTGTTTATTATGCCCGAAATTAGTTTATCTGGCAAACGCCACCAGCACCCGCCCACACACACATGAAGAGTGGGTTCGCGGGCCCGAGTGTATTTAGTTGGCGCCCACAGGCCGCCGCGCCGCAAAACACAATCACACCAGCCGTTGGGTGGGCACGACGATCTGCTAGAGCCATAACTATGCCATTCGAAGGAATATTTTCTGAACGTCAGCGCTGCGAATGCAATAAATGGGCTCCGCTGTATTTTATATGATACTTATCATATTTTTTACTTCAATTGTACGGCTGAGAGGGATTTATTAGCTATGATAAATGCACAATACGCGCCCAACTTCCTGTTAACGAATATTCTGTTTGCAGGTTGCGTTTTAAATGGATGCCTATATGGATTTTTTTATATTGTCCGCCACTGGATCAAAGCACATATGTATGTTCAGTTTTGACTTTGGATCATTGCCTGATTCTAATTAGATGAAACAGGGCTTAACTCCATGCAGGCGTCAATATAGCTTAGATTTGAGCCCAAGAACATTAGTACAAGACTGTAACTGTGAAACAAGAACTTATTGTCTACAGACAGAAGCCAATTACAATACTGCAGTTGATAACACAACACAACATGATGATTTCGAATCTATCCTCAGATTTTTTCCAGCAGCTCTAGTTAGTGAGATATAGGTACCATGTCATTTTTTCAGTTTTTCCTCTACTTTTTCCATATTTTTGATCGTAATTTCTAAACCAAAAAAACCGATTGACCTTATCGCATTAACAACACCGCACGGTTTCTTTTCCGATGCAACTTATATAAGTTTTAAAATGCCGCGGTAATTGGACCTCAAAGTCGGAAAATATGGAATTTTAAGGCGTTTTTTCTGATGGCGAAAATTGTACAGATGTTTCATAAATCAAGTTACGAAGTATATGAATATCTCAAGAAGAAACATCAAGCAATACAAAACAGCCAAGTTATTTGGCGGAATATACATTCGAATCGAAATAATAGCAAAAATGTACCATAGTCATTTTCATCAAATTGTGTGAAATTTTAGGAGCCTCAAAATATGCTCTTTTACATGTTATATTTCTAGCCTGAAACACAAGCAAAAAATAAAAAGATTTTGAATTGCTCGAAACAAAAAAAATTAAAAACTTTGCATATTTTTAGGCCCCTAATTTTTTAAGGAAATGTCACACATTTTGATGAAAATAAATAATTTGGCTGTTTTGTATTGCTTGATGTTTCTTCTTAAGATATTCATATACTTCGTAACTTGATTTATGAAACATCTGTACAATTTTCGCCATCAGAAAAAACGCCTTGAAATTCAATATTTTCCTACTTTGAAACCTTATTACAGCGCCAATTTAGAACGCATAAAATTGATTAATGCCAAAAAAATGGCGTGAGATGTTGTAAGTGCAACGATATAAAAATTATGTCGATAGGATTATCGGTTCGGAAATTACAGTCGAAAATGTGAAAAAAGTCGAGGAAAATTCGTAAAAGTGACACGCCCATTTTTTGCGAAAACTAGAGCTGTTACATAAAAACCGAGTATGGTTTTGAAATCAGTGTGGAAAAACGATTCAGATTCATGTAAAAAACTCCATGCAACAGACATGCTGTTGTGCAGTGTAATATTCTAAGTTTTTACATAACATTTCACTTTGCTAAAACGACTCTAACGTGTTTCTAAATTTGTGCCAAGATTGTTAGAAAGATCTTCAGCAATGAAATTCAAATGCACCGGTAATCTGCTGGTGCTTGTATATGGTATATGGTCAGCTATATGGTCAACGCTTCAACATTTCATTTATATTATTTTTGGATGAGCCGCGTCTGGCTTGTTTCCTGCAGAACTTCGGTTTTTAGCATTAAAAAACAGAATCATGCCGATCGATACCGTTGTCAATGCGTCGTGTGGTATGGTTTTTCAAGTCAATGCTGTATCTATAAATTTGTATGAAATGAGGTGGAAATTCGGTGTTGACAACTAGGCAGCCACGCATGCCGCGTGTATTGTTGTATGTGCTTTTCAGTGTCCCTTGTTAAAAAGTCGTTATACACATGTGTATGTATGTATGTATTTATGTATTCATGTGTGTATGTTTGTAGATGTATGTCTGCTCCCCTGACCAAAAAATATAAAAATGCTGTGCAAATATTTGTCGAAGCGGGCAACAGCTTTACTCGTGTATTTTGTTATTTTTACTTTAAACGTTCACATTGTTCTGTGGAAAAAAGGTTAAATAAATTAAGTTTGAATAACGATAAGCAGCGAGGGCGTATGTACGCCGCATAGTGCAGTATCACTGAACACAGTCCGCGGGCGATACGCGGACGTGGCTACCACTCTGACTTAATTTGTTTAAACAAATTTCGCTTTGTGGGCTTACGCGAGCGTGTTGCGGCGTTCGGAACCATTTTTGTACCAACGCCACCAACGGGCAAAGGGAAAACTATGAATATGCGAAAGGTGCAGACAGCTGAAACCCATTTGTCCATATGCGCGTACATACATATATACATAAATATGTATATGCAGAGCACCCTACATACTTAAAGGCACATATGTATGTAGGCCAGAGTGGCGACGGCACACAGGTTCTTATCAGCGACAGCGACAACGGCGGCAACAGCAACAATGAGAATACCGCAAGCGCAGCATTTACGCGGAGCGTCGCCAGGTGGAGCACTGGAACACCTTTACTTGTTTATTGCTGTAGTGCCTGCGAAAATTACCCGATAACACCCGCATGTGCACCGGCAAGCGCGTTGGGTATGGACACACGTACTGGGCCAGCCGAAAGAATGATTAAAGCCAAGCGAAAATGGGTTGTAAAAAACAACTGTATGTAAATAGAACCAATTGCAAATGAGCTCATTGGACACCGACCCACCCGCAGCGGTGGGGCCCGGCGGAGTGCGTGACATGCGCTGGACAGGCATACATATACCGTAGGAGCGCTGAGCAAGCGAATTTCCCACACAGAGAGCTATTTTTGTGCAAGTTACGATATGAATATACGAATCGGTCAACGCAAGACATACCAAATACTTACACATGCTCGTACACACACGTGCACCTTCGAAACGAAGTCACATATTTGAGGTCAAACGAATACGAGCGTTCTTATCGCCTTCACCTTCTCACTATAGCAGCGATGAGTTTGCTTACCAAAAAACAACGACGACATCAAAAACCACAAAAAGTACCGTGTTGTTCTTGATTACAAGTACATAAACATGTTCAAAATCAAAATTAAACGGAAATAGCAATAATTCTGAGAAGCTGGCGGCGGGAGGATTGAAGCTGGGGAAGCGTGGCAAAGTAAATTCTACAAAGCGAGTCGATAAGAGAGAACTAGCTAACCAACACACGCAGAAGACTATCTTAACAATTGGGTGCTAATGTGTTCGAGGCTAGCTCATTGAGCTGTCTATCGTCGACATATTCCAAGGTAAGCCAGTCCGCGAGGAAATTCCTTTGTAAGTGGCTTTAAATCATCACAGTTTGTAAAACTCAATCACCAAACTTTAAAGATCCTGGCCCTACAAAAGTCTCAGTGACGACTGATAAGCACTCGCTTCAACAGTTATATCAACTTACGACTCATTGAACGAAATCCATGATCTTCACTCAGTGACAGCATTGTTGGGCACTTGTATTTTTATGTTTGCTTTTTGTACTTTTGCATAGTCCGTAGCCGACTACTTTACACATCACTCCTTGCGAACGATCGGACACGACACGGCAAAAATGCTCGAACTGCAAACTTGTTAGCGCTTATTGCAAGACTTTTGACTGTACAATATGAATACACCGAATACTAGGCACTGCACGCTTCACGTTACAATATGTGGCACTTAAGTAAGCATTCCAAGCAACTCTCATAGATCAGAAGCTGTGTTACACACATGTCCTTCTCACGGTGTCTTCGCGCGGACTGACTGTGGAAAATGTTGTCCGTGCCGCTGCCAGTCCCGAGTCTGTGCCTACTTTGGAGTGTCGCTGACCGTAGTGTTTCGTATTTCTGTGTGCGTTAGATGCGGTGCGAAAAAAATCGATCCCTTGCTGTTGTCGGGGTGAGTGAGAGGCTGTCTCCCTTCCGCGGCCCAATCGTCGTGTGTCGGTGAGTGTGAGTTGGCTGCCAGCGGTCACGTAAGGGATGATAAAAAGAATATCAGAAGAATCTCCACTGCTCACCGTTCGACGCTCATTTTCGGCACTCTCACTTCCCTTGCGCACCAGAATGAGATGCTTGGGATGTCTAGCTGTGGATGCTGTGCGGACAGTATTTCGAAGTAGTGCGCAATGTTTATGCGATCTTAACAAAATTCTCAAAATTCTCAACTATGCAAAGTTATCCACAAAGCAGGACGATTCTTTTTGTGCTTATGAATGTGCACACAGTTGGTCAAAAAGAACTTCTTTAAGAGCATTTGATGTGCGATTTTATGTACATGCGAATCTGAATGCTGCACAGATGCAACATGGTCAATACTATTTTTTATTGTTTGGCACCGGCTCAGTTGACATTGGAATCTGAGGCCCTCTGGCTCGCCACTGCCGCCGTACTATAGTTTATAGTGTGACTTCGAACTAGCGGATGGCTTCAGATCGCTGCATCGCAGATCGACGGTTAGAGTCGGGACAGATGCGGCTTGCAAGCGGCTTCTGCGTGAACGTTTGCAATCCTTTCTTCGCGCTATTTTCCATTCACTTAAATTGGTTAGCATCGACATTTTGCGTAGAATCTATTGCCAGCTCCCGATGTGTGTGTGTGACTTGAAATCGCATACGGACAACGTGATCATGTCTGAGCCCTTTGCAACATAATCCAAGATTGTGCGCAATCGCTGATGGCTTGCATTCTGCTCGTCCCCTAGTGCGCACACATATTTCGCTTCGCTAGCCGCGACAAAGAATGCCATAAAAAACGTACCCGAGAATGTTTTTTATTAAGACTTTAAATTAATAACGATGATGCTGCGCATGATGGACACGAGAAGCGCAACGAAAAAGGATGCTGCTAATGTCCTGACAAAAAATTCCTGCTAACAACAAAAGCGTATTTCATTTATCCCTTTTATTACTGTACCTACATATCTATGTGTGTATGTGTGTGAGTGCCATGTGACGTGTGTGCGGTTTTCGCTGTGGATGTATGTGTCCGTGCCTACGAATGTGTGTGTGAGTGTGTCTGTAAATGCGGTTCCCCGTGTAGTGGTGTGGGGAGCCAGACACTGTACGTGTTTATCCTTGCGAATCCTAAATTTCGCCGTTGTTATTTTTTAAGTTTTTTAGGGATCGTTGTTTTCGTTTTTCGGCGTTTTTTTGGCGTATCGCCTTGAAGAAAACGCAACGTGTGTGGAAGCATCCCATGCTGGGCAAAGAAAATCGCTATGCTGCAAGAACACACGGTCGGTTTTCACCCCTCCGGATGGACCAGTTTGTTGCTCCGCTTCGCCAGTGTGTGATTTTTTATGTGCGCGCTTGCACTACCCAGAGCTCGTTCGGGGCGGTGTGTATTGTGTGCTCGCGATGAATTTTGCTTGGAAATAACAAAGGAAACGAATTACGAGCATGGAAAATTATTACGTGTCCCGTCCATTCGCATCGTTATCCTTAGGTAGCGCATTGTAACGGCATTTTTTATGCAAATTTTTTTCATCATATTAATTTTTACCGGGTGCGCTCTGGCCGATGTCGCATCCTGCAAGGCAGCAATAGAATAAAATAAAAAATTACACATGTATGTGAGTGTGTATTCGTGTTTTTTGCTCGTGCATTTTTTTTATTCTTTAGCTATGCGCGGTGGGGTAAGATTTTCCCAGGGTACCTTAAAGAAGGAGGGACGAAAGTGTCATGTGCGCGCTCCCTGCGGAAGTGCTTCCCTGCATTTGTTTGTCGGCGATGCATTTGCAGAAACATCGGCCCAAGCGCAGACGGCAACCGATTGCTCATTACGCTTGGCAGTCAGAAGATCTCTAATATTCCAAAGGCTCCGAACAAAATGCATTGATTTGGTTACTTTTTTTTTGGATTTTTTTGTTAGTTTGAACAAAAAACTAGACAGTTGTGCAGTAGGTTTCGCGCGCCGTGGTACTTGAAACTGAGGTTTATTGGTGGTATTTTTTCACATTTTTTTAACTTGCACTTTTGGCTTCCAAAACCGAAAAGTTGAAAACAAGACTTTTTAACGGAAAATTTATGGCAAAAAGGGCCAATTCAACTCGATTTGCGTAGTGCAAACGTAAAAAAAACAACAACAACATATCAAGATAAAATATGCGTGTTGACGGTGCGTAGATATGTGCAACACGGCTTGTGGAAGGTAATTGCATTTAAATGATAACAGCTTTAAAGTGGACTAAAAAATAACCCCACGTAACTGTCTGGCCTGCTCAATGAAGGCTATGCGCACATAAAAGAGCAACTCATGTCTGAAAGTTCGACTCTGAGGTTTGGAAATTTTCTTACCTTCGATACTCCCTTAGAGTCATCACACATTTAAAGGAAAGGAATGTTAAGATTCAGTATGGAATTCGCGCCATTCCGCTCTCTGAAAAAGGGACACATAGAGGAGTTTTTCAAAATGTAACGGAAAATAAGATACCGCAAGGAATACATTAACCCAGTCTTAGCGGTTTAATGGATCTGCAAGCGATAACATTTAGTTGGACAATTTCAGCAGGTTTAATTCAATCCAAGTTAGTGTGAATTTCTAAAATCGTATCTATGCGTGATAGGCGGACTGTCAATGTGTCGATATGTCCACTTCCCGTAATAGTAGGCGTTAGACGGATGGCCAGCTATCGAACGCAGCCTGAGAACTTGCTTCACTGCAATTCATTTTTAGGTTTGCTTTTCGTTCGGTTATTTGTAAATTTTCGCCTACACAATGAAAAGCGAGACCACGTTTAAAAGAAATCCATCATGCGACTTCAATAGCCGGCGCGTTGCATAGTTTACTTGGACGTCGATGTGCTCTTCATCCCTCAAATTTTAAATCTCAAGTCCATTCACAGCTTGTCAAATACTTTTGACAGTTATTATTGTAAATTTTCACTCAATGCAGCGGAGATGTGTCACCGCCGCACCGTCCAGTTGCCGTGCGCGCCGCTTTGAACATTTTAGTTGGCCAAGCGCTGCAGGTCCCATTATTAAGCATTTCACGTACAACAAACAAGGAGCAACAACAATTTGTTGTTGTTGGTTTTCACTGTTTGCTGCTTGCCGCTGTCCAGTACGCACGTACTGCACTGCCAAGGCGACAGCAACGGCGACTGCGTCGCATCTCAAGAAAGTGAGGGTGTTCCGTCGCAGATGAGATCGTCACATGGCAGCGAGATCCGCAGAGGATTGTGCAACGGCGGCAAACAAAGGAACGGCTACGCCAGCCCAGCAATTTTTCAGTTTCCAATGTTTTACTTGTCAGTCGAGAGCACAGACCGGAGACCAGTCTTATGTCAGCCGTAAACAAAACGGAAAGCAGTTCGGACGAAGTGACACTCCACTCACCTGCGTGATAGTGGACCAAATCAAGATCGGTTGCGTTGTGTTGGACATGTGTGTGTACACACATACGTACAACATGCATACGTAAGTATATGCACGATATCAGTTATGAAGATGACACAAAAGATAGGCGCGTTCGCTGAGACTTTGCCCAACTACGTGTCCGGCATAAAGAGTCTGCTTCGATGAGCAAATTTCACATTTTAGGTTAATGTCGACTAGGCTGCACAGGGAAATGTGTTCGACCGGAGCTTTGAGTCGAGAGCCTAAGGTTTTCGGAAAACATGCGCGTAACACATGTCATGAGCGCAGTTGGACTGCACTGGCCGCACGAAATCGGAATTCGGCTGGAAACACCTTTCGGGATGCGCACATTCATCTGATACTGCGCACTGTCTGGGACCTGCTGAATGAGAGGCTGGTGGTCGTCATGCGGCGAACGCCCTCACTGGCCGGTCGTAAATTGCGCGGCGGCTTTTTGTGCGGCACGCCTTAAAGGTCAGCGTGACAAATAACCGGTCGCGTTTATGGGCGTTATGTTTTCGTGTATTAAAAGATAGAAACAAACAGGCGGCGCTACCGAATCCGACAAGACGAACATTCGGCGCAAAGGGCCCGGTGACTACCTACGCCTCGCTTCGAACGGTTCGGGCGTCCGTTTGACGTATACATAGGTTTGCGCCTACGAGTACGTACTTGTCAAATTGATACGTTATCGCATTAATCCATTAATCAATATTAGTGCGATAATGAAAGGGAACTGAAGCAAATGGAGAGCAAGCGCAGGCAGCAGCACGCCAATCAATTCGCTGCTCTAATATGCCAGCAAATTGAATGCGGGCCACAAAGGGTTAAGCGTTAACATCATATAATATGAGCGCAATAAATGATTTGCTGCCAATGTTGAGTATTTCATTGGTTCCTATCGGGATCAGGGATGTGCTGGGTGCCGTTTTGCGGATGCGGCTGCAATTGCCGATGCAGATGCGGGTGTTGAACATGTCTAGAAAATCATGCGGATGGACAATGCCGCTGTGATTACGCTTGAAAAGAAGAGCAGAGAAATTGTTGTGTGGCCCATGAAGTCGTCCCATGTGAAATCATAATTCTTCGCACAATAATCGATGATAAGATATGAGGCACAAAATTAAGCCAATAAATTAGATGTTCCACGGATGGAAATATGGAGTTCGCAGAGTCCTAAGCCAATTATACGAATATTCTCCAAAGTGACGAAATTTCAAGCCATTTCGTATTCATATACGATACGTGCCCGTACTTTGAGGTGTGGGCGACATTTTCGCTAACCTTAGTACCGCAAGCTCTGTATGGCACACGCGCTGTTTGGCAATCGCTGTTTTAGTCAAAATGTGGTTTTAGTTACACGGCGCCGTACCAATATTCTTGGCCTTGGCTCTTTTGGCTGATTCCGGCGCGAGTCTTGTTTTAGAACAGCACGCTCCCGGTTATTTGGATTACGACAATTTGTGCACAACATTTTTACGCTTCATTTGCGCGCAGTTGAGCGGCGGGGCAGTAGTGGTATTGTGTCGACATCATTGTCGCTGCCATGACTTACACGAACGCCGAGAGATGGACAAATGTCTTCTGAATGTTTGAACTTTTGATATACATATGTACATTTGACGTACAAATACGTGCGTAGAAATTAATGGCTTGCATCTGCAGCGAGCTCCATAACAATTGCTTTTTGGACGGTGTTCACGCTTGCGTAGGAAGCGCAGATAATTTACACAATATTATCCCATTCGAGTGCACAAACGTTTCCACTTGTATTGTATGAACGTACTACATATTTGTACCTATGCACGTATTTACCTCATTTGGAGCGCCGCTTGCACTTAGCGCCAATAAGATTAAATGAGAATTTTACCGGCAGCTACCAGCGACCGGCGAAAGACATGCCAATTTTAATTCATCTCAAAGTCTTGTTTAAACTTGGCATTAATTGCTTTCAATGTCGAACATCCTCGGTACAATGTGACGACTAGAGTGCCGATGCAAATACGCGGCAGCCGCAAGTGGCTACAAGCCCACAGCAGTGAGCATCACGCCGTCAACATTTGCTCAATGAAATGCTTCATGCTTCCAGCGACTTGGATAGCGACCAAGCATAGGGCGCGGGAAATTTTACCAGAGTAATGTAGGATACAATTTAGCGGGCAGCAAGCAGTGCAGGCAACGGCCAAAGCAAATAGTATTGCAGCCAACTCAGTGTGGCAAACGGCAGTTGGAGAGGTGGGACGACTCAAATGGCATAGAAATAGCGCGGCGACTGACTGGGAGCAATAAAAGTTCGTGAGAATCCGATGCTTATCGATATGAACTTGCAGACAAGCGAAGGGCATCGTACCCTACAGGATGCGGCGATCCAAGCCAACTTTTTTAGGCTGCCCACGTACTTTCGAATACGACGACACTCGTCTTGCTCTCTTTATTCTTTTTTCTTCAATTTCCATAGTGCAGTTGTATGTTTGTTTTCGTGTTTGGCTATTGGACATTGTCCTCTACGCTCGTGCACACGCACTCTTCACTTCCTTTCGCATTTAATCCTTTCTCACGCATCACATGTGCAAGGTGTTCAATTGTTAAATTCGCCGGCAGAAATTAAACCAAATGCACCCATCGTTCACTGTGTGTGAAAACATTTTCTCAACAATTGCTTGAAACGATTAACGGCATCGAATTCGTGTGCGCACAGGTAGAAAATTCGAACCCTCGGCAAGCATTAGATGGAATTTGCGAAATCCCGAGCAAATTTTCTATACAACAATAGCAAATCATGATCAATTCAATTACTCGGCCACGGTAATGCGATGCGAAAAAATGGCAAAGGGAGAAAACACAAATGCTCAGGATGAACTGAAATTTCAGAACTTTATGGCGACAACGCTGCCGATCAATGACGACGATCATGATGATGTGCAAGAAAGAGCACACGGTTTTGGGAGGCATTGACGAGCGTTGAAAGGACAGGAAAGAGGGGATACTCATCTCAGTTGGTGTGGACGAAAACACCTGCCGATTTTTCCCATGATCTACGCGATAGCAAATGCTTTTCGCAGCGCACTGTCCTCAATCAAAATGCGATGCTGTTCAGGCATAACAAAGATTGTCGATGGGTTTGATTTGCTTTGTTTCGTGTGCGGATTCCGTTACACTCAATGCGTATTAATCGCAGTTACTAGCATATATGTATCTGCACATATGTAGGTATACTATACATGAGTGGTCACGAATGCCAAATGGCTCTTTTTATACCCCTCCCAAATAAAAATAGAATCTAGCTGCGATCTTGGAGTTTTTTCTTATACATACACTAGTCAGAATAAGTTTGCGTACAAGGGGTACATAGTTTTTTAATATGAAAAATAAATCGCTTAAAGTAATTTTTCAAAAACAAACAATTTTTTTTATTTTTTCCATAAACTTAGTTTTTTATTCCAAATTGTAAAAGAAGGGCCAACAACAAAATGTGTGATGAATTCACCAAAGAAAAATTTTACTTACAAGATAAGGTTACGAGCAAAAATTTAATTTAAACTAAGTTTTGTCCAAAAATTAATAACTTTTTGGATATTCTTCTCTTATTGGAACTCCCTGCAGAAGTTTCGACATAAATTTTATGAAATTATGTGTTTTTTCAGCTGTTCTTTTGTTATATCCTTGAATTGTTATATTTGTTTACTATATCTTTGAAGATGGAGTGTTGTTGGGCTCAGGGTTCAAGTAAACTCTTATATATTTAATTAAATGTACGTTAGGTGACTAGGGAGTAACTGTTTCAACTTTCTTGAGCCAGTTAATAGCAAAGATAGCTTCACATCGTATGCATTGCGCCTTGAGGTCATCGCAAAGTTAAAAAGAAATGTTGGAACCTGATCCAAAATTTTGAAACCTTGGCTTGCATAAGCTTTTAGAATATGTAAATAACCCCTCGGAACCATTTTTTAATAAAAAACACAGCCGCTCACTCCTTTACTAGACATGCATACCATACCCCCTCATATGCTATGCTTTACTGTTAATGCCAGATTTTTGTTATTAACTGAACCCTCTTCAAATTAGTTGATGCCTTTTAATGCCAAATATGCCAAACCATTATCACAGAATAATAAATATTCCTATTCCCTATTCCTATTTGCTAGACTCTTTGATGGACTCTTTCTTGTGTTAGGCTTCTTAATGCTATTATGTAAAGGAAATATGTTTTTTTTTTCAAGACTTTTCTTATAAAGGCACTGCTACTGGGTTTTATAAAATATTTCTGTACATTTCTGAAGATATTGGATGCAACTAGCCTAAGATTATGATGCACTGATCGCAAAACAATCTAATCCTATTGCTTGGGTAGCTGAAGAAAATGGCCAGATCGTAGCAAAGAAGCAAGAATTTCTAGTTTTTTTCGAAGTTTAAGATGGCTTTTCGAAATGGCGAAATGCTCTTCGAAAAGTTTCTCTAATTTCACGAAATTTTTTGTCAATTTGGGAAAGATTTAGTAAGATTATATTTTTATCCATTTGTTTTTTTTCGCTTGGGTTCTATTGCTTTCTAAATAATTTCAAGCACATATACGTTTAAAAATAATTTACAAGTCCGTTTACTGCTCAATGGAATACAAATTTCAAGTGTCCGACCGAATATTCGGTTTCGGTTTCGGCCCAAATAAGTGGTTTCGGTTTCGGTTTCAGTTTCGGCCAAAAAATGGCCGAATAGCCGAAACCGAAACTTTCTAGAATATTTTTGACATTTTATTGTGTAGCAGATATATGTATAGTAAAAGGAGGAGTAATTTAGATGCCAGCAATTGGCAGCCGCCGTGGCTCAGTTGGTTAGTGCGTTGGACCGCGAGTCGCAGGCAGCAACCTCAGGTTCAAATACTGCCTGTAATAACACCTAAAAAAAAAAATAACGGGAAAACTCGTTTTCTCTTTCGGTGGCTGTCCTCTCAGCTGGAAATGGCAAACCTCTGAGAGTAAAAATTGCTTATGAAAAAGCTCCCAACCTGCCGTTCGGAACCGGCATAAAACTGTAGGTCCCTTCCATCCGCGTACAAATTCACACGCACAACACGGGTAGTTGCGGGAAGCTAGGCCTTAGTCAAAATTAATTAAAGCAATGTAAATAAACTTTCTTTAGCATATAATATTAAATTATTTAATTTTGAATATTATCGAGTAAGGTACGAAAGGGTGATTTCTTCTTGTTTACGTTTTTAAAAAATGAATAAATTGTTTTTATTAATAAGTATTTATTTATTTATGCTATGTTTGTTTGTTTGTTCTTTATTTACTTAATGTAAAATTCGTTTGTTGAAAAAAGTGCTTGATATGGTGATTTTTATTTCAACTAGAAAGTTTCGGTTTCGGTTTCGGCCGAATATTAAAAAAAAACCGAATATTCGGTTTCGGTGGACACTACAAATTTCCAAATAAAAATAAAAAGCATAACTGGAAATTCCCGTTATTAGTTTTGTAGACAAACTTATTCTGCACCGTTTTGTGAGTATATTGTGAATAAATACGAATACACCTAAGTCTGTTTTTACACGGTCTTTTTTTACACGGTTTTGATATAACACGGTTTGAAAATTGAATATTTTTAATTTTTTTACACGATTTTATTCCATTTAGCACGATTTGAAATTTTATGTACTTAAATTTTTTTTGTCAAATTTAATTTTTGCGAAGTATGTTCATGTCACAAAAAAGTATTTATGAAAGAAAAAAGTCTGAAACCATCGATAGTATCGATAGTGCTATCGATAGTTTGCGAACACTAGCTTAAAGATTTAAGTGAATTCCCTTTTAGCGCGTACAAGCAATTTTTACTGGTCAAAGCAAATGTGAATAGCACTAATTTATACTTTACTTTTATACTTTTAAGATTAGAGTGCATATATTTTTTATCATTAATTACTATGCTTGTGAAAATAAGCATTATATATTTGATTTAATAAAATAAACATGAATTCTTGTTCTTAAAAATTCTTGTTTTTCACTAATTTTAATAGGTTTTAGAGATTAGGAACAAATCACCCATTTTTGTATACGATCAATGTCTTTTTTTACACGGTTTTTTTTTACACGGCTTCTTCTGGAACCAATCTACCGTGTAAAAACAGACTTAGGTGTATATGGAAAGTTATTGTTTAAACCCTTTCAATACGACTTTTGGCCAGTGAAGATATTTCTGTATAATTGAACTAAATGTGCTGTAAATAAGTAAAAGAACATGTTTACATAATTTCAGATTTTTTTTTATGCACAAAGAGAACGCTTACACTTCTGAACGTATACCAAGTATGAATTAGTTAGGTTATGCTAACCAAAACACGTGTTGTAAAGTACTGACTACAGACTACTGTTTAGTCCCATCCCAGTACTTTAAAGGCGAATACTTTTCGCACCAGTAATTTTTGAACATTATCTGGGACTTATATATCCCCGCAGTATTGAAAGGGTTAATACATCTTAAATAAAACAAAAAGTGCAGTTAAGGCACATATGTATGAATAATGTGGATAAATGTTTTGGTAAACAGAGAACCCATTTTTGAGGTCAAAATTTATGATAACATAATATTGACGTGCCTGTACGCAAACTTTTTCTGACTAGTGTATGTACTCGTATAACTGACATATATGAATATATAGCAACTGATCCCATTCGGTTTGTTTGATTTCCAAGAATGGTTCAAAATCAAAAGTTTGCTGTTATTCTTGCGTGCTATAGTCTATAGGTTTTTCATTTGAATTTATTTTTCCAAAAACGAATAGATAAATTCATTTAGTTATTGAAGACTGATACATATCAATGTTCGATCCACTAGAATGTTTACTCTTCGTAATGCTTTCAATAAATCTCGTATGTGTACATGTATTTCATTAATAATTTATTTTATAATTCGTGGGCACCGCTTAGCGCAATAGCGGCTCGTTAGTAACGGAGAATATGATATTTGATTGCGTTGGCGACTGGCAGGTGAAATTCACACCACTAGAATATTACGTTGTACGGCAGTATGAATGCAAGTGCTGCACTCGAAGCATTTGAGGAGAAATCTGGAGTTCACGTGAACTCAAGACGATATAGTAGGTGTACTCGCGGCTTTATGGAATGAACTGCAGTGAGAGAAAACGGTGTTACACAGACCATGGACTGTTGTACGTTGAACCACGAGTCGCGCTCTGAGGCATCCGGGGACCAGGGGATTGCAACTGTCGCCGTTGGCATATCGCCACAAGACCAGCGAATTGAGCGAAGAACAAAGCGCAAGAGACGGAGCCCATAACTGCGCCTTCTGCAGGCAATAACGTCGTGGACGACTTCCAATTCAGCAAACAATGGTGAGAATTTTCTCATATTATAAAATCGCGATTGCATTCAAGAGCAGATTATTCAGTGCAAGTACTTTACAAGCACGAGCAAAAGCAGCGGCCACGGCAGCAGCAGCAGCGGCCGCAGCAGAAGCCAGTTGCGGACGGTGCTTGTCTTACTAGTAGCTGGCTGTGCCTTGTCGTGTCCGAAAACATCGACCCATCGCGCGGGCAGAAAACAGAAAAGTTCAAAACATTCGCACCATTGTGAAAACAAACGAAACGAGGAGAAATAATCGCAACCACGTTGGCAATTGATTTTCGCCCAGGGAAGGCCAGTCAAGTCAAGTCAGCACGTTAGCGCACCTTAGTCACTGACGCCGATCGTAACGGTCACAGCAGGCGCTACCTCTAGGCGCTAGCAGCTGCTGGTGCCGAAGCATTAACCAACGTGCGGCGCCTTGTCGCGCCGTCGCAGCGTCGTTTGCGCTTCGTCATTTCAAAGTCTGCACACACGTCGTGGCGATGCATCACTGCACCGTGGAATCCGGTTCATATCAACGAGCGATACAAATGTTTATGGGCGAATTTTGACCTGAAAGTTCCGCAATTGCAAACGGAGGATTTGTCTGTGGAGAAAAGTACAGACCGGCCTCACATATAGGTGACATATACAGATCGATAAAAAGATTCTCGTGATCGAGGAGTTGAGTCACAATTGCAGCCGTGCTTTTTTCGAATGATAACAGGGAGAAATTTATATACACGCAAAATAGGCGTGGTTGGGTATTCGTGAAGCACAGCTCGACACTAGTAACAAGCAACGGTAACAAGTTGGTAAACAAAATTTTGGGTACTGCTGTGTGGTTGGAACCACTGTGCAGTGGCCACTGCGCACAGTTGCATTCATTCATGCATTCGGGAAGATTCATTCATGGCCGCGCGAACTACATTCGCTCGTAGCGAAACGCCGCGAACACTGTGTGGCATGTGAACCTAATAGAAATAATAACAATAATAATAAACCAGCTACAAGAACCACCAAGGCTTCGGAAGCCAAATGCTGAGTGCGCCAGGAACCATGGCCGCTACTGTTGCTGCTGCTGCTGACGGTACTGGGGTTCGGTGAATGCCACTGCGAGTGCAGCTACGTCAATTTGTTGTTGTTTTCTTGTCGTCGTTTTATTCAGTAGAACTGTTAATCGGCTTCGCCAGTACTATGAAAATGGATGACAGCGGCAAATACGGCGTTCGACACTCACATGTATGCGCCGGGCCAATTAATTAGCCAAGATTCTCACGACCTCAAATTAAGAGAATATCCACAAAAAGTCGAAAGAAATAGAAAAGCGCTGCACTTCGAGCGGGCCATTTTGCTTTCCTCCAATAGCCGCTGCGTACGCGGCCACCGTAAGACCGCCGCTAACCACGAGCACCGACTGCATTACCACTACGCCACGGCAGCGCTACAGCGACTGTACGAACACAAGTGTTCCGTTCGCGAGCACCTCCGCAAGAGTAGGCGGAGGTGCTTGCGCCGAGATGCAAGCGCAGATCTAATTTAAAACGAAATTAGGAATAATGAGTACGGCGATACATGACAGCGGCACTGTAGCGACAACAACAATGGCTGCCGCAAACGGTGGCTGCGCTGGCTATAGAAATCTCCACGGAACGGACATCGTACGCGAATTTGTCTCACGGATAATCTGACAACAGGTTGAATGCCGTTCAACTTTGGCTGCGTCGAAAGCAAGGAAGTGGGCAGTGCGGTTTGCAGGGTGTCGTGTGCAGGGCTTGTATTCTGCTCGCGGCTTAAATATTCGGAAAGTAGCGTTTGTAGGCCAATGTGGACACGTACATATGTTTGTACGAACGAGTGCATAGCAGACTCAGCGAAGGGCTCTCTGAGCGGCGATGGATAGATACATTAAAAACACAATGATAACACAGCACAACAAAAAAACACGTTTTTTCTGTTGCATGGAGTTCTACTGTTTCTTACTAATTTGGGTGCGCTGATTTCGAATCTATCCTCAGATTTTTTCTAGCAGCTCTAGTCATTTTTTCAGTTTTTCCTCTACTTTTTCCATATTTTTGATTGTAATTTCTAAACCAAAAAACCGATTGACATGATTTTCACCTTATCGCATTAACAACACCGCACCGCAATTTTGAGGCTCCTAATTTTTTAAGGAAATTGCACTCATTTTGATGAAAATGACTATGGTACATTTTTGCAAATAATTTGGCTGTTTTGTATTGCTTGATGTTTCTTCTTAAGATATTCATATACTTCGTAACTAAATTTATGAAACATCTGTACAATTTTCGCCATCAGAAAAAACGCCTTAAAATTCCATATTTTCCGACTTTGAAACCTTATTACAACGCCAATTTAGAACGCATAAAATTGATTAATGCCAAAAATTGCCGTGAGATGTTGTAAGTTCAACGATATAAAAATTATGTCGATAGAATTATCGGTTCGGAAATTACAGTCGAAAATGTGAAAAAAGTCGAGGAAAATTCGTAAAAGTGGCACGCCCATTTTTTGCGAAAACTAGAGCTGTTACATAAAAACGGAGTATGGTTTTGAAATCAGTGTGGAAAAACGATTCAGATTCATGTAAAAAACTCCATGCAACAGACATGCTGTTGTGCAGTGTAATTATTCAGCTTCCAAATGTGTACCATACGAGTATGCGGACAACCATTGGCAATAGTTACAAAATCAGTTTTTTGACCAAGTTTCACTACTTTGCCGAAGACAGTCTTTTAGGAAGAGCGTAAGCTTGATTTTGTATTTGTCGCATTTTTACCGCCATTTGTCCTAACGGCCTTGAAATGATTAGCGATTTCAGTGAAAACAGAATTAAGCGACTGGAAGTTCGGCCATCAGTGAAATTGCACTGAATCCCAGATACATTTTGACACTCACAATCCTCCCCTTCACATTCCCCTTCATAACGAAAATCGTGGTGTATCGTGTATGCACTCGCTTTCCTCACACATGACGTGAGTCGATTTTGGAAATGTAAGACAATTCCCACAGTTATTGTACTCAGGTGTCGGGGAGTTTAGCCGCCTACGTGTTGCCATAGTGGCAACAACAAAAGCAATGGAAACGACATCTTTGCGCGTTGTCCATGTAATATGGAATGTGTGAGTGTCTCCCTAACGCGAGACACTTCGCGACAATTCTCAAGTGGCAATTATTAGAACCTGCGGATTTTATCGATAAACATGCGCGCCTAGTGTTGGTGTGTGTGTGTGCTTTCGATCACAAACGTGATGCAATTTGTGATTTTGTAATAACAAATTCGAAATAATCACGACTTTATATGACGAAATCATATCACAATATATTTAAGGCCTTTCACCGCACAAAATCGTCAGCGACAGCAACAACAACAACAGAGGTGGTGGTGGCGGCGACAATCTGGCAGTGCCTACCGCCGAACAATGCACACAGCGCTTCGAATACGAAGACACTCGCTACCGCACTCGCCATCGTGTCCATTTGTCGTGGTTGCCTTTCAATTTGTATTGCGGCCGTATCCGTAGCCGCGCCATTGCCATTGTTGCGACCAGACCAGACCAGGCCAGACTCGGCCGGGCCAGACAGACCAGACCATGAAGCGGCGGCCTCATCTGCATGTTAACACCAGCGATTTGCAAAAGTAACACATACTTGTAATAACCAAACACTCGGCACACAGCAAACCGACAGCGTCGCGGTTTGCCGCTGCACACTCGGCGCTTGCGTTTTCGCTTGGCCTCGACTGTTTGCCCGTTCTTGTCTTGTGTACAGGCGCTGCTGCGGCATGTCGGGCCACTGTGCGGATGCCCTCCTAGTGCAGTTCGTCGCCGCAACGTTCAATAATCCTAAAACGAATTTTATTGGCTTACATACCGCAGCAACAATCGGGCTCAAATTGTTTCGAGTTAATAGTGCGCGCCCGGCGGGTCCTCAAATAGGCATGGGCCCCATCACCGCTGCATCCAGCATTTTCGTGAATCCGTTGGACTTTATACAGTTGCCGTGCGTGCGTGGCATGCGTGCGCGCTGGTCTTCCCTGCATTCCGTTTCATTCCAACGCCTCTGCCTCAACCGCACGGCTTAAGGATTGTCGAACGATTTCGCAAAATCACCCAGCCCAAGGCATGGCCTATGCAGAAGCGGCAATAGGAAGCCGCTCACAAGCTAATAGTTAAATTGAGCGCCTGCAACAATGCAGGTACTGAGGTGGCAGATGCATGTGTGCCGTGTGTGTATTTACCAGGGGGCCGGTGGGCTGCCCATACTGGCCGCGGTGGCGCGACGCGTACTTGATTGTATACTGAACTCAAACCTTTCAGCTGTCATCCATAGTTTGGCTGCGCAGAATGACGCTGTTCTAATTGAAATGTTGTGGCAACTCACACAATCTTTGCGACTTTGCTCTTACGATACGTTACGTACACCACGACTCTGTCAGCCCGAGTTGCAGTTGGTTAAAATTCGCCGGCTAATTTGCTTACAACGGTTACGACGCGCAGTCAGCTACGCTGGCTCCTCTCCACAAACTAAACGGCCACATAAGTGCTCGGTCATGGGAGCAACAGCTGCCAAATTATGGAGCTGACTGTGAGCCCTCATTACGAGTAGCAAGATCACGGCAACTTGCGACATGACAATCAGCCATTGAAATGCCAGCTATCTATCGACTAATCCATTGACCAAAGAAACGCTAATGTGACCACCACCGCCACAACGGCTTCGTAGCGTCGCGGTCATTGAGACTGACGCTCTTCTGACTGTTCGTCACTACAAATCAAGCTATGTGGAGTACAGGTGCACATGCACTTAAGTTAACCTAAAAACATCGATGATAATTTGCATATATTTGACACGGAAAGCAAATCCTAAGCAAGTTATGTTATATGTTAAACAAGGCCACTAATGCACAATGTGTGCACATTTGAAATAATTACTTATCAGTTTATTTGTCACCCAACTTTATTGGCTAAAAGCTATTGCTTGGAAAAGAGCTGAGAAACTCGTCTTTGTCTGAGTTTATTTGGTTCATATTCCCACGGGTAGCTTTAAAGACACTAGTAATACCTACGAGAACGCGACGGTATTAGAAAATGTTAGCACGAAAAAGTGTTCACCCACACACTTAAAGTACACTCTGTCCCACTGGTGGCACTATGTATTGGCTTAGCTACCCGGTGCGAACATTTTTCCAGATTCTCCTGCTGAAAATTTTAAAGCTGTAAAGCTGTCGACTCAAAGAAGTTGTCCAGCGTGATTTCGGTATTTTAATGGCTACCCCAACTGTTTAGTTTGAACAACCAATTCAAATATTATCTCCTAGACACCACCTTAAAAGAAACTGCTAAATTTCATGACGGACTACATTGCCGGGGTGCAATGGACAATGGGGCTTGAGTCTTGGACACTTCCCTTACTATAAGAGAAAAACTTACTGATTAAATAATCAAGGAGAGTCGGATGGTGTGGTTCTGCAAATAATTTTAAAAAGCAACTGACATTTCCAAGTGGGCTTGTGTCCCTCTGTTACTTGCGCTTTAGAACTTGTGAGTACACATGCTTACACTCGACCATACATGTGTGTATGTTTTTATTGGTGAATCGAAACACCAAAGACCAATTGGTGTAACTTCATTTATACAATAAAATAGAGCTCGAATGAAATCTATTGTACTCCCTATGAATAATGAGACACTTTAAAAATTTATGGACAAGTTTGGTTAACCACAATAAGGGCCATGAACGATAGCAGCGATCCCGTCACAGCGGATCGAATAGAGTAGGATCGCACCGCAAGAGTTCGATGATCTGAAGTTGATGTTGATGCTGATGCTGAGCCGTTGCCGATGCTGATGCCGATGTTGATGAATGCATTGTCTCCGTTGCTTTTGCTGTTATTGTCTGTGGTCATGGTGTTGTGTTCGCAGTTCGGCTTGCAATTGTCTCATGCGATTTCGGCAAACGAGTGCAATTTCACCGGCGACTGGTGATAATTTATCAACGCCGACACCATCTCCGACACAAAATTGAGTATTACGTACTATTGAACTATGGATTTTCTTAAGGTACGAGCATGCATGATCGGAAGGCAAATACAACAATGACAACGAAAACTAACGTGTGCAAGAAGCCACGATCGTATTCACATGCACACACATACATACATAAATTGAATACATATAAAACACAATAAATCGTTACGTTAATGTACGAAGGCACCAACTAGCATTTTTATTGTTTCATAGATAAAGGAATTAAAACAAGACAACAATCTGAACCACAGCTTTTGTAAATTTGTTGTTAGGATAGGATATTGAACATCTTTAAGGATGTTTGGCCTAAATCGATCAGGATCTGAAGAAAACTTAATTTTGAAAACAAAGACCTCAAAGATCGCTTTCAACACGAACTAATTTTCACAGTTCCACATTAGGGGCGCAACAGACCCTCGACGTGAAATGCCAGTAACATGACTGGCTTTATACATAAACACTTCTTGCAATCGCGAGCGCTTAGCGAATGGCTTATTGAAGTGCAATTGAATTGCTTCTGCTGCTGTGGGCCGCGTTCGATTACACTCGGTCTTATCCGCAAGCTGCCACTGCGGTCGATGGTGTGCGCCACAGCAGAAGCAGTTGACAAGGTAGCTAATATGTGCTTAGAATAGTAGAGGAAAAGCGACGCTGTGATTTGGTAGTCATTTAATCGTAGCGTGTCAAATGATGCTTACTGATATGTATTAGGTCATCCCATAAATATGTTGTTTATTGCTCAGGTTAAAAGGTTAGTAGATACCATTGCTTCACAAATACAAAATATATAGTACTTAGTAGGGACATAAATATTGTTACAACATTGAACACACCCATTGTAATAGTTGAATTGAACATACCCCGTTATTTCCACATGGTTTATGAAACATAACCTGTTAGTCTGCACCGGTAATTCTAAATTGTTCTAGCTTTCACCATGGAGTGGTCAGATAACGAGAACCGTATCGCTGTTATAGCGCTATTTAAGTGTGAAATGAAAAAAGGTGATATTTTCAAAACGCTCCGCCCGCTCGGGATTAGTCACCGGTCGGGCCGTCCGCGCACAGTTCGAACACCACAAGTCGTTCAGCTGACAAATCAAGAATTCAGCGAAATCCGCTCCGAAAACAGAAAATCATGGCCGGGAAGATGAATATCTCGCAAAAGTCCATGAGTCTTGGGACTTGGGGCTTTCAAACGCCGTACCGGACATTTGATGACTGCACATTGAAAAAAAAAGAATGGAAAAATGCAAACGTCTTTTGGAGAAGCACGCTGATAACTTGCACAGAAAAATCTTGTTTACCGATGAAAAAATTTTTACCGTGCAGGAAAAATTTAACAAGCAAAATGATAGGGTGTATGCACGGTCATCTAAGGAAGCATCTGAACTGATTCCACGGGTCGAAAGGGTCATCACCCAGCTTCAGTCATGGTTTGGTGGGGTGTCTCTTACGATGGGGTCACTGACTTGCATTTCTGCGAACAAGGGGTCAAAACATCGGCCACAGTTTACCAAGAAACCGTTTTGAAAGCTGTTGTAAAACCACTTAACCATTCTTTGTTCCAAAACCAGCCGTGGACTTTCCAGCAAGATTCTGCGCCGGCCCATAAAGCTAAAACGACTAAAACCTGGCTCCAAAACAATTTACCAGTATTTTTTTCCACTGAAGAATGGCCCTCTGGCAGTCCTTATTTGAACCCGCTCGATTACAAATTGTGGACATGGTTTGCCACAAAAGATACCCCAACATTGATTCTCTTAAGACAGCTTGGATTCGTGCTGTGGCCAACTTTCTGATGGACGAGGGCGTGCGGCTATTGATGATTGGCCAGTCCGACTTAAGTCGTGCGTTTGGCCTTCACGCAGCGGACATTTCGAATGAATGTTTGCTTTTTGTATACAATCTATATCAATAAATATGTAAACAAAAATTAGCCCAAAAACATTCACTACTTTTATAGCAGGGGCATTCCACGTCAAGTGTTCCCACCTAAAAAACTCGATCTCTGGGATTTTGATGAAACTTGGTGAAGTTGTTGTACTATTAGAGAACATTAATTGTGCAAAAGGAGGGGAGGTAATTTTGACTGGTTGCCGAGATACAGGGGCCTTAAGTTTCGAGTACTTTTTTTTTTGTTTCATTAAAAGTCTCGTAAATTTGCCAAAAAAAAAACAAAATACTTTTTCAGAGTATTTTTTTCTGAACTTTTCAATAAAAATTATGAAAATTAAAAAAAAAAATTGTTTATGCGAAAAAGAACACGTTAAATTTTTTTTTCGATTTTTCATCAAATGCGACATTTTTAATATTTTTTTAAATGAGCTCAATCGGAAGCTGAGCTTTTTTCCTATAAGATGACGTTTATTTGAAGATGGGATGCGTAGAACTTATAAGTGTTTTACGGCGTTGAAATCGGCGCGACTTACGCTCCAAGCGCGTCAAAGACACTGATCAGCCGCGGTGTGCAGCCGTGATGTCGGCAAAACATTCAAATCAATTAAAATTTTTACCACCTAACCAACTGCATCTATTATATATTTTAATTTCTTAAGGCAGGTTTCTACCTTGTGCGGCCGAGAAAACATGTTTTTTTTTTTAATTTTTGATGGGAAGGTTTTTAAGATAAACACTGGAAAATTTTTTCAGATGTAGGTATATGTTTATTGTACAAGTAAAAAAAGTTTCAAGATAAAATATGCAAAGGGGGGGAGGGGGCCATCGAGCAATGGCGGCAGGACTTCCTTACTCGCGGAAGTCCTGCCGCTGTTTGAGATGACTTGAAACACAAAAATGAAATTTTTTCTTATTCTGTATCCTTTTGTCTATGGCTGGAACTAGGATTTAAAAAAAAAAAAAATGAAAAATGAAGGATATATGCGATTTTGACTAAAAAACTCAATTTTTACCTACTTTTTTCAATACAAATTTATATTTTTAATGAGAAAAAATTATTATTTCTTGAAGATCCTAGTTCGTGCCATAGCTAAGACCTTGATAAATGACTGTTTAAAATTTCGTAGCTATTGCTCAACTCGTGTGGCCTAAATCACTTCCGCAAGGTCAAAAAATGTAGTTTTGAGAAAAACGCGTTCAAAGTTTTGCTTCAGCGGCTCGGCGCGCTCGACACCGCTACCTGTTTCGATAAATTGCTTCCGTAATTCGAAAGATTTCAACTTCAAATTTTGGGAGCGTATTCTACAATCATGTGTTAATCCAAAAATGCATGAAAAAAATTTCGATTTTTTTTACCGCACAAGGTAATGCTGTTTTATTTCAGCACTTTTTTATTTATAATCACATCAGTATTAAACAAAAACTAAATTTATAAAGTGCGTCGGTTATTAACGTTTTTAAGTGAGTAGTACACTTTTACCTCGACTTGATTTCTCTTCAATCAGTGGCTGTAAGTTCGTAAAGACCGAACACCTCATTGGGTTTCATGGTCAAGGGAAAACCAATGAGAGAAGCAAGGAAAAATGCTCAGTGAGCAAGCACATTGCAGAGCAGTGTGAGTAAGACAGTCCACACGTCTGAGTCCTACATTTCTTTTTCATCATTTTTTACGAGAATGCTCAGTCCCCATACAAACTTTAGTCACTGCTTCTATTATGTAACGACGGAGTTTTGAAAATCGTTGTTTTAATCCTTTTGAAAACAGTGAGCATCCTGTATCACATAAAGATTTGAGAAGAATATCAGACAATCTTCGAGAAAATTATAATTTCGTGCCACAAAATGCACGACTATGTGGAAGCTGCCGGAAAAAAATGACGAATCTTTCAAAAAT
Organism: Melieria crassipennis; assembly: GCA_963668005.1. Lineage (NCBI taxonomy): Eukaryota > Metazoa > Arthropoda > Insecta > Diptera > Ulidiidae > Melieria > Melieria crassipennis. The sequence continues at coordinate 60,336,825 of OY764962.1, forward strand.
GTCGCCTCTGCAGGGTCAAGTTGTGCCAATGGAAACGGTATCCGGAGATCCGTTTCCATTGGTTCTCCGGACAGCGACTTCGGTGATGACATTTTTGAGCACTCTTTAGCTTGTAAATCTCGGAAAACTGAACGCGATTGTGATAAAAAAGAACACCTGGCGGCAGTTGAAGTTATCAATCAAATCAAAGAAAAATTCCTCGATTCGGACAGTCATTCAGAGCGCTTATTACTTCTTACTCTCGCACCCAAGTCTTGGGGCAGAAGAACAATAGCTGCAGAATTCGGTGCTTCTGAACGCCAAGCAAGAAAAGCCATGCAATTAGTTACGGAATCCGGTATTTTAACTTGTCCAAATGCCAAAAAATGTAAAGATTTAGACAGTGATACGACAAAACTGATCCTTGCATTCTACGAAGATGATGAAAATAGTCGTTTGAAATAGCCAGGAATGAAAGATTACGTTTCAATAAGAAAACAAGATGGGTCTCGTGAACATGTTCAAAAAAGATTAATTTTATCGAATCTTTCTGAGTTATTTCAACTTTTCAAAACCACACATCCGTTAACAAAGATAGGTTTTTCAAAGTTTTGTCAACTTAGACCACGAAACTGTGTTCTTGCTGGCGCCAGTGGTACTCATACAGTATGTGTTTGCGTTTACCACGAAAATGTTGATCTAATGTTAGAAGCTGTTAAATTCAAAGACTTGACTTGTGGAACTGATTTTTTTTTTGAGACATACCACGATATTAATAAAATAATCACATGCAATATTTCGACTCCAGAGTGTTATCTCAATGAATGTAAAAAGTGTCCCGGAATAGAAAATTTCAAAGAATTCCTCAAGACAGTTCTAACAGATCAGGACATTGAAACTATAAAGTTCCAAAGCTGGGAACAAACCGACAGAAGTACATTACACACCATAATTTCAAATGTAGAGGATTTTGTAGAAATGCTTTGTGATCGTGTGATGAAACTGAAGCCTCATTCTTTCATTGCCAACCAGCAGTCGAGTTATTTAAAATACATCAAACAAAATTTAAGAGAAGGAGAAATTCTTGTTACATGTGACTTCGCAGAAAATTTTGCGTTTGTTGCTCAGAACGCGGCGCAATCCTTTCATTGGAATAACGATCAAATGACAATATTTACCGTCGTTTTTTATTACAAAGAAGAAAAAAGTGTTGGGCATGGGAGTATAGCGATTATATCTGATAATCTGAAACACGATACTATCTCTGTTTATGTTTTCCAGAAAATTTTGATTGAGTATCTGAAAGAAAATTTCAATCTAAACAAGATATTCTATTTTTCTGATGGAGCGGCACAGCATTTCAAAAATAAATACAATTTTCGAAATCTTTTATTTCATGAGAAAGATTTTGGTGTTGCCGCCGAGTGGCACTTTCATGAAACAGCACATGGCAAAGGTCCATGTGATGGTGTGGGTGGGAATTTAAAAAGAAATGCTATGCGTGCAAGTTTACAGGCATCCTCAAGTGAGCAAATTTTAACATGTACTGCTTTCTATACTTGGGCAAAAAAAAAACTTTAGGGGAACGAAGATATTTTTCAGTTCTAAAGAAAGTAATGTAAAAACAGCGAAAGAACTGGAAGATCGATTTGCTTGCGCGAAAACGATTCCGGGTACACAAAAGTACCACACATTCATTCCTGTATCTGAAACAACGATGCAAGTAAAAAGATATTCTGCTCAATCGTCGAATGAATTTTTCCCAAAAACTCTAACAAAAAGTATGAATGTATAAGATAAACTACTTTGTCAGTCAACGGCAAAAGGTAGATATAAGAAATGTACATAAATAAAATGGTAAAATTTTTGATTATCTGCCGATTTTATTAATATAACCCACCAAAAAGTCACAGCACCAGCATCACGGCACCACACCGCGGCTGATCAGTGTCTTTGACGCGCTTGGAGCGTAAGTCGCGCCGATTTCAACGCCGTAAAACACTTATAAGTTCTACGCATCCCATCTTCAAATAAACGTCATCTTATAGGAAAAAAGCTCAGCTTCCGATTGAGCTCATTTAAAAAAATATTAAAAATGTCGCATTTGATGAAAAATCGAAAAAAAAATTTAACGTGTTCTTTTTCGCATAAATAATTTTTTTTTTTAATTTTCATAATTTTTATTGAAAAGTTCAGAAAAAAATACTCTGAAAAAGTACTTTGTTTTTTTTTTTTTTTGGCAAATTTACGAGACTTTTAATGAAACAAAAAAAAAAGTACTCGAAACTTAAGGCCCCTGTATCTCCGCAACCAGTCAAAATTACCTCCCCTCCTTTTGCACAGTTAATGTTCTCTAATAGTACAACAACTTCACCAAGTTTCATCAAAATCCCAGAGATCGATTTTTTTAGGTGGGAACACGACGTGGAATGCCCCAGCATAAAACGTGTGTAACAGTATTTATGTCCCTACTAAGTACTTACTTACTTAACTGGCCGTAACCCGATAACGTGTTGTTATCGGATGACATCTCGCTTGTTACGTCCGATGACATCAATGTCATCAGCGTAGGTAAGGAGCTGGACACTTTTGTTGAAAATTGTGCCATTACGATGTACACCGGCCTTGCGCAGAACACTCTCCATGGTGAAGTTGAAGAGGTCACAGGACAAAGGATCGCCCTGTCTGAAACCTCGGACGGTATTAAAGGGGTCGGAGAGGTCACTTCCAACCTTGACGGAGCTGCGCGTATGGCTCAACGTCGCTCTACAAAGTCTCACCAGCTTTGCAGGGATACCAAGTTCAGACAATGCGGCATATAGGCGATCCCTTATCGGGCTATCCCTACTAAGTAAGTATATGAAAAAGTACTGATTAAATAGGAAATTACGGTTTATTGATTGCAAGAGCAGAACCATTTGAAAAGTCCTATCCTGTAATTCTGAATCTACCTGGGCCACCATATAAGCCAGGAATCCAATTACCAGTATATTTGTAATGCCATGTAATAAAAAAAATATCAGAGAGGAACAAGTTCAGAACAGCTCAGGAAAGTACATGTTGGGATTGAATTTATTGTTTTTTCAATGTTTGCTTTGCTTCATATTTTAAGTGCGAGAACATGCATTATTTATGTGATGACCCAATACATGCAGAACGTGTGTGTGTATTTACAAAGCGGTATGAAATTAATATGGTCCGTCAGCCTTATAAATAGACCTTCGTTAGTCAGCACAATCGCGTTTGCTGTCCTATAGCTGACGACATACTCGTATCTACAGAAGGCGCAATTAAAGGGCTTCGTACAGCACTCGCATGCATTTAAAAAGTTGCGGTCAACACAAATGTTTGTGGGCAACCATTGTAACATTAGCCACTAATATCGGACAAGACAACAGCAACTAGTAGGACACTCTAAAAAACCAGAAACTTTAAAAAATAATCTGACGATTCTTATTGCAAATATCAAAACTTATAAAAATGGGAAAAAATGTTTCTAAAACTATTCAACCACCAGCACTCTGTTAGATACATAGGAAATTTAATTTTTGAGAAGGGAGTAGCTGTCGCTTTGCCAAATAGTAACTTGCGCAATTCGAAGCGTTTAAATTCGTATAAAATGTTGCACTTCACCGCGACTGCTTAGCTGGCTGCTCAACACGGATGCTGCTTTGTCGCCGTTGTGCTGTGCTATTTTGACAGTCGCACACTATATATATTATTACTATCTCCGATGCTTAAATGATGTTTCCAACATAAAGCAGTGCTAGATACGTGCATACAAACATGTGCAACATGGTCACATGCACGCAAATGTGTTTCGCGCGATGAGCAGTCGCCGCAAAGCGGCAGGACAACAGCCTCAACCCTTCGCGGTGCTAGTCAGTTATTAAACTTGACAACACCACTGATTAACATGGCTGTGTAGGGGTGTGTGTGGGAAGTTTAAACAAACAACCGCAAAAATGTCTATAGGAGAATTTAATCAAAATCGAGAAATCGAAAAATCTCACTGCTGCTGGTATTTAGTGAACAATTCAAACCATTTTAACACTTCGCCTGCTCAACCTCGGCGAGTCCACCGCTCGTCCTAGTAAAATGTAGGCGGAGTTATGTCGCATCGAGCGGTCAACGTTGTTCATTTCGCATTCTCCAAATCGTTCAACACCGGCCCATCACCCTTCTGCATATAGACACCTACCTACCTACATACATGTGCACATATATATGGATGTTTGTAGGTACATATATCAAGGTGCACACAAACTTTCTCTGCCTCACGTTGGCTCGCTTTCGCCGCCCACGCACAGGCACGAACTTTGTGCTAGTCCTTTGTCCTGTGTAAACGCCTGTAAACGCCGACCGACCCACACGTGTGGAGTCGAGTATCAACAGCCCCAACATGCATTATTCAGAGCAGCTTTTTCGTTGGCCTCGGGCCACGTACAAAACTTCTCCTCTCCCCACTTCGCTCCGAATTCTGATTCCGCTCCACTTCTATCACTGCCAGCGCCATTTGTCCCGTATGTGTACTGCAATATGTTGCAGGCCAAGAACGCGCTGCAACTAAAAGGGCTTCTCTCTCAGTCCACGTCGGTGCTGGCGCTCGATGGCCAGCAGACCAAATGCTATTTGCAACTTTTTCATGTGTTATTATTGCTGCGGCTGCGGCTGCTGCTGTCTTTATTGTTGCTGTCGCTGCAGCGTCATTGCGGGCATTCGGAAGCGACGATTTTACGTTTCCGTAAGCCCTGGCAACAGTCCGTCGCGTCGTCCGCACGGAATCGGAGAATAGATGTAAAGATAAGACACGAAGAAGTTCAGCCAGCTACAATAACCGAAGCGCAGAAATAGCGCTTGGCTCGGCTGTATACCACTGCACACTCACACACACACACACTCACGCATACGCATACACATGCATACATGGCCACGTACACATGTCCACTGTACTCGGGCAAGGATACGTAGTCGCACACCCGCGCACTGACACATATGTATGTACAATTGTGTCTGTCGGCGGATGGCTACGCTTACGGTTCGTACTACACATTTCGATTTATAATTTCGGAGCAACCCAACTGCTTGTTCGCAGAAAGTTACGTTGACCGAAGCGGAAGGCAGCGAGGAGGGGGCAGCGGGGGCCGCCGGGCGGCAGGAAACCGACCATGAGCAGGAGCAGCATCCCACCTAAGGCGGAAAATCAGCAACAGAGCAAACCCACGGACAGATATGCACAGGGAGGAGACGATATTCCATTGGACAAACGAAGGGACGTAGCTGTAAAAAGAGCCAGTTGATCTACGGACATTGCTGCAAGACAGTTTCAGGGCACGGCGACGCTCTGGCTGTAGCGATTTCTGTGAATGACGTTGGATACTTTGGCCAAATTGAAATTTGCGCTTACCCACGTTTTTGCACATGCACATAAACACACGTACATTGCAAATGTATGTATGTAGACACTATCGCACAGACATGTATCAAACCCAGAAGACGAATCGACAAGACGATTGGGCAAGCCAATGGCACCCCACAATGCGGACACTGGCTGGAAGACCAAAACCACCGATACGAGCTGTCGAGCATAACGGCAGAAAGGAGTGACAGCCAGAAGAAGCAGCTGCACATTTAAAGGGCCAACGAAAGGGCAGCAGCGCCGAGTGCTCGTGCGAGGCGCATGGGTGGAGACTGGACAGGCTGGTTGGGTATTTGTGCGGCTGGTGGGTGACTGGATGGGCCGTCTTTTCTTGCTTTAGTGCTTCGCTGCTATATGTGGCAAAGTATTTGGTTTTCATCTCGAATATGAGCGGCGGGTGTCAACTACCTATTTATTTGTTTGGGAACGCGTCACGACCAAAGGGAGTAAAAAGAATGCCCACGGGCGGTTTGTTGTATATTTGGCAGCTACATCTGTGCTCATTTGTGCTCCCGTTTGTTGTTGTAATCGAACAAAAGTCCCATTGAAAGCAAAACCGTATAGACTTGCATTGCACTTTCTGCTCAGTGCTGATGGTTGATTCGTGGTGATTCGCGTCCGTAAAATATTTGTAAAGTATTAAGTTAGGCGCACTTCTACAGCAAATTGTGACCACCGAAGATCGTAGAGTATCCAACGAAATTTCCGCCCGCTTACATTTCTCGGCTACATTGTAGGAGCCTCAGAGAAATCACATTGCGAGTTGTCCACAAGCAAACTGAGCCGCTCCGAAGTACTCGCACATCCTCGCTAATCGCTCACTCGACACGTTGGCACTCAGTTTCGACGGGACGGGCTGCGATCGAATTCGACCCTGTTTACTGGCTGCTGCTTGTGCTGCTGCTGTTGCCATCCACGGCGCTTGTCTTCCACTCGCACATTCCGAGCGATAGCCAATCAAAATCCCACCTTCGCATACCAGCACATAATGTACTGACTCATGCTGCGCGTGGGCATGGACGCAAATGCCAACTACGGCTTTAATTCGAGCTCAGGCTGAGGCTCTCGGGCTCGGACGCAGTATGACGATTATAATAAAATGAGAATCGCGACTGGAAATGCCGTCGCCATTGGTCGCAGCCGTTGTTATTTCGTTTACTTTCTCGCGTACCTGCGAATGCGACCAGCTACGTTGCGACTCCGCCGCGCTCCGGTATGCCAACAATTTCAGCGACTCGGACGTACGGTGCGCAGGCACAGAGGCCTGTGGACAATGCCAGACGCTAGTGACGCTGCAAGCGCGTTCGACGCGTTTGGTGTACGCTTTCGCAATAGCGACAGCGAACGCTGCGCGCACATGCATACGGTCATACGTACGTTGACTGATTCGGCCGCGCTCCAGCGCCGAGTTACTGCTTGTGCGTTGTCACGATCGGTGAGCGACAATTACGCCGAGAGTGAGTAAAGCAATTTGTACAAATAAAATTGATGTGGCGCGCAGAGTGCTTCGATGCTGCCGCAGCAGTTGGTCGCGGCGCATGCACGTACCCAGGCAGGGCACACACACACCGCGCCAAAGCTGGCGTGCATACTCGGTGTCACAGTATAAACCAATTTTAGAGCCTATTGAGGCGAAAACAATGCAAACAACGGGCGAACGCCGAAGTAAATAACAGCAGACACAGAGCAGCAACAATAAACCTGATTCGGCGAGACCTCTCTTACGCTGTTGCGAGTGCCAAGCGCCAGTTGGCGAGCAGGCGAATGAAAAAACGAGAATCGCTTGCGCCAACGAACTGGCTGGCGAACGAGCGACGAACCGCAAGACGTCCCAAGTAAATAGCGAAGCAGTTAAAAACGGTGCTGGCCAAAACGAAAAAGGGGAGGCGTCAGCGACGACGACCACGGGAAACGGAGATGATCGAGCTGAGCGTGTTAATCAAAGAAAACAAGTGGCCGAATAAGCGCACAATACGTGCGTGCCGCGGATCGCCAATATTTAGATGTGCTCTAATGTACTATAACATAACTCCGTCGATATTATTTATTATTTATATAGACTTGAGCTTACTTAAGTAACTAAAAAGCAAGTTCAACAATACAATAATAAACTTTTATAAAAACATTAGTATTTAATATAAAAATATTTATCACGATTCGATTCGATGTCTCGAAGAATTATGTCACGAAATTTAATACCAATTTATTTTTTCCTTGCGATATTTTATAAAAAAATTTTGGTAAAAAAACTGAATCATCGTTATTAAACTATAAAAATTTTCCATTTTTCGTTTTACTTAAACTTGACTTACAAATACTTACTTACTTACTTAACTGGCCATAACAACCCGCTATCGGGTTACGGCCTGCCGCAAAACTTCTCTCCAGGCGCCTCTGCTTTGCGCGCGCCTTCTCCAGTTGGTCACACCAAGTGATGACAGGGCCACTTCAACTTGGTCCTTCCACCGGAGACACGGCCTCCCTCTTCGCCGTCGACCTCCAACCATCGCATCGAACACCTTTTTCACCGGAGCTTCGTCGTCCATACGGCAGACATGACCGGGCCAGCGTAGCCGCTGGATGTTAATTAGCTACGCTACGTGAATGTCCTTATACAGCTCATACAGCTCGTTATTGGTTCGTATACGATAGTCGTCACCAACACGTACAGAAGGCCGAAGATTTTGCGAAGTACCTTCCTCTCGAAACTCCAAGGGCCGCTATGTCGTTTCGTGTCATTGTCCATACTTCAGCGCCATAGAGAAGCACGGACAAGATAAGCGTCCTATAGAGTGCAAGTTTTGTCGGTCGAGAGAGGTCTCTACTTCTCAATTGCCTACCGAGACCGTAGTAGCACCTGTTGGCAAGAGTAATCCTTCGCTTTATCTCCAGGCTGACATCATTGCTGCTGTTGATGGCGGTGCCAAGGTAGACGAATTCCTTGACAACTTCAAAGGTATATCTGTCGGCCTCGACGTGAGACCCTAGCCGCTGCGAGTCCCTGCGTGTAGACAGCATATACTTTGTCTTGCCCTCATTTACCACCAGACCCATTACAAATACTTTATAAAACTAGCAAATTTTTGAAAGCCAAATTGTCCAAGCAAGTTCATGCCAATCATCGAATACCCAAACTATTAGATGAATTTTCTTTGAACGTGGAAGACAGTAAGCATGAGATATAGGCATGAAATATCAGCGTAGATATGTTTGCTACCCACAGTCGGCCTTATTAAGTTTTTCAAAGATTTAATTATTTGCCAGTAAGTATGTACTCTACCGAGTATTTGCGGCTCAAGCAGCTTCGAAATACAGAAATTGGTCCGATATTGCGATACCACAGCAGTCGCTACAAAACTCATCCATGATTGATTTATTTGCGATTTATCGTCTTAAGTTAATAATTATGGAATAAAATTACGTCCACCATCCGGCCGCACCTACACCTACACGGCACAGAGCTCGAAACTTGCCATCCATCCACATCAAATCGTGTCTTCGATTCACTCTGTCTAAAACGCGATCTGCGTGCGATCATCGCCGCCGAATCGCTTTCAGAAGGGTTCGCCAAGTGCCTTGCCCATGTGCCAATGCCTCGTATTCTACTGGGCGGCCGCACGCCACAAGTGAACCAGTGATCATTACCAGAGGAGCTGCGCTTGCCTTCCTGCCGGCGCGGAATTCGTACTGACACAAAAAGCGATCACCCCGATCATTGCGATCACTGTGATCACGCTCGGTGCGGCCGCAACGCGTGCTAAACGCGGCGTCGCGACCTGGTCGCCGCTGAGTGCGTGGGCCGGTCTTAATCTTTTGTTTGGTGCTCGTACCTTGATGTGATTGCCATTGTTGTTGACGTTGTTTTGGTGTGGTTATTGATGTTGTTTTTGAGTGTTGCCTCTATGTTTTGTGTGTTTGCTGTTTGCTGTGTTTTGTCTGTCTGCTGTTTCAAGAAGCTATTAAACTATGAGTAACCGAGATCGCATATCACGAAAAATAATTGTCAGTGCAATTAAAAAACGTTGCTAAACGACAGCAGGCGACAAAAGACTAAAAAAAAACAACTCCGACACTTTGAGATTTCCAAGTAGGCAGTCGCGTGGGCGGTCGTTTTCGACTATATTTTTCTATTCGTATTTCTAATGTCCTCTAAAACGACGCAACATAAGTTGATTGCATATTCGCCTACATTTCGGTCCTGGATGTCTTTTCAAAAGTATTGCAAATGGTCCGCAGATTCTATTCACGCTGTAGAAGAGACAAATAGTGTAGGAATTTATTTGACAGTAAAAACACTCGCACTTTGACGTGCGTCACTTGGGACCGAAATCTCCACCGCTTGCTCAAGCTTTCGCGGCCTCCACAATAAATAGTTAAAATAGCTCGTACAAGTTGGAGTGAGACAGCAGTAGGCAGCTCCCAGATCGATATCGATTCGAATTGTGTGCTTTGCAGAGCACCCAAAATCTATGTGAATGTGGACACGAAGTCACCTATTAATGCGCCGTGTCGTCCTAAGCATAGGGTTGACATGGACAGCTGCTTATGCAAAGGCGCACTATCGAACTGTTAGTTCTGCACACTAACGCACAAACATCTAAATAACGGCGCATTACGTCATTAACCCCATCGCTGATTTTTTGTGCGCGCAGTTGTTCCCCTTGTCTGCGTTGGCCTCAAACTTTAAATTTGTCGTGTGCCAACTGACTCGTATATTCTTGCTCTTCCGTTCTGCGTCTGCGTCTTCTTCTTCTTCGTCTCGCCACGGTGAGGGTATGCAAAGTTTACACAAGTTTGGCACGTGCTACTGCCGCGCTGCCTGCTGCATTGCTGAAAGTACGAGCTGTTGACGATTTTGTTTTGTTCTAGGATACTTAAACGCGTCTGTCCTTATTACATGTGAGTGCATGTGCAACAGGAAGCAGATGAATCTGAGCTGGCACACCTCATAAATATGCTCAGATTAATCTGGCACCAAAAAATGTTGGACCGATGGAAGCTTTGCGAAACTTAAGGCTCGTCGATTTAAGGACCTTAGAATGAGCCATATCACTTGCAAGAGGCAACCCTCTTTCGTTCAAATCACACAAAATATATTTGCCTATGCTGGTGCGTTTTCCAGGCAGCACTGAGAGCAGGAGCCGAAGAGGGAGGAAATACAATGTCGTTCATTCATAGTCAGCTGTTTCGAATACCCCTCCGAACCAGGCTGGGCTGTCTGCTCTGCTTCCCTTCCCATACCACCCCCTCTCATTTGGCAGTTCACATCGCCACCATTACGCGTCACCCACCCACCGCCCCATCCGATAAGTTTACAAGTTCTTACCCCATTTCGCTGCTCTCCGGCGATTCCCTTTCGCATCTATGTACATACCGTCTCATAAACTTCCAAAGCCATCCAAGCCACCCCGTCCCTCCACGCGTCGCCCCTATTTTAGTCAACCTCGTCACCTTTTCTGCTTCTGCTCTGCTTCGCGTTCAAGCCACAATGACGGTGGCATTGGCGCTGTTTCATTTCGCGTTATTATTATATACTTTAAACACGTGCATGCACACACAGACGCACACACACATATAAAGAAATGCGAAATTTTTTGCGTCGAAAGCACTTCCAGTTGAAAGTGAAATGTTTAGCAAACTGCATTGCGAAGAAAAAATTCCGCGAAAAGTTTTTATGCGAGTGCGCCTTTCGCCTTCCATCCGCCGCTTGGCGCGCTTTAACCCCCAGCAGCACGCACATTATAAATGCTGAACAAGATGATGGCATTCGCGTCCATCACCTTTCCAGTACCGGCTATAGCGTGTGCATGCACATTTTGGGCTCCTTCCATGCCCTCTTCCCCCACGCCACTTCTGAGTGCACTCCGCTTTGTCGCTCTCTTTGCGAGCGAGCACGCCGCTCAATGTCAAGGATAATTCACCGCTGCTGGTCGACTCGAAGCCAGATGTCGGCGTTGTAGGCTTCCGCAAAAGCTGTGCGTAGCGCAAGTAAATCGTTAAGGCGTTGCAATTAAACCGCGTCTACGGGCACGGCTCTCGATCGGCAGGTTGTGTGTGTGGCCTGAACGGAGCAACTAGGACACAGTTCTTGCTTCAGAGTCCATTGAACGACACACGGCTGCTGGCCTTTCCGGCTGACATCTAAACATCGCATTCCAGCTTCCCTTCTGCATATCGTCGCATGGGTTGGGCTGTTGGCCGATTCCTCCCTGCGCAGCACGTTTCAATGCAGTTTTCGCGACGACAAAAAATTACGAAAATGAACAAATTTGGGATACACAATGTACGTGAAACAGCAAACTGAATTGAAACAAAGGCGCTGCGTAAAACAAAAGAAAGTGAGAAACAATCGCTCGTTCGCTCAAATGCAGTTGTCGGGTTGTCGAGTTGTCGTGTCGAGTCGAGTTGAGTCGGCGAGTCGCCGCAGCGGAAGTAATTCCCTTTGCGCTATTGTGGCTGATTACGCTGCCAGCAGCAGAAGCAAGGCTCAAGCAGCCACCAGCCACCGCAGCCGCGTCTGATGAGGATGGATGTCATCATGGCCTGTTATCGCCGTTGCGTGCATATGTGAGTTGCTGCCGCGTACAAACAACCGTTTTCGCAATAAATGGAAAACGTCGTCTCTCCTGTGGAGAATTTTTAGCGTTGTTTTTTCATTTCTTTCACGGCTTTTTTACGTTTTTGTGTTCGCCGCCGCCATGTAAACCCTTCCCAGAGCTGCTGACTCAACTCCCAGCTGAGTACGTTTTTGGTGCGTAATAAACGATTTGCGCTGCGGACGGACAAATCATTTCATAATTGTGTTTTATTTACATGGCATGTGCTCGTGCAGCTTTGACAGCAGCCCACTATGTGACTCGCTTTGGATGAGCTTGTGCACCGCGCCGCCGTTGTTTGTGTTTGTAGTTTTTTTTATTGTTGTTGGTGTTGGTATTGATGTTGTTGCTGTTGCTGCTGGCGGCGATGGTGGTAGTGCCGGTGCTGGTGTTGTTATTTTTCGAAACAATGAAAAGTGGTTTCAGCTGGCGATTTCCAAAGCAACCTTGGGTCAATCCTGCCGTAGTATCCTTGCGGCTTTATCGTGTTACTCTAGTTCAATAAACTGCCGCGTTGCCATGACGACATCCACGCAGAATGGAAATAATTTTTCGGAATTACAGAAAACATTAACTGGCACGCTAATGAATATCGTTTGGTCGATAAGAAAATTAATGCTGAAAACTGAATTCGGCACTTGTAGTTACGAAGGCAGGCGACTTGCCGGGGAAGAGCCCCGCCACCGCCTGGCACTTTGCATGCGCAGGTGCTCGGTGAGACACCGGAACGGCCGCAATCGATCAAGCAATCTAACGCGTTGATGATGAACACAACCACAACAAACCGAAAGCGGGTTTTTGTTTTTACAAAGGAAACTTTCAACTTTATCAGCAAGTATTGTGGGACAACAATAATTCACAAAGTTCACGTTTCATCCTTTCTGTCAGAGGGACTGCAAGAAAATGTTGCACAAATAAGGCAGATAACAATGGTGCGCGATAAAAACTTGCCTATCAATTTTTAATTTGTAGCGTACTAGCACATATATTCCCAGGTGCGTGCGTGTCTCAGAACTGCCGAAATCAACGCACACATACGCATTATTTCGGAGTCATTTCTTCAGAAGAGAACTAATAATAGCGGTCCCCAATCAGAAGACTGTATCTGTCTTCATAGGTGTGCATTGTGTACCATTCTGCTAATGACACCAATTTCGACACAATTAAAAAATACCAAACACCTACACACCATGCATACAATTGCCAGATAACACTTTCAGTCAAACAAGCGAATACAAACAATAAGCGTACAAATAATTAAGTCGTAAGTCGCGGGGTGTTGCTCGGTCTGCCGTGCCATGCCTTTCCTTGTCTTGCCATGCCTTGCTCTGACTTGTCTCAACTTCACTAGGTCTTACCCTGCTCCATGTCGGTGTTCTTTCGGCGACGATTTGCTTAAGGTTATCTCCAACGCAAACACCAGCAGAGACCAGCAACAGTGTCAAGCAACAGTAACAAAAACACTCTTTTCTTCACAATTGTCGTTCTTATTTATAAAACAAATGCACCGAAAATAATAGTTAGACGACAACATAAGAGAGCAAATAAGGTCTACAACCAGAGTAATTACATTATAACTGCGATATCAGACCTGTGACGATCGCCACATATCAAGTCATTGCTGCGTTGATAATTGTGTACAGGAAAAGCTGTATCAATTCCCCAAATTCTTACCAATTCTACAACCCACATCAAAAAGTTGTGCGCACAAAAATCGTCCACACAAAAAGCTTTCGAATGGTTTGAAATTGTGAGTCTCCTAATATAGACAAATTTTCATTTAAAGAAAATATCCTTAGAGCCTGCAAGTAATTGAAATGAAAATGTATAGGTCGAATTTTTGGCATTTTCATTTGTTTCGATTCACTCTGGTAATAGCTTTTTGACCACAATTATCAGTCAACAATCACTCCAAGGTGGCTTGGGTGCTCATACAATTAAGCACTGCAATTTTAGAGTTAGCAATAAATCAAAAATTTCAGATTGTGCGTAATTGCTTCAAAATTGCTGGCGATAAGGCACTAGAATCGAGTACTAAGACCAGTTATTTATTTCAGTCCGTTCACACCTCTTTTGTGTGCATGAATAATGCCATTGTGACAGGTTTCCTAGCCAGCGTGGATCGGTCCAATAACGGAGCCTCATTATTGTACACGTTATTTTATTGATTTACTGTTTTGATTTTCGCTTTGAACTATTACCGACCGCCGTCGGCTGAGACGTTTGCACAAATCTATGCGAGTGTGCGTATCATTACGGTATTAATGATAAAGTTTATTATATTTTGACAATAATTTTATAGCATTCGCCCAAATGTGTCGTACGTGAATGTCAGTGTATGCATATGAATGCCGCTCTTTTGCAAAATATTATCACACCTTTAAATGTCATAACAAGTAATTTAGTTGGATTTAGTTGTACACATTAATGCATAGATATATATGCATACATGTTTGTATGTCGAGGCTAATGAGGTCTTTATGTATTTTACTACTTAGGCTAAAAACATAGGGGAGCGGCGAGCAAAGCGAAGAGCAAAGCGGCGAGCAAAGCGACGAAAACAAATCAATGCTTTTGAATCGAAGCGCACATAGTGACGAGCAAAGCGAAGAAAACTGAAAAGAGCAAAGCGACGATTTCAAAATATTTTGTTTTCATCGCTTTGCTCGCCGCTTTGCTCTATTTGAAAATCGAAAATTTCTGTTCCGGAAAATTTTGTGTGCACGAAAAACATGAAAGTGGAAGCACGTCCTGGACAAGCAATGGGATGAAGTTGCAGCAGAAATGCAAACAACACGTCTCGTTAAAATTTGTCCACTTTTGTATTATGTTATGCTGGATTTTTTGCATAACATAATCAAAAGTGGACATTTGCTTACGAAAATATGCCTGGAACCTTTCCGGACTCTCGCGCAGTTGGTGGTATAAATGGTGAAATTCGCCATGAATCTTTCGTTCCTTGTTAATTTTATGGAAGAAATTAAGAGTTAATGAAGAGTTTCACAATTTAAATCCATTTTCACAGAAGACAGATAGATAGATGGATAGAATAATTCTTTTGATTACTCTTGCAGCGACGCCTCACTATGTTTGTTTGACTCTTTGCTTGCTCTACGCTTTGCTCGACGCTTTGCTCTTCGCTTTGCTCGCCGCTCCACTATGTTTTTAGCCTTAGCTTTTCGCTGACAGCGAGCACTCGAAACTATACCAAAGGAACTCTCGCCCGCATTTTTAGGGCTTATGACTAATGTTGTATTTATATATGAGCCGCTCAGTGCACAAATCGATTAACTCCATAAAACAAAAAGTTGAGAAATGCGATGAAATAAATTTGTTTTTTTTTTAAATTCCCTTTATAATTTAAATTCAAATATATATATTTTGTCGTTTAATGGTGTTAATCTTTACTATTCAGGAAAGTTTTAATAAATATAAAAAGTTATGACTATACACCAAGTGCTTTGACACTTAAATTTAAGATTTTTCAAAAAGTGGAGTTAATCACTCTGTGCACTGAACGGCTCATATGATAGGTTCTGAACTTAAAACTTAATTCTCAATCAGAACTACCGAACTATATTACGGCTTTAATGTTTATGCACGAAAAATGTGGTGATATGATGAACGATATTTGTTAGGCATACATAAGTTAAATTGAGATGAATACCTTCATATCCTTTTCATACTATTTACATTGCTCCCAAAATAAATGATTTATGTATGAACAAGAATGTATGTTTGTGACTTTTAGGACTTTTTTTTTGTAATAAAAGTTCTACGAAGTATGACACCGACTAAGTTCTGCCTCAACCACGTAGATAATAACAAACTGATTTGTAATTCAAAGTAAGTTTGATAACCCGAAAAATGTAGGTATATAAACAATTATATCATATTAAGAGTGGTCAGAAGAAACTTGTACTTTGAAAGAAAACATTTAGTATACATAGTTGGCAACCATAAACATTCTAAGCAAGTGAATCTAGGCGGTATTTAAAGTCCTATCAAACTTTGTGGTAAGAAAACAAAAAATCGTTTAGTCCTAATGTGATTATCCGTTTTGTGCTACGATGACAGCCCCCGATCTGGCAGATTTTTAAGTTGAACACCGACAAGTATGTCTTTATGATGGCTGAGCTTTAGTACAGTGGGCGACGGCTGAGCGAAGGCGCCTGTGCTGCCTTTATGTAAGGTTGATAATAGTTAGGTGCTCGGATGGTAATGAGTATTTAATGAATTGGGCCGTTAGTGACCTAAACATTTTAAGCACATGTATATGCACATACATACATACATGTTACATATCAAATATAAATCATTGTGCTGAACTTCAAACTCGGGTTGACAGTCGGTCGCACTGTTTGCGATGACCTTTTGCCCACACAAGAAATGCACTTTTCACAGTTTTACACTTGACGCGTCTATCGATGTGGGGGGTCACGACCATTTGCCAACGGTATCATGTGTACCCACACACACACACACACACCAATGGCACATTTAACAAAACACAAACACATTCATCTGCTTTATGTATGTTGCATGCGGCATGCAGCTTGATGCGCCCACCATTCTTACTGGAACTCAGGGTTTTCAAGACTGATTCAAGTACGCTGCGACAGAACGCGTTGTACAAGAAACGCGGCTATTCGCTTCAATCGTGCTGAAACAAGCTTGTTAACTCACCTTGGGCAATTCTGACCGCGGGCATTTTAATTCTCATTTTTTCCTAATTTACGTGCAACGTTCAGCTACTCCCACTGGCGGTTCTGCGTACCTGGCGTCAGACGCCAGCTTGCCAGATTCCCCTTCTGTTCGGCGTCCTTCAGGAGTTGGCTACTTTCGCGCGCGATTTCCCTTCACAAGTAACGTGCAGCGTCAGTTGTCTGTTCTCAGTGCAATTTCCGGCGATTGCCGTGTTCGCGTTCGTAAGTTCCTGCACTGGCCTGCGCCGTTTGCTGGTGTGTTGACATTGCCACAATTTCTGCACTTATTTGTGTATGTGTTACAATCACTGAAAGTGTAGGCAAAAATAACCGGAATATTTTTACTGCTGTTATTTGCTTTGACGTTGTTTTCTTCACTTTTTGAATTGATGATTTTCGTTTAACTAACAATAGGAACCTTGTACACTATGTTTGAAAATATTTTTGCCGCTTTGCCACTCGACGTGGAGCTGGTGCACATGTGTCGCTCGTCGGGTTGGTACGCGCGTCCGACTTGCATCTCCTCGTTCGTATCCACTTGAAAGCACACTGCGAATTCGAATTCCGCCCAATCCAATCCAGTCCAATTGGACATTTGCCGCGACCGATTCTTGCTTTTCCCAAGAGTTTCCGATTCTCGAACTTTTTTTTTTCAAATATTCGTTTCGTTTTGCTTTGTTTTGATTTGACTATCAGCAAGAAATGCAGTCATATTGTATCTGGCCCGACTCGAAAGTGCGAATGTCACTGCCTCCCAGCGAGCGCGTCCGACCACGTCGATGTCCTTCCAGTGACTGTGGCTGCATACGTTTGGATAATTCAATTTTATCTTAACGTTTTTACACTTTAATACCAATTTTAAAATTTGATTTCGGTTATTGGAGGTGGTGGACGCAACACTGGCGAGGGTGGCAGTGCTCGCGGGACGGTGCTGGCGGCGGAATGCGGCGGCGAGGGTTGGCGAGCAAAGGTGTTTCGCGGTTGATTAAAATAGAGGTGATGGGCGACAGGTTATCTCGTACACATGCACGCGTGTGTGTGTAGTTGTGGGTGGACACGCGTTCGCACCGCTTGCGACTATCCTATTCGACGATTCGCATACGAATGGTTATCGCTGCGGCTGCTGCTACTACCGCTTCTGCTCTTGCTGCGGCCAGTGCTGGCGGCGACGGGAGCGTTACCTGCTGTTAGTAGTGGCCAATGCGTCGGCAATGATAACAGTGCCACCAGCACCAGAGACAACAACAACCACAACGACAACGACAGCGGCGGATCACTACAGCGAACGCACTGACGCACGCACGTATCCATGTACCGGCACCGTTTAGATTGTTTATCTGCTGGATTCCTGCGCTCCGCTTTGACGTGATGGCAGTAGGTTGAATGGTTGTTGCTGATTTTGTGAATGGAAACAAAACAATGGTAACGGCAACGACGACAGCGACAGCGACAATAACATCTGCCGCAACTACCACTACGGCGCAGAAACAACAATTACTGTACGATGAGAATCGCGAAACAAGCGAAAAAGAGCAAGAACAAGAAAGCACGTCCTCACAACGCGGCAGTCCGTGTGCATCTAATAAAATCACATTGTCCATTCACTCTACGCTTGGCTTTGGCTTTGTTGGTTGGTTTGGCTTGGCTTTGCTGCTCCGTTGTCGACTTGCTCGTTCGCTCGCTCACTCACGCTCACACAACAACGTGCAGCAGCGCTGGCGGTGGCGGCGGCGGCGGCGACGGCGACTGCGACTGCGACGACGACAGCAACGTCGGCGACTACACCAGCAGCGACGCAAATAACGACCGCAACAGTAGTTTACGAAGCGTACGGCATGTGAAGTGCGGAGTGGTGGAGTGAAGTGATGGTCGTTGTGGCCGTGTGTGGTGTGTGGCGTATGGTGCATGGCGCAGTGTGCGGCGTGCATGTGATATATACGGATGCTACAATGTGCCATGTGTGGTGTGCGCGGTGCGGAGAGCGGCGCACGGCACGTCTGCGGAACTTGCATGGGGCTCGGGCCTGTGCGCGCACTCTCTGCCGCGCAGCGATGCTGCCGCAATTGAGCGTTTCGGTTATTTTGTTTTGTTTATTTGCTTCGGCTTTTTGTTTATGGTCTGACTGCGACTTCAAGTGGCCACCAGCGTGTCTGCCGCGCCAACGCTCACCCCACTTGTCCCGGCAACGGTGCAAATGTCAAACCCTCTCTCTCTCGCTGTCTCGTTTTCAACTGCTGAACCATGTCAAACGTAGCGAGCAGCGTCTGACCACTAACATTTCCACACCCTTTAGCCGCCATACTTCAGACCCCGCACTCAACAGCGTACAACACTAACTCAACCATACAACACTAATGTCGCGCCACTTGGAACATCGCAGAGTAAAAGTCACTCTGATTTTTCTGATCCGGTTCAATTGAATAGCTTCGCTCTGAGCCACGTCCCCACGCATGCACTCGCAACTCTTTGCTGCTCTACCCTTTTTCGGCACTCTCAGTGTCCAGCATTTCAGCGCTTGCACACACACACTGCGAACTGTTCATGTAAAGATATATACTAACATACATGCAGACGAACCCCACTGGCTAGCCCGCCACCCACCACCCAACCCACAACTAAGCTCGTTTCGTTTATCAGCCTGGTCCGTTCTCAATGAATGGCCCACGACCCACCGAGCGAACGAGCGCATGGCTAGGGGAGTGAGTGAGCTGTAGTCCAGTCGTAAAGTATAGGTAAATAAAAACAACCAAACCGCCATATACCGCTTATGTACACGCAAAACAACAACACGAATAGCTAATAGTACGCATACATGGACCCGGCCATGTGCGCACCTTGTGGTGCGCATTGGAGGTGTGATGGCCCGTGCAACGGCTTTTGTACTCTCTTCTTACTCTCGCAACAATCTTTCGCTCTCTTCTGACCGGACATGGCTGAGGGAACTTTTCATAAACTTCCGCTCGCTGAGAACACTCACACAATTACAAAATCGCAATAACAATCAGCAGGGCTGCTCCACACCAAACCAGAGCTGCCAACTCTGTTCTGCATATAACTCATTTTATGCGTTCAGTAGGATTGTTATGCTACAATCGAGTGCGTGTCATCTTTGTTCTTTGAAATCAAATTTTTTTCAAAACCTATTTACTAGTGTCCGACTGAAACAACTTTTTTGGGCCGAAACCAAAACCGAATTTCGGTTTTTTTTTAATACTCGGCCGAAACCGAACCTTTCTAGTTGAAATAAAAATCACCACATCAAGTATCAGAATCACCATTTTTCAACAAACGAATTTTACTTTAGGTAAAGAAAGAACAAACATAACATAAATAAATAAATAAATACTTATTAATAAAACCAATTCATTCATTTTTTAAAAAGATAAACATAAAAAAAATCACTCTTTCGTATCTTACTCCCTAATATTCAAAATTAAATAATTTAATATTTTATTCTAAAAAAAAGAAGTTTATTTACATTCGTGGCATCTATATTCTACTTCTCATCCTTTCACTATATATCAGCTCGGTTGCACTAAATAGCTGTTCACTCGCTACACAATAAAATGTAAAAAATATTCTACAATGTTTCGGTTTCGGCCGTTCGGGCATTTTTTGGCCGAAACTGAAACCGAAACCACTTTTTTGGGCCGAACCGAAACCAAATATTAGGTCGGACACTACTATTTACAGTCAAATGGCGGTATTTACAAACGGCAAAAGTCGTGTTATACGTGTCTTTAAGATATCCATATACATACGTATATGTATGTAGTGTATAGATTTTTTGTTATATAAACTTTTGAGCAATATTATAAAAATCTAATTAGTACAAACGTATTCCGGCAGCTCTGATTAAACTCTGCTTTAACAGCATCAACTCTATCAAAGGTGGCAATGATATCCATATCCACGTTGAATTCACTGGCGAGGGAAGTCACCAAGCAAGCAGGACTGCTCTTGTTGAGCTGATGAGTCCCTATAGAAAGTTACCCAAATGTAAATCATCAATACCTTCAAAAGAAAAGAAAAATAAGGCGGTTCACCGTTAATGTTGCTCTCTCGGCTGTCAGGCAATATTTAAAGTTGCCACACCTGTGCAAAAGCGCACTCGGGATTTCAACATTGGATATATATTTTGGAAGTACGTCATCCAAAAATTAAATATGAAATACTCGTGCATTAATGAAACAACTTTCATTCTGCTGTTCATTACGTTGCCTATAGCATGGTTATGTATATATGTAAAACTGAAATTATTAGGATTATATATAAATGGAAGGAAATAGAAGGTACAGTGAAATTCCTCATAACCGGACACTCACCGTCGCAGTGTTTTTGTCCGGTTATGGGAAATGTCCCCTTATGGGGAAGGGGGCACAAAAAATTAGTTTAAATTGTATCCAAGTGTTTCTCGTTTATTTATTTAATATTTTGTACGAATTTATGAAAATTAAATATTTAATTAATATTTATTACATGTATAGGCAGATACATTTTACAAGTCGTTAACTTTTAGTACTGCTTTGGTTGACAACATTTTCTAATAGTTGATTGTTTTAATTTCAAATGTTCATTTTCAAATAAGAGTGAGATTTGTACTACAGGGTAGTACAGATTAAAAAAAAAGGTTTTGCATTTTTTTGAATTTTTTCCGCTTATGAGAGATTTTTTAATAAAAATGGTTTGAAATAGAACGTCAGGTTATTGGATTGATATTCGTATAGAAAACTTAATGAAATTGCTATGCCTTCAAAATTTGTCCGGCTATTGAAGCTGTCCGGTTATAAGGACTGTCCGTAATGAGAAATTTTACTGTATTTCCTTGATTCTGAAAATATACATTAAATGACTTTCGGTCAAACGATTTTTGAAGCCACATACTTAAAATTATTTTAGGTAAGTCGATAAATTCAATGTAACTTTATAGAAAAATCACACCTGAATTTCCAAGAAAAAATGGTAAGGATGACAATGGCGTACTGGTTCAATCTTTTTATTGATCCGGTAACAGTACTTCTCCAATGCCAGTTATTCTATAAACCTTATTGTGTTTGGAGTGATGTGCGTGTTATACTTTAGATATCATTCGGAGATGCCATTTAACGACCACATACTCAAGGGAGCGGCGTTCTGTGATTAATCCAGAGGGCTGCCGAATAGAAATTCGACCTAATGTAATACTGTATGTATATTTTTCGACTGTGACAGCGAACGGTAAGCTTTTCTCCTCGCCACACTTACATACATAAACACAATGATGCAAGGGCATGAAACCGAAAATTGCTTCAAAATGTCCTGCGGCCCAGATCAAATAGCGGTGCACCATTTAAATGAATTTGTACAAAACCGTTCATACCGTTATGAGAGTAACGGCGGCAACATGTAAGAATTTTTTGTTGCGTGAAACAATTACAAATGTACACACACAGTCACACACGCCATCTATGCAACTGCACGCGGTACGACACAAAGGCGTTTGGCGGACTTTCTCGAGTGCACTTTAGTAGTTGTGAAACGGAAAGTGCAATTTTGTCACAAAGGTGCGTAAGTGCAGCGCTCGTTTATTTATTGGCTGCACAGCACACCGCTTGGCAAAGCCGCAACATCAGCTACAGCGAGAAACGGTTCAGCATCCACTCATATTTAAATTTCATGCCAACAACCAAAACGCTTTTGTGTATGTGTGTGTGTGTGTGTGTGGGCCCAGACATCAGATGATGGAATGACACGCCGGCAAAGGAAATCGTAATCACATGGTGCAACCTGCAATTGCAGGTATCGATTGCAAATTTGAGCCATTTGCATTGGTGTAGCACGCATGCAA
The DNA here is from genome assembly GCA_963668005.1 of Melieria crassipennis. Lineage (NCBI taxonomy): Eukaryota > Metazoa > Arthropoda > Insecta > Diptera > Ulidiidae > Melieria > Melieria crassipennis. Next base: position 60,359,352 of record OY764962.1, read on the forward strand.
ATGGCATCACTGGCTCAACCTGCTGCCGAAACTGCAGAAAGTAAACGCAACGCCCGGCAGGTAATGTGTGGCGGAATGGGTCATCACGCTGATACATACATTTCACATTATGTAACTGTTACATCGATAAAGGAACCGTTTGGCTACAGCCCACTGCCTCAGTCAGATCTACCCAATGACAGAAAACCAAATGTCACTTTGTCATTGACTGCCCCAGTGGGCATACGTGCCGAATTTGAGTGCCCTCCAAGTTAAAGGACTGAGTCCTTATTTCGTTTAATCGATTTTGATTGTTGAGCATTGGCATTGAGAGTGAACTTATTTGTGTCGCTGCTACCATTTCGTCAGTGGCCCCACGCTGCCCTTTGCCGTTGCAAGTATGACCCACAATCGATCTAACAAAACTGTTGGCGACAATTACAATCATAGAACTGCATATGTTGCGAGCTGAGCCGCCAGTCGCCAGCAACCAGCAGCAACCGCCAAAATAGCAGCAGCAGCGGCCGCAATAACAACGGCAGCGGTCATAGCAACAGCAACGGTGGTAGCAACGCTGCCGCAACAATAGCAACGGTGATAATAGCAACTCATAAATTGTTGTGAAATTGGTGGCCAGCAGTGATTGGTACTGTGCAATCAGTGCGCGCGCGTTTGGCTCGTGACTGGTGATGAGTGCGTTGCGCGCGGCCGGGCAGGGGGCCGCTGGGTAATAAGGCAAGCACGCACATGGTGGCGGGCATGTTGCTAGCACCGATCATCGCCGTTAATGCGGTCCGAGCAATGTAAATTATGGAAAATTCACTCCGTGCAATGGAGTTGGGAAGCGATGCACTGATGAATTGGCCTTTTGCCGCTGACTTCAATGATGATGGCGATGTCAGATAGTGATCGCTCATGATGGAACGCTCGAAGCTCTAGCCTAGATTGGGTGCAACTTCCTTGACTTTGGCCAGCAAAAGGCGGCAGCGGCAGCAGTTACAGAAGCAGTAGCTGCCTCGTGCCGAGAGCGAGTAAAACGTCCGAAACCACCAATTTGCTAACACTTCTACTGCTGGACATTACACTGCACCCAGGGGTATGACAAATTTCTTCAATGGCTGCACTGAAACTTTTTACTAAGAGTAAGCTTTTCAGATTGATTTGTATTTTTCGCTTTCCCGACACATGACGTTTGATGTATCTTTCTAATAGTTAATAAATTTCTATTTAAAATGCATTGTAAAGCTCGCTAGATAATTTTTGGCACAGGATTTTATTAAGTTCTGCATATTGTCAGTGTATCTGTTGAAAAGTACGCTTCTACATCTGTTTACTAGTTTCGCTAACCCAGCTATTGGTTGAATGCAGATTACTGCTTAACTTTCGTACGGATTCTGTGTTACGAACATGTTGAACGGTTCTTAGATCATGAATGGCCACTGGCGCTATCATTATTTCTTGTCTCTCTGGATTGTGCGATTCCTACGATCTGCCATCAGCCGAACTGCTGCTGAAGGCTTCGTGTATACAAACATGCAATTTGTGTGGTAATATTGGTGGAAGCACAAAATCCTTTAGCGGGGGTCAAAGATGCAAGAGGACCAATTTCAAAAGTTGCTAAATTTTGCTGTTGAAAATTGTGTGTTCGTGTTCTCTCAGACCGATTTCGCATATGTGAACCAGATGTGTATTGAACACATTTACAGCAAGTATTATATGCAGTCATTAGGTATTCTGAATGTATCAGAGAATGTCTCGTGGGGTCAACTTACTATATGCAATCATATGTATTATATGGCAAACAAAGACGAGAAAGAAGAACTTTTCTTTGAGGACTACCCTCTCAGTAAAAAATGAAAACATGTCGAGAGGAAAATAATTCCCCAAGGAAACCTTCGATTCACCGTATTGAATCTGTACAGAACCGAACAGAATCTGTACAGAGCAAAACCATAGTCCCATCATCGGGATATCGTATAAATTATTATTTACACATTCATATATTTAAATAATCACCACCAATTGTAAACCTACATACAAACATGTAGGGAAATATTCATATTTATTTAATTTACAATTTTGAACCCGTTACTATAAATGGATGTAAGTGCTACTCGTATAGGTGTACTGTGTCATGTGCATGTAAATGTTGTATACAATTCTGAGCACACACATACACACATCTTGCTAAGTGCATGGCCGTTACATTGTGTATGGTTGTTGTATTAAATTAGACGCACCTTCAGCACTTGGGATTGTGCCGGCTTGCCGTAAGGTGTGTCGCATTTCATAATTCATCAACAATGCAAAAGGCGGACAAAGCCAGTTGGCTGACATCTCCAAAATGTTACACCGATCGTATTGTTGTGTTCGTTGAGTTTGTGATGTGGTTATTCAATCAGCTGATTTAATCTATGTTTGTTTTTGCTGCAGATCTTAACTAATTCAACGGGCGAAATTTTCCACGATTTTTTCACTATCAAATCCATAGCAATCGCTAATATTCATTGAGGTTAAAATAATTGACGTCAACTTAATGATGATCTTAAACTATGTAATAAACATTGCTCTGATCTAGCAAACATCTGAACAATGGCGTTAGATATAAAAATGTGTATGAGAAAACATAACAAATCCTTTCTATTACTGTACTTGTTGCGAAACCTACTTTAAATGGAACTGTAAGTCACTGCAGTTAATCACTAAATTATTAAAAACGCAACGATGCACGAATACAAATCTACCACGCGAAATTATCCCATATGCAACCCACTATTACTTCAGATCTGGGTTGCATTCTCGAATTATCCAATAGACAACTATAAACCAGCCTTCGAACGAATCCAACTGAAGTTGTAAACCACCCAAAAGAATTTGTAGTGCACAAAAATATATGTACGTATTTTGCAAAATATGATTTCACAGAGAAATAAGTTGACAGAGCAAATAAGTTCCCTCTAAATCCCTCCGCTTATATCATCATAGCTAAAGCTAAGCTGGCGGCCAGCCAGCTCGAGTGGACCTTGCGAGTATTCAACAGGAATCAGTATGGATACGTTTCCATTGAGCTGGAGTGTGAGCGCCTTTACTCAATGAAATCTCAAGAACAACGCCTATCCCTGCACCGAAACGCCAACCGACGACACATTAACCACATATTTGCATATAGTAAGCGCAGAACAATTATTGTTCACCTCCACTACCGACGCGCCCGGACACACCTTCTTACGTCGGCGACGCAGCGCGCTTCTATCGCCAGCAAGACACTCGCAATCGCACCCTTACGTCCATCTCGTCAGCACGCTCCGGCACACCGCGCCATACACGGTAACTCCCAGCAGAGCGAGCGCGGTACGATCTGCGCGTGCTGTATGACTACTCCAGATCAATGAATATTAAATGAGTTGAACTGCTGATGTACGTGCACGATACGGTTGGGGCCGAATCAAACTGGCGTAGGTTGACGCAATTTACTTGCAACGCCACGGCGAAATCGAGGTGTTGTTGCTGTTTGCTGTTGTTTCCATGTATCCACGACCCATCCCATCCCGTACCATCCCATTCCGGCACATACACTCCCAATTGCAACGAATTCGAGCACATACGCGTAAAAATAGTGAGCCGTCTGAATGACCAGACCGATCAGTGCCGCACGATCTCATAAATCGTCACGTGACAAACAGCGCAGCACTCACTCTGACGAAGATTATGAGCAGAAACTGATCGGCACTAATATAAGCATATATTGTGGCACATTTTAATTTGATGGCACTGGAACTTGTCTCATGCGTGCCTTGACTTGGCATGCAACAATTGGCTTGTTGACCACTCGGACAATTGAACTGCTTGATAAATTGCTGTGGCACTAAGTATTTTTGCGCAGGCATAAGAACAAACTGAGGGACATTTGTAAATTTTGACAGACTCCAGACTAAAAATGTGCCAAGGTGTTTCACACCATTGAGGGAGTTCTTCATCATTTCAGTGGCAGCTTCAATTATGAAAAATGTACAGCGAGAAGAAGCAGTGAAAACGAGCAGCTGCCACGCTGAGTGCACCGCAAGTCAGCGTTGCGCATTTCGTGGCTGAGTCGCTGGGTATCTGATCGAATTGAAGCCAATTTTTGGCGAAAAATATTTTAAAAGTGTGGTGGCCACACCATCACATAAACATATATGCATACCAAATGATATGAGCGCAAATCGGCGCAGCATGAGTTGCTCTTTCGTTTCATCAACGCTGCACGAAGAAAATCTCTCCAGATCGAATTTATCGGCTGGCCATTGCACAATTCCCTACAGAGTGACGCAGCACTTCTAAACGGTCTGCTCAAATGCATCCATTCAGTGATAATGGATCGATGACTGCTGTGTTGACACAGTTCAGCTGATGGATGAGCACCGGACCGCAACGATTCATGGACTTGAAATTGGGATATTGCTGCACGAATCCGAATTTCTTCTCTCATGTCTTATCCTATTTACAGACACACTTTCATGGGCATACGAAGGTATATTTTGGCTCGTATCTTGTGTTTTCGTACACTGTAGCATAATGTGGTTTAAAAAGTGTTGAATCGAGTCGCGAGCACGTATCGCCATTTAATGACATTACCGCCAATATTAACCTTGGCCTCACGTTTACAGCGGTGACTAATTTTGGCGCATAAACCGTTGCATTCAATACCTGAATGAATGAATAATGGTCACTCGGTGTGCCACAGACGCAGATGCAGACGCAGTCGCGGCCGCAAACTTTAGCTTTTTCGAGCCGCAGACAATGCAGCCCGACGACGACGCGCGCTCCGCATTCAGTGCGGTCGTACAACCACAGGAAGGCTGTGTGGTCGTCAGACATTCGCTCATCGCTCCGACAGATTCTTCTGTGCCATTGAAACTATGAATGGAAGCCGACAAATGCTGCGCTGGCATTGCGTGGGCTAGTTTTCGTACCAAGGTCTTTGAGTTTCCTCAGCGCCAGCTGCTGCTAGCATTTTACACCGCCACGACAACACTGCCAAGTCGTAATTTCATTGTCTCGTTTGGGGGCAGCTGAAGCCCCAGTGTCCAAGTGTAACCGAGTGAAAGACCAGTTTTTTTTACAATGTTAAAGTCCGAATGTGCAAAGTCTTCCTAATCATTGCTGCTGCTTCACACTGACAGAATGTCGGAGCGGTGGTGGTGGGTGGCGCACATGCTCGGCATAATTTTAAACTTGTTGCCAAGTCCCGTGCGTGCTCACATTCGAACAACTGCCATGAGTATGTGTGCGGTTGACGGTCACTTGTCCCTTCGAAAGGTAAACAACAAAACCCGCTTTGTAATTTTTATGCGACTGATGTCTTATCTGCTAATGGGGATGAAGTTGAAACCACAAACTTTTTACTTACAGCGGTGAACTTTCTTCCTTTTTCTTTTTGTCTTTTTCACAGCGCCGATAATGATAAATGTGCGGGCATTACTTGAATTCAATTTCGCTTTTAGTCGAAACTTGACGAGAGCCGGTCCTAATCAGTGATTGCACCGGTTCACATCGCAGCCTGCAGAGAACGCTCGACTGTTTCGGGCGATTCTCTCAACAACGCCCAACGCTTTTCTCGCATACCAACACACTGTTTTGACAGATTGTGCTATCAATTCCATTTGTTAGATTGTCCTCTGGTTATGAATTAAATCTCAAACGAAGCCACACCTGCTCGCTCAGTTTTTGAAAAATGTTGGGGAAGGAATATCTGAACGCCTGTTTATTAACCTTCCTGATGTGCTAAACGCTGTGGAGTTCTACAGGCAGCCGACAAACTTTTGGTGTGGATATATGCAACTGAAGAGATTTCCCCCCACGATTATCAAATCAAAGGGACGTGTTGCTCTGCTGGTTTTAATGACTTGGCGGCACACATTCACGGCTTGTTGCTGTTTTGATTTTCGTCAAAAATTTTTGCTCAATTATGCCGCCTTTCATTTTAACTGTTTTGGTATTAAAGTGAAATCGAAAAGCCACGACATGATTACTCCGAATTATTAATCAGCGCCTGAGTGTGTGTGTTACCCCTTCGACAATTTGGGCAAAACAGTAGGTAACAGCAAGGGAAAAGCGACTGGCAATTATTGTGGGATGTATGGATGGCTGACTGGCTGGTTGGATGTAGCAACAATTCCGCGCTCGCGAAAGTGAGAAATGTTCCAATTATGTTGATGACACCTCAGCGTACGCGGCGCGGTGGCAGTGTCAAAACAGCAGGCAAGACCGTGCCTACATCTACTTCAACACTTCAGCGCACCGCCGCCGCACGGCCCAACTCTACCACGACTCGGTTGGCAGCGGGAGCAGAATTTGTCACGTGCACGATCGACGAATATGTCGCTGCGATGGCAATCGTGCTCACAATCAGATGAATTCGTGATTTTGCCAAAATTTGGAAGTGTCTAGTCGCAGCAGCGCAGGCTTTCCGGCCGAGGTACACCTTTCATTTCTATCTTATTGCTGCGACCGGGAGCTGCAGCGCGGCTCAATTAAAACCAACATTGCAAAATTGAATATTGGCAGAACAGGAGTATGGACAGTGGTCGCGTCGGATCGGCGATGAGTGCAGCACTCGTGCCACGATTTCAGCTTACGCTGCGCAGAATCTTGAGTAAATTGTAGCTGTTTTGTGCCGTTTGTTGACTCTGTCACCAACGGCTAAAATGTAACGCTCTTTGCTTCCCACGCACATGGACTCACCGCTGAACGTGTGCAGTGCGCAGCGCGCTCGTACAGCAAATGTGGCATGTGATTTTCCAACTGTTTCCACGCTTGCTGCCCACAAAATGACAAATACTGCGCCGATTATTATCTGAAAAGGCACTCAGGCCGTACTCGCATTCGCATTGTCGCGGTGGCTGTTGCTGTTGGTGTTGGTGCTGCTGTTGTTGTTGCAGTTACTGTTGCCGTTGTCTGCTACTGCGCGCTCGCACTGCAACTTAGAAACTTGCCGCGCAAAAAGCGAGTGAAAACCGTCGTTATGCTTTGTACACTTGCGCATACGAGTACATGCTCGAGCGATAAGTGGCAAATTAAAGTCCAAGTGCGAATAAATCTTTAAAGTCAAATTATTTCTTCAAAAGAAGAAACAAACCGTTTTCTCTGCGACGATTAAAGCAACTACCCAACGCCTATGATTAGAAATTGCTGAAGTGAACGACGAATACACACGAAAACGCACCGCCCTTACACGTAAAGTATGTATGTACATACAATATGTATGTATACTTATATGCATGCGCACATATTTGTAAGAGCAGTGTACACTGTACAGATCCACAGTTTAATTAGAAGTTTATCAGATGAAACTTTGAAATAGTTCCGCACAAGAATCGTTGTGTAGCTTACATTTCTTAGCGGAGTCCAGTCAAAGGCGCCACCAAAAATAAAGGCCGCCGGATGGCCCCACACGCATACTTACATATTGCATTTATTTGTATCGAAATTTGGCTACTTATCAAAATTTGCTAAACTGTTATTACCAACTGAGTGAGACCAATACCTATTACTAAGAACTTTATGGTCAGCATTTACAGTTCCGGAAAGATTACTGCGAGTGGCCGCTCACTTCCCGGACGTTGCGTTGGGCGCAGCCATCGGGCCACCTCAACTGCTAGAAAAGTAGAGCCACGCGGGTAAGTGTGTTTGACAATCTTCGCTTGTATGCTTGAGCTCAGCCGCTAAATGTCATTAAACGAAATCATTGTCCGCGACGACTGCTCGTGCTGACAATCATGCCTCAAAATCAACGCAGCTCAGTCAATGGACACAGTGGTCGCAAAACGGTGTTGCTGGCGCTGCGGCGGCGTGCGGCTGACACTGGTATGGTCACAAAATCAACAGCGGAAAGTCGACTGGCTCGTTGTTGAATCGGTTTGCAATGCTCTTCGCCAGCGCACGATCGAGTAAGATATCTGAATGTGAGTGCGACATTATTACTCGAGTAATTTTCTTGTGATTTGAACGCATTTACTTGCCTAATTTTAAGGCAGCACTTATGTTGATGCGGTCTGAATAACCACAATTGACTTCAGGTTAAACCCATTTCACGCGAGCGCATCGTTACGGGAGCGGCGACAACAACGCTTTCATTTCGGGGACAGCTCACCGCCCATAACCAAGGCACCGCCTGAATGCATTCATACTTACCAGCATGCACACCCTGGCGGCACCTCGATCGCGCTTCTGTTTTGATGCGTCATCGCCTCTGGGCACCTTAGCAGTCAAGTGGTAAAGCTATTCCATGACAGCATTTGATCACAAATAGCGCCGATTATAATAATTAACATTCTTTGACTAGCCGAAGAAGCAAATGTTGTGGAGCTTCGCTAATGTTGCAGATATTTCGGCGGCTTCTCGGGAGGCATATGGAAATAGCCATCGATCGAGATAGTTAGATCATTCCATAAACATCAACATACGTGTGGACTTAGAAGTGCCACTGAAAACTGAATTTTGAAATTGCTGGGCGATGACGAACAGTAGGGCGATGACCTCATCCACGCTTCTTGTCGCTGGATAGCTCAGCCACATTTGCAGATATTAAAGACAAATTAATGGGAATTGAAGTTTTTCTTTAATATAATCAAATATATAAACTCACCGATCCAGCCGTTTTCCTTCCGAGAAGTACAACTAATGCGTCTTATAAGCATACACACACATACATTTATAAATGTGTTTTTTGGCTGCATTTGCAGTAACGGTTAGTTGCAATACCGAATTTAAAACTGGAATTAATTTAATAATCGAACAATTTCATTGATTAATGCGTCGTAATTAGAGGCGTTTGTTATAAGTGTAATATTTCTTCTCTGCCAAATGGAGCACCAAGTGCTGCAAACACTGCGTGAGTGGCCGATCGTGGCCAGACAATCGTGTGCCACGTCCCATTCCATCCAACCCGAAACAGGTTCAACGGTGGATTCATTCAATTCTGCTGCGTGGCTTGGCCTCGTCTAGTTAGTTCCGGCCGACCGCAACGTGCACTCGCGGCCGGCAGTCATATTGTACGAGTCTACGGGCAACATGAATGAATTTCTGTCTGCAACACGAATTTGTACGAATAGAATAAACAAAAGTAAATCATGGAAAGCGTGTTAACTTCGACTCTGAGTACTCTAATAGCCGGTCGTAATGTTATTTCTGCTGTAATTATATGGTTACATCGCTTGCGTCTGAGTTTATGCGGCCACGAAGTGTTCCGACAGATGAGCACACGGAAAGTGCCGCAACGCTTCGATTTTATTGAATAATGTGTGAAAATTCAATTCACATTCTGCAAAATGCCTTCAACAATGAAGGCTTTTGGTCTCTGCACATTTACTCAATAGCTGTAAGAATTTGTGGTAAATGCGAAGACTACTTTTACAAAATTTGAATGGTAGATATAAATATATATGTAAGTATGTTCATACTTTTATTCAGATACAGATTTAAGTAAATAAGCAGCGTGATCAGACCAGACCAGAACCAATCTGTCTGTGGCTAGGGAGACAACGTTCTAAAATTACTCTAAGAAATGGCAATCGGGGTTTTACTTTAATGGTGCTCACTTGTAAAAAGTTTTTTAATACAAATGAGTGCTTGTTTATTTTCGAGACAACGTTTGCCACTTGATTTGGCATTATTACTTAGCATCGCAACTTTTTTAATGGTTAAGGCCATCAGCCTTGAAAAACAGAAAGTACACATATACAGATGTAATCAATGCAACGAACGTTTTGCTGGTTATGGAAAAGCCAAAGCTCCTTCAAATGCGTGAAATGTTTTAACGAAAATCGGATAAAGACCCACGGAGCGCTGCCAAGACCTTGTAATGAGAGTTTTATCTGAACCTCAGCAGTAATGGGTGCCCAAGTTTCTGCTAAGACAAAGGCAGTTGTTAGTGTGAGTGCACAACCAGAGCACAAAATGTGGCTACTAATCTTGTCACACTTTATTCCCATCCATTCATGTGCAATATTTGGATATGTTTAGTTTTACAATGAATGCAAGTTTTGCAAGTACGTAAGACAAATTCCAGCTTTTTCTGTGGTGTCTTAGGCGAAATCACACTTGCGGTGGATAATTTCGCTGAGAACGAATTGACGGTCTGCACCGTCGCGCCACAGTATAAGTTGCGGCCATATGGAAAGGCCAACGACAAAACTGAAGCACGTTTTTCGGTTGTAACCCAGTTGAGCGCTGCCCTCGCTGCCCTCACTACACTGACATTTGCTGGAAAGCAGCAGCGGACGGCTGCTCATGCCGTCTTCCAGTGGTCACTGGCATGGTTTATGTATTGCAGATGGGGTCAATGAATGGTCTGCATTTTATTACGTAATACTGCCTGGCACTGCCGCCAGCAGAGTGCCCGCAAAGGTCGCAACCAAATCACGAAATAATTGTTAGCTACAACAAATTCAGTGATCAGCTGCCGATCAACGTGGAGCTAATTCGCGGTTCAGCAAATATTCTTAGCGGGGGAGCAGACGGTGGGCTACTGCATAGCTGCGGAAGATGATGCACGGTAGGAGTGTCGTGAAAACGCTCTCGGCACAAAGACAAAAGACCTCAGTCACTACACGCAAAAGAGCGAACCAAATGTCAGTAAAACGAGTCCAGCCCGAAAATTCGTAAAGCTATCCAGAAGTTGCGGTCTCAGGCCCCAGCGTTCGAGAGCGACATTCCTATTTGTCCATGTTTAAATGTAAGTAAAATTGATCGCCATTTGTTGCTTGTAATATGCAAATGTGAAACCTGGAGCGATTCGCTTACGGCTTGCTCACGGCCAGTCGCGGCGTGCTGACAACCGTACAATAATCAAAACAAGATTTACACGGATATTACAAGGAAGCTACACAAAGGCGCATCGATTACGTGGTCACACTCGTTCAACAGCCGTAAATGCTTTACAACTGTACCCCAATTATGCGCGGCACTTCGTAGTGGCTGCGGTAGCAGCAGCGGCAGAGGCAGCGTCTCAGCTGTAAATTCTAGATACAGCTTTGGCCAAACTGAGTTCGATTGAATTGAATTGGATTGGATCGGACTGTGATCCGAAGCAGGCGCTCGCCGCACCGGTCTGTGAATATTTGGCAAATTGTAGTTATAAGCGCGTCGGCAGTCATAATTCACACAAAACGACACAGGCTTGGAATGTGCATACGTACGTATTCGTCGAGAAAATGCAAATGTGTCAATAGCTTCATCTGGACATTTATTGCACGATGAAGCCGCGTCGTCGTCCGCCCACCTCACCCCTCCTTCTGCCTTCGGCACAGTGCTCGTATATCGGAACTTTGGCCCGGCTGCGGCGGAGCGCTCGATGTCGCGCACTGCGCACCGCGTACGGGCTGCTGGCGTGGCGCAAGTGCACGCCGCATGTGCCAGAACGAGTATGCCGCATGCTGTAAACTCGTGAGCAAACATTTTGACAATCCTAAGGACTCGGCACTCTTCACTCACCGGTGCGCGGGCAGTGAAGGCATGTGGCGGCAGTAGCGTCAGCAGCATCAGCAATAATTGTGAAACTGATTTGGTGTCGCTTTTTTGTGTTATTTGTGCTCGTTTCGTTGTTAGCTATTCGCGCTTTGTTTTTGCCCTTGTTGTTGTTGTTTTCCCGTTTGACATGGAGGCATGCACCGCAACAAAAGAGAGTGGATTTTGGCCCCGTGCAACGGTGACTGGCAGGAATCCTTCGCTTCTCCTTTACCGCTTCGAGTGGAATGTTAATCATTCATTCTGCTAGTCTATTTTAGCGTTTTACCTATTTTACCTTGGAACTGCCGTTGCGCTGCCCCCGTCGGCGCAACAACCGCACCACATTCACATCCACCTCCAACAGTAACCCCGACAACAGCCGCAACAACAACAACAAATGTGTACATAAATCTAGCGCGCATCTGTGCTCGAGCGGGCGAACGCGAGTGGGGAACGAACACTCGTTTCCAAGTCTGGCTGCCGCTAAACGCTCGAGCATGTAGTCATGATTATGCCGTTTAGTTGCACGGCCTCCACTGAATTCATCACTTCATTTTGGACACACAGCAGCACTGGCGCTGGCGCTAGCGCTAGCACCACTGTCCCTCAAATGGAAGACGAAGGTAAGGCAGTGGGATGGCACGGGATGGGTCCGCGGCGATCGCGACTTTATTACGAACGCAAGGCTGCATTTGAAGAAGATGCATACTCGTACGGCGGCGGCCATGTAGCTTACTCGTACAATTCCACAATTCACAACGCGAACATCTCGACATGAACACAATCTTTAATGATCGTGAGTAATTTACAAACATGTGGTCGTAGCCCGTTGCTGCCAATGCTGCCGTTTTGCTGACACAGCTGACAAATGCGTTGCTGCTCTCGCATCAGAAACCGATTTCGGCTTCCAAGTACCCAATGCTGAAAATCCACACAAAAAATGTGTATCATCCGCTCAAAGATGAATTGCTTTGGCCCGAGTAAATGTTTGGCATAAACCGATGTTAAAGCCCAACGATTTCGTTTTGTATTTATTGTGATTGCTGGATGAGCAACGTGTTGCATCAGTAACGATATTTTCGCTACATGCAATTATGCAAGACGGAAAGATCTCATGTTCGTGTATGATGGTGAATGTGCATGTGTTGTTGCGAGCAAAGTGGCCGCAAAATGAGTTCCCTTTGAATGTCCAACAAGGGAAGGGGACAAAATTGTTTGTGTTTCGTGAGGTAATGGCTTCAAGTTCTGACCAATCCTCAGGCCCGTTCCCTCAACGCGTGAAATGATTTTCCGCAAAGAAGCTTCCAATCCACCGTTTGAATCAGAGACACGCACAACATCAATAGATGTGCATCCAAACCGCCAGTCTTCACACGCTTTTGGCTCCTTCGCAAAATTGTTGTTCTTGTTGTTACAAAGCGATAACGTGCAAATCCTTCTATAGGTCACAGCTGCGGTAAGGAGAGCGTTTACAGATCTACGACCCGCTCGTCTGTCGAAACGATCGCAACGTGCAAAGCAGTGTGTTTCGTTGCCCGATGACGGCGCTCTGGTGAGTGCTGTGCCTACCAGTACCGGAATTGGCAAGGGGCTTGCCGCACATTTGATTATTGTGCACGCGCCACCTACACACCGTGTCATGGGTAACAACCGCAGATAACAACCGCTGTCTGTCCGATTCGACTGCCAAGCGTTTGATGACTAACAAACAACCAGTTAATTGGCTTCTTCCCAAACAATAACAATGCCAGAATCGGTGTGGGTACGAGTGCGAAGGCTTCAAAGACATACTCACAATAGACACAGTGAAGTAACTCGTGATTGTTGCAGCATCAAATCGTCAACACAACTAATCGTCAATATGATACTCGTACAAACGAAAAATCGATCGGGCTTATTGAGAGTGAGAGAGAGAGAAAGCACTCTAAAAAATGTGTGTAGTCTTAAATATCACTCTTGTCTTTTGTACAAAATAATAATTTAATAATTGCTGACGGCCACTTGATGAAGCCACACGCCCACAACACCGTAGGATGAAGTAAATGAAAAATTGGCGTATGGAAACGGATTTTTTAGATTCATAAGATTTTTCATGATTTTTTTGATAATTGGGGAAGTTATGGTCACTTGTACAAATTTAGTTAAAACAAGTGGGACCTGGGTTTCACTACTAATTTTCACCTTGCAGCGTAACCACGCCAGTTCTTTATTCGACTTCAATTTTTTCCATTTTCAAATTAAGGATATTATTAAGGATATATTAAGGGTATACATCTGATTTTTGGAAAAAAATTTCAATAAAAGAAATATTTGTATTTTGTACAGTACTGTAATCCGGTATTGTTGCACTAGATTTCACTTCATTAGATTCAACTTCTAGTCCTACTACTACTTTATCTTCCGCAACCACCACTTAATGCATAGACGAATGACAGGTATAGAAAAATGAAAGCTCCTGGTGATTTGGATCACAAAATTTTGTACTTATCTATAAAGACCTTCTAAGCGTTGCAATACAGGCACCAACATAAAAATTACTTCTAGTTCAGTATGGGGCAGTTCCAGTATAGGGTCTATAACATAGCTGGTTTTGCTCACCGGTTAGGTTAATTCCCCGTTAATTTGACCCAACCTATCATAAGTGCGATTTTCAGTCAGTAACCCGAATCCACTTTAAATTTTAGCTATTCGTAATTATTTCTTTTCGGTTTTACAACTAAAACGGGATTACACGGCGGACATTCCTAGTCCGTTGCTGGCGACGACATAGTTTGTGGCTATGACAGTGGTATAACACGACCATTTCTTTGTGGTGTATTTGTCTAAATGCCATCATGAGCTTTAAGGTAGTCGCATCGACTTGGTCGTTTTCATTTCCAACTGCATCACGTTTCCAGCCACCTGAGATTTTGACTTTTGATTAGACGGTGAAAAAATCTAAAGCGCAACATTTCTTTGTACGAGCATAGCCGAAACTGAAGAGAATACTAGCTAGCCCGCTACTACGGTGCCTTCATCGTCACCGTCACCGTCCTCGTCGCCACCTTCGGTGCTGCAACCAGACACATGGGAACTGAAGTAGACTAAGCCGGAGAGGCGTTTGACTGAGGTATTCGCTTTCGTATTCGTGAACTATGCCCATTAGGCTACTGGCCAAGCTGCCAAAAAGGGACAGTGACAACGACTGCACAATGAAGCAGCCGCGACTGCTGCGCTTGGCCGTTACCGTTGCGGTTTCAGTGAGCGCGGTTCATTCAATTTGAACTTTTTAGTGCCCGTTCACAGGCGCCCTAATATTGTATTTCTTTAGCCAGCCACTCGGTGTGGAAACCACCCATCTTACGTGGCTGCTGCCATTTAAATATCACCTCGGCAGCGGTCGGTCAGTTGCAGCAGTCAGTCAGTGTACAGAAGAAGCAGTGCAGCGATGCCATTAATGCCGCGCTGACAAGAAAAAGTCCACTTCATGTCCGCGAGTCGGTATTGCACAAGAGTTCACTTCAGTGGCGTCCCCAGGATTTCGGGAAGGGGGGGGGGGGGGATATGCCAAAAAATCCAGTTTAACGCAATTTTTATACTTTCATCTTTACGTATTATTTTTAATACATGTTGCATAAAATTGTACATATGTATGTACAGACATACATGTATATGTACACATATATATATATACCCAGCAAACCAAACGATATTGAAACGATATAGAAACGATATCGTTAAAGCGAGAATTTTTCTCGTTTTCGAGTCTTGCTAAAGTGTCTAAAATGATATCGAGAACGAGAAAAATTACACTATCGTAACGATATCGAGAATTTCGAAAATCTCGATATCGTTGCGTTACTGAAATTTTCTTATCCGAGATATCGTAACGATGTCGAGATTTTCGAAATTCTCGATATCGTTACGATAGTGTAATTTTTCTTGTTCTCAATAGCATTTTGGATACCATAACGAAAACTTATTTTCCTTCTGAAAATTGAAATAAAACGCATACTTGACAGTACTGTCACATGGCCAGTTCATTATTCAAATCAAATAACGATTATAAGTACAACACAACAACTCTCAAACTCGGTTTTGAATGCGCGCACGTTCACGTAATGACAACTTTTCGTTTGACAAAAAAATATTTAATTTCATTTGAAAATTTTCAAATTCTTCAAATCAAAAAATGCAAGCATTATCGAGATTATTTCGAGAAACTGTCGCTAAAAATTTATATCGAGAAATTGTTTGCAGGGTATGTATATGTATGTATATGTATACAATTGCTAACATAAAATTCTTAAAGCGAAAAATTCAAGGTACAAGTATTTTTAAGTAATAGTTCCCAACTAAAAAATTCAAGTTTGCTTTAAGTTAGAACATTCTGAAAACTCCTTCTAATAGAATTACGGAAAACTCAAAAGACTTATTTTAAAAAGCATAAAACATGTATCGGAATTTTTTTCAAATTTCAACAGCTGATGCAGGATTGGCATGAAGCCTGCGTTTGACTACTACTTTAAATAGTCGATACTTTTGGGAACACTGAACATACAACTATTCTGCGAGAACAAATGCAATACTGATTTTTTTATTCATTTATTCTTAACCCTTCTGCGGGCATCCGATTCTGACCATACCATTTTGACCTTTGGATGCACTTTAGTAATTTTTGTGGTTAAGCTATCGAGATCATATTTCATGATATCCTCAACTGATCCTTTCTAAGCACAAAAACCAAAACCATGGCCTGGCCACACCATGGTGTATTTTCATAGAAATTTGGCAGTTAAAATTTTGTTTGTTATTTCCCACATAATTATTGTCGGAATGGCTTAAAAATATTTGTTCAGCCCTTTACGGAGCATAGGGCTTCAACTAGGCTTTTCCATTTGACTCGATTTGAAACACCTTTTTCGTGCCATCCCATGTAATGGTGACATAAGTAAGTTGGCGCAAAATTTACCTGGTTCAAGTGTTTTTTGATCGCCTTGGCTTTTATTTTTTTTTGGTTTAGCAAATTATAATTTTTGGTGGAAAATAAAGTCGGAACATATTCAAATTTAACATTTATCCATTCATAGTTATGTCCGTGTTTTGGTGCCAATTCAGTTACATTCCTGAAGTGAAGATAGTATTTGTGGTCCTTTTGTGTCTGGTTTCTTATCAATTCGATTAGGTGTTTTCTGTGGCAGAGATGGAAAGAAGACAATGCTATTTTAAGGATCAGGTGGACATAGTTTTTGAACTTCGACGCTGGAGTAAATCAGAGACGACAATTTCTCTGAAAAAATTGGTTATAATAACGGTGCTGACAATTTCAGGCTTTCATTTGGCGCTGAACAAAACGAAGCTTCAGTTCAGCATGAACAATAACATGTTCTGCATATTTTTCTTTGGCAAAGCAGTTCAGAATTGTTACCAAGTAACAGTGCAAGGAATCGAGAGTCAGTCATGATATTGCATTATATTGTTGCAATAATTGCATTGGTTAAGCATTTGAAGCAAATCCATAAAAAAAGTATTTTACATTTATAAATTTTTTTATTCTTTTTTTGCTTTACTGTCTTATTTTTTGAATTTCAAAATTAATTCATTGAAGTTGAAGCTCGCTATTTACTTAATTATTCAAGTATATTTTTACCGTTTTACGTAAATAAAATGTAGGCAAGCAAAAGAAATCATTGTGTTCACACTTTCTGTTTTTTTTATATCCTTAACTACAATCCTAGACTATCCTCTTGTTTACACCATGGTCCGGATCATGGGATGTTGAACCATTAGGTTTTAAGTGGGTACTCACAGAAAAGATAAAGCAAATAATAAAAATTGTTCACAATTCTATATTGTTACATCAAATTGTATAAATGAATTTATCCACCAAGGGGGGGATCCATCCCCCTAATCCCCCCCCCCTGGGGACGCCACTGGTTCACTTGCATCGCAGTCTTAGCCACGGCCAAGTGGTCGCCTCCAGCTTCCTCTCGCTTAGCCCGCGCCCGGCGCTGCCTCTAATCTGCCGCTACCGTTGCCACAGTCGATTTGCATTTCGAATACAAGATACACATGTTCGGAAGTCAGCGCTGCGAACAATAAGCAGCAGCGAACTTATAATGTGGCTGGTGTTGAGGTTGCCGACGTTGCCAGCGCCTCAGTCGGGCAAATCCACTCCTTAAAACCATTTGGAATTGCGCTGCTTCGCATATCGCACAATGGGCTGCTGCCGAAAAACGCTTGCGAAAATTTTACATTTCGCGCTCAGACACCACCAACAACATAAAAAACTACAATAACCAAAACTTGACCACTAGTAAATAAAAGATTTGACAATTGAGTTTGAGAGATTTGGCGAACTAATATAGAATTTCAGTCATAGTCCCACTGTGCGCGGCAGCTCATTTGCAGAGGCCATCTTACGACTGGAGCTCGTCGTGCTGGCGCATCTGTAGGACGCGATTGATATGTGGTGCTGAGCGACACGCTAATACCGTTGACCCGCTGCAAATGTTACATACTTTGGGCACCTTGTGCACAAAAGGCCTTTCAACACTCCTCCACTTGTTACTGTCGTTCAATTCATTTCGGCGCTACAACAAGTCCGTTCGTTCACTCTTCGTGGCCCAACGTGAGCGCAGGCCGTGCGGCAGATGCGCTCAATGCTAAGTACGCGCTTGAGCGAAAGATGTAAAGTGTTGACCGGTTTCCTACACTTTGGTGTAGACAATAAAACAATGAGGTCGGTAGACGGACAAGGAACTTGTAGATTTAGAAAAAATGTTTGCTTTCATTTTCAAAGGCACCGAGATAGTTTTATGTTGTTAGTTAAATTCCAATTCATCAACGTAAATAATTGAATAAAAGGAGTAGAGTCCGACCGATACCAAAGGAAGGGCGAGTTTAGCCGATGCTGATTAATCGGCCGAAAGGGCGAAAATCGGCCGATGTCGATGCCGATTACAAAAACAAATACAAAAAACACAGTCTATTTTATAAAATAACAAAAGGAACTATTACATATTGTTTGTAATATTAATCAAAAAATAACAAAACAACGAGAAAAGAAATAATTAAAAACTAAATAAAATAACAAGAAAATTAAGAATTCTAATACATTAACATGTATTAAAAAATTATAATATAATACATATGTACTACTGTGTACAAGGAATACCCGGAATTTGTTTATAATTAAAAAAATCTTTATTTATTCTTCCAAATCAATTTCATCGCCTTCAAAGTAGTCCCCCCCCGATGCAATGCACTTATGCCAACGGACTTTCCAATCTTCCAAATAGTCACCTTCCGGTATGGCCTTCAATGCGCGCGCCGATTCACGTTGAATCTCTTCAATCGATTCAAAACGGTGTCCTCGAAGTGGTCTTTTGAGTTTGGAGAATAGCCAGAAGTCACAAGGAGCTAAATCAGGCGAATACGGTGGCTGTGGAACGATATGAGTTTCATTTTTGGCGAAATGCTCACGAAGAACCAATGCCGTGTGAGATGGTGCATTATCGTGATGCAAAAACCAAGAGTTGTCTCTCCATAAATCCGGCCTCTTTTTGCGAATAGCTTCACGCAAACGACGCATAACGCTCAAGTAATATTCCTTGTTGACAGTTTGGCCCGGCGGAAGGAACTCATAATGCACAACACCACGATAATCGAAGAAAACTGTCAACATGACCTTGATTTTTGAGCGACTTTGGCGCGGGTGTTTCGGCCTTGCCTCACCTTTGGCACGATATTCGCTCGATTGGTCGGCTGTTTCCGTGTCGTAAGCATAGATCTAGTGTCCGACCGAATATTCGGTTTCGGTTTCGGCCCAAATAAGTGGTTTCGGTTTCGGTTTCGGTTTCAGTTTCGGCCAAAAAATGGCCGAAACCGAAACTTTCTAGAATATTTTTTACATTTTATTGTGTAGCAGATATATAGTAAAAGGAGGAGTAATTTAGATGCCTTTAGACCTGGTAAGTCCACCATCGACCAGATATTCACTCTACGCCAAATCCTGGAGAAGACCCATGAGAACCAAATCGATACACACCATCTCTTCATCGATTACAAGGCAGCATTCGATAGCCCGATAAGGGATCGCCTATATGCCGCATTGTCTGAACTTGGTATCCCTGCAAAGCTCGTTAGACTTTGCAGAGCGACGTTGAGCAATACGCGCAGCTCCGTCAAGGTTGGAAGTGACCTCTCCGACCCCTTTAATACCGTTCGAGGTTTCAGACAGGGCGATCCTTTGTCCTGCGACCTCTTCAACTTCACCATGGAGAGTGTTCTGCGCAAGGCCGGTGTACATCGTAATGGCACAATCTTCAACAAAAGTGTCCAGCTCCTTGCCTACGCTGATGACATTGATGTCATCGGGCGTAACAAGCGAGATGTCACCGCTGCATTTGCTGCTATCGAAAGAGAATCTGCCAAAATGGGTCTGGTGGTAAATGAGGGCAAGACGAAGTATATGCTGTCTACACGCAGGGACTCGCAGCGGCTAGGGTCTCACGTCGAGGCCGACAGGTATACCTTTGAAGTTGTCAAGGAATTCGTGTACCTTGGCACCGCCATCAACAGCAGCAATGATGTCAGTCTGGAGATAAAGCGAAGGATTACTCTTGCCAACAGGTGCTACTACGGTCTCGGTAGGCAATTGAGAAGTAGAGACCTCTCTCGACCGACAAAACTTGCACTCTATAGGACGCTCATCTTGCCCGTGCTCCTCTATGGCGCTGAAGCATGGACAATGACACGAAACGACATAGCGGCCCTTGGAGTGTTCGAGAGGAAGGTACTTCGCAAAATCTTCGGCCCTGTTCGTGTTGGTGACGACTATCGCATACGAACCAATAACGAGCTGTATGAGCTGTATAAGGACATGGACGTAGCGCAGCGAATTAACATCCAGCGGCTACGCTGGCTCGGTCATGTCTGCCGCATGGACGACGAAGCTCCGGCGAAAAAGGTGTTCGATGCGATGGTTGGAGGTCGACGGCGAAGAGGGAGGCCATGTCTCCGGTGGAAGGACCAAGTGGAAGAGGCCCTGGTATCTCTTGGTGTGACCAACTGGAGAAGGCGCGCGCGAAGCAGAGGCGCCTGGAGAGAAGTTTTGCGGCAGGCCGTAACCCGATAACGGGTTGTTATGGCCAGTTAAGTAAGTAAGTAAGTAATTTAGAAGCCAGCAATGTAAATAAACTTCTTTTTTAGCATATAATATTAAATTATTTAATTTTGAATATTATCGAGTAAGGTACGAAAGGGTGATTTCTTGTTGTTTACGTTTTTAAAAAATGAATAAATTGTTTTTATTAATAAGTATTTATTTATTTATGCTATGTTTGTTTGTTTGTTCTTTATTTACTTAATGTAAAATTCGTTTGTTGAAAAAAGTGCTTGATATGGTGATTTTTATTTCAACTAGAAAGTTTCGGTTTCGGTTTCGGCCGAATATTAAAAAAAAACCAAATATTCGGTTTCGGTTTCGGCCCAAAAAAGTGGTTTCGGTCGGACACTACATAGATCCAAGTCTCATATCCAGTAATAATGCGTTTCATAACCGATTGATAACACTGTGCGTGAAATTTGCCCATACGCCACGTTGAGAGTTATAATTAAATGACACTCATACGCCACGTAGCGCTGCGCAAAAAAATGCACACATCGCAATTACACAGTTTGAATGTATTTTTTTTTAATTGGTGTCTGAAGCAAATTTGTTGGTCGTTAAAATATCTACAAACTTGCCGAAGACAGTAAAGCGATATTCGAAACGATTTAGGACCTACTTAAGCGACAAACTTGACGACAATTACCAAACTTCAAAGTCGGATTTCTCATAAACTAGAGCCAATCTTACCAAACGGCTGGTGGATCTCAACTCAGTACACCTATAGGAAACTCACCCAGTAGGTCCCCCCCATGTCTAAATTTTTGACTTGCACAGTGTAATCAGAAAGCATTGTTTCACACACATCAACACGACGCTTTTTTTCGAAGAAATTCAAATTTTTTGGGACCAATCGAGATTTGACGCGTTTGAGGCACAAAATGTCCTTTAAAATTGTGTTGGCCGATCCATTTGATATTCCAACAATAGAACCAATGTCTCTGCATGTCAGCCGACGATTTTCCATCACCATTTCCTTCACTTGCTTGACGTGTTGCTTATCAGTTGATGTGCGTGGTCCGCCTGGCCGCTCTTCGTCTTCAACGCGTACTCTGCCTTCTTTGAACATTTTATACCAATCAAATGTTGTTGTTTTTGATAGAGCATGGTCTCCGTAGGCCTTCTGCAACATTCTCAACGTTTCCGCAGCGGTTATTCACTTCAGGAAACAAAATCTGATCGCACTTCTTTGTTGGATAATTTCAGACATTATAAAAATCGCCGAATTCACTTTTTGCGTCTCACAAAACCAAACGTAACTCAAACACTAATAAGTATTTTGACGTATAATTTGACATGTGAGCCTCTAACAGTTGTACCAACCTAAAAAATAATAATTCGTAACCGCGTAGTGTAAATGGGAAAATTCCGGGTATTCTTTGTACACAGTAGTATATCACATTTACCCACTGAGAGAGAAACAAAAATAGTGACGTAAATACTGCATACAAATTCCGTTTTTTATTCAACTTAAAATTACGATTTTTATATTAAAATTTGTACTCTCAAATTGCGACCCGTTGTACAGATGCAGGAAGAAGAAGAAGTCAGAAAACAAATTTGGAAAAAATAAAAGGCCTGTTAAAAAATGCTTCCAATTAAAAAAGAAGGATACGATTGAAAAATTAAATGCCCTTCTTCTGATATCCACATTAAGAGACGAAATGCATAGAAATTTCGAGAAAATCTGTGTTTTTAAGAATATCTAGTTTTAAATAAAACATTTCTAGGAAACATTTATATTAAACAGTATCTAAAAATACATTACTGAAAAGGGATATAAGAATCCGTTGGTACAAAAAATGAAAACAAAAAAATGAAAGCAGAAAAATAGGCGGATGGAATCATCGACCAAAAACGGCCGATGTGGCATCGGCCAAAAAAGGCCGATACCGATAGCTATTTTTTTGGCCGATGCCGATACCAATTTTTTTGGCCGATACTGGCCGATGCCGATGCCGATTAATCGGTCGGACTCTAAAAAGGAATTTCATGATGAACTTATTGTCTACCTTAAGTAAACTATTTCAGTAGGCGAGAATCACCAATGTATTCATAGCAGCACAACTCTGTCTGCGCAATTGTTTGTGAGGTGTGGGCATGATCAGCAGCTACTATAATTACTTCGTAAATATGATATCAGTTTCTGCAAATCGTCGCAAAATGCATATGAGTGCCTAACAAAATGTAAGGTGGCGAATCGTATGTTAAAAGCTGGGACTCGTGTTATTTGTCGCTCAACAATGGCTAACAAATTCCGGCCCCATGCACGAACAGACCTCTGGTGCGAAGATGTTAGTCGCTCCTAATCGCTGTACCATGTCCATTTTTCGTAATCTTCCGCTCATAAAGATCAGAATCTAACTTAAATAATACGAAATGTCCACAGCATCGTTCACATTGAACTTCGGTACATCAACTCGTTTTAGTCTTATCGCTCGTGCTAATTAAAGGACATATGCTCAACTTGAAATCAGGATTCCCAAGCCCGATGACCACTATACTCGTTCATATGTAAGTGCACACATTTTCATAGTTTTAAATCACCCTGCCGTTTTTTAATTCTGATGCAAGCGACCAGGTGCGAGGTATAAACATTTAAGGACATTAGGGGCGGCAAGATCTTTCCCATTTGCGCAGCATTTAGCGATATCGATTTGCGAATTTTGTATCATTACAATATCACATACCAACTGCGGCACGAAACGCAGCGTCTGAAACCGAAAGAAAAGGAAATCATAGGCAACAGAAGAAAGTAAAAAACTGTTTGCCTGCCTGCCTGCCAACCAGTCAGCCAGCAATGCTGTGGGTAGTAACAGTGCGCATGGATTACAGGCGCGGGGATGTCTGGATATGATGTCGCTTGTGTTTGGTGCGCACTTCTTTCCATGACATTGTCCAATAGCCAAAAGGCCGGAGGCAAAATTGCTGCGTTCGTTGTGCCATTGTAAGCGTTACACACGGCATCGAGTGCTCGCAGCCACAGTCGCACTTACCTGTTGGCGCAGAAGCAATGCGCTGCTCACATTTAATTAAAATCAATCATATCTCGCAAATGATCACGATCATGATGAAGAGCGAACGCAAAACTCTCAGCGGACGAAGACGCGGACGCAGTCCATAAATGGATAGTGGGTAGGATCCCATGACAAAGGCAAACTGCGTAGGTATTCGTAACCTAAGAAGCAGAATAATTTCTATTATGCTATGACGGGGAGTAAAAAACCGCTAGGTCCTTTGTATGCTTTCATGATTAGCGAAGAGAATGCACGAAAAAAGGACGATGTGATGTATTTCGACCGCTTTGCTTTGAAGCAGGATGTTGGTACCGCTATAAAAATGTCGATGGTCTAACATTACAATAGCGGTGCGAGAGTGTTTTTTAATTTTCAAATATTTTGTCTAAAGGAAATGTTTGGAAAGGCCCACTTCATCAGTCTGTTTATTGGACACTCTTCTGATGGAGCGAACGTGCAGATATTTTATAAAATGCCCGCATACATGTGATGATGCAATAATAAGTGGAATACGAGTACATACATATAGATAACGAAATTCGATTAACACCACCGAATAGGAATTAGTTCTTCAGTATTGCTAAAAGCAATTTAAGTATTTTAATATGAATTAGCAACAAACATCATATACTATAAGTTATTATAACAATTTATGTAACGACAAAATGTTGATGTAATTAAGATTTTTGCGTCCTATGTCTCGGCCAATAAACAAAATTATTTTCAAGCATGTATTATTTATGAATGTATTTTGACAAAAATTCTTATCATCCCAAATAATTAAGCTAATTCCGCTACTAATTTCCGGCGATTCGTCGACATCAACGTGACTTTGACCGCTGACCGCTCTTCACACCGGCGCATGGGAAACAAAAACGAAAATGAAACCGAAACCAAAACCGAAACGGTAACAAAATGAAACGTCTGCACAAGTGCATCGGCACAGCAGAGTGGACACAACTCTGAATGGGCGTTAGATGCCCCCGCTGCGCCTCCGCAGAGATGCGTATCGCATATCTACTGCGACGTAATGTTTACAAAACAATTCGACGAAGTTGGTGCCGGAGCCGCAGCCGACATTGACAGGTCCTACCTGCCGACTGCCAACTGGTACCGTTAAGCAGCCAAGCGCACAATCTCAGCGCGCAGTGCTCAGTGCAGCTGGACGATCTGCTGAGGATGTGTTTCATATTTTCAGCAGCACCAGATGCGGCAATTTGTCGCTGGGTATGGATGGGTGCGGAAGAAGATGACGAGCACAGTACACGAAATCGCAGGCCAGTAGACACGGATTTACACTTTTCCTGCAGATTACGTGCCGCAGCATGGTACAGGATGCGGCCGAGCTGACCACAAGCAATGCGTTTATCGAAAAATAAATTTACCGGCCATTAATTACGAACCCACATAGCATCCTTATGCCGACCGTGAAATTTCGTGAACAGAGAAAAGGCTAAAAGAAACATCGCCACTTCCTGATTTTGATTTCATGCCTGCTGCATTGCACCCGCAACACCTAAGCGAGCAACGAATTTCCTTGTTATATCATTACACGATTACGCGATGCGTTCCCAGTGCTTGGCCGGCTGCCAGCGCACAACACTTTTTGCCATAGCAATTCCAAATACGATATTTGAATTTTTTAATTCGAATTCAGCGAAATAATTCGTTGATATTTGTGTATGAATGATGTCTCTTTTCCAAGTAAATACGGATATGCGGAAGTGCATATCCGCCACATCCGCCTTGACGTTTGCTCAAGTTTATTTGAATGCTTGGTGAATGTTGAATTTCATTTAATTCTCAATCGTCGTTGCATAAATTATTGCAGCACATCTTCACTAATTAAACAGCACAAACCGAGCAGAGGAGTAAAGAAATAGTTGTACCACCAGCAAGGTTGCAGCCAGTCAGTGGCAGTTTGGTTGCATTTTCCTGCATCCAGCAGAAATCAACCCTTTCGGCAAAGCGCGCAAGTAACACGATCACAAATCCGAATGCAGGGGGCGAGCTGTGCGCTATCACTCTCCGTGCTCTGCCAAAAACTGGCTGCTGTCATTACTCATGGCAAGACCTCGATTAAACATCGCTGAGATCAAGAAAGAACAAAGGGCAAATATGCGTTAAAACGTGACCCATGTCCCATATAATATGTAAACTCGATGTTGATGTATTTGTAATTGTATGCAGTTCCGGTTTTATAGGAGCACACATCCTTTAACAAGCCGACTGCATGGACTTGATTGGACACCAGGAACGTCGACCAGGAATGATAAATTTAAATTTAAGTAGTTAAATTTAAGTCTGAAATAATTAAAATTCGAATTTTTAAACACTTATAAGAACGAACTCACAGTTTTGTGCCATTGATTTGATGCGGTAAAATTCATGCGAAGCTTACCCGATGGTCTGCTTTAAAGTGTCCCTGAAAATGCATATGCACAACCCAAACACAAAACACAAAATGCATCCGCTGCGCCGTATATAAATAGTTTGACGTAGTCGAACAGCACGTTTACGTGATGTGTGCGAGCGCACGGTCACTGACATCCTGTGCCCCCTCCCCAAAAATTCATGTGCAGCGCAAAATGTCTCCTTAACGAATTTCCGATGGTTGTTCATTGGATTGTGGGGACTGTGAAATGTTCTCCAACCGTCTCACCGGCTGCCTGTCACACACAACAAGCATTCGGACAGACGATTCATATTCAGCAGTCGGGCTAATGGACAGCGCCGAACTTTATGGGAATGAGGTCCCAATTGAAAGTGGTCCACGATGCGCGGATGCCCTGCTGCAAGCGAACACATGTTGGGACTTACAGCGCAGGGACCTTGCTGCCAGATCAGTCGCTGCTCAGATTTACTCCAAAAATAAACTGTACAGCTCCGTTCACATTTCAGTGAGCGGCACACATGTTGTGGCTTATTGCACAGAACACTGTGCGACGATAAATTACTTCAGAAAAAAGGATGTACTGAAATATGTACACACTTTTAAAGTTATGCCTTCATACATAGGCGCATATGTAAGAGTATATGGGTTTATGTATAAGTCATCCACACATATGTGGATCTGCATTGCACTCTTTGCAAACAGCACTGGCCCACGTGTTGCCCAAGCTCTTGGCTTGGGCATCCAGTTGGGGCTGGCCCTGGTCGCAAGGCCACCGACCAAGTCTATTTGTCGCTCGGCCACAGCGACGCCAATGAATGCACCACATATTTTCTAGGAAATCTGTTTGAACGAGCGCAGCTGAAAATGTTGTGGAGTAAACAAAACAATAAAAAATATTCACGAAAACGATGTGAAACTGTTGAACTTGACTTTGACTTTCTTTGCTTTTCCCGAATCTGAACGCATAAACAACACAAACACTCGCGCGCGCACATATACATGTACGGGCACTGTGTTTTGGTAGTGGTATGGTTGGTGCTCTGGAGCATATGTGGCGTTTAGCCCCGAATACTTATAAGCACGGCGAAGTCCAAATATAAATAAACACGTGCATCCGTTGGATACCGGAACGCATACGCGTCTGCGTCCACGTCCCATACACATGCACCAGCACCAGCACAGCTCGTCCCAGTTCGAGTGTCGTCCGAAGTGAAGGATCCGAAAAGTGAATGTGTGGATGCAACGCGATGGGAGCAGTGGGACCACATTTTTTGTCTTAATATTTTTTTCGTTGGCTGCTGCCGCCGCTGTTGTTGCGCACCATCGCCACCACGCACATGGGCAGAACATTCATTTTCTGAAAATACACTTGGGCGCGATACCACTGGATACTCGGCGGTCGCCGGTCGCCGCTCGCTGGTATTTAGTTGACGGGCGCGTCAGCCGCAACCGGCAGGCAGGGTAAATGGGAGCTGAGCGCTGTCAGCAGCGAGGGTGCGCGGGTGCGCGGCAGTGGTTGTATTGGCGTGGCGGTGTGAGTATGAGTGCGGTTGACATTGACACAGACGCTTGTCTGTTTACTGTTCGTTTTGCATGTCGGTTCATTTATCCCTGCATCCGTCCATCCATTTGTCTATGCGGAGGGTGGCTATTTATAGTGTCCGTTATGTTTTATATCTTCTTTGTTTCATAAAGCGCCTATGGACGCTTCCAATGGCCACGATGTAAGGGAGCTGTTTCATCATTCTTTTCATACGCTTTTCACTTTAATTGAAAACACTTACACACATGCACATACGGATGCATGCATGTGCATACTGGTGCGTATGTATGTATGTCAGCATATACATTCAAGTGAACACAGTTTCATACACATTCGAGTTACTACCAAAAGGCACAAATATACAGCGCTTACATTCAGCAGTGATGGACCAGACATTGGTAGCATTCAAACTGTTGGCGACACTTCACCAAATAATTGCAATATTTTCCAGAATATGGAGTTATTTTTGCTGTGCTTTCTAGAGTATTTTTGTGAGGTCAAAAATCTGCTGCGAACTGTCGACAAGACCAGAGCAGAGACACCTAGCAGTTTTCCAAGCACTGTTGGAAAGAGTCAGCCAACAGTAAATGCATTTAGATAGAAGGAAAGTTGGATGTAGGAGCCTAGCGAAAATTGTTGCAAACATTTGTAGTGGCAAAAATGGGCAATAATGGTATAGACAGACAATAATGATGAAAATTAGGAATCGTAACAAGATCAGTTGTAATAAAATCTTAATCAGAAACACACAATTAATGGAATGAGAACAAGAGAAATAACACAAAAAAAGGAAACCGCTGATGCAAAAATTAGAGTAAGTTCGGGTAATGTGATATACCTGTTTGTTTTACAGCGATTCCCGACACAGTTTGCCTTAAAACACACTTTTTTTGGTCTCAAACTATTCACTGATGCATTATTTAGTATATCTATGATTACACTGATCAACAGCAAAATGGCTTTTCTGGTTCTGACATCAGTTCTAGGGTAATTAGGGACCGCTGATTTCGAATCCGCAAACCGTTTTGAAAACTTAGTTTCCGTTTTCGCAAAAAATGGGCGTGTCACTTTTTCGGATTTTCCCTGACTTTTTTCACGTTTCGGATTGTAATTTCAAAACCAATAAACCGATTGACATGATTTTCACTTTGTGGCATTTACAACACCTCACGGCTTCTTTTCCAATGTAATTTATTTGTATAAGTTTTAAAAATCCGCGGCAATTGGACCTCAAAGTCGGAAAATATGGAATTTCAAGGCGTTTTTTTTTATGTTAAAAAACAAACACATTTTGCGTAAATCAATTATCGAGTTATGTATAACACGAAAGCGGAAACATGAAATTATACAACACAGCCAAATTTGTTGGCGTGAGTACCATTCTCATCGAAATAATAGCAAAAATGTACCATAGTCATTTTCATAATTTTTGATATTATCTCCTTAAATACTATCTCCTCAAAATATGCTCTTTTATATATTCCATTCACTGTCTGGAATACAAGCGAAAAACAACAAAATTTTGAATTGCTTCAAACAAAACAAAATTAAAAACTTTGCATATTTTGAGGCTCTTACTTTTTAAAGGAAAAAAACTGAAATCTGTTGAAAATGACTTTGGTACATTTTTGCTATTATTTCGATGAGAATGGGACTCACGCCAAAAAATGTGGCTGTGTTGCATTACTTGATGTTTCCGCTTTCTTGTTATACATAACTCGATAATTGGTTTACGAAAAATGTGTTTGTTTTTTAACATCAAAGAAAACGCCTTGAAATTCCATATTTTCCGACTTTGAGGTCCAATTGCCGCGGAATTTTAAAACCTATAAAAATAAATTGCATCGGAAAAGAAACCGTGCGGTGTTATCAACGGTATTATCGTTGCATTATCAATGCAACGAGGTGAAAATGATGTCAACCGGTTTATTGGTCTAGAAATTACAATCCCAAACGTGAAAAAAGTCAGGGAAAATCCGAAAAAGTGACACGCCCATTTTTTGCGAAAACGGAAACTAAGTTTTAAAAACGGTTTGCGGATTCGAAATCAGCGCTCCCTAATTACCCTAGAACTGACGTCAAACCCAGAAAAGCCGACCAAAAGTCGAAATTTGTTGCCCTGTGTTATTAACTCTTTTAGATAAACTGTTTTAAACGAGTTTTTTAATTAATTTTATTGGCGTCTGATAAAAGTGGCGGGTAATGTGATATACCCGAAAAAAACGTTATTTAACAAACCTATTAGTTTCAAACTTGGTGAAAATACTCCAAATCAAAAATAATTAGAGACGTGTTTCTCATTTTTTTGGAAAATCACAATCTGACGGGGTAAACCAAGGGTTAAAAATTTTTATGGAAAAACATGATTTCATGGATTTTTTTAATCTAAAAGTTAACCATAACAGATTTTTAAGGATATTCCACTACAAATATTATAAAATAAAGTATATACACATTTCTGTATACAAATAGTTTTACTTTCATAAGTTTGGGTACTGAGATGTACTATATCACATTACCCGAAATTGACTTTTTGCGAAAAAAATATTATAAAAAAACAATAATAATTTTGTTGAGAAGAGCGTACTTCGCGAACTCGTAATCGATATCACTGATTACTTCTGATTAGCCTCGAACTTTGTAATAATATTTTTTTTGTACCTTTTATGCTTTCAAACTTCGTGACCAAAAACTTGTGAAAGCCTACTCAAAGCACTTCATCACACTGACGGTAAACTATTTAAGCAATCACATCCAAAATCATGCAGCACAAGTTTTTTAACTGTTATGATGTTTTAAAAAGGTTAATTTTGAAAAAAGTCAACGCACTTGTGAAATAAGCCACTATATCACATTACCTGACCATATCACATTACCCGAACTTACTCTATGTAAGTACATTTTTCCTATGCCATTTCCATTTCATCAGAATATTCACACACAAAGTCTACTTTTCCAGAAATTATTTTAACCAAAGCAAAAAGTTAAAACAGTGTATGTACATACTTAGTAGGGACATAAATACTGTTACACACGTTTTATGCTATAAAATTAAAAGTAGTGAATGTTTTTTGGCTAATTTTTTTTATTTTTGTTTACATATTTATTGATATATATTGTATACAAAAAGCAAACATTCATTCGAAATTTCCGCCTTTGGCCTTCACGCACGACTTAAGTCGGACTGGCCAATCATCAATAGCCGCACGCACATCGTCCATCGGAAAATTGGCCACAGCACGAATCCAAGCTGTCTTAAGAGAATCAATGTTGGGGTATCTTTTGTGGCAAACCATGTCCTCTAAAACTGTCCACAATTTGTAATCGAGCGGGCCATTCAGAGGGCCATTCTTCAGTGGAAATAAATGCTGGTAAATTGTTTTGGAGCCAGGTTTGACTCGTTTTAGCTTTATGGGCCGGCGCAGAATCATGCTGGAAAGTCCACGGCTGGTTTTGGAACAAAGAATGGTTAAGTGGTTTTAGAACAGCTTTCAAAACGGTTTCTTGGTAAACTGTGGCCGATGTTTTGACGCCTTGTTCGCAGAAATGCAAGTCAGTGACCACATCGTAAGAGTCACCCCACCAAACCATGACTGAAACTGGGTGATGGCCCTTTTCGACCCGTGGAATCAGTTCAGATGCTTCCTTAGGCTAAAAACATAGTGGAGCGGCGAGCAAAGCGAGGAGCAAAGCTTCGAGCAAAGCGTAGAGCGATCCATAAGACATTCTTTGCGAATATTGCGCTTATCAATCCATCCACATAAATTTTTTTGTTTTGTTCACACAAATTTTTTAATAGCAGAAATTTTTGGATTTTCATGTAGAGCGAAGCGGCGAGCAAAGCGATGAAAACAAAATATTTTGAAATCGTCGCTTTGCTCTTTTCAGCTTTCTTCGCTTTGCTCGTGACTATGTGCGCTTCGATTCAAAAGCGTTGATTTGTTCTCGTCGCTTTGCTCGCCGCTCCACTATGTTGTTAGCCTTAGATGACCGTGCATACACCCCATAATTTTGCTTGTTAAATTTTTCCTGGACGGTAAAAATTTGTTCATCGGTAAACAAGATTTTTCTGTGCAAGTTATCAGCGTGCTTCACCAAAAGACGTTTGCATTTTTCCATTCTTTTTTTTCAAAGCTGCAGTCAAATGCAGACAAATGTCCGGTACGGCGTTTGAAAGCCCCAAGTCCCAAGTCTTTTTTAATAATTCGACTCATGGACTTTTGCGAGATATTCATCTCCCGGGCCATGATTTTCTGTTTTCGGAGCGGATTTCGCTGAATTCTTGATTTGACAGCTTTAATAAGTTGTGGTGTTCGAACTGTGCGCGGACGGCCCGACCGGTGGCGGTCTTTAACATCTCTAGTCTCCTCAAACGGGAGACGAACATGCGACTGATCCTGGACGGGCGGAGCGTTTTGAAAAAATCACCTTTTTTTCATTTCACACTTAAATAGCGCTATAACCACTGACCACTCTAGTGGCGCACACAAGAGGGGCGGGGGTTTGGGGGTTTAACCCTCCCCCGAAATATCTTACGTTAGTACAGAAAATTCATTTATAACCGTAACATATAGGGGAATACTTTGTAAGGTGCCACTCTTTGTAAGGTGCCACCCCTGCTCGATTTCGACGTTCCAGCAATCCAAGCAAAAAAATTCCAAACAAATCTAAAATTTGGTTAAGAAAAAACTTAAAAATAAAAACTGAAGGTTTTTGTTGCGGTGAAAAATAAATCAAATACGTGTAAAAAACTAAGATAAATATCAGTGTTGGACTTAATTTTTAATGCTATTTCATAATCCGAAATGATATCCGAGCATATCGTAAGAGGAGAACATTTATTCAATGATTTCCAAAATGGCGTCAAAATGTAAAGTGCCACCTTTTTTCTTTGTAAAGTGCCACCCCTCTTTTTTCATTGTTTTGTGATCCTATATCGGTAACATGACTTTTTGATGCTCGGAATCGTCATTAAAATGAATTTAAAGTGTTCTTAGTCAATTTTTCTCTAATCCTATCATGAGGAATAAATTAGTTCAGTTTTGTTTATTAATTTCCAATTCCAATTTGCATTTTTCTTTCGGTCATTTTCTATTCAATTCAAATTAAACTCAATAATCTATCGTAAATTTTCTAAATCATGGTTTTTTACTTGAGATTTCTACGTTTTTAGCGATTTTTTTAGGGGGTGGCACTTTACATTAAAAACTGTGAGGGTGTCGATTTTGTCGAAAATTCAAATGAAATGTTAGAGTAAGTTCGGGTAATGTGATATGGTCAGGTAATGTGATATAGTGGCTTATTTCACAAGTGCGTTGACCTTTTTCAAAATTAACCTTTTTAAAACATCATAACAGCTAAAAAACTCGTGCAGCATGATTTTGGATGTGATTGCTTAAATAGTTTACCGTCAATGTGATGAAGTGCTTTGAGTAGGCTTGCACAAGTTTTTGGTCTTGAAGTTTGAAAGCATAAAAGGTACAAAAAAAATATTATTACAAAGTTCGAGGCTAATCAGAAGTAAATCAGTGATATCGATTATGAGTTTGCGAGGTACGCTCTTCTTAACAAAATTTTTATAGTTTTTTTATAATATTTTTTTCGCAAAAAGAAAATTTCGGGTAATGTGATATACCAAAGTTCGGGTAATGTGATATAGTACATCATAGTACCCAAACTTATGACAGTAATACTATTTGCATAGTAAATGAAATGTTTATATACTTTATTTTATACTATTTGAAGTGGAATATTCTCAAAAATCTGTTCTGGTTAAGTTTTAGATAAAAAAAATCCATGAAATCATGTTTCTCGATAAAAATTGTTAACCCTTGGTTTACCCCGTCAGATTGTGATTTTCCAAAAAAATGAGAAACACGTCTCTAATTATTTTTGATTTGTAGTATTTTCACCAAGTTTGAAACTAATAGGTCTGTTTATAACGATTTTTCGGGTATATCACATTACCCGCCGATGGTATATCACATTACCCGCCACTTTTATCAGACGCCAATATTTGGATATTTTGATTTTTAATTAAAAAACTCGTCAACAGTTTATCTTAAAGAGTTAATAATCATAGATATACTAAATAATGCATCAGTGAACAGTTTGAGACCAAAAAAGTGTGTGTCAAAATGTGTCGGGCATCGCTGTAAAACAAACAGGTATATCACATTACCCGAACTTACTCTACCTTGGATCATAGCTCTTTAAACCCTCTTTCCAACGGTATATTAACATTGGCGATACGTTAATTTTCTAAAGAGTTATGTGCAAAAAAGCTATATAAAAAAACTTTGCATATCTGGAAGCCTTTGTTTTCTAATAAATCATGACAAATGGCTGAAAAATGTTTTAATTAACATGAGCACATTTTTGGTATTATTTCGATGCGAATGTGTTTTCCGGCAAATAATTTGGCTGTGTTGTATTGCTTTAAGTGTCGGCTTTTATTTTACACCTAATTCTTCGTTAGTTGATTTACGAAAAATTTGTATCATTTTGATCAAAGAAAACGTCTTAAAATTCCATATTTTCCGAATTTGAGGTCCAATTATCGCGAAATTTTAAAACTTATAAAAATAAATTGCATTGAAAAAGAAGCCGTGCACTGTTGTTAATGC
The DNA here is from genome assembly GCA_963668005.1 of Melieria crassipennis. Classification (NCBI taxonomy): domain Eukaryota; kingdom Metazoa; phylum Arthropoda; class Insecta; order Diptera; family Ulidiidae; genus Melieria; species Melieria crassipennis. Next base: position 60,393,550 of record OY764962.1, read on the forward strand.
AACGATTGGTGATTGGTTATTGGTTTAGAAATTACGATCAAAAATATGGCAAAAGTAGAGGAAAATCTGAAAAAATCACACGGTACCTGTATCTCACTAACTAGAGCTGCTACAAAAATTCTGAGGGTAGATTCGAAATCAGCGTACCCAAATTAGTAAAAAACAGTAGAAAAACTTCATGCATCAGAAAAAAGTGCGATTTTGTTCTATGCAATCAATTATTGAGCAGGTGGCATTGACCAACTCCATTGAACAGGTGTCATCTCAATTAAACAAATTGAGCTTACATTGCCCACCACTATGGAAATAAATTCCTAAAACAATGAAGCGCCAACAAGATTTGCTGAGCTTTTTTGGAAAAAAACCAAAAATAAATGGAAGTTTGTTCATTTTAATAAATAACATATTGTTTGAAAAAATTGCAACCTGTGTTGGATGGATTTTATTTCAATAAATGATTATGTATTTGCGATATGGGTTCATAAATACTAAAGAGCTGCGCAAAAGTTCTATAGGGCACACTTCACTACTGCACAGTACTGTCAAGTACTGTACTTCAGTGTCGCGGCGACAGCAAATTCAAATGCGCAATAGTTCTAGTCTGCAGCAAAGCAAGCACTTCAAACCTTTTCGCTACAGCAACGACAGTGCTCGTATTCTGTTGTGAAGCAAAACATCAAAACAGAAAGCGATAATGAGTTTAAGTAACGGTAAATCATAGCAAGCACACCGAGTGAAGTAGAACTTCTACTTCACACCGAGTGAAACAGAACTTCTACTTCACAGCGAGTGAAACAGAACTTCTACTTCACACCGAGTGAAACAGACTTAAATAAATATCGAAAAAACATGTTTTAAACCTGCGTTTTTTTTACATTAATGTTGTTGTAATGCTTGAAATGCAGCCCAGATTCCATATAAAATACCAAAAACCAACATCAGCTACTCCGATCGTGCAAAACAAAACACCGTATGCTTGAAAATGTTCTACTTCAGTGCTTCATTTCAATATTGTTCTACTTCCGTGTTGTTCCACTGCAGTATTGTTCTACTTCAGTATTGTTCTACTTCAGTGTTGTTCTATATTTCAAGCGGCGCAAGCACTATAAAAATGACTTGCAAGCCATCGCTGTGCTTTCAAATACTGTCGCTCTTCTTCACTTTCACTACACAACAAGCACTGCAGTGAAGAAAGCTTTTGATATTCATACGAATACTGCACGAAACGACAATAGAACTTCAAGCACCTTGAAGTATAGAACAACACTGAAGTAGAACAATACTGCAGTGGAACAACACGGAAGTAGAACAACACTAAAGTAGAACAACACTGAAATGAAGCACTGAAGTAGAACATTTTCAAGCATACGGTGTTTTGTTTTGCACGATCGGAGTAGCTAATGTTGGTTTTGGTACTATGTATGGAATCTGGGCTGCATTTCAAGCATTACAACAACATTAATGTAAAAAAACGCAGGTTTAAAACATGTTTTTTCGATATTTATTTTAGTCTGTTTCACTCGGTGTGAAGTAGAAGTTCTGTTTCACTCGCTGTGAAGTAGAAGTTCTGTTTCACTCGGTGTGAAGTAGAAGTTCTACTTCACTCGGTGTGCTTGCTATGATTTACCGTTACTTAAACTCATTATCGCTTTCTGTTTTGATGTTTTGCTTCACAACAGAACACAAGCACTGTCGTTGCTGTAGCGAAAAGGTTCGCAGTGCTTGCTTTGTTGCAGAATAGAACTATTGCGCATTTGAATTTGCTGTCGCCGCGACACTGAAGTACAGTACTTGACAGTACTGTGCAGTAGTGAAGTGTGCCCAATAGAACTTTTGCGCAGCTCTTTAGTCCTATCCAACCAGGCGGTGACCAAAATGGGGTCCACTTATTTCTTTTGGCACTAAACGGTCAGTTTGTATAATTCGCATCGGCTAATAAAATAAATTTGCCCACATGCGGTCCCTGATGAAAATCACATTTTTGCATTTTCTGCTGGGCAATTGCCTACATGACGCAGATGTTGCCTTTCAATGAGCACGCGGATTTTTACCGCTTTTCCCTTCAAAAGTCACGATCAGCACAGGCCAGCGCGCCGGCGCACTTTTATTAATCCCACCTGCAAATATTACGTTTTCAGTATGCAAAAATCACACAAAAAGACCGCAGTTTCAATCACACAATTGAGGCAAGCCAACATTTGAATGTGGATTAGTATGCCGACTGCTATTTGGTTAATTGTTCGTCTATCGACGATGGCAGGGGCGCAAACAATTTTCTCGCTTGCGTGCGTTTGCGTGTCGGGTAGTTGCACTTTTGGACTGGCGAACAAAAGAACATCATTTGCAAAGGTTGAGAGTGCCCGCAAAGGTCAGTGACGCATACGCACGTCGCAGGCTGTCCGGTGGACGCGGTCGAAGGAAGTTTATTTAGGGATTCACATTTGGGCAGCAACACTGAAACGACTAATTGTTTAGTCGATTTCGCTAGTGCACTTGAAGAAAACAGCAGTAATTTTGTCGAATAATAAAGGAGCAGCCTGCTGCATTAACCCTGCTTAGATAAGGTACGTCTGCGAGACGTACGCCTTTTGAATTTGTTGCTCTCTCTCTCTCAATCGTCAATTTTAATTTAATTTTTATTTTACTAAACAAACGTTGTTTTACTTCAAAAATGATTTAATGTTAACAGAAATTTATGAAATAAGTGATCTCAATAAGAAAATTATCAATATTCCTTCTAACAACACTGTTAAAAAGATATAAACTAGCATACGCCTCTCAGACGTATCGTTATCTTTTCAGTACAAAAAATAACGTTATCTAACTAGGGTTAAACAACCTTCTCACCTAACCACTCCCCCTTGCGAATATAGCGTCTGCCTGGCAAGCGCTGATTGTGACAAATACAAATTCGGTTTGTTGCTGTCACAACTGGGAATTGCATTAAATGTCAAATGTGACATGTTCTCTGGTCGCCATGGCAGAAGTGGCCGATTAGTTGAATAGTGGCAGAAATTCATTCGATAAAAATGTTATCGATAGAAAGCAAATTCGACAAAATACATACAAGGTGCGTCCCAAAGTAAACAGGACTTTTGCAATAGGGACGTTTCTGGTGGCGCCATCTATGTGTGAGGACATGCGTTGGAAAGGTACATTTTTCATTCACATACTGTCTAAATTTCATGACATTTGGTCTAGTAGACGCCGAAATATCCCGCTCAATGTGACAGTATGTTTTTAACTTTGGTACGAGAATGTCGATCGAACAAAGAGCTAATATTAAGTTCTGTTTTAAACTTGGTAAAACTTTTACCGAAACGTTTAAATTGTTAAAGCAAGTTTATGGTGATGATGAGTGAGTGGTTGAATCGATTCAAGAATGGTCGTGAAGACTTGAATGACGACGAACACGTCGGCCAGTCGAAATTTGTGATTACTGACGATGCCATCAAAACTGTGCGTGATTTTATCAAAATGCAGCCAAAATCATCATTGGAATTGATGGAAATGGAATTGAACATCTCCAAAACATCAATTGATCGCATTTTAACCGAACATTTGGGTCTCCGTAAAGTGTGTTCTCGCTTCATTCCGCACACTTTAACCGACGACCAAAAAGCGCAGAGAATTGAGCACGCAAAAGACATCGTTCGGGAAGCCAGACGTGATCCAAATTTCTTGTTCAACATCGTAACCGGTGACGAAACGTGGTGCTTTCAATATGATCCCGAAACAAAGCGTCAAAGTGCCGAATGGAAGCACCCAGATGAGCCAAATCCGAAAAAAACCCGCCGTGAGAAGTCAAAAATCAAAAATCTCATTTGTTTCTACGATTCAAAGGGAATAATTCATCTAGAGTTTGTTCCACCGGGAAAAACAATTAACGCTTTGTTTTATGTTGAAGTTTTGAAGCGTTTGGTGCATCGCATTCGTCGTATTCGGCCAGAATATCGCGAGGAAGGAAGTTGGCGTTTATTGCATGATAATGCACCGGCTCACAGAGCCCTAGTTACGACCGATTATTTGACCAAAAATCGCATTTTTACCATCAATCATTCACCGTATTCGCCTGATATGGCTCCCTGTGACTTCTACTTATTCGGTCAGTTGCATTTGCCGATGAAAGGAAACCGTTATAAGGACGTTGAGGACATCCAAAAGGCTTGTACCAACGTTCTGAAGGCGATGCCGGCCGATGACCTAAAACACTCATTCCAAATGCTTTTGGACCGTGCAAAACGTTGTATCGAAGCAGAAGGAGAGTATTTTGAATAAATAAAAAGAATTATACAAAAATAATCATCCGTTTTCTTTATTTTATAAAAGTCCTGTTTACTTTGGGTTGCACCTTGTATGTAGTTATATATAAATTAAATAATTTTTTTTTTTTAATTGACTGGCACGACAGCCCGCTTACGCGAGACTAATAGCTGAAACACAATGCGGCAGCAGCAGCGGCAGTGGCAGTGATCAACTGTTTTTTTAGAAACAGTGTATTTGAATGGAAGCAATCACATAAGAGCAGTGGCAGTAAGCAGTACTGCCGTGCTTAGCTCTATTTCTAAATTCACTGCCACTGCCCCAATGCTCCCAATGAAAAAAAAAACGAATATATGAATGGAATTCATTTTTGTTTGTCAAATATCTAGCTGTCACTGCTGCATTGTGAGCTGTGAGCAGTAAAACATGAAACAGGTGATCACTGCCACTGCCACTGATACTGCCAACTACCCGTGTTGTGCGTGTGAATTTGTACACGGGTTGGAGGGACCTACAGTTTAATGCCGGTTCCGAACGGCAGGTTGGGAGCTTTTTCATAAGCAATTTTTACTCTCAGAGGTTTGCCATTTCCAGCTGAGAGGACAGCCACCGAAAGAGAAAACGAGTTTTCCCGTTATTTTTTTTTAGGTGTTATTACAGGCAGTATTTGAACCTGAGGTTGCTGCCTGCAACTCGCGGTCCAACGCACTAACCAACTGAGCCACGGCGGCTGCCATATAAATTAAATATCCGGCATGAAATAAGTGTGAATGATTTTTCTCAAATTAATTTTTTGCACATAGAAACTCGGATTTTGAGAACATGGCTCGTAGCAGTTGTTGCGTTAAAAATTGATTGTCCGTTTTTTTGCTCGAAAAACGTAATCCAATGTTTTGGTTTTTCAGCTGTACGACACACACACATACAACCGTGCATATGTTCTTGCATTGGCTGTGAGTTTTCGCATTGAAGAACTCAGTCCCCTTTGTGGTCGAGGGCGAATTTCCATGAGCCAGACCACACCTGCGAAAGATCAAGTCGGCAAACGCCTTTAAGTCACGTCGCATACACATCTGGCAGCGTGTGATGTGTGCGTGTGTAATGATTTCATAGAGCATCATTGAATTGATCTGCGAACAGAAGATGACGTATGTATGTAGCCAACCTTAGATAGCGAACTCAGTTGTTTGCGCAAGTAGTAAGCAGATCAAAATCGAAGATAGAAAGTAAAACTATCTACCACGGTCTTGCTATAGCAAGAAATTAATCAATTGAAACTAATTTCAAACTCAATTCATTTCCCAATGCCAATTTGAAATAACTGAGAGGATACCAGTCGTAACTCAACACAAAGTTTTTACAGAAATTCAAATAAATAAATGGCGCTACGTTTTTTCATACGCTCGTAGAAGCATGAACAGATCTGCGCATAAAAGGATGCATACGTCTTTATGCATATAGCGTGGCGACCGCAAGAACAAAGAACAGTAGCCGCACAGCATCGAGCATTCAAGTGCCTCAAGTACCGCGTCGATATTCGAGTGACTACTAATGCGCGTGAATATAAATATATGACGCGCATGTGCAACTGCCACCGCCACTACTACTGGGTCTGTTGAAATATTTATACATGTTCATTGTACAATGCAATGAGAACGATCTCCACCCTCGCCAACTGACAATGATAAACATCCTGTCCCTGAGATTTCTGTGGTACACACGTGTTTAGCAAGCCCGAGAAGTGCGAGTAGCTCTACACCAATCCAAATCCGAACTCGAGTTTGGGCAGCGTGTAATTGAAATTAGAAATACTGAACTCAGAAACGCGAGCCTACAAATTTGTGTGACAATTGCGACAGTTGAGTTTAATTTATTTTCATAAATGGTTCAAAGCAGGACTTAAAATTGCTTTGATTGCTTCACGAAATGGCAGCGTGAAAGCACATGGCTAAGGTTGTAATGATAAGGTCCAATACAAAATCCCAGTTTCACTTTTAAACCATTTTTGACTAACTAATATATACTTGTTTACATGTCATAAAGTTATAACTGGCAGTGAAAGAAATAAGAGAAAATAAGTAAGGAAGGACGGAAAGAAGAAAGAAAGGAGCAATAATCACATTGCTCCAATAAATTTCAGTTCTTTTGCAGCTGTAAAGATGAGATTCCCATAATTAAAGCACATTGACAGATTACATGCTTTTCAACCACAAAAATAAGAAGCTGTTTTTGTTTTCGCTTACGTTGACTTAGCACTTTTCTGTAAGTCCTGCTAGCAGAAGCTTTGGGGACACTCGCGTCTTACAAAATGAAATATGGAAATGACAGTCTTAAACAATTGTTTGATAGCTTACCTGGTAGACGAAGATCTTTTGTCCATATCCATAACACAATTATAACAATCCGTCATTGGCTATTGGGACGTTTTTCTTGGTAATTTTGACAATTTTCTGCACCAGCCACAAAGACCATTCAATTAGCACTAAAGAAATGCTCTAATTTACGGACACTGGGATCCCATTGACAAATTGCAAAGACAATGTTACGGGCGGTAAAATTAACGGGGCTGTGCTCTCTTTGCAGCAGACGTCCGCATTGCAACAACAAACTAACGCACAAGTCGGAAATGGGAACAATTGAATGCATGGCAACAATACTGCTTACGTTGGCCACACTTGGCAGCGCCCGCAAAAGTATGCACGTATTCATGACCAGATACGTAGGGAGATAGTTTCACGCTTGACGACAACAAACCACCCCAATTGCATACGTAACATTTCCGATTGGAAGGAGGCAGCCGGTTGACCAATTGGAAACACAGCACATGTGTGGTTGCGACATCTACTGGAATCGGTCGCAAGCTGTGTCTTCCGCGCTTCGCATAGATGGCGCTGTCGTTTCTGCGCCGAGAAATGCAACTAGAAAAACGCTCAAAATTCCTTTACAATTTCGTCTGATCGTCGACAGTAGCATTACCGCTGCTTAACCGGTTGTGGATAATGTGGAAGGCAACTCGCATCGGACAGGAAAATATAGGTACTTATTTTATCTTTCTGCAGCTTCAAATAAAAAAGGCACACGAATTAGACCGCAATCATGTCTTATATGATGTGCAATGGCTGTGAATACCTACTGGTTGCTTCTTTGTTGTTCATTTTATTGCTGCTCGCCACGAATAAAACTTCTAATAAGTCCAAAATTATATCGTTATGTTATTTAATTACAAACTAGAAAATTCATTTTCTCTGCTAGGCAGCTCTATCTGCCGGCGATCACGTTCGCTTTTGTCGAAAGGTGATCGGGTTTGTTTCACCACTACATAAATGCAACCACGGACAGTGGCGGTCGTGAGAAAAACCCGAAAATCTTTAAAATATAATATTTTACAGTCGCAGCCACCAAAATGGAGCAACTTTATATAACATCGAAACTGAATTGTCGCTCAGCTGAAAGCGGTAAATATTTCAAAGGGTTACGTTGAAGCTCTCAGTTGCCACACTGCCACTTCAGGATTTTCGCGTGGTTGTTTTTGACTTTTGCCAGACATAGCCAACATTGCATACGGCCAATGTAAACGCAGCCATAATAAACCACCTTATGTGACAAATATTCATACACACGTACACTACATCTACAAACTTTTGTACATGCATATATTCAAAGAAAGTACATAAATATACGAGTGCGGACCTTGAGGGGGTGGAATTTCATTTGCTTTTGGTTTTCCATTCGCGTTTGTTGCAATAAAACCGTCGAAGTTTCCCTCATGGACGCTTCCTTTAGCCGCAGCAAAACGACACTTACTGGCGAAATATTGCTGCGTCAAAGAACACCATACAACGCGACGCTTTATTCAATGTAAAACGAGCAAATCGCCATTGACGGCGTCTGCTGCAACATCCCAATGTCCCTTATTCGATGAACTCAACGTTACGGCAAGACAAACAATTCAGGAAACTCTCCACAGTTGCTTGTATACTGCTGTCTGCAATAAGTATGTATGTTTTGTGCACCCATACTATGTACACATATGTACATACTGCAGTAAGAAGATACATATGTAAGACATACGAACATAAGTCCTGTCCATAAAACACTTTTCGGGTTTTTACTAAAATTTTGGAAATATTTAAAATCAAATAAAGAAGAAGTTTGAATTAGGATAATTACAAGTTATGAAGTTCAAAGTATCAACATCAAAATGTGTACTAAAAAATATTCCAAACAATGCCCATGCGTCTTTGTACCGTGCCAACAGTTTGATTAACAAAAATCAGTTTCAAAATCATTCGATTCGCTCTGCAGCTTCATCCAACTAAAGGATTTTGAGTCGAACAAGAGAAACACAGCTACATAAAGCCGATCGGCTGATAACCATCAATATTTTTCGGGGCACTCTTTACATGAATCCAAGGGAACAATAGCCGATTTATGTCAGTTCCGAATCAATGACACCAACTATAATTTCAACCTCCTAAGTATTTCAGAGTCTTATACTTATTTTATGTTACAATGCAAAAAATAACACAAATAACAACCGTTCTGCAGGCAGTGTATGAAGTTGACGTTTGCTCTCCTCTCATCGGTCACTATTTTATATACCTTTAAGTACACACATACATGCACTACACTATATGTATGTACAATAATTTAGTGTGGCTTGCTTCAGGGGTTTTAACATTTACAAATCACCGCCTTTTGATCGATAACATCGAAGTTGGCTGCCTTTTGTCCGAAAAATCTCACTCAAGCACTACCGCCTCACCCCATCGCCAACTGACTTCAATGTGGCCATACCCTTGAAAATGTAAATTATTCAAGTGCTTTTTACACCATTTCAAAATCCGATAGCAACGAAATTTGCAGCAGCGCACACGAACCTATTTTCTATCCATGCTACTTGTCTCCCGGCGAGCGTTGAGTGTGCTCGTGAAACACTTTCATAGGAATAAATTAACGCGTCCTTCCGAAACGCGGAACTGTTACGATTTAAAGATTGCGCTGGCACTAACGGCCCAAAATGGTGTGGTGACCTTAAAGCACACGCTGGAAAAAATTAATAAGCTCCGGAGCCAGTCGCCCTCTCGCAAAATGAACGGAATCGAATGCGGTTCAACGGTAAGAAAAATCCCTAAGTTCGCAGAGACATTTCATTTCATCTAATTTACAAATTCACTACACAATCGTTTGCAACGGCTTTATTACAAGCCGGGCCGGCAAACTGAGCCCCGCACAATAACAAGCACTCGCCTACATAATTTCTCTGGGTAGTTACACAAACTTGGGGAATACCACAATACCGGAAACTGTCTGCCATTTCTTTTTCTCTACCATTTTGCATATTTTTGTTCTTGAAAAAAATTAAGTCTGTCCGTCGTCTACAATGAGTGCGTAATGAGTCTCTAATTGACGACACTCGGCGGCTGGGCGGAATGGCGGTTAGGAGAAACGCAAATGGAGGAGGGGATAAGGCTGGTATGCGGCGATGGCGAAGACAGTGGGGGTGGGTGTGCGAGACAGTGCTTCCTTATGCACGCGAATAAATTATTCTCATAATATTCTTGCTAGGGAGGGGGCCGTGAGGCAAGTAGCTGACGGCGGCGAGCGCAGATTTCTTTTCAAGGTCGCATATTTTTTCTTGCAGCAGGAAAATAAAAAGTTTTTGTTTGGCGCGAAAAAACACTTGCTTTTGCCCTGTTTCGCGTAAGACTATTAAACGTACAATATTTAAACGAGATAATAAAATTGTGAACGCAACAGGTTACAGAAGCACAAGCGCGCACTGTAAACGCGAACGCACTTGTGGAGTGAGAATTAAATTGTGACTGCCAGAACGAGATTTGCCCAATAATTTCACATTAAATTTTAATCGGGATATTTTTGCTGTGATTTTAAATCTTGCGCTGATGTTATGTCGATGAGAAATTGTACAAACTAAAAGGGGATAAACTAAAAGGGGAATTACACCAATTTTGTGTAACATGTACTTACAGATTTTAGTAAGTTATTTTAGTTAATTTTTCTTAAATTATTAAAAAAAAAATTAACAATATTGTATTGATTCTTACCGCTTGACCTTTAGTGAACATTCGTTTAGTCACCGTTTTTTGGCGAGCAGCTTTCACTTACTCAAGCAGTCGATTATGCTTTCAGCCGCCGATTATTTATTACACATCAATCGCATCGGCTCGACTATTCCTCTTATTTATCAGAAGTTTCCATACATATCGCGTACAGGAACGAAGTGAGGCGAGGCAATAGCTGATCGACAGTGCAGTTGTAGTGCCCATGCGATACTTGTCTCAAATTACGACGGCACCCTTTTCACTTTTCAGCTTCTTGAACCGAGCGCGCCATACATTTTCGAAAACGAGCACGAAATCACGAGCTCAAATGTGTAAGCGCGAGTGGGTACGGGCCGGATGGGGTTCGGAAGGCAAAAATAAATTATATGCATCGCAGCAATTTGCATGGGTAATAATTTTCGGGCGCCTGTCAGTCAGATACGGGTCTGTGTAACTGTTTTTAATTAAAGGCATGTGTGCCAATTGCGGCCCGACTGCACCAGCGATTGAACTGGAGTGTGCAATTTTATTTGCGATTACAAATATGAAAATCGCTCACAGGCATGCACGCACCCCTGTAATGCAGTGTAAACCGCCTAACGGAAATTTCGTCGATGTATCTCACACAGCGCGGCGCCGACTTACAAGCATCTTGCGCCAACCTGAATGTCCGTGAGCGCAAAGAAAACGCATGCATACATTTAGCCAAGGGTGGCGTCGCGGGAATGCAAACTATGAAATGCGTGTGCAATATGCAAAAGGGTTTCGAGCCAAGACCAAATCCCATTGTCACCAAGTAATTTGATTACTGCACTCCCCTCAAGAGCACAAAACACTGTTGGAGGAACATTTCCAGGCGCGAAAAGTTCCCAAGCCGAAGAAAATGAAAAGGTCAAACGGAAAAATGGAAATGTTTTCGTCACGATGCTTCAATCACGCCATCAATAAAAAATATTGCCTGCATTGTATTAATTTTGAGTCAAGCCACCAGCGTTGACAAATATTTGTACAGTATGCTCAAAAAAATAAATACTACGTGTATGCAACCGAAGATTAAAAATGTAAAATGTGCATAATTATATGAAGTTTTTTGATCCTTCTACACACACACACACACCTCAGTACGAGTTGTGCCTGGTTTTATGCAGGTCAAAATTTACAGTTTTTCTTTATTTCGTCCAACATTTTGCTTAAAATTCTGTAAATTTGCGAATTTCCGATGTGCCGGCACCAGCTTCTAATAATCGAGTCTGTAGCAGCATCACGGAACGTTATCTTACCAGTGCAACTATTGCGAGTTAAGTGAATGACTGTTGTCTTTGTATTTTTATCACAAACATGTAATGCAACTCAGTTCCTAAATTACCTATGTATATGTATTTGCGATATGTCGTATTTTCCATCTGTACAGAAGTTAAATGTACACTGCCTCTGCTGTGATGCACTCTTTAATTTGCGTATGTACATAAATATTTCAGTTATTGCAAGAGTGCGTCGCAATACGTTGGATTTTCATTTGCACTACAGCTGCTGTGTAGTTCACTCACCATATTGCCTCGTATGCAAATTGAAATATCTTCTGAAATGGGATTATTAAAGTGCACACAATCATTCCAATGTAGCCACCCTTCCGTGGACTACGTAAAAACTGCAACTGGAAAATGTATTTTCGAAATGAAATTCGCGCCAACACTGCATAACGGCGTGAAAGCGATCACATTTTGCAAATTCTCCGTTCGATCCCTTCACACTCCTTTGACTTGCTGATACAAATGTAAATTGTATACTTTATCCTTTTGCTGCGAATCCAAGCGTGTTTTTTGTTATTTATTTTCGATTGTTGTGCAAATTACTCGGAGTTTTGAAATTTGAATATTCAAATTATATGCTGTGAAAATCGCTATTCATCAGCGCTATGCTGCGTTGGCCTGCTGTCCCGTCGGAGCTATTTTACATACAACAATGTATGGCTTTTGAAATTTTCGTTGCACACACACATTTATATATACACTGACGTGCAATTACGTACATATGCATGTGTATGTAATTTTAATCCTTTCCCAATCAGTGTCCCACCTCAAATTCGATTTCATCCCTTTTCATTAAGTCTGAGTTTGAGTTTTAAGGAGCGACGCCAGGTAAACATTTAAGCCGATGTCACGTTTGGAGCAGTTTGGAAAGAGATTCATTTGAGAAAAGTGCGAATTCAGTATTTGGTGCACCTCTTAGAATGGGTAACATTGATTTCTTTATATTCGTGAGTAACATTTTTAAAATTACAATTATTTAATAATTCATTTAAAAAATCAGGTAGCAATTGTATGGATTTTATACATAAATCACCAGGCTTTAATTGCCCGTTCTACGATGCGCCCGGCGCTGCTGCTCCTCTCTGTGTAGAGCGGTTAGAATTAACGCTGCCATTGTGCTAATTGCCGACCACTTTTCTTGGCTTGCGAGCATGAATTTCACAAGATTTTGTAAAACTATGTATGTAATGTAATATTAAAAAATAACCAAGAAAAAGGGTTGAATACCACTCCCTGCTTCCATATATATTTTTTCAGAATTGTTGTGACAGCAATTATTTAAAGTCGTACATAAGTATTTGTTCCAAATCCCGATATGTTTTGTATTTGCATATTTTATGTGCAAACAGGTAGGGAGTTGAGATGTGGAGTCATCTCCTTCCGAACACAGTTTTATGCAATTTTATTGATTGCAATCTATTCAGAGGCCGTTGTTGTTGCATTTAAGTTATTGCCTTTCCTTCGGCTAAGCTCAGCGAACATGTTTTTCGTCATTCTACGCCGTCTCGAAAAGATGTGTGCATATCGAGAAATCAGACACACGAACGAACGCATTGACAGTGGCTCATACGCGCATACACCAATGCATATGTATGTATCGGTGCGAGTCCCTGAGCACGTATGGTTTGGATGGGGAGTGCGTGCTCTTCGTTGGGGGTGTATAGACTGTACGTGAACTGTCCTTGTCGCCCTCAGCGTCCCCTTCGTGCTAGTCGACGTCGGCGTGGCCATTATAGTTGCTATTGTTAACGTTGTCGGCTTTCGTCGTCCAGGCGCCCATTTTAACCGTGGCATAAGATATTCGCGAGGTACTCGATATTTCATCGTCATGGTCACAATGTGGGGGCGACACGCACACACACATAGGCACCGTATCAGCGTCATGTGTGCTCTGAGAGCACAGTCTCGGGTGCGAGTGTGCGTATGTGTCTGTTTGGGGATGCAGAACGGGACAGATGAGCTGCAGCCTGTGCTGGCAAATGTGCGAAAAAGAGAACGCACGCATAAGCCGCTATATACACATGTGATAGCTGCGCTGCGACGTATTCGCGTTTTCTTTCTAATGCTAAAAATTTATAAATGGATATTGCGATGGGGTTTTGTGCAAATTCGAATTCTCTCAAGATTGGGCAATGTGGAAATTGGATGCGAACTGTCTATGCGTGAACGTAAGCGGTGTCGCTGGCGGTAAAAGGGCCGCTTTAAGGCCCTTCAGCAAACCAAAGCTCAAATATCGGCGTCGAATAGTAATTTCCGATTTTCACGCTTACACAACACAATGTGCTTAAATAACAGTAAAAGTCACTCAGCGTAAATATCGAGATTACTTGTTCTGAAATACACTATTTAGAAAGATTTAGGCGACCATCCCAGATGCTTGAGCATCAAATATAGATAATGCTGCAACATTCGAAATATCAATCAAATTTTTAGAGTGCAATTGCAATTATTGGTGGACTGTTGTTTGCCTTAAAAGCCAATCCCGTTCACTGTTGCCACGGCCTTATGGGCTCTGTACGCAGATCCACACACCGGCACTTGGTGCACCTGTGTGTGTGGAGCGTGCCCACACTGCGAGTGCCCATAACTCGCCAGTGCTCATTCACCCGTCCGACACATTCCCTTCGTTACGACTCCGACGACCTGTGTCGATGTTGATGTCGATGTCGGTGGCGATGCTGATGCTGATGCCGATGCAGATGCGGATATTAACGTTAACGTCAACGTCAACGCGAGCATCAGCGCGGGTGGCCATGCCAAAGTCGAGTCGTAGCCAGGGTTGGCTCTTGTGTCGCTGCGACGGTGGGGTTGGACCATAGTTCTGTGCGTTCAATATCCTTCGATAAGCAATACATTTTCGTGCTCGGCGTTATTTTATTGTGAGTATCTCACACATGAGCATGCAAGTATACATAAGCACTATGTACCTATACATGCCCGTATACTATATGTATACCTGCAGCTACCTACTCCCACTGACTTTGCAAACATAGCATATTTGCTTTCGCATGGACAAGTGTGGCATCCACCGCTGCCCGGGAATGTACGAGCTCGCCACGCAACGACAATTGCGACGGTGGCGCGCATGGTATAGCGGTGGCGGTGCGGAGACAGTGATGGCGATGGCGATGCTAAATATTGACTGCAGAAAAGGGTGCGCTGGCGTACCACCGCCGCCACTACTGCTGCTACCGTTGTTGCCGTCGCTGACGCTGCGCCCGTTGAAGGTATGTCACGCTGCTGTTTTCCATATGACAGAGGGTGGAATCGAAAAAGTAATTGTTTGCGTTTTCCATTGCTTCGTTAGAACTTAGATAAATTGATGCTTTAATGGCGGCCAGAGCGTTACACAATGGTCGGTATACACACATGAATGCTACGATACACGCCGCGCACACGAATGCCAGGGCGAGTATGTACTCATGTCCACATGGGCGGCAGCGCCAGTGTAACGGGTGTGGGCAACGTACCCACAAGAATGTGGAGGACACATGTGTGGATACATAAAGATATTCTCGCATGCCACGAGTATAGGACCTTTTATTCAACTCGTACGTGTGCGCATTCACTCTCTCAGCTGCCTCATCTGTACGCGTATTGGAGTTCCTCGACGGACTGTACATAAACTTTGCTTACATAGGGTTGCCATCCGTTCATCGAGGCGTTGGAGAACGATTTTGGTCTATGTCCAGGGACGTTTTCATGTACGGGAAAGCCAACCTGTATGCACATACTTATTGCCAAGTGTGTATCGTTTGATGTGTTCAAAAAAGTACGTTAATGATTAATTTACTGAAAACATACTACAAAATTCCTATTTTGCAAAACTAGCTTTAACACAGTGTCGAACCGCGTTGGTCTAATTTTCGTGTTGAATATGTTTGACCATGGGTTTAGTTTTAGTATAGTTTCTAGAAGTAGGAAGTCTACTTAAGGCATTAAGCAGACATCAGAGCTAGGAATAATATGATTATGAAAGTTGGCTGAGATCATAGATCATTACTTTTACGATTCCTTTGGGCCCTCAGTCGCAACGCATAGGTCCTAATGGAGTTCATGCGTAGCCTACTTGATCCGGCAGTGCTACGACACGTTCGTAACATCAGGGCCAGACCCATACCAACTGGTGTAATCTTATATGAAAAGGTAAACTAGTAAAAGTTAAGTGCTAGTTAAGTGCTAGTAAAAGTTAAGAAAAAATAAACATGAAGTATACGTATATTAGTTTACAACTGAAAACATTAAAAATACGGAAATCAATTTATTTCAATCAGTTTTTGTCGGTTTCGTGCAGGCCAATGTAAGAAACAATGTCTGAATTTTAAAATCTGATATTTTATGCTTTTGAGCTGTTTCGAGCTTCGTTGAACTCGATTTGGCGACTACAAATACATCTCACCTCCTGCGTTTCATCTGCTCGGTGTTTTTTGTAGTCCACTTGAAGCAATCGAACTAATCGGTTGCACAATAGCATCTTCCTATTCGATCTTCGTGGGGAGCCAAAAGCAAACAAACAAGGCACATAAATCATTTCCACATTGCAAGGGTTGCAGCGGGCACACGGCATGACAATTTCGGAATATTTTCGCAAAGTCCTCCGCAGCGCAGAAACAATGGGAGTCGGTGAACTTATTTTTTACACGTTGGGATTTTGTGTTCGCATTTAGGTTGAAAAGCTGCCCAGTAAGTAGTGTCGAGACTGATGGAAGAACTGTTTGCCTTGTCGAATATTCAACGCATGTTTTATTTAGTTTACATACCGAAAATGGGGGAAACAAAAGCAGATCCAGAAATCACTTTGACAGTTTTCATTAAGACCGCCCGCAGTTGAGGCTTCCGGTCGGGGATTGTTTTAATTTGAAATGAATTAATGAAAGCAAATGATTTAAGCAACACGAACACGAGCTCAAAAAAACTGCACCAAAACCGCGTCAGTTATACGAACGCACAATGAGCACAAGCCTCGCAAACAACTTCCCTACACAACTCGTTTGCACCTCATTGACCAAGCAAGTTAGTGCGCTGGTCCCATCGTCATAAATCAATTCGGTAATCAAAGTTTCGCGTGCCGCGCATACTTCGTAGTTCCCACTTCATGTTCCTATCTGCAGTGAATTTCTGAAAAATTTGTTATTAATTGGCCAATATTGCTGACGGCCGCTGACCACAGCTAAACCCCCTGGGTGTGTGTTCAATGGCACGTTAAATGAACGGACCATTTGCTGAAGAAGCCGCTTGAAGACGAAACGTGTTTTCCTTGCGTTGCCGAAGGAAGCACGCACTCAGCGGCAGCGCGTGCGCGCGGCTTGACCAGTGGTCAGAGGTCAGTCAGCTAGGTGCTGGCGCTGTCAAGCTGCCGGGCGAGCTGGTGAACGGACGCCATTTTCATGCAACTCCTCAAAAGGTCAGCCATCATCATTATCACGCTGATGCGAGCGTAGAGCACTTGCCAGCGTCAGTGCGACGGCGACAGCGCCAGAAAGCGACGAGGGTCAATTGAGCAATTGCAGCTGACGAGCAGGCATTGACGTAGTGACCCTGCCCGCCGTCCAGCTGGGCAGCGAAGCGATTGTGCTATTGCCGTGCAAAGGCTGTGTAGAGCAGACAGCACGCTAAGGGTTGATGGGCTTATGGTCAGTCACGTTCGTATGCAAATTGGAGGGAGCTGCACAACCTTTTTCCAAGAGACACCGTGCACCGGGGTGAGTGCGCACATGACCATTGGTCAATGTGATTAGATGTGTGTTGTAGCGTATGTAGGCCACAGGGCATAGGCACAAAGCCGCATTAGTGTGGAGCGTGCTACGGAGGATGGGAGTGATTGCTCTGATGAAAAATATTGAATTTTTACATTAAACAGGACATAAATCACAGAATTAATGTGTCCTCATTGTGCAGGGCAGGGGCAGGCTCAACGAATTTGTATGTACACATAGAGGGCAAGACAGGACCGACGGCTCATATGGAATGGGATGGGCACGTGTGGTCACAACATGGTTTGTTAATGTGAAATATTTGAATTTGTACTTATGTGTTAAATATGGATTTGGGTTGTTTTTAAGCAACACTAAATGAACAAATCAGTTGGATCACTTTAATTTTCTTCGAGAACAACTATATTTACAATTTTGGGATTTTGTAAGCCATGTTTTTCAAATTATGATCAAGCCGTGAAGAATGGAAGTGTTTGTGTTGTTTGATTATCAGAGAATAGGTCGACGACTGCTCTATAGCGCCATTACAATTGTATCAACTGTGCACTACCTGGTGGCAGTCTACGTAACAGAGATATATATTACATAAATGATACTGAAAGGTACAAAGTTCAGTGCCAAGGAAACTCAGAAGCACATCTTCTGGTTCTGCCACGCCATCTCAAGATAACGCCTTCTTCACTGGGCTGGAGGAGGCTTCATAGTTTTAGGAATCAAATTCCTAGTGAAGTTCTTCATATTTTGTCCGATTTTTACTATAATGAGTCGTAAATGGAACACCGTATGGTGTTGGCGAGCTGGGCTTAACCGAGTCTATGCGTGGCCTCTCTGATCTGCGAGTCATGCTTTGCCTAACTTATCAGAGGATGGGCCAGTAACTTTCAACCCACCCAGTAAAAGTTATTAACTGGCAGTGTCATTGCATACGAAATGGACTAACGAAGTAAAAAGGATTGATAGCACCGGCTGCATTCCTCGAAGTTCAACTCTTTCAACACTTACAGTGTAGCTACCGCTATGTCTCACTGGTCGCATCTAAAACTAAAAAGTATGCATGCATGTGTACGCTTATTTGAAAATGGCTTACCAATTTGGAACAAAGAGAAAAGCATGATTAAAAATTCACTGCAGTCGTGCATGTAGACTTGTTATCCTTTTGAGGGATATGTGTGTACATACGCATTCGCCATGGTACCCAAGTACCACATGTGTATGTATGATACATGGTGCAATACACGGCGAAGGAATAATGTATGTGGTTTTGTGCGCGTGTATTAGCACAAAGTAAATTCAAAGGACATGCTCAACTGTCGTAAGCAGACCACAAGCTGTCACAAGTTCTTCGGGATATCTACTTTCGCTTGACAGCACATTGCCATCACTATAACATTTACACACACTCGAGCATGCTTGCGCCAGCATACACATTCATACCATACACATACACATACTCGTGTATTTGTATATATGAACGTACCTACAATATACCAGATACGCATATAAGCCTTCCTCTCCCGTCCCGCTCCACTGCCCTGGACTACTTGAAATAACTGGAAAACTTTATGTCCTTTTAGCGAACTACACGGACACACGAGCACATACACAACCCCACACTTAAACATACACATACATATAAAACTTTGTCTCCACAGAGCGCTGCCATAGACAAATGTGAAAAGGAATCTGCTCTGGAAACAGGGGAAATGAGGTCTGAAATCCTTTTTAACCATGTAACTGCACAAGCAACCACACACTCTCACATACACGTATGTATGTACGTTGACGTATCTGTATCCATACGCACCAGCACAGCACAGCCGGGCGCTCACAGTTTTCCAAATAAAATAAAAGGAATTTCTAACTAACTTGTGAAATTTCACTATTTGAAAATCCTTTTTGCCTCCCACTGCTGAGAGTTTCCAACTTTGGGACACTACGTTGTTGAAGCAGGCTCAGGTAGAGGGCAATCGGGGCCTTTGAGTAGTAGGCAAACTGCAAGCGATGCACAGTGCGACGTTTCCAAATAAGTTGTAGCCAGAAATAAACAAACGATACTTGGCTTCAATAACGAGCCAAAAATTAGCTTGATTTATGGAAAATCATTTGAATTGAACCATTTTATATATATAAATATTTTATATTTACCTCCCATATTGCAGAAATTCAGTACCTGTTAGTAAAAAAGATTACTTTTTCTGCGGTCCTTTTTTTGAACATTTTTATAAGCCGCAGTTTAAATAGATAGAAGAAATTTTGTATACAACTTTACGTATAGTTCATACATACTATATTACTTGCAAAAAACTGGCAGTAAACCCGAATGATTAAAATAAACATAAACGTACGTGCCATGCTTTCTAACTTATATAGCTTTAGTGGAATCAAAGCGACCTTTAACACTTGGGCTTATAACTATCACTAGCTTTTGTATGCATTATTTCTAGATTCTAGTGGTTCTTTGTATATAATTGTAGCGTTTAATATTTTAACCTAAAGTAATATTTATCTATGTAAATATTATTTCCTTAAATAAAATATTTGTAAGCTCTTCTTGACTAAGTGGCTTTCCACTTTTCAATAAGACATAAGGTTTGTAAGATTCTGTTTATTAATTAAAAAAGTCGATGAAAACAAATCGTCGGCCGTTTTCTTTGGTCAGCTTCCGATTTGATTGAAAGTTTTTACACAGATTTGTTAATAAACGACAAATATCAGAAAATCATAACGAAACGCTTTTACAAATTATATGACTTTTAACGTTAAGCTCTTCTAAGTAAATATTGTACATTGTTACTTATATGTAAAACCATTTTTCAAAATAGAGCAAAGTATTGTAGCAATCGGGAACAATCAATTGTCCAAACAACGCTTTTAAACCGATACGTACCACAGTGCAGGGAAAGGTTGTGGCCGAGGCAAAGTTGGTTGTAGAGAGAAGCAGAGAATGGCGGACCGTATATGTATGGATGTATGTAAATTTATGGGGAACTTGCTGGTGAAGTTTGATGCTGGCATGTGTGCAGATGGAAAAAGCACACACACACAATATAACCCGAGGGCATGAGGAGGACACCAACAAAACAGCAGGCTGACTGGCTTTGCTGGCTGGCGGCAAACGGACGCTTTTGTTGCCTGGGTAATAGAAAATGTTCCATTAGTCCTGATGGGGACTTTAGGGCTTCGCATAAGCCACTACACTGTGCTGCGAACGAATGAACGAGCCAGCGAATGAGCACACGAAAGGACGAACGTACGTTTCGTTTTAAACTCAGAACTGATATACATTTGAAATTTCACATGTGCCCCCAAATGGGACGGCGCGGACCAACGTCGCTTATGGCTTTGTCTGCCTCTGTTCGTCAGACATCCTGCATTCGTTCAGCGCATGGGTGTGGTTGGGTGTGAGGAAGTGGTGGTTGTGAGGTGGTGACGTTGGTAGGGGTGTGGGTGTAGGTGTAGGTGTTTGTTTCTCTGCTATAGGTATACACTCAAGAACGTGAATGTGTAAGTCGATGGGATGCATGTGTGGATACATATAGTGGGGGTTTCGATGGTTGCCTGGGCGATGGGACACTTGGATACTTGGCTGGTTAGCTGCTCTGTTCTTAGTTGGTTTCGCACTGAGAGTTTGTGTTCATAAAGAGTTTACATAACATCTTTCATTTTTTCCAACGAAATTCCTTAAGTAATTTCTATCTGATTCAACTCTCCTTTATGCTGAATATTATCTGCGACGCAAGATTTGGAAGGCTTAGTCTTTTATGCTTTGCTTGATATAAGCATTTACGTACAAGTGCACCTACCAAGTGTGTATGAATGTACATACCTATTTGCATATATAGAAACGTAAGCGTAAACATACACATCAAATCGTTTACAAATATATACAACCAATGCTGGTACTGTTGGCAAGATTTGGGATTACTTTCAAAACGGGCAAATTAAACTGTTTGAAATTGGGACTAGGGATTAATTTCAAGCACCTGCAGACATTTTTTCCAAATACAGAGCAAACTTGCGTGCCGGTATGCATGCGTATGAACGTCCACAACCGGAATAATTTTACTACAGATAATAACGACGAAATGTGAGATTATGACCTCCTCAATCATATTCAATTGCATCAGTCAGCCGATGCAGTCCAGTCGATTCCGATTCCAGTCTTTAAAAGTCTTTTCACATCACTTTTCACTTTGCAGTTAGAAGCAAATGAATTGAAATTTTAAACATGGAAGTATGTGTGTAAGAATTGCAGAAATACACACATACATATGTATATAGAACTACGGAAACTGATAACTTATAAAGACTTCCACGCAATTTAATTTAATTTAAAAAATGTTCCCCTCTTCAAAATGGCACTCAAACGCAATTGTACCTCCCTCGCTACACGAAAGCTGGGCAACACTCATGCGATTATACATATGTATATATGTATGTCGGCTTGCGCCTGTGTACGTGTATCTATCCGCAATAAGTACGTGCACGAAACCCAGTCGTCGAATTAAATATGTATGGGCCATTATTGTTTATATAAATCTGTATGTATGATTGTATGTCTGTATATCTGTACATACGGTTGTTATAGATGGTCGCACAACTGGACAGAGAGGCTGGCAGGCCGAACGCGTGGGTGGGCGATGTTCCGCGACAACACTTCCCATTTCGAACTGTACTGAATACTTCCATGTTCACGTTCAGCCGGTGACGCAACTCGCCAGACGACGCCATCGCCCTTTAAGCATTTCATTTCAAGGAAATTGGCATTACTCGTACATTTTGCTGTCCCAATGTTTGCGTGTTTCTGTCTAGTTACTGTGCGTTGCCCTCCCGCTTGGACGGCTGCTTGTTCGTACTGCGGTATATCTGCAGGAATGGAATTTAGAACTGCTTTTTGTTACCTCAGGGACTTAATGGCAATCACCGGCTAGCAAAACGGAATTCGCAACGAATTGAATGTATTCGCACATACAAATACATATGTACAAAATATTTCCATCTAACCGAGCTATCCATTTAGCCAGCCAGCCAGCCAGCCAACCGTCCATCCACCCCAACGCGCGCACAAACGTAGCCGCACACAAGACAGCCAGCCACAGTGAATTGCGGTTATTTCTGCTGCTTGTAGCACGGTGGGCGCTACCCGCTGCCCGCTTCCCGCTGACCAACGTTGTAGTCAGGCAATATCGATAGATTGCTTAAAATGGCTACCGTTACTGACCGACCCTCGTCCACCCTTAATGGCGGCGGCAAGTGTTCCCAGCAACCTGCCAGGCGATGGGTTGATTCGAGATAGTGCGACGATATCAAACACACACATACACAATTTTATGTACAATTCCTGTATGTATATTCAGTATTGTATATGTATCTATGTGTGACAGTAGATACCTAAGTCCAATCTTCAACGTCCGCACTTAAAGTGTCCTTTTAGACGTCGAAGTCTACACCTACTACTTTTGGAATGTATTGCAGTTATGAGCTGTGCAAATATTGTACTCAGCTTTACGTGCAGAAAGGCCAGGTGTGCGGGTGTGAGCTGTTGCACCATGGACAGTGACACACTACCCGATCGAAATTCTTATTAGATAAACAGTTTGTATTGGGCATGCGAATATCTTTTTGAAAACGTAAACTTGAACACTTTTATTGAAACTTTGAATTGATCATTGAAATATCTGTAAATAAAGGTAATATTTTGGAGTCTCATTGGTATACACACTTATTAATCATGAGCACAATATCCGTTCCAAAAATTATTGTAGGTAAATGTGTGTTGATAACAATAAAAAGCAATATTGCATTGTTACTTGTATTGTTGGTTTTTGGCTGCGTATACGCTTGTTCCCAACTAAAACTTTTGAAATGTCATAAGTTCTTTGGGTACCGCTGCACCGCCGCCAATCGCCCACTACCCAGCATTGTGCGTGTGTTTTTTTTTTGTTTTTTTGTTTTTGCAGTAGGTGGAAAAGCATTGAAAGCCGGAGTGCGAGACTTTCACCCGCTAAAAACCGCTATCCCACAGACCCCACGGAACCACGATGAAGTATTACTTCGAAGGGGGAGAAAAAGACCTAGCTGTCCCTACTTCATTGGCGACGCCGCTGCTCCGCCATTATGCTCGCGGCGATACTGCTTACGGCCCCCCAGTGGTCCTCCGACGCTAACATGTGGCTCACAATAATATCAGGCGTCAGTGCTACACCTACAATTTGGCAGGCTGCCTGTCTTGTTCGGGCGTATTTCGAGCAATCGAAGAATACGTGCTCGGCGTCCTCTGGTACTCCACAGCTCTCGCACGTGGAATCGCTGTCGTGGCCGAACCCGCTCAGAAGCTGCGTGATGTGGAAGTTGACTTCTCCGTGCAACCTTCCACACCAGCTGGAGATGTCGGGAATGAGTCTATGTGTCCATCGGCCGTTCGGTGCCTCGTCCCATCGGGTCTGCCATAGCCGCAAGCTAGCTAGCCTATTATTGTGTGTGTGTGTGTGTTGTGGCCGGGGGGGGGTGCCCTAATGCCTAGCCGCTGCTGATATTTCAGTCTCTCCACTATACAGAACTCGTTGTGCGCAGATAGCACACACTCAGTCAAAGGATATTTGCCCTCATATCAAAGTCCCATATGGCCCATAAACGCTTTCCCAAAGTGCCATCAGAGCCCGGAGCAAAAGCTTTGGCATCAAACGTCGCCTATCTATAAAGTAAAATAAAATAAAATATAAAACCAATAAAGGAAACAGTTCTTTACACTTCACTTGGTTACCCAACAGCGTCAGCTCCCCTGCCCACTGGCGCTTGGCAAGCAACAACAAGCTGAAGGGCGGGCGAACGAGGGCAGTAGGCAGGGGTCGTCAGCAGACGTATGTATAAGCAAAAAGCAAAAACCTACGGATGCCATTCACGTTAGAATGAACAGCACAGGATCATCATTTTTTATTTTACCGCCGCTGGTTGTAGCGTTAGCGTCAGCGGCAACGGCAGCGGCAGCAACAACGCCTTAGTGGCTGGCAACGCTTGGCCAACGAGTTTGGTATGTGGCTCATTTGTGTACATTACTTTTCGCTATCAGCCTTTTCCCCAACCACCGCAGCTGTCAAGTTTACTGATGCCTACTGCCAAGGATATAAACATTTTTTATCATAAGCATGTTTCGCGAAAAAGGATCTTTTACATTTCGTTAGAGACACTGACATATTTTGGCGAGTACAGGGTTCGACCCGATTATCCAGGTCAGCCAAACGTTGGGTTCTACTCTACGAATACGAATCTGCGAAATACATAACATACACACAGTTTCGAATCGGATCATTAACATTAATCTGAATGAAGCATTTTTTTAAGTTGAAAATTTGCTTTGAGGATGAGAAAAATAGTCAGATTGGAATAAAAATTATTTACTTTTCTTTGCGTAAGAAATACAGCATCAGAATCGGTTATTCAGTTCTTTGTGCCATTGAAGTTTCGATAGCGCTGGATGTATTGTAAAGGGTGTTTACCTTGGGTGCCGTGTTGGTGTTGGAGTTCGCGCTTGTGTCTGGGCTTATACGGTGCTCGCTCGCAGTAAATTGCGAATATATTATATATGTAAAGTATTTGCGAATTGGTTTTTTCGCTTATCCAACTGCCAATTTTTTATATAGCCTTTCTGTGTTTATGTGTCATGTGTGCGCTGGCGGGTACTGCGATGCGAAACGCGGTGATACCGCTCGCGTGGCGACATAACGAGATGAGAGGTAAGAAACGATGTGGTTTTTGCGTTGGCATCTGTGTGCCTTGGTGTTGGTGAGGATGCAACAACCAAGAAGCGGTCCACCCCAGTCCGTGAGAAGCGCCCGTCAATTTAAATGGTTTTTGTCGCTGCTTAGTGGCGAATGTCTTAAATCCAAATGTTGTGCGGAAACCAGAGATAACAGTTTTGCATATACGAAAATTGATGAATATTTCACTGCGCAGCAGACTGGGGTGTCCATATACTCAATGTACGGTCTGCGCTGTACAGTCACCAAACTCCGAGTACATACGAGCGTCCATCTGTATGCTTGGAAAGACGTACACATACTATATTTGCACATAGGGGGCGATATCGAAATTAAGTGGTAAGTTACTGCTTGCAATTGGACAACTTGTGACACAGCAATGTCATTGGGAGTTGGCAATGTCATTGAGAGTATTAGTTTCAGGGAATTATCTTATAAATCGTTGAATTTTTGCACTAAAGTTCTAAACTTTTAGTTTAAAGTCTGTCTGACATAACTAACCACATAATCAGAGAAAGCGGCCATTTTTCGGCTATCCGTCATAATGTGCTGCTAAAACGTTCGAAGAGGGTGTACGAAAAACGGTTTAAACCTGTTTAATTGTTTTTGAAACTGTGTGACACTCAGTTATACTATTTTTCTTCGAATATTTACATACATTCGTTGCAAAATTAATTATGAACTTACATAAGTATATGTGTGGTTGGTAAGTCTCTATTTGACGGTATTTTTACCGAATTATTCTTAAAGTTGTGTTTTTTGAAACTCATGTTGCAAAGGCTAATTTTTAAAACTCATCTTCATCCCTCAACTTCGCTATACATATGTATGTAAGTACGTCAAATGTTTGTTCATATGCATATATTGTATGCATGCGAGTATGTATGCACACACATATAACATATCCGCATGTAAGGACAACATTTTTGGCGAACCAAACCAGACCAGGCCACATTCATCCCTATAAGACATAACCGCTTGTATATGCGTATGTGAGTGTTGGCGGGCATAGTGAGTGGCATTGCGAGGGTGACGAACGGTGCGGGAATGTCGGCTATAAGCTATAACAAACGACGTTCGACATGTACAAAGTTTGCACGCGACGCTTTCATCCGTCCTTTTCGTACTCACCACCGGGCCACCCTCAGTGGACACACATCGCAAAATGGTTACCAGCCATTCCTCACCCTGCCAGGGGGTGTATGCACCCTTCGCTGCCTACGTACATATTCGCATCCATACACATGGATATGAATACGAACATACATTCATACATGTATATCCACATATATGCTCGCACATGCATGTTCCACCCTCTCTCATGTGTATCCTTCAGTATCACAAAGGCTCGTTTCACTTCGCATGGCATCGCAGCGTCCACCAGCCATCGCCATTCACTGACGCCAGCCATGTTGAAATTTTAATTCCTCGCCCACTCAATTTAGTTCACTTTGTACTACACTTCGAATTTGCGTTCAAATGTGCGCGGTGAGCCACGAAATGAATATGGGACAGAAGGGTAAGCAAAGTGGAACTGACAAGCTCGGTAATGCGTGCTCATGTGAGTTAGACAAGTATGCAAGCATTATGAGTGCCTTTGCGGGACCGGCTAGCACAAAAGAGCAGTGTTCAAGCACATTAATGCAATATACATACACACAAGCACACATCACACATATCCATCCCACAACTGCGGGATTTGGTAGGTAAACTAGGAGAAAACTAGATAGACTTAAGTTGGTTGACATTTGATTGAAGACGACAACACTACAAGTGTACTCTTACTTCTTGTGTCAAACTAAGTACCACACACATATCCTTCTTACCCCATCCATACTACAAACTCCTCAAAGTTCTCGAATGTTTTAGTAATCATCGAATGTTCTTAGGGTCTGTGTGGAGGTGCACAGCTTTCTTCGATGGCATGTTGATATTGATATTTTGCCCTAAAATTGCAGAACGAAGGCAACTAGAAAGAAATGGTTTGAAAAAGGCGATAAACATACCTACAGCCAAGGCTGAACGTCCCGCAAGCATTATATTTGTACTTGCTACTTTATACATGCAGACATACATACATATACACATTGATAGAAGGGGTCTAGGATTGGGAGTTGGGAGATCTTTCATAGGCAATTATACTATTTCGATCTTCCGTTTGCAATAATTATATTCAGTCGAATTTGCACAAATTCTGGTTTGAATTCACTTCACTCAAGATATTTGTTTGAATGCAAACAAAATAGATAACATCAACAACGAAAAAACGTGCGCGGTAGGCACTTTTCACTGCCGGTATTCGTGCTATTGAAATTATGACGTGCACTTCATTCAAATTGGAAGCGAGTATCAAATCTCACCCTTGACGCACAACACGCTTCGAAAACTATTGCTGTGTGCGAAAAGTGTTCGGCAGCGATACAATATGACCTCAGCGACTTGTCATGCAGTTCATTCAGAATGAATATGCGGCAGCAAAATCTACCGCATTAAATTTTAGCCACGCCATACCCCCCGGTCGTGCCTTGGCTGCTATGCTTCCATATCATTCGGTGACACCATCCAATTTCGTGATGTGCCGATTCGCATTGTGAAAGGATGTGCTGTGGCTTGCTTTGCCTTTCCTAGCTATGTCTTGTCGTATTTTAAATTTGTTTGCGACTCAGAGGATTTAGATGCTCACATTGATTTTGTGTTGCACATGTACGAATGGAACCACATGAAATCGAGTATAGGTATGCGCAAAAGTGAGCCAGATTCAGTACTAAATTTCCCTGCTGTCTTTGTACCGTACTACAACCAAATACAAATATGTGCCGTTGCTCGGTATCCTTTTAGGTTACCTTATAATAAATATAATGACAAATTTTAAGAAAAAATACAAAACTGCCTTTCTGTTTTCCGTTTCCCAATATAAAACCGGCAATAAGTTGAATTTTAACCAAACAATTTCATGAAGAAGAACATGGGTAAATTTAGTCCTGCCACTCCCAGCATCCATAAACTAACACATAGTCTTTTTATCACATAAATTACACTTATATGGTAACCTTGCTTAACCCTTTCGGTACTTCTTTTTTGTTTTAGACTTTAAAAATCATTATTTTCCATTTTATTACTGTTTAAGCCTACATAATGAATAATCAAAAGTAATTTTTTTAAATATTGTTCGAAAAAATGGTTTTTAGGCATCATGCCATATGGCATAGAATGTAATAATTAATAATTGACTGGCACGACAGCCCGCTTACGCGAGACTAAGGCCTAGCTTCCCGCAACCACCCGTGTTGTGCGTGTGCATTTGTACGCGGTTGGAAAGGACCTACAGTTTTATGCCGGTTCCAAACGGTAGGTTGGGAGCTTTTTCATAAGCAATTTTTACTCTCAGAGGTTTGCCATTTCCCGTTATTTTTTAGGTGTTATTACAGGCAGTATTTGAACCTGAGGTTGCTGCCTTCGACTCGCGGTCCAACGCACTAACCAACTGAGCACGGCGGCTGCACGATGGCATAGAATATACTTAAAGGAAAACAAAATTATTATTTTTAATTATTAAGATTTATTTATTAGATTTAAAACAGAACTTACTAATAAAATAAGCTGGTTAGGTATATCAGAGACATATCTGATAGATCAGTACATGATTTCCTGGTACACAGATGGCTCCCTAACGGAGGAAGGTACCGGAATTGGGGTATATGGACCTGGGATTAAATACACGGAACCTACAGGAAAGCAGACCACCATTTGCCAGGCGGAAATATACGCCATTGAAAGGTGCGCTCACTTCAATCTGGTGAGGAAATACCGGAACCGGAAGATCGCGATCCTGTCAGACAGCCAAGCGGCAATCAAGGCATTAAGATCCTACCAGGAATCCCGAAACTGGTGTCGGAATGCCTTGAGAAGCTGAACGAACTTGGCCGTTACAATCAGGTATGTGTCCTCTGGGTTCCGGGTCACGCCGGTATTGATTGGAATGAGCAGGCCGACAAACTTGCAAGAAGGGGGCGTCTACCCCATTCGTCGGCCCAGAACCCTTCTGTGTTCAAGGCAAAGGAGCACTATCCATCCGACGAGATAACCATCCGGAATCAACACTGGGAAAATCAACCAGACCTTGAACATTGCAAGATGGTTATTGGCTCTTACAACAAGAAAAGGTTCGAGGAATGTGTGAGTCTCTCAAAGAATAATCTAAGGATTATCACAGGTATATTGACAGGGCATTGACTGAACTATCATCTAACCAAACTAGGTGGCATAGTAAGAAATAAAAAAATCGTACAGCCTTGGTGAACTATATTTGGAAACTTTTTTACACTTACTAAAGCAATAAATACCTACTAGATTACTTACATAAAGCTATGAAATAAATTTATTTTTGTAATAGAATAAATAAAAGTACGAAGTGATCTTTTTTTGTAAAATACGCAGCTCGAGCAGCAGTGTACTGGGTACACTAAATATTTTTGCATTATTTGGTATAAAAAACTTTAGAGAAAAATACAAAATATACAAAAATATAGTATCCACAAGTTTTTTGACCTAAAACAGGCACTGAAAAGGGACTATGCCATATGGCAAAGAATAACCGAAAGGGTTAAAAGATAACGAGCCTTGCACGTATCAGTTCGTAGTTGTAATACTAACAGAATCCAATGCTATTGTTATTAACTATCTACATCCTTAAGATAACTAACTTTATTTGTTCGAAAGTTATTAAAAAAAAGGTGGAAGCTGCAAGTCTAATGAAGTACAAAAATCCTAATTTATTTGAGTATCGATATTTTAAATAATAAAAAGATACAAAATAAATGAAGCGAGAATAATGAAATTGACACGTGATGAAGGAGATTTGGTGTTTTAACATACTTACTTTTCAAGAAAATTCGATGTAAATTTTCAAGGATATAAAGGATTAAAATTTTCAAAGGACCTTTTTCATATCCTTTTTTTACAAATAGATAAAAAATTAAATTTATTTAAATTCTTGAGCCTTTCCTCTTTCGTTGTACATATCACCATATTCTATTTTTTATATTTTTTTTATCTTGTATCCCCTTCAAAAATTTTAAGTCCTTTTAAAAGGACAAAGGATGTAGAAATAAAAAACTGAGTACGCAGTATTACTATGGTTGGTCTCTAGTTTCACGCACATAAGGATTTTGCCCGGTGTGAAAAATGCTGTCGCACGGTGTTATATAGTATGTGGTCTGCTCATTTATTCATTTTTGCTACGTCCGCCCACCCATAGTTCAGCGGGTGGTACGCACGATAACTTTCAAAGAAATTAGGACTTCGAAATGTAATTTTCTGCGTGTTAAACAAACATTCTCACTGAGAGTCTATGAAATATGAGGACTGGTCCACTGCATGCATTATTGCTAATCAGAGTTGCCACACGCTATGAAATACTAAAACTAAAAAACTGATCTGGCCGATCATAGGTATTTGCGGCTGCAAATGGTTGTGGCACATTTCTTCATAGATTACACTGCACAACAGCATGTCTGTTGCATGGAGTTTTTTTACATGAATCTGAACCGTTTTTCCACACTGATTTCAACCACACTATGGTACATTTTTGCTATTATTTCGATGCGAATGTGTATTCCGCCAAATAATTTGGCTGTTTTGTATTGCTTGATGTTTCTTCTTAAGATATTCATATACTTCGTAACTTGATTTATGAAACATCTGTACAATTTTCGCCATCAGAAAAAACGCCTTGAAATTAAATATTTTCCTACTTGGAGGTCCAATTACTGCGGCATTTTAAAACTTATAAAAATAGGTTGCATTGGAAAAGAAGCCGTGTGGTGTTGTTAGTGCGATAAGGTGAAAATCAAGTCAATCGGTTTTTTGTTTAGAAATTCCGATCAAAAATATAGAAAAAGTAGAGGAAAAACTGAAAAAATGACATGGTACCTATATCTCACTAACTAGAGCTGCTAGTAAAAATCGGAGGATAGATTCGAAATCAGCGCACCCAAATTAATAAGAAACAGTAGAAAGACTCCATGTAACAGAAAAAAAGTGTTTTTTGTTGTGCTGTGTTATTTTTTATTAACAGGATCAATTTGAAGTGTTAAGACCGGCCAAAACAATTTACTTGTTAAGTTGCACATACAAAATTATGAACCGATAATGGGACCATGGAAAAAGTGTGAAATTCAATTTCACATCATTGACATTTATCGATAAAGATTTTCGCAATTGATTAATGATAAGAAATGGCCAGGTCTTTTGTGACCAGGCGCTACTTTGATTACTTCGGTAGCATGTTTCATTGCAAATTCTCAACTAAACAACGCTTCAGCGCTGTAGCAGCGGCGCGAAGCCGCTTCGGCGAGAAGCCAAAGATCATATTGGATTTTGACATAAATCAAATAAACGTGCTCTCATCTTCATCCGCTTATGCGCACCGTGAACATACACAACACACACAAGCTCAATGCAACATAATGAAAATAACCGCGAAATATCTATTGACAGTTGGGTGTCATGTTTATACGGAGTTGTTATCCCATTTCGGAAACATTGCGATTTATGGATGTTCATATTCCGCAACCGGCAAAGGGCCGGACCGAGCCGAGCGGCCAAGCGACAGCCAGCACATCTACGTTTTCGCAAGATTTCTGTGCCAAATGCGTGTTCAATGCGTTTCAGTTATACCCTTTCGCACATGCGCATACGCACGAATGTGAAAGGATGCAAAATGCACATGCGGACATGTGTATGGAGAATTGTGAAATATAACATCCTTTTTGCGTTTTGACATGCTAATGCTGAGGGTAATATTATTTCACTGTTGCAGTTTTTTGTTGAATACGGCGGTGGCACCCCGGCGCTACTGTTCGTTCGTTTTGTTTAGGTAATTTATTATTTTGATTTTTTTAAGCATTCAGATGGGTTTTTTAGAACAATGATAGTTGATTTACATACCATACCGATGCGCTACCCTTTACCCACAGCACCCCACAGACTTTGCGTATACGTGACGTGACACAAGGGTGAGATGCTACGCGGGACACCCAAGAGCAGGGTAGCAACAACAACCGTGCACCTATGACACAAATTCGTTGCTTGTATAGTGGAAATGTCGATTTAGATTTCAGAATGAATGATTTCAGCGCAAGGATGACATCCTGGCATTTGATTAGAACTTCTGATTGTATTCAGAAAGTGTCGACCGCGTCCTTCTCTCATTAGATCAAACGCGGAAACAATGCCGCGCAGTGGGATTTCCCACCGCATTGCACTATTGGTTATCTGTTCGGCAGAGCCGCTGTCAATTTTACACAGTAGCTTTGCTGGTTGGTGCATAGCCTTGTTGATTCTAATTGAAGATCTACCAAGCAATTATAATTAGAGGTAGCTGACCACCACTGGTCCAGCTAGTAAGGACATCTCAAGAGGATTAAATAGTTAGTTATTGTTTTATTTCAACCTATTTTATAATCTAAAGCAACCTAATTTTGGATGAGCATTAAAATAAATGTTGACGTAATATCGTCTTAGTAAAGTTTTAACCGTTTTTTTTCAACAAAACATTGTGCATTCGGCTTTCGATGTTGTGCTATGTTGGTACAAATATCCCCAACATGAAAGGACATTATTTGCAATTTTGCATATTTAGTTTGTTTTTGAGAGAAATGAAGGTTTGACGTGTATTGGTGTGCTTAACGATTTTTTCGATCGATTATTTACTCACACATAATTGCTTGTTTGTGATTTTTGGCCCAAGACCAACGCCGTAACCGTGCGTCAGCCCCCATATTCATCGGACTTGACCCCGTGCGACTTTTTCTTGCCTAAATTTTCAATAGGGGTATTCACACCGAGCTCGTTACTTTGTTAGTTCGGTATTCGGTAGTTTTGTACGTGTATTTTGTGTTTGTACAAAAATTGAACAAAAACAAAATACACATAGAAAACTACCGAGTACCGAAGTAACGAAGTAACGAGCTCGGTGTGAATACCCCTAGTGAATCATTGAGTCTAATTGGACTGACATTAAGTGTTGAATATTGTAGCAACTGTAAGGCTTTAAAATACTGTAATTGTTGCATTTAAAGTACTTCGAATGCAGTCCGGTGTCTACTCAGCAGATCAGCAGCAACACAGTGCAGATCAGTGTGCAGACCGGTAGGCAGCCGTTCCCCCGCTACTCTTTGGTACGTACACATATTCCGCACAGTAATTTGTATTCTGTTCCAAGTCGAGGATAACAACAGTGTTGCCAGATGGATTTCAAGCAATCCCCCTAAAATGAAGTCTATTTCCCCCTAAAAACTAAAATTTCCCCCCAAATTTATAATGCACACATAAAATTAATATTTCATGAAAATTGCTCATTCTATTTTTTACATGAAATTCAAAAAGACCCACTAGCCAATATATCTGAACAAGGTGTTGATGTAACAAAAATGAAAACTATTTGGCCATAGACTTTTTAAAAAGCGTAATTAAAAATGTCTGTAAAATATTTCCCCCTAAAATATTTATCACAAAATTTCCCCCCAATCCAACCAAATAAACCCCAAATCTAGGGGGAAAACCCCTAATCTGGCAACACTGGATAACAACGCAACTTCAAGTTGCTCATAGCTAAAAATTGTTGGTAACAGTGAAAACTTCTAATGAACGGTCTTCATACGCAGAAACATTTTAATGAAAATGCCTGGGGACATGAAGGGAATACATTCATTAGCAAGGCGTGTTTATATACACATACATGTGTGCGTACACATATATAAATGAATTGACGTATCCCAGCCGGAAATTGGAATGCATATTTGCTTGCAAGCTATGCATTACAACATGCATTAATTTTCTCACGGCGATGTCCTACGAAATGTAATGCTTCCCTTTTTTGCATTACCTGGGAGTATATGAAGACATGCATCCAAAAAACATGTACGTTTTCATAAATCGCCTAACATGTAGGAAATCGTATATTACTCGGTAATGCATAAAATGATCTACCAAAAACCTGTACACCCAAAATAAAATGTTTGTTGTTTTGCTTTATGTTAGTTTTTATTTTTAAAGTAATTCAAGTTCAATAGATTGCATATAAACACATGCATTAATTATATATAAATACATTAGATAAGTAAAAATGAAAACACTAAAATACACTCACTTCAATAACATCCCTTTGCTTCTTTGTTCGTCTTTGGAAAGGCATTCTGAAAAAGGAAAATAACTCAGTATTAAAAACATCCAGTAAACAAAGTTGTTTTGTAAATTCATACTTACCAAAGTTGCTTTGAATATTTTTGTAAATATTTCTTGTTTTCGTTAATCCAGGGGGCTTCGTGATATATGTATGAAAACGCTTGGAGCTGCTAAGATATAGTAAAAAAGATTAATGAAATTAATTGTCTTTGCAAATGAAACTTTATTAAACCTCACCTCGTTTGATGCAACGATCCGCGCGCTTGCTTCTCACCGATTTGTCTATCACAACTGAAGTTATTTTTCCGAAAATCAATAGAAGCGACCTTTTCAAAGAAAAAGTTTTTTATTCTAAGAAAGATTGCGCCGCTCTCTCAGAATTTCTTCGGAAGGTGCAATCTCTTTGGTATAAAAAACAAAGCACAATTTGAAGAAACGAAAGCTTTGCATTATACCCTCGCTTACGTGGTAATATATGTTTTCTATTTAGGTTTTTCATATACGAGTTCGTGCATGAAATACCTCATGTATTCCAAACTTACCCGCTGGGATGTATCCAAATGCGTGTGTGTATGTTCGACGAAGACGAAGAAAAGTGTCTTAAGCATCTGCCTAGAGTGGAACCTAATAATTTTCACTTCGTCTATGCCGGTACACGGTTAGAAATTGTGGCTTAATTAAATTCAATTTTAAATAATAGCTATATTTAATAATAGATGCCTTGGAAATGCAGAGGGTTTACTCAAGGAGGAGTTTACGGTCTTACATTGCCATATGGATTGAGATTTTACTCCCACTCAATACGTACAGTACATAAGCAGTCAAGGGACTGATAGTGTTAATCTGAATGCACTTTCACCCGAATTTTTGGCAGTGTAAACACAAAAAATTACAGCCTGATGGGCGGGTAGCTTTTAGAGAGATGAAAATAGTTTCCTAATTGGAAGAATGGACTTAACTTTTTGTTGATGGAAGTTCAAGACGCTGCCATTTGCCAAGTTGCATCTACGCACGCACTCACATACGAGTTTGTCTAAATGTGAGAATCATGGTATATGTATGTGCGTACATTCATATAGGTATACTTATATGTCCGCATATGCGCACGTAGGTTCACGCGTTTATGTGTGGTGCATCCTTGCAACAAGCTGATGCGCGCCACAAATCGCCAATATGCGTTGTTCCTGCCTTCATTTCAATCTGTTGTCCCCATCACTCCGCCACTGTCCTGTTCTCCGCGATCCGGTGCTTTCGCATGATGTTTTACATGAATACGAACGAATAAATGCCGCGTGCGCGCGCATCCAAGTCACCAATGGAGCCGCTTAACGAAACAGTTCTTTCTCAGAACTTTTGTTCTGCACCCACCGTCGCCGCCGCCACGCCGCCCCTTGTCGTTTCTCGTTTATTTTGAGTAACTTTTGTAATTAGTAGAACTTTGAATTTCTGTTAATTGGACCGCTTCTGGGGCATGCGGAGCGAGACGCACCACAACGCCAATACCTTATGTGCACACACACAGCCATACGGATTCTCATATGTGCACCGGGTGCTGTCTGCGTTGCTTTGCTTCAAATATGAGAGTAGGTACATACACAGCTTCATATGTACGCATGCATCTACACATGTACATATGTATGTACGTACATATGTGCGCTAGCTGGAGTGTATGTGTTTTTGCGTAGAGAAACGGGCACACATTGAGCATTGATTTCGCCTTTTTGTGCGTTGATATTGTACTTTCAATTTTGAATTTTGAGGTAGCATAGCAATACTTACCGTTGTCAATTGTTACAGTTGCCCGCTGTCTAACATCGCTCATTTGCGCTGTGCATTTGAGCGCAAATGTTTATGCCGCCAGCTTTCCGATATGCACACTTGTCGGCTATATTGAATAGATACTATCAGGACGATCTTATATACATATCTCCCAATATGTATATGGTAGTCAATATTTTGATAAAACAATGAAGCAAGGAGATGCCACCCTATGCCGTGGCACACTGCCAGCCATCTTCTCGTTGGTATGTGACACACCAGGGTCTCATTGCTTCCTCCATTGCCGGCCTCACACCCGTGCTTCTGCTCATGCCCACTCATCTCACGCCATCCCCTCGCTACAAATGAAAATCCACTTTTTCGCCTCCTTGAATCCATCAACAATCTACACACACATGCGTACACACTCGTATGTACATGTGAGAACATTTGAATATCGCCCACGACAAACCAGCACTCCATGCACGTAACTATATATGTATGTATGTTCATACATATATACACTAGTCAGAAAAAGTTTGCGTACAGGCAAGTCAAAATTATGTTATCATAAATTTTTACTTCAAAAATGGGTTCTCTGTTTACCAAAACTTATCCACATTATTAATATATGCCTCAACTGCACTTTTTGTTGTGTTTTAGATGCATTAAAACAATAATTTTACATATATTCGTATTTATTGACAATATACTCACAAAACGGTGCAGAATAAGTTTGCATACAAAACTAATTACGGGAATTTCCAGTTATGCTTTTCATTTTTTTTTGGAAATTTGTATTCCATTGAACAGTAAACGGACTTGTAAATTATTTTTAAACGTATATGTGCTTGAAATTATATAGAAAGCAATAGAACCCAAGCGAAAAGAAATAAAAATGGATAAAAGGATAGTCTTACTAAATCTTTCCCAAATTGACAAAAAATTTCATGAAATTATGGAAACTTATGGAGAGCACGTTCGTCATTTCAAAAAGCCATCTTAAATTTCGAAAAAACCAGAAATTGTTGCTTCTTTGCTACAATCTGGCCATTTTCTTAAGCTACCCAATCAATAGGATTAGATTGTTTTGCGATCAGTGCATCGTAATATATATTATGCTAGTTGCATCCAATATCTTCAGAAATGTACATAAATATTTTATAAAACCCAGTAACAGTGCCTTTATAAGAAAAGTCATGAAAAAGACATATTTCCCCTACATAACAGCATGTAAGAAGCCCATATTTAGCTTACTTACAAGGAGCACAGAATTGCTTTCGTAAAAGATTCCATCAAAGAGTCTAGAAAACCGAATTTCCGGGACTATGTGTTGTTATCTATGGAGTAGGAAGATTTATTATTCTCTGATAATAATAATTATTATTTTTTTAATAATTTACTGGCACGACAGCCCGCTTACGCGAGACTAAGACCTAGCTTCCCGCAACCACCCGTGTTATGCGTGTGAATTTGTACGCGGGTGGAAGGGACCTACAGTTATCCCAGTTCCGAACGGCAGGTTGGGAGCTCTTTCATAAGCAATTTTTACTCTCAGAGGTTTGCCATTTCCAGCTGAGAGGACAGCCACCGAAAGAGAAAACGAGTTTTCCCGTTATTTTTTTTAGGTGTTATTACAGGCAGTATTTGAACCTGGGTCGCTGCCTTCGACTCGCGGTCCAACGCACTAACCAACTGAGCCACGGCGGCTGCCGTAATAATGGTTTGGCATATTTGGCATTCAAATGCATCAACTATTTTGAAGATGATTCAGTTAATAACAAAAATCTGACATTAACAATAAAGCATAGCATATGAGGGGGTATGGTATGGGGCTGCATGTCTAGTAAAGGAGTGAGCAGGCTGTGTTGTTTTATTCAGAAATGGTTCCGAGGGGTTATTTACATATTCTGAAAGCTTATGCAAGCCAAGGTTTCAAAATTTTGGATCAGGTCCCAACATTTCTTTTCAACTTTACGATGGCCTTAAGGCGCAATGCATACGATGTGAAGCTATCTTTGCTATTAACTGGCTCAAGAAAGTTGAAACAGTTACTCCCTAGTCACCTAACGTACATTTAATCAGTACAAAGTCGCAAAGTCCCTATGTATCCTTATAACTTGAAAACGACTGGACCAACTTGAATACTTCCTTCGGCAGGTTTGTTCGAAATTGTTACGTGAAGGTTTATAAAAAAAAAAAAGTCGGGAAAACGGGGCGTGGCACCACAAGAATACATTTTTAGACAATAACTTTGGAACCATAAGTCACACATCAATTAAATTTGGTACAAACTTTCTATTTGATCATATCCTTCAATAGAGGGAATGGGATGGGTATTGAACAAAGGGGTGTGGCACCGCCCATACAACTCAAGTCTTTTAAATGGAATAGCTTCGGCATTGTAAGTCGCACAGCATTGAAATTTGGTGCACCGTCGTTTCATAGATGTGTCATTCTACTGTTAAATTTTGATGGGCGTTGAACAAGGGGCGTGGCACATTTTTTATGACCCAACATTTCAGCAGAACTGTAAGTCGCACATCAATGAAACTTGGTACGAACCTACCATTTAGTCATATCTTTCGACAGAGGGAATGGGGCGGGTATTTAACAAGAGAGCGTGGCTCCGCCCATACAACTAAAATCTTTTATATGGAATAGCTTCGGAATTGTAAGTCGCACAGCATTGAAATTTGGTTTGACATCCTCCCATAGAAGTGTCATTCTACTGTTAAATTTTGATAGGCGTTGGACAAGGGGCGTGGCACATTTTTTGTGACCCAAATATTTCGCTGAACTATAAGTCGCACAGCAATGATATTAAGTACGAACCTACCATTTATTCATATCTTTCGACAAAGGGAATGGTGCGGGTATTGAACAAGGGGGCGTGGTACCGCCCATACAAGCCAAATCATTAATATAGAATATCTTTGAAATTGTTAGTCGTACAACACTGAAATTTAGTACCCCGTCGTCCCATAGATGAGTTATTCTACTGGTAAGATTTGGTGGGCGTTGGACAAGAGGCGTGGCACATTTTTTGTGATCCAAATATTCCGCTGAACTATAGGTCGCACAGCAATGAAATTAAGTACGAACCTACCATTTATTCATATCTTCCGACAGAGGGAATGATGAGGGTATTGGACAAGGGCGCGTGGCACTGCCCATACAAACCAAATTTTTAATAGAGAATATCTTTGAAGTTGTAAGTCGTAAAATACTGAAATTTAGTGCCCCGTCGTCCCATAGATGGGTCATTCTACTGGTAAGTTTTTATAAGCGTTGGACAAGGGGCGTGGCACATTTGTTGGGACCCAAATATTTCGCTGAACTATAAGTCGCTCAGCAATGACACTTAGTACGAACCTACCATTTTCTCTTTCGACAGAGGGCATTGTGCGGATATTGAATAAGGGGCCGTGGCCCTGCCAATATAACTTAAATATGGTTCAAGCGCTATCCATTTCTTTACTGAAACTTAGCAGCACCATTGCTTATTTACGGGCCTCGATTGGGTTAATCAGTAGCTCCCTCCTCTTCCTTTAGTTGGTTTTCTTCGTCAATTTGCCATTTGCCACATCGCCATTGATTCGCCATCTCGCGTATTTCATTATAAAAAAACAACAAATGTCGTGCGGGACGAAGTTCGCCATCTTCAAAGATATAGTAAACAAATATAACAATTCAAGGAGATATCAAAAGAACATGTGTATCATGTTATAAATTGGTCAAAAAGGATGCCGAAACCTCTACCTTAAAGAGTGTCAACTTTAAATTGGGAGTTCCGGAGTCGCTATTTGGTAATTTGCTGAACTTCGAAATTTGGCCTGTGGGTACAACTGTCAGACCTTTTCGGTTTTTTCCAAAGGACCAGCTGCAGTCGTCTCAAAAGTAGCCAGTCCTTCTGGCTCAGTTAATAATGGCTTAAGGGTGTATTTTCAAAATTTATCCGGCATGCGCACTAAGACTGAGATAGTACATTCTTATAGTGCGCACATGGAGTATGACATTTTTGTTTTTGTTGAGACGTGGCTGAACACTAATTTCTTCGACATTCTTTGACTCAAATATTTTTTATGTCTTTCGTAAAGACAGGGATGCTGTTAAAACTGGCTGCCTAAGAGGAGGTGGTGTTCTTATCGCTGTCAAGCGTGAACTGCGTGCATTCTCGATCCCACTTAACAATGATGATTCGCTGCTGGATCAACTTTGTGTTTGTATCAGTAGCTCCTCCTCACATGATTCGTTATACATACTAGTTTCGTACGTACCGCCAGGTAGTCCGTATGACTTGTATAAAGCGCATGCCGATAACATTGTATTTTTAGTTTTAAACAATGTAAAAGATAATCATTTATGTGTGCTGGGTGACTTTAACTTATCCAATATTAATTGGGTTAGTAGTTTGTCATGCTCTAGTCTCACTGCTCTTAATATTGTTGCTAGCCATGAATTGTATTTTATTGATAGTATTCTAAGTCTTAATTTAAAACAAATTAATAGTTTCTCTAATTCACTGAATAGAGTATTGGATCTCATATTTGTAAGTGATAACTTGAACTATGCAATCAATGAATGTGTTAATCCAATAACTCCTAAAGATAAGCACCATTTACCTTTAGTTATTAAGCTTGAATTCTATACTTTTGCATCTGTTACTCCTGTTGATAGATTATCCTTTAATTATGCCTTATGTGATTTTTCGAATTTTAATGATAAATTATCTGATATTAAGTGGGATGAGGTGTTCACTAGCTTGGACACTTCTAATTGTTTCTCTACTTTTAGATCGATTTTGTTTGAACTTTGTTTGAATAATATACCGCTTAAAAAGAAAAAACCATACAATTTGCCTTGGTATTCAAAAGAGTTAAAAAAGCTGAAAAATCTTAAAAACAAATTTTATAAGAAGTTTAAATCCACGAAAAACCACTCGTTTTTCATTAATTACCAGCATTTCTTAAAAGCTTTTAATTCGTTAAACAAATCACTCTATTATAATTACATTCATAATACTGAGTTGAACATTAAATCTAATCCCAAATTATTTTGGAATTTTGTAAAATCAAAAAAAGGGTGTTCTAGTGTACCCACTGCCATCTTCCTTGATGATAAATTCGCACAGACTCAATTCGATGCGGCTAACCTATTTGCCGAGTTTTTTAAGTCGAATTTTGTTCATGATGACAGTATGTTCCCGAACTTTTCTGCGAATATAGCTTCTTCTCTAAACTTTGGTGCTTTGAGTCTTTCTTCGGATGATATTATTTATGGTATTAGTAAACTCAAATCTTCTTCTCAAACGGATGTGGACGGACTATCTGCTATTTTAATAAAAAACTGTCCGGCTTTAGTTCTTCCATTGAAATTAATTTTTAATTAATCGTTATCTTCAGGGACTTTTATTGATGACTGGAAGCTTACCTCCATAACGCCTATTTTCAAAAGTGGCAATAAAAATGATGTTCGTAACTATAGACCCATCTCTAAGCTTTCGACTATTTCTAAAATCTTTGAACATATTGTCAATACCAAGTTGAGTTTTGCAGTTAAATCTATAATTTGCCCGAACCAGCATGGTTTTGTTCCTGGTAGATCTACAGTTACTAATTTGGCCGCTTTTAGTGAATTTTTTTTCGAGTCTTTTTCTTCTGGCTTTCAGGTCGACTGTATTTATACTGACTTCTCAAAAGCCTTTGATAAGGTGTCACATAGAATCTTAATTGAAAAATTAGCCTGTATTGGCTTCCACTCTGTTTTTCTACGTTGGATAAACTCATATTTGTGTAATAGCAAAAAGTATGAAAC
Source organism: Melieria crassipennis (assembly GCA_963668005.1). Classification (NCBI taxonomy): domain Eukaryota; kingdom Metazoa; phylum Arthropoda; class Insecta; order Diptera; family Ulidiidae; genus Melieria; species Melieria crassipennis. The sequence goes on from OY764962.1 coordinate 60,435,420, forward strand.
ATATATATATATATTGTATATACAAGGTGCGTCCCAAAGTAAACAGGACTTTTGCAATAGGGACGTTTCTGGTGGCGCCATCTATGTGTGAGGACATGCGTTGGAAAGGTACATCTTTCATTCACATACTTTCTAAATTTCATGACATTTGGTCTAGTAGACGCCGAAATAACCCGCTCAATGTGACAGTATGTTTTTAACTTTGGTACGAGAATGTCGATCGAACAAAGAGCTAATATTAAGTTCTGTTTTAAACTTGGTAAAACTTTTACCGAAACGTTTAAATTGTTAAAGCAAGTTTATGGTGATGATTGTTTATCCCGTGGCCGTGTTAATGAGTGGTTGAATCGATTCAAGAATGGTCGTGAAGACTTGAATGACGACGAACACGTCGGCCAGTCGAAATTTGTGATTACTGACGATGCCATCAAAACTGTGCGTGATTTTATCAAAATGCAGCCAAAATCATCATTGGAATTGATGGAAATGGAATTGAACATCTCCAAAACATCAATTGATCGCATTTTAACCGAACATTTGGGTCTCCGTAAAGTGTGTTCTCGCTTCATTCCGCACACTTTAACCGACGACCAAAAAGCGCAGAGAATTGAGCACGCAAAAGACATCGTTCGGGAAGCCAGACGTGATCCAAATTTCTTGTTCAACATCGTAACCGGTGACGAAACGTGGTGCTTTCAATATGATCCCGAAACAAAGCGTCAAAGTGCCGAATGGAAGCACCCAGATGAGCCAAATCCGAAAAAAACCCGCCGTGAGAAGTCAAAAATCAAAACTCATCTCATTTGTTTCTACGATTCAAAGGGAATAATTCATCGAGAGTTTGTTCCACCGGGAAAAACAATTAACGCTTTGTTTTATGTTGAAGTTTTGAAGCGTTTGGGGCATCGCATTCGTCGTATTCTTCGTATTGGCGTTTATTGCATGATAATGCACCGGCTCACAGAGCCCTAGTTACGACCGATTATTTGACCAAAAATCGCATTTTTACCATCAATCATTCACCGTATTCGCCTGATATGGCTCCCTGTGACTTCTACTTATTCGGTCAGTTGCATTTGCCGATGAAAGGAAACCGTTATAAGGACGTTGAGGACATCCAAAAGGCTTGTACCAACATTCTGAAGGCGATGCCGGCCGATGACCTAAAACACTCATTCCAAATGCTTTTGGACCGTGCAAAACGTTGTATCGAAGCAGAAGGAGAGTATTTTGAATAAATAAAAAGAATTATACAAAAATAATCATCCGTTTTCTTTATTTTATAAAAGTCCTGTTTACTTTGGGTTGGACCTTGTATATATTGTATATTCTTTGGTAATAGGCAGTGTGTTGTCACAATTGATGGGGTTACCTCCAACCCTTTTGTTGCCTCCTCTGGAGTGCCACAAGGGAGTATCTTGGGCCCTCTTCTTTTTATTCTCTTTATTAATGATATTAGTAGGTGCTTTTCTTTTGCTAAATTTTTGCTATATGCTGATGATTTAAAGATATTCTCTGTAATAAAAAACTTGGATGATGCAATTAACCTCCAAAGTGATATTGATAGGCTTAATGCGTGGTGCCTGGAGTCGTGCCTCTCCTTGAATCTAAGTAAATGTTTTCAGATGACGTATGCAAAGATCTTTAACATTTTACCTACAAGTTACAATATTTCGAATTCTGTCCTAAAGTATGTTAGTGAAATGAAGGACCTAGGCGTAGTTTTCGATGAAAGATTTTCTTTTAATAAGCATATTAACTATATTACCTCAAAGTCGTATTCTGTACTGGGCTTCGGTAGACGTAATGCCGCTAAATTTTCTGATCCATATACATTCAAATTACTCTTTACCTCATTTATCCGATCTCATCTTGAATATGCTGTTTTTATTTGGAGACCGTGAATTTGCTACTAATAGAATCGAACGGGTTCAAAAAATCTTTCTCAAATTTGCTCTTCGTTCTTTAAACTTTGTTGATCCGTTACCGCCATATTCTTCTTGTCTTATGCTTATAAATCTTAAGTCTCTAGATAGTCGTAGGTCTATATTGTCTCTGTCTTTTACTTACAATGTTATTAATGGAGTTATTAATTGTCCTTACTTGTTAGAAAGGATTAGATTTAATGTTCCCCAGCGCTCTCTCCGGATCTTCTTCCCGTTCTATGGGGATAACGCTAAGACGAATTATGCCTATAATGCCCCTATTTCTCGCGCGATGCGTGACTTTAATATCATAAGTCAAACTGTTACCGTTGACTTTTCGCTTACAAAGACAGCTTTTTTGAATCTCTTAAATTCAGTTCTTTAAATTTAAGAATTACTTGTAACTTTCCTTTACAACATTATCAATGGTAATATTGATTGCCCGCAACTGTTGGAGTTGGTAAGGTTTAATGCTCCTACCAGAAATCTTAGACGGCACTACACCTTTTATGTTAATGCCTATAAGTCGAATTATGCTTTGAATGATCCAATCACACGGGCTTTAGTTGAATTCAACAAGTTAGCTTTAAATAAGTTTCCTTGTTTAGATTTCTCTCTAAGCCAATTTTCGTTTAAAAATGAATTACTTTCTTATTTTTAAGTAATTTATGTGCACCTACTAATAAGTACATTTTAATTTTTATCTAGTCTGTAAGGTTGTTATACCATAGACTTAAATAAATAAATAAATAAATAAATAAATAAATGTAGTTGTAAATTTATTTTGTAAATCTAATTATTTTGTATTGGCATGGTCTGTAATTTTATATATTAGACTAAATAAATGAACTGAATTGAACAGCTGAAAAAAAAACATAATTTAATAAAATTTATGCCGAAACTTCTGCAGGGAATTCCAATAAGAGAAGCATATCCAAAAAGTTATTAATTTTTGACAAAACTTAGTTCAAATTAAATTTTTGCTACATAACCATATCTTGTACGCAAACTTTTTCTGAGGTGAATTCATAACACCTTTGTTTTTGGCCCTTCTTTTACAATTTGGTCAAGTTTTTGTTATTATTATCTTAATAGAATAAAAGAACTAAGTTTATGGAAAAAATAAAAAATATTTTGTTTTTGAAAAATTACTTTAAGTGATTTATTTTTCATATGAAAATACTATGTACCCTTTGTACGCAAACTTATTCTGACTAGTGTTTGTATGTATGTATTAAACCCCCGCCCCCCTAACTTACAGTATCCCACGGCAACAGCAGCCACAGTAATAAGAACAGTAAAATAGGAAAACACAACAACAACGAAATTGCAAAAATAAAAACAGCAAAAGAAGCAGTAAAACAACAAGGAAATGTGGCAAATCGCAAGATGAGGTTAGGAGAGAATTCATCTAGTGTATTCCCAAATTCCCGAGACTAAATTGAAAATACATAAATTTCCACGACCCCAAGCTGGGCGCCAATGCTGGCGATGCGTATGTACCGTGATCTCTGCTACACACACCACTAAACACATTTGGCCGCATGTGCGGATTCGCATGTGTGTGTGCGTAAACTCTTTAGCCTTCAACCTTAGTGCATGTGCGCTGGTCGTCTTTGCGTAGTCATATAAATGTACTGCTACATGACTGATAATTCACCATACTCGCACTGGCGGGGAATTCCACTTTAGATGTCGACGGTTGATAAATTGCAAATTCTACTCCTACATCCACAGTTGTCGCCTACCACATCTGGTCGCATGCGCGGCATCAGCATCAGCTCTATCCATCCTCCCCCCCACACATGCATGGTTCTTACTCCCACAGGGATTCTGAATAAATTATGTAGGAACTGTAATCACATGCAAAAAACGCATTGGCAAGATGCTGTGAGTGATTTTGCTGCTGGCCAATTTAACATCCACGAACGCGTACCCGGTATAAGGTTTTAAAAACTACGCTACTTAATCAAGTCCTTGTCTAAATGTTTACTTATGCACTCCACCGAGTATACTTAAGCAATATTGATAAGAGAAAATGAGATCAATACTTGGCTCAATGAATAAAAGAAAAAATGTTATTTATATTTCTGTGTTGTTGTATAAATCTTACATTTAATCTTTGCTAGTACACCACCAGAGTCCTAGCCGTCAAAGTTATTTTATTCTTACCGAAATCTGTCAGCAATGATTTTTAATAGTGATTTAGGTTGAGCGACGAACACTGTAACCACATCTATAGATCATGTAAACAACTTTTCGACGGTAGTTCTAAATGATCGGACTCAGGATATCCAAGCTCCTACTACTTTTTTATTTGTTTACTCATATAAAGATGTAAATGTAAATGTTTATATATTTGGGTTATGCACCTCAACCACTGCGTCCGAGCAATTCATCCTTTTGCATACTATATGTAGTTGAGTGAGTGAAAATGAGTTATGTAGTTTATGTGGAGTTGTTTCCATCGTTTTCATTGTAATAATTGTAATGAATGCCACCATCTCTAATGAGTCCATAGCCAAATATAAATATATCGCAGCCAAGTAGAGCCCAGTCCAAGGCAACTCATGGGCGCTCAATCACCACACACAAGCTACATCACCTATCGCCCGCTCTATGGAATACTCCAAGAATCCATTTCGATCTTTCGCTGTAGCATAAATGAATATTTTAATAAATTAAATTTCATTGCGTCATAATAAAATTATGTCTGACCCATATGAATTGACTGTGGGATGGTGTTGAATGTGGTAGTAATTTTCATTAAAAAATTAAACAATTTTAAAATTACTATTAAATTGTAAAATTGTGAGTTCTAATTAAATATTATTTCTTCATCAAAAATTGGTTGTCCCTGCAAGCAAAGCAATTTGAGGCACCAGCTACGACTGCAGGTGTATGCAGCTGGTCGAAAAAGTAACCTAGCTTAATGCATTTTCAGCAGAAATTCGCATCTTAAGAAAGTGCAAAGGTGGCACATTTTTGGTGCGGAAAGCAGGGCCATGTTTCGCGTGCTAGTATTTGTGATATTTTCCGCATAGTATTCGCGGTCTTTTAATGCTATGTCGTCATACTTTTCTTTGAATCTGACTCATACTTTCACTCTCATCCGGCCCGCGCACCTGCCGCATCGCCGGGCGCTTGTCTACCCACGCCCAACACAGAAGTAATGCACGCTGCAATCACGGCGAGGATGCAGCAGTTACTTCCGCATTTTGAAACAAACACAAAGCAGACGGCAGACACTTTTTACTATTCACCGGAAATATGAGTGAGAGCGGCAAGCGTTTTGCGTCTGGCGAGAGTCAAAGTCAGAGTCTCGCTTTTGTTTGCAGAATACTACAAGGTGCAACCCAAAGTAAACAGGACTTTTATAAAATAAAGAAAACGGATGATTATTTTTGTATAATTCTTTTTATTTATTCAAAATACTCTCCTTCTGCTTCGATACAACGTTTTGCACGGTCCAAAAGCATTTGGAATGAGTGTTTTAGGTCATCGGCCGGCATCGCCTTCAGAATGTTGGTACAAGCCTTTTGGATGTCCTCAACGTCCTTATAACGGTTTCCTTTCATCGGCAAATGCAACTGACCGAATAAGTAGAAGTCACAGGGAGCCATATCAGGCGAATACGGTGAATGATTGATGGTAAAAATGCGATTTTTGGTCAAATAATCGGTCGTAACTAGGGCTCTGTGAGCCGGTGCATTATCATGCAATAAACGCCAACTTCCTTCCTCGCGATATTCTGGCCGTATACGACGAATGCGATGCACCAAACGCTTCAAAACTTCAACATAAAACAAAGCGTTAATTGTTTTTCCCGGTGGAACAAACTCTCGATGAATTATTCCCTTTGAATCGTAGAAACAAATGAGATGAGTTTTGATTTTTGACTTCTCACGGCGGGTTTTTTTCGGATTTGGCTCATCTGGGTGCTTCCATTCGGCACTTTGACGCTTTGTTTCGGGATCATATTGAAAGCACCACATTTCGTCACCGGTTACGATGTTGAACAAGAAATTTGGATCACGTCTGGCTTCCCGAACGATGTCTTTTGCGTGCTCAATTCTCTGCGCTTTTTGGTCGTCGGTTAAAGTGTGCGGAATGAAGCGAGAACACACTTTACGGAGACCCAAATGTTCGGTTAAAATGCGATCAATTGATGTTTTGGAGATGTTCAATTCCATTTCCATCAATTCCAATGATGATTTTGGCTGCATTTTGATAAAATCACGCACAGTTTTGATGGCATCGTCAGTAATCACAAATTTCGACTGGCCGACGTGTTCGTCGTCATTCAAGTCTTCACGACCATTCTTGAATCGATTCAACCACTCATTAACACGGCCACGGGATAAACAATCATCACCATAAACTTGCTTTAACAATTTAAACGTTTCGGTAAAAGTTTTACCAAGTTTAAAACAGAACTTAATATTAGCTCTTTGTTCGATCGACATTCTCGTACCAAAGTTAAAAACATACTGTCACATTGAGCGGGATATTTCGGCGTCTACTAGACCAAATGTCATGAAATTTAGACAGTATGTGAATGAAAGATGTACCTTTCCAACGCATGTCCTCACACATAGATGGCGCCACCAGAAACGTCCCTATTGCAAAAGTCCTGTTTACTTTGGGACGCACCTTGTATAAATATCGCTGAGCCATTTTCTGCCGCTTCCACACCTATCCTGGGCTGCACTCACTTATTCATTCATTCGCGCTGCCATATTTAAAGAAAATAAAAACGCGCTGTTGCCGCAGCCGACTGCTCCAAGTACCAGTGCAACCAGTGCTGACGCCGCTGAATTGCATTTGCATCACGCTTACAAGAAAGTGTTGCATCGAAAAAAGCGTTCACGGCCATGATTTTGCTTTTACTTTCGCGGCTCCTGCTCCGGTAGCTACAGCTGCTGCTTCTGCTGTCGCTGTCGCGATGTGCTGCCGTTCTTGCTCTTTCCGTGTTTCTCTTTCTTTGTATTTATGCATATTTTTACAGAGCGAGCCGCACTCGCTGCTATAGGTATAGTATAATGGGGGATTCCATAATGAAGAAACATTTTTATACTCGCGCGCAAACTTCCCACCAAGGTCGGGGTCGTTACTCTTAATTTAATGTTGCTTGTCGGTGCCTTCAATTAAACGTAGAACTCTGGTGTCGCAATGTATGTATGCACATGACATATTTTTTCGCCTTCTTCGTTGCTCTCATTCGGCTGAAAAAGTGCTTGAATTTTCCTTTTTGACACATATTAGAATAGTTGTTTGTTCTAGGATATTTTAAGCAGCCGCTGGTTGGTTGTTTACTCTTCAATAAGCTCCTGCGTGGGATACTCAAAGTCAGTCACTTTTTTCAAATTAAACGTGAATAAGTGTAATGTTACAAAGGTCTATGTAAAAGTGTTGTAGAGTCATAAGCACAGCATCGGAGATATCTGGATACACTGGAAGCAGTGAAAAACCATTGCACCGCATCAGGCGTTTGAAGGATGCAAACCGTTTTGGTTACAACGATGAGCTAGAATGTTATGTCATCGTAAGGTAATTTAAAGTTTCGGAAGAAACAAATAAATAAAAAAGGGCAACTCATCGCACTTTATGAAAACTATTTGACAATTTTTGGCCTACCATCGTAGGCTTTTTAATTGGGGGAAAATAGCATTCTAATTAAATTCTAGAAAACTTGCTGGCATTTTTAATTCTATATTAGTAAGGAAGTGTATAGTGGCAAAAATACAAAAGGCGAAGTGCAATTTTTGAGATTGGGGCACGAATTTAACACTTTTGTATATGACAAATGTTATTTATAATCAAAAGGGAGTACAAGCGTCAGCGGGTGGACAACGATGTTGCTGAACACTGTCGGTGTAGAGTGTAAATTTGTATGCCGGTTGTTTATATTTTTCTCATTTGGTTACACAGTGCAATTCAACCCTTCCTTCAGTACAGGAATTGAATGTGTACATATGTACATACATATGTAGACATGTATGGGTACATATATACACACATATGTATTTATAATTGAATACACATAACTACGCTCAGTGCGTTTGGGGTGACTGGTGGTGGACAAGGGTCATTTGGTGGAAAGAAATATTTTGATAAGGGTCGACGGTATTCAAATTTAGCGCATTCCACACATTCACTTGTGTGGCAAATAACACGCCCAGTGTTTAAAATTCAATCATGCACATTTATGTAGGTATAAGTATAACACTTGGGAAGTTCAGAGAGCATGGCCGACTTCCTGAACATCTATGTATGTACATATGTATGTAGGTTGTAACAGCGAAAGCATAATTGCTATACTGAAGCTGGAGCTGCTATATTAAAGAATTTTTTGGAACTTCAAGCATCAACTTCAAATAGAAATGCTTTAAACAAAAGGGGTGGCCAGCATTTAATACAGAAATTAAAAACAATGGTCACGCACTTTATAACTGGGATTCGACCTCTCTGATGTCCAAGAAATCTAACGCAACAATTTTTTACACACGCTTGAGTAGAATCTTTTGAAAAATGTTTGAAAATGTACTTATATGGCAAATAGGAAGTAGTTTTAGGAATATACTACATCAAAATACATTACTCGGAAATACAATGCACATACGATTTTATTTGAAAGATTTTATTTAGTTTAGTTGAATGTTGTAGAAGACAATTAAGTAGATCAGTGGGCAAACTACTTTTTTAGCCTTTTATCTAGTCTATTCAAGTCAATTCAAAGTCTGGATTTCTATGACATATGTATTTATATGAATACACGAATGCAGCAACCATTCTGAAAAAAAATTTCTTTTCAATAACCCAATTTCAGAAAATTTGCATATCTCGTAGCAGTGGCGGATTCAGGGGGATGGTTTTGGGGGTTGAAACCCCCCGAAATATTAGGGTCGACTTTAAAACTACATACAAATTAAAAGAAATTTTTTGACATTTTATGAATATTAAAGAATTACTTTTTGAAACCCCCCAACATATTTTTCTGAATCCGTCTCTGAATAATCGTATAGTAATTTGGTTACTCCCTGTACTTGAACAGTACTGTACTTTATATTCAGACTGGGGTTATACATAATTGAATAGGAAACAGCGGGATTTAGTTATTACTGCCCACACACATGCGAGTACTTATGTATGTACACGTATGTACAGGCCCACAAATGCGTTGCGTGCTTTTGGGCTACACAAGCCACCTATCAAAATAAAGTGTATCCTTTGCGTATCCTTGTGAAACATAAACCGAAAAATATGCAGAAAACATGAATTGCGACAGATAAATTGCAATGATTATTTGTTTCAATTTCGCAAGAGCCATTGAGGCGTGGAATTGAATTTTGACGAAACCTGAATAGGTTTGTGAATCATGCGCCGAGAATCCTTTGACATGTGCATGTTGCCCCACATGAGATTGTCATGTGCCATCGAAGCGATGAAGCTGCGAATACATAAATCGAAAGGATTTGATTTTCATGCACCGTCGGCAGAGAATTTGTATGCAAAATCACGATGATCCTCCGTACGAATGCTTACCTTTCATTTGTATTCAATTAGGTTTCATTTTCCCTTATGCTGCAGTAGAAACAACAAAATTTCGACAGTTTACCATTCCATGATTTTCTTCGATATGTAATGGATAAATATGTACACACAATTGTTACAAGTCGCAATCCCTGGTACGTTGCATTCAATCTCAATAAAATTTCATGTTTTTCAAGAACAATAAAACACGCTTGGGTTATTGTTACAGAACATTGACTATCCAAAACTTGGCCGACCGCAGATTTTCCTACACAATTTGTTTGAGTGCTGCCAAATGAGATTATTGAATTACATATACAAACAGACCACAAACCTGCCGACCGCTGCTTCCGCGCCTAACCTGGCCGTGCGCATGCAACTCCACATATTCAGTGCATGTACATATTTTTGTATTTGTATCGAATATCCGCGTGCAGCCACCATTATTGTGATTGCAAAACGACACTAAAAAATTTAAGTCATTAGATGAATTTATTATGGGGCAGCTGTTTCGCGGCGCGGCCACGACTAGTCCTGGCTGACTCCTGATTAGGCCACCTCGTTGCTATGAAATATTGCTAAGTAAAGTAGAAAATTAAAGTTAGGTAAGTGTAAACTCGGTTATATATTTATGTACCTGTTATACCAGCGCTGACCGCAGCTTTGCACGTACGAATTTCATTATATTATTGAACTAATCGTTATCTCTTTAGAATGCTATTTTATACCATATAAAGAATAAACAAAAACCTAAAATATGAATGAAAATATAAAACTTATCTTAGCAACTCCTTCTGGACCACCTTTTTTACATTAAATCACCAGACCACTAGCAGAACCCACGCAACAGCTCTCCCTCAAATATTTTGACTCTTCAGTACTCTCACCAAGTTTGAAGTCAAAATGCTCATTGAATCATGTACTTCCCTACAAGCTCTTGACCAATTTCTGACCTCAACTGAGGATGATTTTCAGAATACTGAGGTATACACATTCGTACCTTTATCAAGTTTGAGGTCAATAGACATATTAAATCAAGATTCTCGACATACCTTGACCATTTATTATTACCTTGACCCATTTTTGATCCATTTCGCTTCTAAATCGCTTCTAAATGGTTTCTAAAATAAAAGTACTGTTTAAATTTCATGTTTGTATTATCAGCGGCTTAAATTAGGCGATGATGAATCAGTCAGTCAATCAGGAGAAACAATGTTGGTAGTTTTGAATAAGGCTGGATTCGAACTTACAACCTTCTGGGGTGCAATGCGGCATACGAAAGATTTATGGGTAAATAAGAATTTTTATATTAGAAGAATGGTGAAAATACTGTTAATACTACATGTATCAAAAGTTTGTTTTTTATGGATATTTATAAACGATCATTGCTGGGCGCATGTCATGAAAACCACGAACAACGATGGCTTTCAAGATTTAATTTTCGAGAGACTTAGTTAAATTAAAGTCCCACTATAAATTACGGCATGCATTTTTATTATTTAGCTCATTTTCCATACATTATTGAGTACGTTGTTGGCAGGTCGTTTGTATTTATTTTGCCAAAATCATAACAATTTTCTTACTTCCCCGTGACCGAAGTAGTGATGGCATAACTGAATAAAATATAAAAAATCGCTTTTGTTTGTAAACAATAATCAAAAAGCAAACACCAAAAATACAATTTAACCCTCTAGTACCCAAGTTTTTAATCTTGCCAGTGATAGTTTTGTGGTGGAGAAGCAATGTTTGTTCACGGAAAAAAATTGCATGTCAATAGGAGGCGTGATAGAGGGTGTAGAAAGTAGCAGGCCTACAGGCCTGCTTGGGAAACAAAGCCAAAAAAAATTCCATATGAAAATTTTTTTTAATTAATTTAAATTTTTAATTTTTTTTAAATATATGTATATATATATATAATATTAAATATATATATGTGCGTGCAATTGACAATAAATTAAAAGGGATGGGGGTAAGGCGAGGGGTAGTGTGTCGTGGGGTAGTTTATACACTGCTTTTGGGGGGTGTGGAAACTAGGAAAACTAAAAAAATCGCTATAGGTATATATATATGACGGTTATTATTTTTTTTTAATGCCTTGATATCTTTTCACACAGATGTCGACAAATGTACTCCATGAAATAAAGGACTAGGGGAGACTAGTTCTCTCATCTACCCCCACGGACTACGCCTTAGTATACATTTTTGCAGTGACATCATTGCGGTGTATCAAAATTTCGGTTTAAATAGAAAAATAATGCTTAAATAGCGAAAAAATATCATCAATGACCGTAAATTATTTACGCTTTGCATCCCAAGCAGGCCTACAGACACTCTAGGGTTTGGGTTAGGTAGGAGGAGTGTTTTTCATAATTTTTTTTAACTTTCTCAAAGAACACATTAACAGCTACTCACCAATAATTTTTTTAGTTTTATTGAGGCTCACAATTTATTTAAAACAATTTTTGTTTCTCACACAATTTCAAAAATAATTATTTGCTTACTTTCTCACGAAACTTCAACTTTGTCTTACAATTACTGCCGTTGTGCATGTGCCAGCGTCATCTGACAACATTTATTCTATAAAATGGAGATTCCCCTTTCCATGCGTGTAAAATCAGCTAAAAAAATCATATGGTGTAATTTACAGAATTTTTTTAAGCTTAGGATGTCTACAGGCCTTCTTGGGAACTAGAGGGTTAAAGATATTTGACAAACACTGGTCGCCTGCGATTCCTGCACATGATTCAAAATTACGCCATATACTCGAAGATGCGCGCCCCTACATTGGAAGCCACATGTGCATGTGAGCGCATATGAATGCGCGTATATTTGCCTGTCTCTATGCGTTCGTGTGTGTATGTGACAGTTGCTAATAAATTATGGCCCAGTAGGAAAAATTTTGAAAATGATTACGCCCCTTTCGTCATGTATGAATGAACACATTTCGTCATAAACAATTGACTTGCTAGGTCTAAATCGTTTCAGCACCTAGGGAATAGTATTTAATCCTTAATTTCATGATATAATTTCCGTAGAGAAAACAATTTGTCGTCATATTATTGTCGTCGTTGCTTGTTAAGTTTTGATGGTAAACATGAAATTTTGTTGAATTTCTGTATCTATGGAAAAATCTTTGCGGAAATTTGCCATATTCTGCTGAGAACACAGCTGCCGAAAGGAAACCCAGTTTTGCCTATATTTTAGTATTGGCTTTTACGGTTAGTCGAACCTAAGTTGGGCATCACTGTACAGTGTACACTTACAATCCATCGCCAACAATAAGCACAATTATTTCACCAAATCGGAATATCGGAACCGGAATTGTCCGACTTTTTTCCATATACTTTCAATCTTATTCTCGAAATTCCGTTAGAAATTAAGTGTTGAATTGAAGAATGAATGACTCTAAAATGATAAAAAGAATAGTTCCAAGATCTACGAGAAGTTAGCATTGCATAAATGCAATGTCATGCAGCGAAGCGTTAATCAATTCGTACATAATAATTAATTCATATTAATCATTCAACATATATGCTAGAATGATTAAAAAAAATACGAATTTCGCGGAAAAAATAACTAAGCAGTTAAAACCTGTTACCATTACATACAGATCACCATTTCCACCTGAGCAAAGTACCCCAAGTGAATGCGAGCAGTACTCAGTAGCAATCGGCATGTCTGGGATGGTATGTCACACACGTAGATACATACTCGCGCGCATTGCACACACACTCAGCGCGGTGCGGATACGCCATCAGTACGTGCGAGTGCACGCTCGTATGTGAAGTTATCCGTAACTAAGTCGCATGTACTTTGGGGGTAAAAAGGATTCCTGGAGGCGTGGCCACGCTCTGTTTTCAGCTTGTCGCCAAAGAGAGCAAAATACACTGCCACCAACCACTCATTACTCCGTCTGAAAGCGGCCACTTTCGAAAAATGCCCGTTAGGGGATATTTCTGCGTAGTGATTTCCCAATATTGCTAATCTGAGCTGCCTGCTAGTAGTTATGTAAATGCAGCTGAACCGACAACATTTGTCATATTCATATTGTTCATATTGCACATACACACATTCATGATGTGTGTCAAATGTATTGTTTATTTTTTAAAACAATACAAATTTTTAAATAAAATTGAAGATTACAAAAGTACATAAAGCACAAATATATGTTCAATTGGCCGTGCAAGGATTAAAAACAGGTGGATATGCCTCCTCCGGTTCTCATGCTTTACATCTGAATATCAAGTTCTATTTTGACATCATAATCGTATCCTTTCCTGACTACATCAATTCTTTCGTTCATATTACTATCCACATATTCGCCTCTTTAAAACTCACAGTGGCATCCGAGAACAAAAAAACACGCCCTGTATTATAGTTTTTCTTTTCTTCTAACTGGCCCTGTGTAAGGTTTGTAAATTTGATACTCGAACTCCGTTAAACAGCGCCCTCTAGTCGCGAAAGTTCGGGAAATTTGATTTGCACTCCGAAACACAAAGCCAATGAATGTGTTGATTTTATTTCCTAGTTTTCGACCGACTGTGTTCCATATTACAAACAAAAATAGGTCTTACGTTTTTTACTACAACTAATCCTCAATTTCACCTAAGTACATGGTCTTATCGCTGGATCCGGATAGTATCAGCGGTTCTTTCGGGTGGAAATCTACATCATTGACGCTGCCATTGTGACCTGGCAATTTGTACAATATACGCCTGCTAGTGGTGTCCCAAATGTACACATGTCGCTCCGCCGAGCCCGCAGAGATCTAAACAAATAAACTGAAATAACTCTCAATAGTTGCATTTTTATGAGACGTACCTTACTGCCGTCCGGTGACCAAGCACACCGCAGCAGATTCTTTTCGAAATTGTGTTGATGCCCTTGGAAAATTTTTACGCAGCGCTCGCCCGGCACATATGGACGTATGTCCCAAATGCGCAAAGTATTGTCCATCGAATTGGACAACAAATATGACCCATCCGGCGACAGCGATAGTCCGGTGATTGTGTCTGCATGACCACGCAGTCGTTGCAGCACCTGCTGTTGCTTACGCACGTCCCACACTTTGATCTCGTTATCAATACCGCCGGAAATAAGCTGCTCGCCTGTATCGTTGAAGCACACTGCCGTTACTTGATATGGTGCTTCCAACGTCTGAACGGCTAGCTTCTTGCGCACATCCCACAGACGTACTGTGCGATCGTCTGAACCGGAACAAAGCATTTGGACACCGCGCCGAGTCCCATGCATCGAATTCACAAAATTTGTGTGGCCTTTTAGGCGCCGCACGCGTTGCCCAGTCACCAAATCCCAGATAGCCACCGTCTTGTCAGTGGAGCAGGTGTACACGTTGCCGCCGTCGGTGGAGAAATGCGCCTCTAGAATGGCGCCCGTGTGACCGGTCATCGCCATTATGTTCTCACACTCGCCATACACGTTCCAGATATCTATAAGAAACAAAACAGGTCTGATCTGCACTACTTGTATAGACCACTTGCAGTCTGCCTACATATTTGCCTATCAAAGCCGGCAGAGAGCAGCATGTCACCATCCGGATGGAATTCGCAGGAAAATATTTCGCCCTCGTGTCCTTCCAGTAACATAATGGGTGCCAGCAGGTTAGAAGTGCGCTTGACGCCCTAAAACGATTAAATTTGATTCCATTTTTTGTTAATATTTCGAACAAATTATGTCGCCTCCAGCCAATTTACACTCACCGCCTCCAACAATGCCTTGTCGCGATTTGTGTAGGCCATTAAATCACTTTTACTGCGCTTCGATTCTTGTGCGAGCACCATACTATTGCTTGCTAGTCTTTTGGTTCCCATGTTGCTAACTGTTGCAGCTCGCTCAGCCGATTTTAAAGACAGATTAGTTAATGTAAACAAATTCGCCACAGATCAAAATAAAAACCAACACGCGAGAAATAATGTGAAACGCCTGGTAGTTGCAATCAACAAGACCCAATTAAAATAAACGGACCACAAGGCGCTTCATAAGAACTAAAATTTGTTTGTTTAATGCCTCTATGAAACATCTACAGCGGCTGTTAAAAAACCTAAATTTCTATTAAATTATTGCTTAAACTGCCAGCAATATTTTTTACATGGATTCTAAATTTTACACACAGCTGCACAGCTTCGAACGAAGCATCCAAAAAATATTGTTTTATTGAAGTACTTTCAATTGCTTTTCTTTGATTTCCAACTATTACTTTTGACGCTTAGAAATTGTAATTTACAAAAAAACAAGTATGTGCATAATTATTAGATATATAAGTAATAGAAAGGATAAACTTGATGTCTTGTACCTTATCTGTTCGTACAAAGTTCTTACATATATCTTAAAAAAAATACTTTACTCCCAAACGGCCATGTTGATCACTATCAATAGCTTGGGCTGTTTATTCTGTTGGTTTTGGCAGCACTTACGTTTACATTATTTTGACATTTCCCAACTGAGCTTGTTGCCGTTGTCGTCCCGATTTTTACGCCAGAAAATTGACGAAGCCGTGCGAAAAGAATAAAACAAATATGTTAAAGTTGCGGCCACAGGATGGTAGTACATTTCATAAATTCAAATGCGGTGAAATTTTTTGTGTCAACCCGACCACCTACAGTGTGGCATGCTGCCTGTGTGGCAAGAAAGTGTCTTTCGACCAATTTCCGCAGCACTTCCAAGAGGAGCACCTCGCGCGACTGGAGCATAACAGCAGAAGCACAAATGACATAGAGTCGTTTTACATAAAATCAGATGTAGATCCCATAAAAAGCGAAGATGAACCGGAGGCGAAAAGCGAATTGAGCCTTTGTGTGGGCACTAACGAAGCCATTGGCAACGATGACGACATTGGGGATGAGAAGCCAATTGATTTTCTTGACTTGCAGCTGGTGCAAACTAAAGCAGTGGAAGCAAGTGTGCCGCTGCCAATTGATGAGGACGATATACCACTCAGCAGGAGGCGAACCAAACCACCGCCGAAAGTAGAAGTCAAGGATTCTGAGTCAGAAGCAGACCCAGAGCCTGCAGCACAAGATGACTTTGAGTGGCAAAATGACAGCTCCAGTCAAAGCGACGTGAGTGTTGAACCTTGTAAATAATCAATGAGTACTTAACTTTTGCACTCTGGTTTTTCTTTAGGATGCATCCTCGGAGGCTGATGGAAAGAACAAGGAGAAGCTGCCCTTTCCATGCTCTGAGTGCCACCGTTCATACAAATCGAAGCGCAGCATGCAAAACCATTTTCGGCAGATTCACAATCCGCAACGAAAGCCTAGGAAACCAAAAATGAAGCACAAGTGCGACGAATGTGGCGAGTTGTTCCACTCGGAGCGAAATCTGCGCGGTCACAAATGGAAGCACACGGGCATTATATGCGAAGTGTGCGGAAAGTCGTTCACGCAGGTGGGCAACTTAGTGCGTCACAGGGTACGGCACACGGGCATCAAGGCTCACAAGTGCGAATTGTGTGGTAACTGCTTCTTCACATATAAGGAGTTAAGGGCACACATGGTGCGCCACACCGGCGAGCGTCCCATTATTTGCGAGATCTGCGGAAAGCAATGCCGGGATCATGGTGTGCTGACGGCACATATGCGTCGGCACACCGGCGAGCGGCCGGCAACCTGTGGTGTTTGCGGCAAGAGCTTCTATAGCTTCCACGATCTAAACGTACACGCAGTGACGCACAGTAGTGAACGACCATTTGCATGTGACATTTGCGGCTCTACCTTCCAGCGCAAGAAGTCGCTCCGCGTTCACAAGAAGTTGCACTCAAAGGTACGTAACCACGAGTGTAAGGTGTGCGGCAAGGCTTTTGCGCAATCGGGTGGGCTGAACGCGCACATGCGGACGCACGATGCCGCGCTGACCAGGAGTATACTGACCGCAGGTGTTGCAACAAGCGAAGGAGGAGGGCCCGATGTGGCAATTAATAGTGGCGCAGTTGCCGCAGTGGCTGTCGGCGCAAATCCACACGCCCCCAACACTGCCAACAATTAGATGAAATAAAAATTTCGTAAAATATAAACGCAAATAAACGTAAACATAATTTTTGTATCGATTGGAAGGCTTAACAGCCAGCCGACGTCGTACAGACGCAGTGAGGATGAGCTAAATGCTACAAACTTACATTTTTTATAGTTGTGTATCTCAAATACTTTCTAATTTTAAAGTTTTGCTCACTTTGTCAAATAACGCGGATTCCCTAAGTTAGCGTGGTTATCACTAAAAATTCAAACAGGCAAAGATTATTGATCCAAATAGATAATGCATTATTAAGCAAACACATTTGATTCTATAAAAAGTATTTTGCTATCTAAAATTAAAAGGTTTTATTTATATCAGAAAGTGGACTTTACGGCTTTGGTAATAGACTCGGTTTATCGGGGATTATTTTGATAAACTTGTGTGCATTAAATTCCATTTAATTACATGCGATAACACAAACTATTATCGTGTGTGGCGACAATTAGCGGTGGTCCGTGTTGGGCGCCCAAGAAGACTTGCAAACAAGTAAATGCTTTTGGAAAGCCAGCAGGCTCGAATATCTGCAATCTAATCAGTCGGCGACCTGCAATTAACTTGATTAGCACAACTGATAATCGCCTTATTTGGCTAATACTGCTCCTAGCATAGATACTTGCTTAAAAATCATCCAATTCAACTAAATGTGTGCTAGCCAGTTGTACAATTGCCGATTAAACATGAGGATACTCGCAATTCTATGCATTTGCTTCGGTAAGACAAACAAACCACAATTTGGAGATATTTGACTTTACAATGTTTTAGTTGCAACGCTGGCCTTGCCACTGCGTGAACGCAGCCTTGACATGATTGAAGGTCGAGCTACTGGAAATGTTCGTTTCTACTTATACACCTTGCAGAATCCCAACATATCTCAAGAGCTGTTTATCGACGATGTTGCTTCGGTGCAAAACTCGTACTTCGAAAAAAGTCGCCACACAAAGTAAGTCAGAGCAATTTTTTCTTAAAAATTAGAGCCGTAGCTTTCGAATCAGCTTCGCACCGTCGCAAATCGTAAAAGTCCTGTATCAATATACACTTGTCCACCATTAGAAAGTCCTGATACAAATGGAAGAGTAGCTTAAGTCGAAAATTGATTTTAATGTCCATAAAAGATGTTCTTGTTGTTTCAAAACACAAGCTAAAAAGTAAACGCACATAAAATTAAAAAAGGATTTTTCAAACGGATGAAATACATTAAACCGGTTTGACTTCTATAAAGCTCCCAACTCAACAATTACACAATTTTCTTATGTCGACTTAAGCTACACTTCCATATGGCCACAGATGTATATGCACATTCATATACATGTACATATGTATATGTGCATGTGTATACCCAGTAAACATTGAAGCAAGCCTTTGATATATTTTTGAAATTCAATTTGATAACAAGCACTTGATAACAAGTTGATATCAAGTTTGAATTCTCAAAGGTTTGCAAACGGCTTGCCTTCGGCTTGCTATCAACTTGCAATCAAGTTGAAAAGTTTTGAATTCTCAAAGGTTTGCAAAAGGGTTGCCTTCGGCTTGCTATCAACTTGCAATCAAGTTGAAAAATTTTGAATTTTGAGAGGATCGAAGAAGGCTGTGAATTTCCAGTGAATTGAATTCAAATTAATGTGAATTTTTACATTCAAAATGTCATATTGTTCATTCGTGTCGTCGCTAAGGTATCGTAAGGATCGTCGTAATTTATAAGATAACTTTATAACATTTTATAACTTTTTAAAAGAAATAAAAAATAATAAGAAAGAAATGAGGCGAGGAAGACGATGAATAATTGAATAATTTAAGTTTATTAACAACTAGAACTAAATTAATGTTTTAAGAATATATGCAAATGAATTGAATAATTTAAGTTTATTAACAACTAGAACTACATGAATGTTTTAGGAATATATGCAAATGAATTGCAAAATAAAAATAACAGACTTATTACAAACAAAGTGTATAAATTTCAATATGTACAACACTGATTGGGACTAGTGGAATTGGAACTGTTGACAAAAGCTTACAAATACACTTGAAATCAATATTGATATCAAGCCCTGTAGCTTTGAAAAGAGGTTTGCTCTCAACTTGCCATACGCTTGCTATGAATTTGAAAACAATAGCAATTTCAAATTGTTAAACTTCTTCCCTTTTTATTGAAAAGGCTATTGTTTTCAAGTTGATATCAAGCCAAAAGCAAGTGTTGATTTCAAAGGTAAGTGTTGAGAAACATGCTTGATATCAAGTTGCTAGCAATTTCATAACAAGCCCAAATGTTTACTGGGTAGCAACAAAATTCTTGTTACTTACAGGATCATCATTCACGGCTGGGGTGGCTCGTACACTACTTCGCCGAACGGCGTTGTACGCCAGTCCTACTTTACACAGCAGGACTACAACATCATTTCGGTCGACTGGTATCCATACGCAAAACTTAACTATCTCTCCGCGCGTGCCAAGGTCCCTGTCGTGGGCGAGGATGTGGCCGAGTTCATTGATTTTCTGCACGACAAATTCGGTCTAAACTTCAACATGTTGGTGGTAATCGGGCACAGTTTGGGCGCACACGTGGCAGGTTTCTGCGGAAAAAGCGTGAAGCGTGGCCAAGTAGCTGGAATTGTGGGCCTCGATCCCGCTTACCCTTTGTATATATATGATAACCCTGACACCCGCCTTGCTAATACTGACGGCAAGTACGTGCAGACTATACAGACAAATGGCAATTTGAATGGCTTTCTTCAGCCTATCGGCATGGCTTCCTTCTACCCGAATTGGGGTCGCTTGCAGCCGGGTTGTGGTTTAGACATTACTGGCAGTTGCTCACATGGGCGCAGTGTAACTCTCTACGCTGAATCACTGCGCGGCTATTCCTACACACCGATCCATAAATGCGTCAACTATGAGAGCATCCAGAATAAGAGCGGTTGCGATGAATTTACAAAGGATGCCACCATTGGCGATCCGCTGCAGATACGTCGTACCGAAGGTATCTTCTACTTCGAAACTGAAGATAAGTCCCCCTACGGACACATTAGCGATCGCAATGGCGGCGTTGGCCGCGTTTAAACTCGATACTTGGGTAATGGCTTTTGAATTACAAATGACTATCTGAGAAATTAATATTTGGCGAATGCTTCATCATTCATTTAACTATGAATTGCATTTCTCTGAAACAATGTGTTCGTGCAGGTTTTTGATATTCTAATGTACATTTATTGGTATTTTAGCATATAAACGTTATACTCTACTTTATTTGTTCCGTTTATTTGTATAATTTCGAGCTCATTCATAATCATATACATTCATTGATATATATAAAAACCCAAAAGGGCAAGGATTCGTCTAAAATTGTTTTATCTTGGTACAATTGCATGTGTGGTGTGTGCAAAAGATACAGCAAAATATATATAACTATTATCGACTAATGCCAATTTGTATACTATAGCATAAGAAATAAGTCTGGCGTTATAATTATAGATTGCCAATAATTGCAGTAAACAAAACGACAGAAGGTGTTACCATAGGGGAGACAACAATACTTAATATAAAATGTCTACGTTAATACTTAGATGGAATATGAATATGCTGCGTACGTCGCTTTGTCCAAAATACCACTAGTCAAATGAGACTTGCAATTCTTATTCTTACATTTCATGCCGCCTATCATCTTCTCCATCAGACATCTAGACGATATTGATTTGAATTTTGATTACCACTCGGTCGCCCTCGCTAAAGCCCTTCTGCATGATATCTGCAATCTTGGCGTATTCCACAAAACCAAAACCACGTGTACTGATGGGCTCCCGGGGTTGATGGAAGGCCAGTACTTCTGGTTTCGTCATTATAGTGTCATGCTGCGAGAGATTCGGATCACGTGGGTGCACCATACACAGCTTGATACGACCATTGAAAGGCCAGTCCAAATGGAAGTCGTTTTCGGATTGCATGAGGTGGACGTGTAGGCTAAGTAAGTCCTGATGCCTTGATTGGATGCTCAGTCGCGCGCAGAACCTGTAGCCATACGGCGAAGTGTAGAAGTCGTGTGAGTACAGTTGGCCAGTGCTGTTGGCGCGTAGCTGTTCCACCACCGCATGGAAATGCGGAAGTACCCAGACAATGGTGCCGCCGCTATAACGCGGTTCTACCTGCTGGCGCGCTGTTAGCTGCTTGCTGATATTCTCCAGCCGGACATCCTGCTCGCGCGCTCTCTGCTCTAGGACCACAATGCGTTGATACATAGCCTGTATTAGCTGCTCGCCCGCTTCATTGGCGTACTGCGGCGGAGGAGGGGGCAGCACGCCGTTTGCTTTCCCACCATTGCTTTCAGTGATGGTCTTCTGTGGGTTCCAAGTGGCAATAGCTGTTTCCTGGAATGCCTGCAGCATTAGCTGCATGTGATGTGGCATATCCTGTTTTAGGTGCTCCTCCAGCGCGTTCGTTTCAGGGCGGCCCACAAAGTCACACTTAACACTGGCAAAGGGGCACTTCTCTTCAGTTGCCTCGAGGCGACGATACGGACATGTGGGCAAATGACGGTCCACTTCAATAGGCGACGCCACAACGGCGCAGCCTAATGGCGAGTTGGGGCACTTGTGTCGTAGCTGCTCAATCTCGCGGCGAGTAAAGTTGTCGGGGAATATATCGTGCTCAGCAGTGAGCTTTTTGTTGTCCAATGGACAGCATTGGTTGTGGCGGCAAAGCCACTCATTCAGACATGACTTACAGAAGCGGTGGCCGCATGACGTTAACACGGGCTCGTTCAGCCAATGTATACAAATCGCACACTCGTAGCGGGCGTCCGATTCTTGCAGATCGTTCTCTTCCGAAGTGTAAGAGGAAGTTAGCACTGCCGGCACATAGGACTTGCTGAGCGACAGTGAGTTGGGCGGAATGGAGGATGACGGAGACTTGTTATCATTGTAGTGATGATGATGCGATGCCTGCTTACTTTGCTTGCTCGTTGAGTTTTGCAAATTATTCATTTTGACCTCCTTCGTTGCACACAAAATTATCCTTTAAATTATTGGAAAAATGCAAAAATACCAGACAAGGATATTACAAAAATTAGAATAATGGCAGCACTTATCGATTTCGGTTTTGCTATTCTGAATACTGACAACTGATTGGTTCGATGCAAGGTGTATTCAAGGTGTATTAATAAGGTGATGGCACTACTGCAAAAACAAAATTCCCATGTATTTTGTTAGTGCTTTTGGGCATGCTGATTGTCAAAATCAAATCGAAACACAAGCAACACAAAAACAATTTTAGCAATTTTTGACAATTAGCATGCCCAGAAGAAGAAAATGAGGAGAAAGCAAAAGAAAATGAGAATAAAAAAGTTTAATCAGCTGAGTTCCCACCACTACCTTATTAATGTGCCTTGCTCGTTGTCAAAATCAAATCAAAACACAAGCAACACAAAAACAATTTTACCAATTTTTGAAAATGAGGATGCCCATTCGCGAAAAATCAAAAGAAGATCAGAAGAAATCAAAAGAGAATCAGAAGAAAAAAGTTTAATCAGCCGTGTTGCCACCACTACCTTATTAATGTGCCTTGGTTCGATGTGTCACAGCCAGTGCTCCCGAAAAGTCATACCCACACCCACAAGGGATAATCAACCAAGAAGTAACCACCAGTTGACATGTCAACAAACGAGCCATGATACAAAAATATACAGATAGATTCAATCGAGCAAAATTAAAAGTCATTTGCTTTTTTGACAAAGAAATACATAAACTGAATGATATACTACATAAACATGAAATTGCAGCTCTGTAGCAAAAATGAAAATAGTAGTACAAAATTTGTAAACAAATCTTTTTTTTCCAATTGTCAATTTTATTTTTATCTGCCGCATTGAAACTACTTGTATATTTTTGTATCATGAAACGAGCGATGTATAAACGGTTACTTAAAATGCTGCTTGTTTGTATTGTTTAATTTTTAATTTAACAGAAGAAGTTCTTGTTTACTTTGCAATAATAATAAAGATAATAACAATAATGAAGATAAGCCAACAAATTTAAAAACAAATTTGCATTAATTTGTCAAAGGCAGAACATTGGAATATAAATTATAATTTGGGAAAAATACTAGGGGTATTCTCGATGTCTTGCCTAGCCCTGACATCGTGCACGAAATGCATAATTGACATGGCCATGCATTTCGAGCAACGACACAACAACAAAATACAAGCAAAAACAGCTTGCATTTTTTGCATGTCATGCTACGCAAAAACCCTTGTTTTGTGTGTGACATCGCGATTGTGCGGCAGCCATTTAATTTTCTTCGTGTGCGCAAGCGTATTTTCTTTTTATTTGGTTTTATTTCAACCTTTTTATATAATTTGCATATAAGTCTTGCTTGCAGGTAGAAATGGATCAACCGAAAACCAAATTAAAAAGAATTGGAGAAAGTTTGCGGCATTTTTGCAATATTTGCAATGTGTGCTTTTTTGTGCGTTCTCGATGTGTAGCATTTTCCAGTCTTGCACGGTTGCATTTTTACGAATTCTTCCTCCGTGCAAGACATCGAGAATACCCCTACTATTTTAAATTTGTTGGTCATCAATTAGTTAAATCAACTGCAATCTTAAGAAAGTTTACTGCCTATTACGTCTAAGAAATATCGTTTTTGTGCTTGCTCTAAAAGTTCACCGCCACTCTGGCCGCAATTAATCGAATCACATCACTAAATATGTGATTATATGTATTTATACTTGCGTTTTTGGTGTTTTTTGTAAACAAATGCGTAGCCCAAGTTGGGTGAGCAGCGTGAAAATTATTTTATAGCAGGAGCGGGTGTCGGCGGAAAAGGAGTGAAGTTTTTTAGCAAGTTGGCTGCGAAAGGAGGAAAAACGTTGTACGTTGTATTGAATGCAAAACTGGTTCTGGCTGCTTTAGCGGGTGGGATAGTTCGAAGTGCAACTTAGGCCTGTGTCTGCTGTTGGTTGTTGCTAAACTTGTTCCAACAAGATTTTGTGGCTGCGATAAAGATTTTTTTTATGACTTCTCAGAACTGCATAAAAGTGTTTTAGTAGTAAGATTACAGAAGGCGAATGTTTGGAGTAACTATTGTGTTTTGGACACTGCTGCTCAGCACTACGATAGTGGGCGGCAATGGACCTGAGGATTTCTCGCAGCGCCAATGTGAACCTATTCGCATCGATATGTGTCGTGGCATTGGATACAACGAGACTTCCATGCCTAATCTGGTCGGACATGAACTTCAAGCTGATGTGGAGTTCACATTGCAGACGTTTGCACCGCTCATTGAGTACGTATGTAGCACCCAGTTGAAGCTGTTCTTATGTGCTGCCTACGTGCCTCTTTGTACACCGAAAGCGCCCATTCCGATTGGACCGTGTCGCAGCCTTTGTGAAAGTGTGCGTTCGCGCTGCCATCCTGTTTTACAGGGATTTGGCTTCCCCTGGCCACCCGCACTCGACTGCAATCGCTTTCCTAAGTGGAATAACCACGAGACCATGTGCATGGAAGGACCTGGCGAAACGCAGTCCGCTGTACAAGAAACAGAACTGTATGCAGCCGGAGCGACTGTGGCAAAGGTGCTGCCGCCAGCGTTACCACTAGAATGTCCCGGCATATCACAGTCGCACCTGTATGTAAAGTTGCACCGATCCGGTCGTTGTGCTCCACTCTGTGATGCAGATATTCTCTTTGGCCAGCACGAAAAGCACTTGGCCGAAGTTTGGGTGGCCACCTGGACATATGCAGCGTTGGGTTTAGCGGTTATATCAGTTCTATGCCTCATGTTCGGCGATGATAAATCGAGAAGTGCGTTCAAGTGGTCACGAATTTTAGCACCGCTGGTGTGGTGCCATTTCATGGTCACCGTTGGTTGGACGGTGCGTTTTGTGTCTGGGCGCACTACCACTGCTTGTGGCTATGACCCACAACTGCCGAATATATCACTGCTGTTGGTCGATGGACTTTCAAACGCCTCCTGTGCCACTACTTTCCTGCTACGATATTATTTCCTGATGGCGGCTTCTGCCTGGTAAGTGTTCAATCGGTATCGAAATACTATCCCTCCCCTTCTGTTTACTCCATTTCGGTAGATATGTTTGTCATAAATATTTACGCGCTATCCGTGGTAGATATGCATCCGAGCTGGCACACAGCGTGCTTTTGTTGATTGAATTATTTGTTTGCATGAATCCCGTGATTTAATTCTTCAGTCCCAAAAGTACCAGAATACTTATTTTGGGTAGCTAGTACTAGTTATAATTTTTAAATTCATGATACATGAACCATAAAATAAAAAAGTTAAAATAATTCGTTTTTCACATATATGAATGAATATATTGTTATAAATCATTCCATGCATAATTGTGGTCCTCGATGCAGGAAATTTGCAGTCATATGAACATAAATTGCGCTACATAATACAAGTAATTGTATCATGTGGTGCTACAATTTAGTTACGTAGTGTACGAAATGAATTTTTGTTTTAGGTGGGCAATTCTTTGTTTGGCTTGGCATCGTGACGTAAGGCGCAGTAGCCCGGATGCGCTGGGACATTTTGCTGCTGATATTTCGGCTTGTACTCTTCCACATGATGCCACTAAGCGAGTGCGAGGCACCACCAATGAGAGAAGTGACTTTAATGTAACACGGAGTAACTTGGCTTGCTTTGCCGCTTGGGGGCTACCTGCATTTCAAACAGCCGCCGTGATTGTGGCGCGTCTTGTAGACGCCGACGAACTTCTTGGTAGGTTGTACTTACTTTTTTAGTTGTCACCTAAGCTGTAATTTGTTGTTGAATAATGGCAGGCTCCTGCTTTGTGGGCAACCAATCAGATAAGGGACTGCAAATACTGGTGGCAACCCCATTATTTTGCTATTGGATTTTTGGCTCCATGAATCTTGGATCGGGCTATCTGGTCCACAGACGCAACAACGAGATTTTGCAGAGCACTAATTCCACAGCAGTACAAAAGCAATTACAAATAAAGATCGTCAACTGTGGCATCGGCACATTCCTTATTATTTACTGTGTTCCATGGGCGTTGCTTCTGCTGGCTATTATCTACGAGTTCGCCAATATTGACGTGTGGTTGAATGTACCACCGTACGTGACAGCAACCGAAGGTATCACCACGCCGTTGTGGCCGTTTTTAATGCGCGCTTTCATGGAGCTAATGTTAGGAATTATTTGCTTTGCTTGGGTATTGGGACCGAAAATTTCAATGATGTACAAACGTCAGTTGACACCCCGACCAGTCAAGCAAATATCTGCCGCCAACACATCGCAACGAAGTAGTCGCAACACAAATGTCGCCTACAGCACAGCATCGTATTATACAATGAGGCAGCACCGATCTTCTGGTGGCATCTCTATGAACCAGATATCCAATTATACTTTGGGCAGAAATACGTCATGCTTAGCAACTGCACCAACGTATTTGCACACAAATCGGTACAACTTTAAACAGGCGCCGCAGTTAGACCGCCATGGGAATGAAACTATAGTTTAATTCTAGTATTTCTTGCCTTTTTGTTGATCATTGCAGCTGTGATAGATATAAATGTATTGCAAATGATATTTGAAATTCCTAAAACCAGTTTACAATAATTGTATTTGTAATTACTTGTAGTGTATTATTGCAAAATATGTACTTAACTATTGTACTTAAAACGACATGTGCCATTAATTATAAGGGTTTATTTATTACTAGACGCTACTTAAGTGGGATTTAGTGTCTTAAAACTTGCAAAAGCTATTTTAAAAATGAATAATTAAGATGTGTGTAAACTATATTTTCATATGCAACCAGTTTTCCAACGTAAAATATACGTGCATTTTTTTTAACGTTTACTACTACAAATTATATTTTATAATAATAATTACGAACACTATGGCTGTTTCATTCAAATCGTACGGTTTTCTCAGTGCTTTTGATTAAGGAAATTTTATTAGATTATTTCCATAATATTGCACTTTCTCTAGTAGCACTAATCTAATCGCACTTTCTGTTTCAACACTCCCACGTGGATATAGACAGTAAAACTTGCATTTTTGGATAGTATAAATAATTTATTATAATTATGGTTAAGCTTTACACTGAAGTTCTTATAATTGCTTCATGGCTCTTGTACAAACTAGTCTTTTCACGCTAGGCTTTCAGTCGTTGTTTTGAACACGTTTCGGCTCTTGTGTTAGCACCTCTCTTAAGTTATTGTTGGAGGATTTATTTGTCCAAGTTTGTTCTTCACGATTTCTTGACCTTTGGTAAACTTCCACCTCGCTGGCTTCAGGTAAGCTCATACCTAGAAGCGAAGCAAATTCTCCGCCCACGTAGTCAATGCCAGCCAAAATATTGGCGCCAACCCAATTTACTTTACATCGAAATCGCTGCAACAGCGGTAACTTTTTCTAAGAAAAATAATTCTTAAATAAAAATTTCTTTCTTTTGTCTATTCTTCTATCCACATACCTCCTCGATTGTGGCTTCTGAACCCATGTCCGGTTGGTCTAAGTCGACATCACTGTCCGAAGGTTCCTCTATTGTCCCATCACTGAAGTACAGAACACGACGATGACGTTCTAACTCAATGGTTGATATGCTATCGACCTCAGTGCGGTCATCTACGGATAACGACGCATGGCTGGAACGTAATTTGTCGTTGGGCATTTTTAATGTGTAAGGCGCGGTTCAATTTCTTTTATTAGTGACGCTCACAGGAATGACTAATTTGTTGTGCGTTGCCGACGCTTCACTCAGCTGTTAATACGTCGAAATGATTAAATGGCTTGTTAACATTTAATGTAATCTGAGCCTATACTATTCCAGCCTGTTGTACCGACCTGTACATTCGTCCCTCGGTGCTCAACGGCATTTTCACAATCAATAACAGCCAGTACGCTCGAAAAGGAGCTGCACCAAAACAGGTAATAAACTTAGGCAGTGACAATGAAATATAGTTAAAAAAAAAAGTAAACACGGAGGACAGCGGTGATGGCAAATACAATTCAAAACAATCGATATTGCGGTGGGATACTATCGACTACCCTATTATTGCATAAAACGAGGGAAAAGAATCGTCCCGCCCCCTTATAAAAACTCTCAATGCAGTCATTATTAGAAAATGTGGAGCCTAGTGTTTAATATTTCTGCGGGTAAATCCGTATTGAAATTCTTTACCGGTCGTAAAAGTAGGCTCCATCCGCAAAGGACCATTTTCGATTTCAGGTGTCCTATGAAAAATTACATATAATTTTATGCCTTTTTTCAATTTCGATTTTTACAGGTTTTCGGTGTGATTTCAGCAGATTTGATCGATTTCTGGTATCCTCGTTTAATTTACTACAAACTACCCTTGAGACCCTAGGGTCTTATGTGTAGGGCCTTCGGTGGTATTCCAGCGGCTTAAAGTTCATTTCAAAAGAAATGTTTTTCCGAAATCGATTTTTCAGTATTGATGTTTCTTAGTGAAGCATTGATATTTCTTACTGATGTCACCATCCGGTGAACATGAGAGTCGTGCAGATTAACCTGCACCATTCCAAAGCGGCATCTGCCGCACTTCTCCTCCGCCTGACAAACAAAGGAGAGGAGATAGCGCTCGTGCAAGAACCTTGGGTCTGCCACGGGCGCATTCGCGGTCTTAATACACCAGGGTACAGGATTCTGCATGCTAATTTGGGAGGTAATAGCAGATCCTGTATCCTCATTAAGAAAAACATTGATGCGTTTCTTCTTAACAGCTTCAGCGATGCAGACAATGTAGCTGCGGCAGTGGAACTTCCGGGGTTCACGTTGTGGGTCTACGTACATGGCCCATGACGACCCTGTGGACCCTCCACCGCTACTCCTGAGAAGGTTAGTGGAGGCAGCGAGGAGCAATAGGATGCCATTGGTCATCGGTGCGGACGCCAATGCGCACCACACCGTATGGGGTAGTTCTGACATCAACCCGCGAGGTGAGTCACTTTTTGAGTTCATAATTAGTACTTATTTAAGTATTGCTAATACTGGTTATGAGCCCACCTTCATAACCTCTATCCGCAAAGAGGTTCTTGACATTTCCCTTTCAAATACATATGCCACTAATTTTCTCAAAGAGTGGAAGGTCTCCAATGAGCACTCTTTTTCTGACCATAGGTATATGGTATAGAAGTTGAAGTCTGTATAGAAGTTGAAACCCCTCAGGTCACCCTCTATTGGAATAGAAGACGAACTGACTGGGATAAGTTCAAAGCAGTCTTCACAAGATCTCTGCCAGCTGACGGTCCACCAAGAATTGGATCCACTCAGCAGCTTGAAAAAGCGGTATCATCCCTTACCACTGCCTATAAGGGCGCCACTATAGAGTCCTGCCCTGTGAGAGCTCTCTGGGGTAAAACCAAGCCCAATTGGTGGATCTCTGAGGTGGCTATACTGAAAAGGGACTGCCGCAAACTTTTTAATCGTATTTTATAGACTAGACGTATAGACTCTTCAGCCACTTTAACCTAACCTAACCTACTGATGTTTCTTAGTGAAATATCAATACGGAACTCTTGACACATTGAAAGCACATTGAACAAGGTAGGGCGTTTTCCAAAACGTTTATGTACAGTGCAGTAATACAGTATGAATACTGTATTCATACATTGCATCAATACAAAATTAATGCTTTGTATACATATGCTTTGCAACCCTGTTGGCCGTTTGGAACGCTATTTTTGCTTTGCATCACTGTCAAATAATTAGAGTAAATAATGACGGTAATACGAATTTTGTGCGAACAATTTTTGGATTTCTGCGATGGAAAAGCGTCAGCAGCCAAATTGTCGCTTCTTTCGCCTGGCGCGGAAATCAGTTTCAATTTTCAACCTTTCGTCTAGAAGCAGTTTTTTCCATTCGTGTGTCCATTTTTTAATACTGAAATATTAAAAATTTATTTATTATATATATTAAATACCAGTATTACTAATAATTTAATGTTTATTAGCAGAAACTACTTACTTCTCTTCGTTTTCAGCCATTTCGTATACATATTGCATCAGCTTTTTTAGTGATGCGCTGGTTGCTTTTTATTGCGTATCGATAACATCAATGATACTTTTTGGAACACAGTACATCGTCAAAGATTGCAGGGTTGCGTTTTGGAACATTGTACTTTGTTCGCATACAAAGCAACAGGCGTTTTGGAAAACGCCCGTAGTAGTACTAACCATGATACAAAAATAGAAGGTAGAACCGCTGGGAAATTTTTTGACACTAAACGTTTTTATTGACGTTTCTCGTATTTGTCAAAAGCTTGAGTCGTGATGCCACTTCGTTGTAATACTGAATTAGGGCTACTTAAGGTTCTAAGGATTTTTAGATCTTTTTTAAAATAAACACGAAATATGCATTTCAATGTGACTAAATCATTTTGTTTAGTAATATTAGTAAATGTTAGACAAGCAACAACGCAATGAATGGTACAAATATTAATTTTTGTGTAATTGTTTTTTTTAATTTCTTATTAATATTTATTATTTTTTTTTTGTTTTTAAATTTCTGTTCATAAACCGTATTCTAAAAAATGTTCGGCCTAAAAAAAACGATTCGTTCGATAAAAAAATGTATGTGTGTAAAAAAGGGATTTTCTAACAACAGCACGGTAGCACATTTTCAAAGAAGAACGTCAAAAAGACCTTTAGTGTCAGATGCGCAATATGGCGGCTGAGAAGAAGCATCGGCTCTACCTCCTATTTTTGTATCATGGTACTAACACAGCTGACTAAAGTTGTTTCAATCACGGGTAGGTTGATTGCCAATTCTGTGTGTCGCTGCTATCAATTTACTTGATTTTGACAATAAACCGATACGAAGAACCAAGGTGTATTAATAAGGTGATGGCACTACTGCAAAAACAAAATTCCCATGTATTTTGTTAGTGCTTTTGGGCATCCTCGTTGTCAAAATCAAATCAAAACACAAGCAACACAAAAACAATTTTACCAATTTTTGACAATGAGGATGCCCATTCGCGAAAAATCAAAAGAAAATGAGAAGAAAGCAAAAGAAAATGAGAAGAAAAAAGTTTAATCAGCTGTGTTGCCACCACTACCTTATTAATGTGCCTTGCGAAGAACTATGTTGTTTTCTTTGTTGTAGTGTTGCCACTACCTTATTCGATGTGCATTGATATTTAACAACAACAAGGTTGCAGTGAAGTATACAATTCCATAAGCTTGTCGCCGGCAGAGTGTCACAGCCGAAAAAAAGAGTTTCATCAAGTGATACCATTTTTTTATACCATACTTTCATTTATTTGCCTTTCGAAATTCATTATTTTTAATAAATTGTTAAAGGAGATAATATTCTGTGAAAAAAACTGTTTCCCCTTATATTACTTGAGAGGGGATATATTAAAAAGACCCAATATGCATGTTTTGTATTTATTATGAAAACAGAAAAATTAATTAGGTACATATGTATATCAATATAACAATTCAATCACAAAAATGGAATATTAGTAGATAATAGAGAGCTGCAATTGTCTCTTTGAAAGTGCTTTCAAGACACTCTCTCTCTTTGCACGGCATTGCACTGCACTAACTCAGTGCAAACAGATCGAATGAGACGTGCCAGCGAAGAGAAGCAAAACATGTGCGTTCATGACATATGAGAGCTGAGACTTTGTTGCTTTATAACATTAGTGTGTGCGAACACACTAAAGGCAATGCACAGCAATGATAATCATTGCTGCACAGTAAAGGCAATGCACAGTAAAGGCAATGAAATTTACTGCAATGACACTAAATGCATTAAGTTATACTAATAGAACAATTAGTATAGCTTTGTTGAAATAGAGCTTTGATTACAATAATTAATCACGCATATTTTTGAGTTGGTTTTTATTTCAAATTAAATTTCATACGAATTTACAAATAAAATATTTTCAACTTTCAACAAAATTTAAACTATTTAAATATTTATATATTATTATTAATATTATATTGTTATATATTGTCGGCCTCGATAGCTCAGCGGGTAGCGCGCTGGCTTCTCATACCGAGCGCCCCGGGTTCGATTCCTGGCTTGGGCTGGAAAAAACACTCATCTACTTCTGTCGCTATCCACATGAAGGGAATGAGAATTACAAGAATCGCACAAGTGCGCTCTTGGCAGGCAATGGCAAAACCTCCAAGTGTGAAAGAAAAACTGCCCATCGCCGTTCGGATTCGGCGTTAAACTGTAGGTCCGCTCCTCTCCCTTTCCCCATCCGTTTGAAATGTGTGGTTTATCACATGTTGAAAAAACAGTATTGCACACACATTTCAAACGGGTGGAATCTGTGGTATCACAACGGGCCCATTAAGAGGCCTAAGTGTGTCTCATACAGAGGCAGCCACCTCAACCTAACCTAACCTAACCTAATATTATATATTTAAAGATTAAAAAAAAAAACAATGGTATTGATTTTTTATTGGGAACAATATAACAACTGATAAAAAAATAAGCAGCAACGAGAATATATTTTCTTTTTTCATTTATAACATACCTATATTGAAATATTAAAAAAAAAATATCGGAATTCATAAGAAATAACACTACTCGACACGAAAAATGCTCTAAAAATAAAAGTCTTTTTTAGACTAATTTTCGGCTGCTGAACACGAAACTGAAAATCAAAAAAATTTCTTAAGAAGCGTTTTCGAAAAACACGTTTTGCCCCTCTTATTTTAATTACGAGCTCATATCTCGTAAACCAACCATCCGAATAACACAAGTGGCCCGTCATTCAGAAGGTAATTAACTAACCTTTCCAACGATATATGGATTGTCCAAAACCGATTTGGGGAAGTTACGGACGATGAAAGTTGAAAACAACTTTCGAAAAATTTAAGTTGAAAAATTCACTTTCTTACAACTTTCACCGTCAATAGCTTTGAACAATCTAACATTTTCAACTGTTGATACAGTGTCATTTGATTAAAAATTACAATAAAAACAACATATACATTAATATTACATTTAAATTATTTATTTAAATATATTATATTAACTCACATCATAAACTTCCATTTTAATTAATTTTTTATCAGACACTAAAATGTTTTCCGAAACTCTCTCACTTAATTACGCGTGCCAAACTGTTCTTTTAATGACTCATTGCATTCAGTGTACAGGTAGCATTTTGGCCCGTTACGCACTGTCAACGATTCATTAGCATTGCTTGCAGTGTATATAGCAGAGAGGAAGCATTGCTTGCAGTGTATATAGCAGAGAGAAAACAGTGCGTGCCTTGCAGAGACAAACAAATGAGTGTTGACTGCTATTGCGGTTTGCGTTTTGTTGTCTGCTCTCTTACTGCAGTGAATGCTGGCAAACAGTGCACACTGCACTAAATCACACGGTGTGTAGGGAGAAATGAATCACCCATTGCAGCTCTTTAGTAGATAACTACTATTATTATATCTGTGGTAATAAAACAGAGTAGCTTAAGGGGGGTTTCTACCTTGTGCGGTCAAAAAAATCGATTTTTTTTCATGCATTTTTGGATTAATACATGATTGTAGAATACGCTCCCAAAATTTGAAGTTGAAATCTTTCGAATTACGGAAGCAATTTATCGAAACAGGTAGCGGTGTCGAGCGCGCCGAGCCGCTGAAGCAAAACTTTGAACGCGTTTTTCTCAAAACTACATTTTTTGACCTTGCGGAAGTGATTTAGGCCACACGAGTTGAGCAATAGCTACGAAATTTTAAACAGTCATTTATCAAGGTCTTAGCTATGGCACGAACTAGGATCTTCAAGAAATAATAATTTTTTCTCATTAAAAATAGAAATTTGTATTGAAAAAAGTAGGTAAAAATTTAGTTTTTTAGTCAAAATCGCATATTTCCTTCATTTTTAATTTTTTTTAAAATCCTAGTTCCAGCCATAGACAAAAGGATTCAGAATAAGAAAAAATTTCATTTTTGTGTTTCAAGTCATCTCAAACAGCGGCAGGACTTCCGCGAGTAAGGAAGTCCTGCCGCCATTGCTCGATGGCCCCCTCCCCCCTTTGCATATTTTATCTTGAAACTTTTTTTACTTGTACAATAAACATATACCTACATCTTTCCAGTGTTTATCTTAAAAACCTTCCCATCAACAATTTTTCAAAATAAAATGTTTTCTCGGCCGCACAAGGTAGAAACCTGCCTTAAGGGAGTGTTCCCGTCTAGAATGCCGATTTTAGGCTGTTTTTCAAAAAATTATTTTGGAGCTACAAGGCAACATGCAATATTCTGGTTTTTTGCTTGTTGTTCCTTATTTTATGGAGAACAGAAACTCATATTTGTGTCAAAAAATTTTATTTTCTAAGTACAAATTTTCAGTGGTCAATGTGACCTTGTTTTCACTGCTGGCCGATAAGAAATTTCGGGAACCAGTAATCTGAAACAGAAATGGGTATGCAATTATTAATCTGCAATAAATTCCGCGGATGCTAAACCACAGTTTTAGTCAAAATGTTGATTAGAAACAAAATGGCGGCCATATGAAAAAAAATTGTCCAGTTTTGCCACCTTTTTTTACCTTTAGAGTGCTTGAAAATATATTTAACAATAATTTTTTGATGAAAACTTTGGTTTAGCATCCAATGAAAACTATCTAGAACACTTTCCCAAAATTTCAAGTCGATACCTCTCATAGTTGCTGAGAAAAGTT
The DNA here is from genome assembly GCA_963668005.1 of Melieria crassipennis. Classification (NCBI taxonomy): domain Eukaryota; kingdom Metazoa; phylum Arthropoda; class Insecta; order Diptera; family Ulidiidae; genus Melieria; species Melieria crassipennis. The sequence goes on from OY764962.1 coordinate 60,470,559, forward strand.
ATCGGCCAGTACAAAAAATGTGGTTTCGAGAAAAACGCGTTTAAAGTTTCGACGAATGTATCAGCGGAGCAAAAAGAGCTGAGATTACTTCAATTAACATGCAAAAAAGTGGGTACTGAGTTTGCGGATTGAAAAACCACTTTGGGGGGTGATAGTATATAGTATAAGGTACAATAAAACGCCAAAAAAAAAATCGATTTTTTCAAACTTCTACCCGGGAACACCTCCTTAAGTAAACTTAACATGTTTTACCGTATTTTAGCTTAAATAAATCTGCCGTAAAAGTACTTTAAATGTGTTTATTCCCTGTTTTCATATTCACTTTACGAAACAATTTTCAAAATGTACATTTAAACTTTTTGATAAAAAAAAGGGGCAAAGGTCGCATGATTTAAAAAAAAAGTGTTAAAATAAGCCTATTTTTAAAAAGTCGGTATCAGGGGGCATCGATCACCAAAAAGTGTAAATTTGACAATTTAGTCGTACAACGGTAACACTGATCGCCGAGATAGGGAGAACCATGAATGAAAGAATACAAGATTACGACATCCGAGTCCTGACGTCACGCGTGCCCATGGATAGAGTTACCATCCCACCTTCAAAAAATTTTAGTTCTAAACGTAGACAATTATCGTAATATATGGTCAATTAAATCGGTTCTGATACCAAATTGTTTGATAAGTATCTTAATCTATGCAAATACTTTGAAGGAAAGTCCAATTTCACACAGAACAAGAACTTTTTGCACCTAGTTAGAAATTTCAAAATAAAAAAGAAACGACTTTCAATTTCAAAAAATGTCACTCGGCAGCTCTATTTAAAAACGATTTGAACAGCAAATTTTGATTGGCCGACGGTTTCTTTTGAATATTTCGCGAGTTTTACTGAATATTATCATTTTACCCTCAAAAAGTGATTTTTGCCCAAAAAACGTAAGTATTGAAGTGCATTTCCTGTACAAATTTGGTGTGAAAACGTGTTTTTTTCCCAAAATAGAAAACACAAATTTCTGTCAGAATGCGTTGTGCAGTGGGCAAATGTGCGCAAAACAACAGGAACTTAATGGCTTTAGGGAATGTGTCTAGTCCCAAACAGCAATCGCTGGATCTACTGGCGCACGAATGCAGCGTCGTGCACCAAGCCAACCGCAGAGTTTAAAAATGCATTGAGGGATAATAGCATCTCAAAGTGGCAAACGCGATGGGACAACGCAGGTAACGGCAGATGCACCCACCGGCTAATCCCTATCCTTATGGTGTGGCTCAGCATGAACCGAGGCAAGGTTGACTTCATCCTTATAGAAGTGATCAGCGGACACGGCTGCTTCAAAGCCTTTCTCCATCGCTTTGAATACGAGTCGGATCTCCGAACTTTGCAGCCGTAACACCCTCGAGGACGCGGTAGATGTCTTTGCATGGCCCAGCTTTGAGGGTCAGCGAGGTTATGCACAAACTCCGAGCAGATGCAACCTAATGCGCCAACCACCACTAACTCAATAACGCGTGTACAGTGGCAGCAGCAACACAAACAACAACAGTTAGAGGAGAGAAGCAGGAGGGAGAAGACGTGAAGGATGAAGCACTGGCCAGTAGTCACCATATCAGCGCAGAGTGCGCGCGCCATCATTGCAATAGTGCAAGAAATTTTTTGAACTTCATATTAAAATATAATAAATATAAACAAAAATAAATATAACAAAAAAACAATTTAACGACTTTTAATTTTTTTGTAGTTTAGTTTGCTGTTTGTCCCACTGTTCCTACAAAAAATTTGACATATTGGCATAATTTCAGTGACGTCATGAGTGCCGCTGTCAAATTATCTGTCTCGGATGTCGTAACCTTATATTCAATAAACCTTGGGGAGAACAGTGAAAATTGTCGCTGTGAAAAATATCAAATCTACCCGGGTCTTCATACTTGAAATTTGTGTTGCGAAATTCTGCTCGTTTCCGAACGAATAAAAAAGAAATGCATTTGTGAAAACAAAGGGATTAAACAATGCTTTTAACTTATCAACCTTCTGCCTACAAATTCCATTTCAAAGGAAGACACCAAATTAACACTCATTTGATATAAAGTTGTAGCCATAGTGAAATTTTTATATTCGGTCTATTGTATACTGTGGTTGTAGCTACTGCAAAATTTGTGGCAGTCAGGTACACATTAAAGCAACATTGTCAGCAACAAAAGGCCCGTGACTGTGCCAATGATAAAATAATATATAATATGTACATACATACTCGTACAATTATTGTTTATTTCAACGTTCTAATAAAAACAAGTTCATAAACATGTTTCTAGACCACACTGCCAGCCGTCTGCCGAGCAAACGCGATAACAGCTGTTGAATTGTTTGACTTTTGCTTGGCGCGCAAAGCGATATTTCCGTAAGAATTTCTTAGCTGCAAGGAGCATTGGAAAATGCCGTTTGCCAAGATAAAATCCATTCGGGAAGTAAGCAGTGAGGATTGTGTAAGCTATAGTTTAATACTTACATTTGGATGAAGATGTATAAAATGATAAATGTTTCACACACACACTGTTAGAATCACTTGGCCGAGAATTTGGTGCGCCAGACCACCAAGAAATGGAGAACTAAAACAGCTGGCGAAAAAATGGCTTACGTGATTTTGGAGCTAGAGGAACCGCAGCGAATTACAGGAATCGATATTGGCAACGAACATTCAGCATTTGTGGAGGTTTTGGTGGGGCGAGCAGGATGCACGCCAAATGATTTCAAGGTAACAAAAAATTAAAATTTGTATTAATATGTAAATCGTTCCTTTCATTTTGTATAGGAAATACTAATCACTTGTTCCTTTATGACGCCAAGTGAGAGTCGTAACTCGATGAACCCGAATCGTGTGCGTTGCTTTAATCAAGAGGCTTTAGTAAGCACCGTGGCCTCTAATAAGTGGCAGCTTGTGAAAGTGGTGTGCACACAGCCGTTTAACAAGCAAGTTCAGTACGGCCTTTCATTCATAAAGCTGCATGTTAGCGATGTTTCAACGGCGAGCACTGCCATCTCCAAGATACTAGTGCCAGAAAAATTCCTCGAGAGAAAATTCTCCACAGATCTAAATGAAACTGCACCAAAAGAGCCGAATTTGGGGTCGTTCAAAATGCGTGCGGATTCGCCCGATTCTGAATCAGAAAGTAGCAATGCTTTGTTCAGTCGTTGGAAAGCTTCAAGTAGTAGTCTCGCCCGTACCGCAACTCCTAGTGGGGTCCCGATATTATGTCGGTCGAGTGCGCAAGACACTTGCAAACTACTATCGAAGCCCGGCTCCGCCGCTTTAAGTGGCGGAGAAAAGTCTCAGAGTTTAGATCGAAATCGTGACAGTCTGATGTTCGGTGAGGAGAGTGACGGCAATATTATTACCGTTCGGGAGCAGCGTTTGCAAAAACAAATTGAAATCGACAAGGAGCGACTACGCCTCGTCAACGATCAAATAAAGAAAGACAAAGAAAAGCCGAAAGGCACGTCGACAGGCTCACGGTTGCCAGAATTCAGAGAGCCAACGGCAGAATTGGGAAAAACTGGTTTAACTACGGATAACGAGACGCAGAAATTAAGCAAAAAACGCCCTTCATCACCAAATGATAGACCGCCAAAAAAGATTAAAACTGATAAATGCAGGCAGTATCGTCCATTTAATCAGCTTTTACGTGGTGTGGTTTTGGTTATCAGCGGTATACAGGTAACAGGAAATATGTGAACCATTCGTGAATTGGGCTAAAGAGAGCCTAATTGAGCTAATTGTCTCTCTACTTCGTCCTCATAGTCCATAATTATATTTTAATTAATTGGAAGTGAACTTTCTTAAAATGTAATTACAGAACCCGGATCGGGCGGACTTAAGGATTAAAGCCATCGCGTTAGGAGCGAAATACAAAAGTGATTGGGAACCGGGGTGCACACATTTAATGTACAGTTGTTCTTGTTGACTTTTGAAGCGTCTTTTTATCAACAATATTTGCTTATTTTAGCTGTGCTTTCAAAAACACCCCTAAGTACAACCAAGTGAGGGGTAAAGGGAAAATTGTTACGCGTAGCTGGATTGAAAAGTGTTACGATTTGAAAAAGTATTTACCGTGGCGGCGATATGCTCTGGACAGTACTGATTTAACGAATCCTGACAGTGACGAGGAGATATGGGATGAGACGCTAGCTTCCGTGCAGGTGGATGATGAACCCTCAACTTCACAAGCTCGTACTGCCGGTGACACTGCACGTGTGAATGCGTGTGATTTGGCAGAATGCGAAGATATGGCTTTGCAAACACTTACTTCAGGGAGTGACACAGAAGATGAAATTTGTCGAGTTGAACAAAGTATGAGCGTGCGGTCTATATATTTCATGGACATGACTTACAAAATAATGTTTATATTTGAACAAAATATTTCAGGACAGAAGAATGACGACTCATTACCTAAATCCACTACATCTCCAAATAAGTTGTTAAACACGGATGTATTCGAAATTTCAACAGACGAGGAAGATTATCTTACAGAGAAACAAGAAAAACTCAACATGGTTGTACAACCTAGTCGAATGTAATAACATTGAAACAAATATTCTGTAGAACTTCATTGAAAATAAATGAAAGATTAAATTTTCATAACAAGAACTACTACTAAGAAAGACCGGAACTAATGCATATGTATACATAATCGGCACTTCTTTGAAATTAAGGCCACGAAAGTTTTGTGAAGATTTTGAAGGACGAATTAGCAGCTTTTTGTTAGGAGTTTCAGTTATTTTCGATTGTGGAATTTATGATTTCCCCATACAAAAGTGTTGTGCGCTTCCTTTTCATGGTAAAATCTATGTACCAAAATTGAACCAAACTCCTGAACGAATATTTAACTGTCCCCATAATTGCCTAGTTTTTACTTATGAACCTATTACTACGTTTACACAGACGAGATTATCTCGATTTGCGCGATTAAGTCGTTAATCTCTTATCAAAATGCGCGATTACCCATACAAAGTTAACCTCGCAAAAAGGGCGATTAAAAGTTAATCTCACAAAGTAATCTCGTATTTCCCCAAAGCAACTCTGCAAATTTGGCTGAAATCGATTATTTTTGTATCATCACTAAGCGAAGTCATGCAAAAGTAAACAAAAAAATGAATTGTAGCGCGAAAAGGTTTGTGTGTTGGATTAATCATTGCAAGGAATAATGCGTTTCTTTGTTGGCGAAGGGAATGTAGCGCGAAAAGGTTTGTGTGTTGGATTAATCTTATTCAAGTTAATCTCTATGTAAACGGGCAACGAGATTATCGTAATCTCGATGAGTTAATCTCGCTGTGTAAACGTAGTATAATTCAAATTCAATATTGCTTTAAACTGTAGTGAATAATCTAAATAAATAAATTGTACTAAATTGATAATTCATATCATCATGACATTACCGTCTCATCACCAACAGTTTGAAACGATTCGATAGTGCTTATCGATTTGTCGGTGATACCATAATCACAGATGTGGCAGCGCTAACCAATGAGGTGTTGGCTGGTTGATTGACTCGTTCCATAAAAGTGCTGTCGTAGTGTTGTGTTTTCTGTAAAAGCCGATCATATTTATTTATTTGCGATGTTTTTCAAATCCGAAAATTAATGACTTAGACTTGCTGTAAGAATGTCACTGCCGCGATATACACACGCCATTGTGGCAAGGTGGGTGATGCTCATACTATATATCGTTGAGTTCCGTGCTTTGGTGCCGCGAATATGCCAAACGCGAAAAGTAAACAAATTTTTGAAACATGAACACCGATATGTAATTGAGATATTTTCGCGTACTAAAGCCCATTTTCGCCACTTTACGAAAATGCCACTCCATTAACAGCAGGGATTGCTATTTCGGGCGACGGTTGGGAAGCTATGCGGCGAGTTCAGTTACTCGCAACTGGGTCAGTTTGGATGGGATGAACGACTGTTCGAGGGTGAATGTCACGGGCGCGACGACATGGTAATGGTTTTGTTATTATCGTGTTGAGCTCATTTAGCCCCCTATTACATTTTGTACTCCAATATACGTATGAACATACATAATATACGTATCGGGGTAACTCATTATTTATTGCAAAACATGAGTGCTGTATGTATGACTCTGTGGTATAGATACCTGTAAACATGTAAATTGTACTAGAGTGGAATCAGTAATAGCAAATATTGCCCGCTAATTTGGAGCGAAGAATTTAGTAAATGTACATATTGCACACGCACTACAAAAGTGACACAACTCAAAATTTTTAATTTTCGGGTTTATGTGTTAATACTGTGCACATTGCATCAATCTACCAATAAGCAAAAGCTCAGTGTATTTTTGTTGTTGTTAACTGTTGCAAAAATACAGTTAGGTCTCTCTTTATGTCAGAAGTTTGATGCTATTTGATCGCTGAAACTCAATGCAAAAGTGTCCTAACTCAAATTGTGACACTTTTGAAGAAATAAATTTTTGTTGAAGTTAATTTTAAGCAAAGTTCTGACAATTTTAGTATATAGTTTCAAATAAAAAAATTAATTTCGAATTCTCAAAATTTTTCTTTCGACTTTTTGATAGTAATTTATAATTATAAAACTCAGCAAAAGTGAGATAACTTAAAATAATTCCGTAATTATTGAATTAAAATATCATCAAAACAGTCACAACACAAAATTTTGGATTTTCTAGTGTAAAATAAAAAAAAATTCTTGTAACTTATCCTAAAGCATAATCTGTAAGGATTTTCTACTAAACGGTCTATACGTTATTTAAAAAAAATGTTTTTTTACCTCAAAAACAGTTTTTTGCGTTTCCTGAAAAATCAAAAATATGTATATAAAAATTTTTTTTAATTTTTTTATTTGGAATCAGGATATCGGATTCTTTGAAGGAGGAGGGCAATTTTGACATGGTCATTGCTAAAAAACAGCATGAGGCGTATTGCAGTTTACTGCGGGAAATCGGTTTGGACGTAATTGAACTTCCCCCAGACGACACACTGCCAGAAGGGGTCTTTGTAGAGAATGCTGCAGTGATATGCAACGGCGTAGCGCTTATTGGAAAATCTGACAATCGAATGAGACAACGAGAGGTACACTGATAAAATGCATTTGATTTAATTTCTAATTTTGGAAATTACGTTACCCCGGATAGGCAGATAGTATGGCAATAGTATTGAAAAAAGAGCTTGACATTCCTGTTGTTGATGTCGACATTCCCAACGCGCAATTGGATGGCGGTGATGTTTTGTTTACGGGTGCGATAATTTTATTAGCTGTAACTAACAAATTTATTAAAGCTTTGCATTTACAACTACGTCCATAGGCCGCGAATTTTTTGTTGGCATTTCGGATTTTACGAATGAAGACGGTGCTAAAGCGGTTGCAATTGCATTCCCTGAATACCCAGTGACACCAATTAAGGTAAGGTAATACTTAATATATACTTAAAATGTTGTGAAATTTGTTATTTCTTAGATAAATGGGAAAAGGCGGTTAAAGTACTACATTACAATGGCTGGTCCTGATGTATTATCTGTTAGTACCAGCGCCTGTTGCCAGGAGATCGTTAAGCGCATGGAGCGGGAAGCCAGTTTTAAGTATCAAACAATCACTGTGCCCGAAGAAAATGCAGCGAATATGCTCTACGTAAATGGAACTATTGTACACCGGTCACCGGAAGAGATACCAGTTTCGCATAAGGTAATAATCAAAACGAATTTTTTTGTTTATATATCTCAATGACTGTCGTGTATTACAGATAATCAAAGAAAAAATAGACATCCCAAGCCGTAATATAAATATTAGCGAATTCGGACGATTCGCCAGCGGTTTAACGTCGTCTTGTCTGCTTCTTCGTCGTTGGAAGTCAATACGAAGCATTTAGATGGAATTAAAAGCGGACTTTCCGAAAACTGAAGTGTTGCCGACAACGTTATTGTTAGTAAATATCCCAGTTCAGGAAATGTCTTGTTCCCTTAGCCTGAATGGCATTATTCGTATATAAAGTTATAATGAACGAAGTTTATGTCTTGTTGTGTTAGTAGCTGATCCCAGTAGACCTATTACCTCTCACCTTTAAAATGCGTGATTCCTTGTTAAAAAATATAATACAATTTCTATCAGTAGAATAAAAAATTACAAAATATTTTTGGCAGTATTAATTGGGCATTGCATACGACTCAAAACGAATGTCGCTATTTAATTTATCGACCAGATGAAAGGGGCTACTGCAACCATGCATTCCACCTTATTCGTAATGAAAACTATAAGGCTTCATGTAAACTTCTTTTAATTATTTTTATTTAATGAAACTAATTGTATAGATAAATATAATTACGCCTACTCTTGCCATGTTTCCAATTGAGTTCTTTTATATATTTGTTCTCTTTTCAAGATTTCAATTTTTAATTTATACAAAGCTTTTTTAATTATATTCAATTCAATTATACTTATTCAACTTCAATGTTGTGGTATGCGTTCGCATGTTGTAACTGAAATAATGTTAACCTTAACATATCGAGATAACATGGTATGGATGATAGGTTATGTGTGATGAAATAATATGCAATGATGAGCTACAATGACATTGTTTCTCTTTATTACTTAACTGTTTACGGTAAAAATAATTAACGATTCTTTAATTATTTCTGCGTTTGTTTAATTTAGTTCTTAATGGTTGGTTTTGTTTTTGATTTATCTTCTCGATTTAATATAGCTGTCTCTTTTTATGTGTCGTAAAATCCTAAATTTTAGCAAATGTAGGCACCCTAAATATTAAAGCTTTTTGCAAAACATTTTTACTTAATGTAATAACAGTTTTTGTTTGGTTTTGTTTTGTTTGACTAGTTTAACTTACTATTTTGAGATTGCGTTTTTATTAATGAATTTCGTTTTAGTTCTCCTATTTTATTTACTTCCATTTTTTACTTCCACTTCAAGCATTAATTTTAGGTATTTCTTTGTTTAAGTTGCAGAGTTTAGTTTGCGTTGTATTTTTGCTTTCTGTTTTGTTCTTGAATTCGGTATATCATTATGTGTAGATTAGTTGTATGTCTCTTTCAATATAACATTTCAATATTCTATAAATTGGTCTTTGTTCATTAAATAATGAAATATACTTGTAGGTAAGTAAAATTCGGGACTCTCCTTTTTCGGTAATTTTTTAATTGGTGAGCACTTACAGTCAATAAGTAACTTAGACATTCAACAGAATAAAGAAAACCGGAGTTAAAGTACAAAACGGGATATTATAAGATTTCTGCATCGAAATAATACGCCCATGCGATTTTTCACTTGCTGAAATAGTTGTATACAATAAAAATAATAGGAATAATGTTGCGCTTTGAAACCGCATTGAAATTGGCTAAAGAGCAGAATGGAATGAAAATTCATTTTTGTAATTTAAAACCAGAAAACTTTTGGAAATTATAGTGGTGGCTTACTAGTTTATGTTTTTATGAATAGGTGTTCAAAATTTGAAACCCAGACTTAAGTGCTCTTGGGAGTTTTAAAGCTGACTTTGAGTATTCTCTTTATTTGTATTAATTTCTGATAAAGCTTTTTTAGCAGCAGTCTTAATTAAATGTATTAAGTAATGGTTTATTTTATGCGTAAGTACGTCGGTTGTGCAGTAATAATCCGATTACTAATTTTGGATCTTCGACTTTTTCAAAGGGAAAGATGCAAAATAAATGGTAACAACGTGGGGCATACGAGAAAGGCAAACAATTATATACGTCGAACTTAAATAATAACTTTATTACATCACGATGATCTCCGAAAGTACTATAAGTATTTCAGGAAAATGGAGTATATTCATATGGTTCATATAAAAACATGGTTTGTGAAAAATCGCAGCTGCTGAAATATAATTATGCAAACGCACGAATTTCGGTTCCAGATGAGAAAGGTAGGAAATACTGTGATGTTACGTGACGGTACTTTGGTTAAAGTACAGGTTTTCTGTATATATTGTCCGGTCGACCTTGTTGAATAGTACACTATGTGGTGACATTTCCACTTTTATTTTTTTTATTGTACAGGTGAGTATAATGGGCATTTGAGAAAGTTAAATATATGAGGGTTTAATAAAGTGTGATTTTTAATTTTAAATGTTGAGTTCTATTGTATTATATATATACTTCGATGCTTCTGTCATTTTGCTTGTCCGTATTTGTAGCTTTATAAACCCGCACATCTCGTAATTGGCTTCATTTTGTCTATGGCTGAGTTTTGCATTTTTGTTGGTAGATTTCTATGACTATTTTACTTCTTTGTTGGTTTTACTGTAATCTCTGTTTGGATATATGTATAGTACAATACATTTACAATAATTAAATACAGATTTAAAAATTGGTATTACAAATTTTCATAAATATTTGTTCCGATTGTAATTTATTAACAGAGTCATACAACTGCACTGAATTTTTAGTTGTCAGCCCAAGTATTGTTATCTACAGTTTATTCAAGAAATTGTTAATGCTATTACTTATATAAGTCTTTTTACTTTTTAAACTGCTTAAAAACGCTAAAATTCTACAATAATGTGTATCCGCAATCACTTTTTTTTTACAAAATCACACGATTAAAATCGTTCGGAAACGTTTCACACTGACACCGTCACAACAAGCATACATTCACGTACCAATTAGATTAATACTTAATACTAGTCGCAAATGTGTTAGGCCTATTTCAGTTATAAAGTATACTAATTGGACAAACCTATTTTTGAAAGTGTGAAACGCTGGGGAAAATCGAGTCTAACTACAAGTCCTTCGAGGGAAACATATTAATCCGATATGGATAAATGGGTGCGTGTATATGGGTTTTAGAATTTTTAGTTTAAATGCGCAATACGAATGAACCACGTCAGACGAAAAGTAAAATTTAATGAGTCTTGTAATACGAGTACGTAATCGACTTACCTCTCGCACGGTTCAAATTCGAAGAGCTGGCTTTCTGGCCTCGGTATGCATCAACTTCATACAATAGTTATTTCCAATTTGGGATATTGGTGTGCCTATGTAAACGTGTCCTGAATTCGCAGGGACACGCTTCCTAACCGAACCGCCACTATCATCCATATTCTTAACACGCGAAATGTCCTAAAAAGTCTAAACATCTTTTTATGCAATCACAATGTATGTTAATTGTCAATATGAAAAAATTCTGGGTATGCGAACATATGTATAACGCAGACTACATAGAACTAAAAGTACTCCAATCATTCGAGTATTTTATTTGCCTTTATTGTTTAAGTACATCGGCAGCTGCCGTGGCTCAGTTGGTTAGTGCGTTGGACCGCGAGTCGAAGGCAGCAACCTCAGGTTCAAATACTGCCTGTAATAACACCTAAAAAAAAATAACGGGAAAACTCGTTTTCTCTTTCGGTGGCTGTCCTCTCAGCTGGAAATGGCAAACCTCTGAGAGTAAAAATTGCTTATGAAAGAGCTCCCAACCTGCCGTTCGGAACCGGCATAAACTGTAGGTCCCTTCCACCCGCGTACAAATTCACACGCACAACACGGGTGGTTGCGGGAAGCTAGGCCTTAGTCTCGCGTAAGCGGGCTGTCGTGCCAGTCAATTAATTAATTAATGTTTTAGTACATCGAAATTTTGGCTGTGATCGTGTGATGAGGTCTAACAAAGCGTCAGCTTATGTTATTGCCAGATTATCGAAACAATTTTTATTTCAGGAGCGATTGAAGGGTATTGCAGCATTGTACCTTCGCTGTCATATCCCCGCGTTACAAACGATTCTAGTATTTTGCTCCTTACGGCTACTAAAATGTATGGGTACATTAGAAGAAGTAGGCAACTAGATAAGAACTTAGAGTTATGCTTGTCTCATTTCGTGAAGGCCTTACAATAGGCCATCTTCAAAATGAAGTCGCTAGAATTACTATTACTTAAATTACTGCTATTACTGTTACACATGCGCTCTCTCTTCCTGGTGAATTTGTTCTTTGCTGTCGTTGAGTTTGTAAATGTGGCTGATGATGATGTCTGAAAAAGAGTTGACGACTCTGGCGAATTTATATTGGTCTCGGCATCTGCATCCTCGGCGATGGTGGTTTCCATGATGCGCACAGAGTTGGCGGCTCTGCGGCTGACGACGTAGTCTGGATTGTATTTGACACTGGCTGCGGTTGTGGGCGTCGAGAGCATCAGCATCTCGATATTTATCACGGACGTGGCGCGCTCGGTTTCTTCTATTCAGCTGCCATACTTATTGGAAGATGCATAACTATTAACTGCAGCGGATCCGTTCGATGGCATGTGAGTATCAGGCACTAAATGTGGAGTTCTACTAGATACGGGTGGCAAAATAGGACTAGTTGGCCAATGGTATGTTGCAGCAACATTATTGGATGAGGGAACACTTCTATGCAAAAAGCAGTTTGATCTTGATTAATAAAATTACATACATTGATTACTGTGTTTTTGCAATGAATTTAAAAAACGATGTTATTGAATTGAGGTAAAATATGCATGAATGGTTCGAATATTGAATAAATTCAGGATTACGAAAGTAAGGAAAATATCTCTATGTACTTCTTTTAAAAAGTAACGATCTTTTCTTGCGTACGATTCAAATTCCACACTAAAATTCAACATTTTTTAAAGCCTCGAAAATCACTAAGTGAAAATTACAATACCTATGAATCGACAACCGTCAGATCGATTCTGAATGAATTTACAAACTGATACTGACGTTAAGCAGTTTGGACGTGCGAGTTATTAGTCGATGCGACTTGAGGTCCAAAGATTATTTTTCGCTACGGTCATTGTTCTTATTCTTTAACATTCAACTCAACTAAAAATGTCGCATAGACATGAGCTCAGGAGCAAAAATGTGATTCCTTTTTTTTATGTTTTGGAAAGAAGAAGCGACATTTTGTATTGCACGTTAAGCGTATAGAATTGATAAATTTTTCCATTAATTTCTCTTGCACGACAATTACATTTCTGCATGAAAGTGTTGAATTTTGTGGATGTGGAGAGGAGGGAGAAATTAAATGTGCATAGGAAGGCAGCACTGTGTGTGTGTTATAATGAATGATAACAAACCTTGAATGCGGAAATAACATTGGAGACGCATTAAAGAGAGATTGAGGCGATTGTTGCATTGACGTTGCTGCCGCATCTGGATGTAAAAAGTTTCTTCGCTGTTCGATGCGTTCTTGATGCTGGGTCAGGCAACGAGCAATTATTTCCGGCAAGTTCTCCAAATGATCCTGTAAGTACCAATGGTCGTATTATAAAGGGGATAACGATAGCAAGAAGCGTACTCTCAACGTACCTGCAATGACTGCAATTTGTCCTCGAGGCTGGTTAAACGTTCCTCGATAGCATCTTGCCGACTGGACATGTCCGAAATGATTTCATAAACGGTGTTTTGAGTCTAAGGACATACAAATACCAATGATACGAAAGAGCAATGATACGAAAGAGCAAGTTAAATGGGTTCTGGCTAAACGTTCATGGAATGCCGGGTGTAGTGCTCAAAGTGTTGCGCTAGTAGTTACCTTGGCCATGTCGGTTATTGTATTTGCGTTGTCCATGAGTTTACGTTGATCCATTTTAACTTTTCGTAACCTGGTTGATATTCGGTTGTATTGAAAATAAATAGCGTTAGGCAAAAGTGGCGAGTAAAGTAAAAAAATGAAATGGCATGACAGATTACTTGGCACTAATTGAACGAGGTGAATATCGCATCAAATATCCTCAAATAATAATATGCAGCTTCTGCACACATATAAATAGATTCCATGCAGTAAATTACATTCCAGTACATAAACATGTACACAATTTTAAATTACTTTTGTAGCTATGGGTAAACCTCACCTCATTCAATATTTGTGTGTTGGGCCAGATCGCAAAACGTCCGGCTTCAAATTTCAGAACCATACAAGAAACATTTACTAGTTACAAGTGTTATCATTGGGTTTTATAAAAAATCGTTCGTTTTGCGATTTGTGGAACGTCCGAAACCTTGCGACAAGCTTTTTAGCGTACATCACTTATTTAATACTACACGAAATATATAGTACAAAACATATATTCTGCATACAATAAATTTCGAGAGTTTAAATGTTTTTGAATTTAACTTACGTACTCATATAAATTTATAGTGACCGCACTTTGTGCAGCACTGGCTTATACTATTGTATTTCAATAGGTGTTTATTTAAAGCAGTGTTTTCAAGCTTTATGTTTTTGTTTCTTACGGTGGCAACGAACATGTTTTTGAAAAATACTTAGCGATGAGAAATATAAATTTCGTCGTTAAGATTGCAGAAAATCGTATCTCAAAATCAATCATTACTACTCTTACTTGCGGCGGAACCATTGACAAGTTGTGGCTGGGTTGTGCACACGCAAATGCCTAACCAGATTCCGGCACACAATTTGCACTCGTGTGTCCAATGTCGCGGTCTTGCACTTTCATACACATATGTACACGTTATGAAGCAGTAGTGTGTTTATCGATTTGTGGTTCTGAGCTTCCTGAGCAGGCGGATGCGGATGAGGAGAACGAGGATTAGATAGCTTCTGCAATCTTAACTCTAACGAAATTCGGGAAACTAATATTCAAAGTGAAAATTGGAGTTTACATTTAATGTGTAAGTCCACCAACAACACCGAATGCTTCTAATCAAGCCACCCTTAGGCGAGCGAGTAGTCGCGAAAAGAATTGTGTAGAGCGCCAAGCTGGAGGTGACCGGACGATGGTCCGGATGACCTGTACTCCTTACCCCCTAACGGATATGGCACAAAGCCAATGCTTGTTGCTGAAGAGGCAGGGCGGGCGGTGCGTGCAAAACAGAGAGTGGGGTAACATTTTTGAGATACGAGATTCTAAAAAGTTAACGACGTGCTCCAATGTTGTTATCAGTGGGATTTCTCATACAGGTTTGCATACCAGATAATAGGCTGTGAATTTATGTACATGTAAACAGGGCTTTACAACCTAGTTACAGGCTAGTAAAACGAGTTGAATCGAGTGCTTGCAATTGCTTTTGCTATATATTGTACAAGTATGCAGTTGGAAGTTCGCTGCTGCGCCAACTGGGTGAGATGGTTGCTTCGGGGTGAATGCTTGCAATGGCTACAATTCGAGTGTTGCGTGATAACAAGCGAACGAACAAATACGGGAAAAGGGTTGCTTGTGAAAATTTTAAACTGGGCATGGGCGTCATCGGTTGTTTCTTGTTACAATAAAAGTTAGTTTGAAGGACACACACACACATACAAGGAGTAAACAAAAGGCACAATTGGACTCTTCGTTAAGTTACGAGTATATGTGGAGACATTTTTAGACACAACACCGTAAAGTGGGACTTTTCGAGAGGTTAGTTGGGGCATTGATTGGTCAAAAATGCTATTAGTTACATTCGAGATTTCAGCATGTCCACTACAACATTCTGTGTTATTTGTAGTTGTGGCACAAGTACACTGCACGTTCATATATCTGAGAGTTTGCACTATAATACTCACGCATATATAGCTAGAAGGAACTTTCTTTGGTGGGTTCTTACACGGCCGGGATTAACCCGTTTTACTAGTCTTGTATGTTTGTAAATGAGCCAAGTTTCACGAAGAACATTCGCCGCAGCATTTTTCAGCTAAATTTATGAAGTAAGAAGAAATGGAATAATTTTATGTTAACGCTTGCATATATAATACATACATGTCAAAGTAAGATGATGGCATAACTAAATCAAACACACAAAATCATATTATTGCGACTCAAATTATATATGTATATGTAATATGTAGAATCGATTAAGCTGATATTTACAATGTTTTCGGTTGACATTTAAGTACGTAAGCATGTATAATATATGTATACATGTATTTATTTAATTTGATTAGTAGCCACTTACAATTTGCATGAAAAATTAGTGGGAAATATGTAAATGAAATGTATAAATGAAAATTAAAAGTACGCAAATTAAGCAAACGAATGGGGCTCTTAGTATGCGTAGTACCCTTTTTGTTAACTGCGTATCCATCATGAAGTTATGTACATGCTTCTCCGCCCGAGTTAGCTCCAGTTTTCTCGAAACGACAGCCACGAGCAGCGCTGTACAGCCAGCACCCTGTAAAACAGTGTCATATACAAGCTTTTAATTTAACTAGCCACTCGTTTTGTAGATTTCAATTAAATAACAACAGTCTGTAGGGGTTTTCGTACCACACAACTTGTGCAGATTTCAAACCGACGACATGAACATTTTCACATAAGAACAACATTATGTAATGGAAACTATCGTTAGGCAGTTTTTTACAACGATTGGCATTTTAAACACATGGATTTGATACACACACTTGTGTATATATCAAAATGGAAGTTCAAGAATTTTCAGCTGCAAATAGTCGTGAAGTGCAAGAGACGAGAGATTGGGAGATGAGTCGAAAGGAGTGATTTTAAACGATTCTCTAAGAGGAGTGACAATTCTGAAATTCGAGGGAAACATGGAAAGGAAACTGCATAGTAATATGACTTTAGTATAAAGTAAATAATAAATACTTCCTCAGTTATGTTAAAATATGCAACAGAATAGGAAGAATCAAAGTTATGTTCAAAATGAAAATTTCGACTGTTGCGCTCCAACGTTTAGGTATTCGAGTCAATTCGTACTGTATGTAATGCTATAAAAAACATAAGTGTGATGTATACCTATGCACTATTTACCGCACTCCCTGTCGATCTAAGTACCGCAAGTAAAACGCGCCTTGTAGCAAGTTTAAAGGGAGTCAGGTTACTATCTGAGCTATGCGTCGCGAGCTCAGTTTAAGTATTTATTAATGTCAGTTGAAATAATGATGTCCTCTCATTAACTTACTATATTAAAAGTATGCTCTTTACTGGAATTTTGTGAAGCATGCGGCAAACAATTTTATGTATGTATTGTTTTCGACTACTGACTACTTTTTTTTACTAAATGTCTTTTGTATAGTACTATTTGATTTAATGATCTTTTCTAAACCCCGAAAAATATTTCTGGCTTGACTGCGCTTTTATGTTTATGTTCTTGTTTATTTTGGTTATACTTAACTCACCATAATTCCTGTACTGACGGCAATACCGCGTCCGCAATACGTATTTGGAACAATATCACCAAACCCAACACTTAAAAACGTTATTGCTATCAGCCACATTGCATTCAAAAGATTTGCATGTTCTTCGTCATGAAACCTGTACGGGTAGTAGACACACATAATATATGGTTGGAGAAAAAAACAAAAAACTTAAAATCACAACAAATTTGACTTAACGAGGAGCACAGAGAGCAATAGAAAAATATTGCACCAACGTTGTCATGCCGTAGAAACGTAGCAGTAATAGTGGGTCATTTGTGTACACGGTCAGTAGTAGCCCAGTAAAAGTACATTATTCATGCTTGAAATGTAGACCCTCAAAGTGAGGAGGCTTTTGCAAAGGTTGCGATTTTTTACCATTATATGCAATTTGTTTGTGATAATTTATCAGGCTCGACTTTTATAAAAATGGCCTGAGAAATAAGAAGTTTTGGTAGTAGTGATAGCAGTCGTTGTAGTTATTATCCTAGCTGTAGTTGCGGCTGTAATCAAAATAGTGATAAAGCTGTAACTGCGGCAGTCAACTTTGTATTTGTGTAGTTAGTGTAGCTGTAGATGTGGTAATTGCAGTTGTAGCAATTGTACGAGTGACTGATAACACACACACACACACGCACACACTCATACATACTAGCGACATACAACCAACGTAACATAGAAAAATGTACTTATTGCAGGTGGACCGAATCAGTCTCAAGCATCGCGTGTAAAGTTGTTGCATCAATTTGAGTGGATTGAACTAACCAGCACAGTGCGACGATGGTAAGCCTCGGCCCTATGAGGGGAGAGAGAGGGCGACCCTGAACGAGGTAAGCTAAAGGTTTGCTTGAGGTAAAAACATAATATAACCAACCATGTGTATTCAAAGCGAACATACTCGTATTATCGATGGCTGATTCAATTCTGAAGGGTAACGAATTCGAAGCTCTCGCAATTCTCTTGACTCATTTGACAAAGGACGGCAATGAGCCGAATTTTCGGCTTCGTGTCAGGCCGGTTGCTTTTAATCGATTTTTATGTGGACTACATCGGCTGAGTTTCTGCCGAACGTTTGCGTCGTCAGTGCGAGCAACGGTAACCTCGCGCTGAAGGCTTTCCGCTTACACCAATACGTGCACTGCATGAGCGAGATCGAAAGAGTGGGACAGCAGTTGCGAGATGCGGTATGTGGGTATGCGTGTGCACTCACACATACATACAATGCGCTTCCTGTTTTATCCAGCGTGTCAGCTTTATCTATTTTCTAGCCTCTCGCATGCCGCTTTCATTAATCAGATCAATTGGTTTTTGGGTACTTACCACCATGCCACAGGTAAGGGTAATACCGCGTCCGCAATAAGTGTTTGGCACAATATCGCCATAGCCCACACATAAAAATGTGATGGCTGTGAGCCACATGGAGTTTAGCAAATTCGCGTGCTCCTCATCGTGAAACCTGTTTTTGTACGTGTGTTTCGTTTCGGTTCGGATTGCAGCGCGCACACAGTAGAGTGGGTGGATAGTAGAGTGGGGTGAGAAGTGGAACAAACAAATAAACAGAGATGTGAAATTATGTGAACATTATTCCAATAAATAAGAAAATTAAGAAAAAATTGTAAATGAAACAATAAAAAATAAGCAAATAACCGATCGAACCAACGAACGAACGAAAACTCAAAGCTTAGAGAAATGATTGAAAAATTCCAAGTCGAATTTTGTGGCAAAACAGCGCGAATCAAAAACCAAAGAAGCCTGCGAATGCTTCGCGTAAACTTTTTATATATTGTATGTATGCATGTATGAATGTATTGAATATTTAACGCAACTTCGAGTAGGTAAAAGAAAAGTAAGTGTTATCCTTGAGCAAGAAGTGGTCGTGTTTGAACTGAAAATTTCGGTAACTGTCCTTCGGTGATTCTGTGTATGTTGAAGTGAATGTTGTTAATTCATTTTTTGTAGGTCTTATTAATGTTGTTGTAGTTGTTATTTTTGTTGTTGTAGTTCAGGTTTGCTGTCTCTCGCTTCTTATGGTATTTTCAGTTGCGAGTAGGAACGCACGAGTAAAAATCAAAAGCGCTTGTATGATACAACAAGGAGCGGTATGCAACTTGGTGGCTAATTGGGTACTAAATTATTTAATAAAATGCAATCGTTTGTACTGTGGGGAGTGTAGGAAAACATTTTTATATATCACTATGTTATTGCACGTAGGTTGGAGTATGATGAGCAAGCCAAGTACATGGATTTATGGGCAATTGATAAAGGTATGGGTGTAGGTATGTGGGCATGTGGAATGTTGCGGGCTGTGGCTTGTGTACAATGCG
The DNA here is from genome assembly GCA_963668005.1 of Melieria crassipennis. Classification (NCBI taxonomy): domain Eukaryota; kingdom Metazoa; phylum Arthropoda; class Insecta; order Diptera; family Ulidiidae; genus Melieria; species Melieria crassipennis. Next base: position 60,489,967 of record OY764962.1, read on the forward strand.
GGAAGACTAAGCAGGGAAATGTGGATTTTTGGTAGATTGGTAACTCAATGTATTGTATAAAGGTTAATGTGTAATACAATAGTTATTTTTGTTTCGGTTCGTGTCAGTTGCACTGTGACAAGTACTGTGTGTGTATGTGTGTGTGTTTGTGTGTATGGGCAACCTAAAGCTTCTAATCTTAAACTATTTCAAGGTACCTGGGTATATTTTGTAGCCAATTTGTACAGGACTTTGTTAGTACTCTGGAGTGAATGGTTTTGTTATAAATTTAGTTGCATATTTGTGTTGGGTTTTGTTTGCTTTCGACCATATGACGATGAGGAGGAGGAGAAGGAGCAGGTGAAGGGCTTTGACCAAAAAATATTCTCAGCAGTAACTTTGGAGTTGGAGAAAGACAATATTGAAATTTTAGAATAAACGCCTTCTTTTTGTTTTACGAGCACTTATTTCTGTATGATTTCAACAATGATCATGCCATAATATTAAAGCCGAATTATTCCAAATTAGTTCAAGTATATAGAATGGAATATATTTTTTGGAAAAAAAACTAAACATAAAAAATTGAAGTTAAAAGATGGTTGGAACGGAAATGAGGAAGGAGGAAACAGAAGTCAAACAAGTGAAAGTTCAAAACTATGTACAACAAAAATTAGGTTAGATATATATGTATTATACTGTTTATGTGTACTTCACGGACGCTTCAACTAATTCAATTCAATTCAATCGAAAATGCAATTGAGCACTCTTAATTTTGAACGAGTATTAATCAAAAATGTCTAATCAAAGAACAAATGAGTACGCACGTGAAAAACGGTAAATAAAGTAAGAACGACGACATCAAATAACCAACTAAAAAATGAATATCGTACACGTATAATGTGAATGAAGAACATTAAAACTTGAAAAATAGGTATAAGTAAGATAGTCTTAGCTTGGGAATACATAGTATAGTATAAAAACATTATTAATATCACATGTATATCGCTTAATAAATGACAAAAGTGTTGCAGTCGAGAAGTGGAGCACGTGTTTTGGCTAAACTCCATTTTATGCTTTTAAAATATTTTTGTTTTGCTTTGCTTGGTTGGTTTGTTGGTGTGGTTGCATGGGCTTGTTGCTTGGCTGGTTGGTTTAATGGCGTAGTATTTAAAATTCTTGATCATTATCATTCATCGTAATTTATAATCGGCAGATGAAAGTGTCTACTAACTCGTTGCAGGCAGGTAGTTCAATCCACTGTGAAATACTATACTAAGTTGACGCTGCTGATCGGATGCGCTTCGCTTGACTGGGCTTTTCAAATGACATATGTATGATTTACTTTACGCACAACAAATTCAACAGCCATTTTACAATTAAACGCTTGCTAATATCGGCACGTTAATTGACATTAAAACTAAAAATAGAGTGTAAAATGTGACGGAAGATATAACACAAGATCAGATAAAGCATTTAAAGATAGAAATTATGGTAAAATGTGATGTGATTAATATTGAATATTCATTAGATAATAGCATGGGATATAAACATAGAAAATACTTCAAGGAAAAGTATATACTGTTGGTGTACAACGTTAGTAGAAAAACATTATACATAGTACTATGTAGTAGAAGAAAGAGAATAGAAAAGTTCACTTAAACAGAGAGAAAATAATATTTATGTATCAAGAAATGATTTAACGACAAGTGTAAGTACGTAGTTGGTTCTACATTTAAATACATAGTCGTGAATATATTTGCTAGCAAACGAAAATTAAGTATGGTGTTGACTTTTAAGCAACAACTGTTACTGATCAGATACGGCATATCGATATGATTTGATACGATGATTTGGTTTCACATAATAGATTAAATTCTATCAGGAATGAGAAAATAAAGTGATTTTATTTTTCGATGAAATTTTATAAGTTTCTAAGATTATTCTATTCTATCTATTATTTTCGATTTTATATATGTTTTTGATTTCTTGTAATCGGTCAAATTTCTCAAGAGAATTTAGAGGCGTAAATTTAGAGCCTCTTACATATTCATTATATTATGTAAGTATTGCATTCTTTTCTAGTACTTTTTTCAATTTACTAAATTTAAATAACAAAGCTTAATGTTTTTATACACTTTATGCCCTAGCAAGCATAAATTAGTACTGTATAGAATAGGTCATCAAAAACTTACATAGCATATGAGATACTACTAACTAAAGAAGAATTGTTGTCGTTGTTGAAGAATTTTGCATGCTCAACAAAATACGTTGGTATTTTGCCTAAGGATTTGGGGAAAATTGTGAGGACCTTAAAATATAAGTGTAGGTAAGTGTTCAGAAATTATCAAAATATGACAAGTAAGAAAGTGCAAACATAAAATGTTTTTCCGATGCGCATTTCTAGTGTTACAGTGCTTTGCTTTTGCTTTCAAAACAATATATTTTTATCTCTTATATTATATGCATAACCATTAAAATGCTCTTTTATTGATACATTCATTAGCATAGCAATTTATCTCGGCCTGTCTAATATTCACCACTTGAATATTATGGGTAAAGTAAGGCATTTGTGTAGTAATTAGTTGTGTTTTGCACATCAACAGTAAGTTATAGAAATTATGCGGTACACCTGGCTCTGACAAAATTTTCTATATCAAAATCAAGTGAAGCTTTGATTGATTGATTCAAAAGGTCTCATTTTGAGACTACATAAAAAGTTGTTGTGCTTTGTTTTGAGCGGTGCCCAATAAGAATTACATGTTATGTTTACGTTAAAATACATTTCGGAAAGGTCAACTTTGTGCACCTCGATAATAATTAATAGGGATCGGATTTATATGCAAGTGCATATTTTTTTTGAGCTTCGGATTTGAATGGGACCAAGACAGAAACTATTTTTATTGAAAAATATTAAGAATGAGCTAACATATGCACTGCATATTTGCATATGTTTGCATATTTTTTGCATATTTTGCATATTTTTTGCATATTTCGCATATTTTTTGCATATTTTGCATACTTTTTATATATGTGTTGAATATATTGGCATAATTTTGCATGTTTTTTTCAATTTTTGCCGTATTTGGCGTAAGTATGTATATAAACATATTCATATAGACTTATGTTCTTCTATGCAAACGAGCAAGAGTGAAGTTGATGTGATCCTGTGTGTAAAGGGGTTGGGAGGGGAGAGGGTCAATTTGGACAAGCCCAGACTTCTGTTATTCCGAGAATGATGTTCTTACGATCATTATTGAGGGTGTTGTAGTTTGGCTCACTAAGCTATTTTTAGGGATCAGCAATGCTAAGCATACAAGAATAATGAACGTTTTCGTACTCCAAGAGCTGGTGACCGGCATAGGCATGGCATATGCTGACCCTAGAAAACTTGGAGGAAATTTTAGTTATGTACTGTAATAAGTAGTTAATTTTTTACATTTTATTTTATTTATTTTATTTATTTATTTATAAGGACTTATTGTGCTATAAATATCACAATGAGTATATGTAGGTTAAGGAAACTGGCTTCGTGGCCTTCGTCCTGTTGGTTTTAGATTATGTTATGTTCTTGCTAGTGTTTGTACATATTTGGATAAAAAATAATTTTGTTTATTACAGTTTTTTTAATAGTGCTTTGGGAATGTGTTTGGTTACTGCTTCATAGTATAGTGTTTTTATTGCTTCTAGAAGGTTTAAGTTTTGTTATTATTTGGGTTAAGGTTTTGTTTGGTAGACTTCAAGTTAAGAAATGAATTATGTTTAAAACACAATGATTTTTTAAACAATTTCACTAAATTCATGGAATATAAGAAATACTAACAGTTACTTGGCTTGTTGCCGGCCGTTTTTGACACTATCAGGAGATTATGAATTGTTAAGTTTTACTAACCTCATCGTTAGTTCTCATAAGTTCTCAACCTTGTTCCCATAGTTTCATGAAATTTCGAATATATACATACGCAACTAAATACAAAATACGTTTGTTTTATATAATTCGCGCACGACACCACTGTGGTGTCACCGGCTGTTGGCCGCCAGTTTGCTGACGACGCACAGTGTTGCGAGTTCATATAGCGGAGTGACAAAAATAGAAGGAGTGGTCGTATATAAATTAAATTTGGTATACAGTTATTGTATGAGTAAAGAACTTACTGTGCAAAATTTCGGACTGAAATCGGACTAAAACTACGACCACCTCCCATACAAACGGATTTGAAAAAACTTCATATTAACAATGAAAATTATCCTAGTTCATAAAAGCTGCATTCAAAATAGTTGTATTTTAATTTAAATTTTTTTATAAATGTGTATATAGATAAAATGCGCTTTTTTCAAAAGTGAATGAAAATAAAATCTCGATAAATTGCTCCACAGCTGCTCAGAAGTTGCTCTTAGAGGGTTAAAATCCTAGACTGACCCCCAGTAATTTTTCCTCCTGAATATTTCTTTCGAACATACCTACCTTCTATCTCCAACCTTTAATGAGGCTCCCATACAAAATCATCGTTTTTAAAAAGTGGGCTCCCGCTGCTCTCAGGTTGGTCCCAGACGTACCATATGTAAGACTGACCCCCATTTATTTTTCCTTCCGAATATTTTTTCTATACACACAAAACCGCTACATCCAACTCTTAAGGTGGCTGCCATACAAAACTAGTCATTTTCAATGGAACTGGCTCCACACTTGTAAATGTAGTAAAGTAAACGAAGAAACATCGTATCTGACAAAGTACTGAGCCGATTTGAATGATTTATTCAACAATCGTCAACGTTCCTGAATGCCAAAAATACAAAATTAATTCAATTTAAAAAATTCACCACCAGAGGGCGCCTCCCATACAAGTGAAGTAGTAAGGTTGTCAACTTTTGGTTTTGTACGAAAAAAAATCACAGTGTACTGTCGAAACTCCATTAACCCCTCTATTTCGAATATAATGGTAATCGTAATTGATTTTCCGAACATATCTTCAACAAATTTTTCCATCAGCAGCAGAGCATTATTTGACCGATTGCTATTGGCATTCAACCAAACTGTGAAAATATCGCGAATTTGCACTCAAGTCTTCACCGAAAAATGCCAATAACTTCCATTCGCGCAAATATGCGCAGCTAAAAATTGTACAGCATAATCTACATACTTGCCAAAACAAAAGATCAACAAATTTCAAAAGTGATATTTAACATTTTTTTTTAAATCACTTTTAAATTTTGAACTCACGTTTTATTCACTCATTTTCTTTACTTCATTTTCATCATAACGGTACTGCTCAGAGGTGAGAGTAATCAGCAAAATTTTGGTCTTGCCAGACCTAGAATATATAAAACTTACGACAATAAAAACTTTTAGGGACCTGCTCATAATTTATTTTTAAATATTCAACCTCAAAGTCAAAGCAAAAATGTGCTGTTTGTACACAATTTTTTCAACGCTGAAAGAGCGTACTTTAAGAGCTCATAACTTCTTTGTTATCCAATATTTTTTCATAAATATTTCGGATTTCTCTTTAAAAACCTCGTACTCAGATTTTTGCACTTATACATTTGCATTTTGGCATTTTTGTCACTGCTCGCAACACTGTGCGACGCCACTGTGGTGTCACCGGACGTCATAGTGTTAATCCTTCGTTGACCCAGTCAGATTCGTACGAGAAAAAAAGTAATTGTCTAATTATATCTTATTTAAAGGGCTTTCGCCATATTTAAAGTAATTTGACCGCTTAAATCATGTTTCCCTATACAATTCGTTGACCCCGTCAGATTTCGATTTTCGAAAAAATAAAAACACGTTTCACTTTAACCAAGTTTGAAGAAAAAAAACCATTAAATCATGCTTATGCATACACACTTTTAACCCTTAGTTTACCCTGTTTGATTTCGATTTAAAAAAAACTGAGAAACACGTGCTTGATTATTTCGCATTTGAAGTACTTTTACCAAATTTGAAGTCAAACGGGCCAAAAAATTGTGTTTCTCCATACAAACATTTAACCCTTGGTTTACCTCGTTAAATTTAGATTTTCACAAAAGTAAAAAATTTGTGTTTAATTACTTTTTATTTCTAATGTTTTCACAAATTTTTAAGTCAATAGGCTTCCGTATATGAACCTTAACCCTTGGTTGACCCCGTTAAGTTTTGATTTTCGAAAAATTTAAAAATACGTGTGGAATTATTTCTTATTTGAAGTCTTTTCACAAAATTTCAAATCAATAGGCTCATTAAAATGCGTTTCTTCATACAACACCTTAACCCATGTTTTGCCCTTTTAGACCCCGAATTTCAAAAAATCCTTTTTGAACGAAGATATATACATTTTTTAAAATATACCTACACTGCAAATTTCATGTTTGTAGCTTCAGCGGTTCGACCTGGATGGAGTGCATATGTTTTGCATATATTTTGCATATATTTTGCACATTTCGTGCATATTTGGTGTGCATATAAATCCGATACCTAATAATTAATATCATAATTTTCATTCGTTCTACTTACGCCAACCACACTATGTACGAATGTATATTTTTAAACTGTAATTGCATTAATTAGTTAAAGCAGACACGCCACAGCACGCGTTTTTGTTTGCTTTGCATACGAATGTTATTTATTCTCATATCTCATCTAAAGATCTACCAGTTGTCGCACCTTTGGGACACAAGAAAGTGCAACCAAAACATTTGCTACATACTTAATTAAAATATGGTCTTACTCAGCCACTTTGCTCTGGCTTTTGGAAAATGAAAACAATACAAAACTAGAAAAGGAAGATGCAACGCGGGCAACAAGCATGCAACGGCGGCGTTAATCAAACTAGCAACCACGCCCGAATAAATTGTAACTAATGTGCTTAATCTATAATTGATAATTGAAATGGCATCATTTACTGCTCCCAAACAAAAAATAGGTAAATAATAGCAGGAGATAGTCGAACTACGAATAGGAACAGTAAGATCTGTAAAAATATTCAAAACACCTAATTGATGGAATAAAAAAGCGTACAATCAAGTCACCAACTCACGCATTCACGCCGCGAGCAATGCTCACGCACACACATCGATAGAGGGACACAGACACACAGTGTGTACCATTTGTATGAATGTGTAATTGTATGTAGGTAGATATGTATGTATGTACATAGTTACTCGTATTTATATGCGAAAATTTTACAGTGCAACTATTCTGCATACACATACTATACCAACTGTATAACGCACATTTAAGCCACATCAATTTGTTCACAATTACACATGGATATATTTCATAGGCACCATTACGAAAAAAAGTCTGATTGGCACACAAGCAGCGGCAAGCAGATAAATCTTTAAGTGCACATCTATCTAAGTGTTAAAAATTACGCAGAACTGCCAACTGATGCGCAACTACTTACGTGGGTGGTCCGATAAGTACTTAGCCTACAAAAGAAAAATCAAAATGTTGGAAAAGTGGCGATTTATTTCTCAACGTAGTCTCCTTTCAACTCGATACACTTGACGCAGCGATGCTCCAACTTCTTTAACCCGTCTGAAAAATACGTTTTCTGGAGGCCTCCGTGGCGGCGATAACCTCTTCATTCGACTCAAATTTCTGCCCGGCGAGTGACTTTTTCAAGTTTGGAAACAAAAAGACGTTACACGGGGCCAAATCTGGAGAATACGGTGGATGGGGCAGCTGTTCGTAACCATTTTGGCGAATCACCGACCGATATTGCTCTTTTTCCATTTTTCTAAAATCCGCGGACACGTTCGTTTCCACACGCGCTCCAAAGAAAACTACAAATCCAATATGGCTGAAATTTTGACAGTAGCCGTCTACGAGGATTTACTACACGATAGTAAATTTCTCTTACGATAGTGGCACCATCGGGCGGTGGGGCTAAGTACTTATCGGACTGCCCACGTATAAGAAATTGCAAACCTAAGACAAACTTTAATCCATTGTTCGATCGCCCCCTCTGCTTCCAATCTGCTTCAAAGCAAATCAATGCACTCATATGTTGTGAAGTGTTTTGAGAGAATTTTTCAGTAGAAAATAGCCGTAATTAAACTTTCAAGCCTTAAATTTAAATTGCATTAATGATTAAGCATGTATTTTAAAAGGACTGGGTTGAAAAGGAAAAAATGCTACTCTATTAATTATAATTTTGTTCTCTGCTGTGTGCAACAATATTGATTTGAAAGAGACAGCGAGACGAGATTTGCCCCTTTGTGCAGAGCAGGCACTGGTTTCTTACGGGTTTTGTCCTTATAGTCTGTGCATCAGTTGACAATCTTACTAAGAGTTGCTGCTGCTGCGCATAGAGTATTTTTTACATTGCTTTGGACATTTTCAGACTGGGCGATGGAATGCAGGTCGAGATTGTGGTTTGTTGTTTAGAACAGCTGTACAAGTGTTGGCGGTGAAAATGCTGGATAGTTGTGTAGTGGAGAAGGCTCTTAATACATGCATGCAAAACGAGCGTCATGGTTCGAATTTCAGCGCTATCAAATATAATCCAATAAAAATATCTGCAGTCGCCTGCCGTAGCTGGATTATAACGATCTAGACTGATGGATTTTAGCGCTTTGCAAATTTTGAACTACGACACTCGTTGAGCGGTGTATATGTAGGTGCTAGATACGAGTATTGCGCGACTTTTTATTATGAATTCATATTTATTAATGTTGTCTGTGTTTCAAAAATAGTTTCCGTCTTAATAAATCATTTAGTGTGTTGAAGTGAATTGTCTGTGTAATATATTGAAAATCAAGTAATTCAAATTACATAATCAAATACGATATGTTTAGGTTAAATATGTAAGTGGACTCAATAGGAAATAGCATAAGTATTCGGTATAAGTAATGTTCAAAAAAATGTATATTCAATACATAAATTAAACGAAAAAAAAAACAAATTTAAGTGGTCTAGAAATATTTGCAATAATAGAAATTGTTTACCTTTCACATTGCCGAAGCGTCCATGAGGCAATTATCCACAAGGATACCATGAAGACGAGGAGTACCGTCCCCGGGCATATTGTCATTAAGGTCTTTAAAACGAATCTGAAATAATTTTATACGACACTCACTTATTGCACGTTAAAATAGCTCTTACAGAAAACATCTAACACTACGTACATATTCTTAGGTATGTAGGAATGTATGCAAATGAATGTATACAAATGTAATGTAATTACATATGTACTAAATGCAATCTGAAGTGGGGTTTAGACTTTGTAACATTTTAACCCTAATCTTTAATTGCATTTTTTGCGAACAAGAGAAAATCTGAAACGTTTTTGCATTCTTTTCGTAGTAAATAGGTAAGTCTTTTAAAAATGTTTCTGAAAAAATCATCAGTTAAATCACAAAGTTATACACGCACGATACAATTTTTTGAATTGAGAGGAGTCAGCGAGGAGGAGCGTGCTAGAATACTTGGTATGGTATTAGTATCGTGACAACAATGTGAAACTCTATACTAATCTGCTCTACTTCATATGCACCACAAGCCGCCTGTTCACCTGCTTGCAAAGGACACGACAAAGCGTCGGCCAGCAGACGACTTTATTATATTTTATTGCCTATATATTGCAGCAGTGGCCATTGAGGGAGAAAATTAATTAAAGAATGGATACACTCGGCACGTACGGGTGTCGTGCGGCGGGAGGTAGCATGCACATACGTACGGTGGGGGCAAGAGGAGCTGTCCGGCGTCCAGCTACTTACCTTGTATTAAAATTAATCCTATTGAGAGCGCCTATGCTTCGCGATGATGCGTCCGTAAATAACTTCGAATGTAGCAGCATAACTCGACATATTAAATATAATCGAAGGAACATGGGTAGTGATAAAGCTACGTCGTACGGTACCATTTCGGTGCCCATGGTTTTATTTTTATTTGCCAATTTTGTCGTCCATTGGAAATAATATTCACCAGGAATTGGATGAATGGCGCATATAAAAAGTTCTAAACTTATTTGACTAATTCGTTGCCATGTCATTGCGATTCTCCAGTCGTCTGCGCAATTATCTATCATGAACAACTGCAAATGGTGCCGCCGAAAGGGTAGGTGGAGCGCGGGCCGGCGCAACAGAGTAAGACCGAGAGAGAGAAGAACAACAAGAAGAAGAAGATTACAAATTCATTATTAAAATATAATTGGAAAATTATTGATTTATTGTTTTGTGACAAACGAACAAAAAACATTCATGTAAGAATAATAACAATAATAACTTTGTGTAGCTGCTAGCATATTTTTACATATAGTACAGAAAGTAGCGTAGGCAGGCGGTATTGAGGGCTGATAGCAATACGGGCCCGACTTGGGGTTCAGGCATGACTCCGAGGAGAAGTACGAGTACAATTGATCGACTGGCAAGTGGTAAATTGTTTCAACTGGTGCTGCACGGTACCACTGTGGCAGACACAAATGTCGCAGCCCAAGCATTGCGGGTTGCTGGTGAGCCTACTATGGGGTGTGGGAGGCACTCTTGCTAAATTTAGGATTGACATGGTATGCAAATCAATTGAAGGACATAACGGCTTATACGTTGGTGTAGATATTGGTGCGCATATCCATCTAGGGGCATTCGTAAAGGTTGGCACATACGTATCTACGTCCGTGTGTGTGTGTGGCACGTAAGTAAACTTCGTACCTTACGTATGTACATTATTATGCAGGTGGGTATTTGGTATATTGGTGAGTATTCGCAGGTACGATTACATATTTATATATAGTGTGTAGCTATGCAACGTGGGGCCACGTATAAGGAGATCGCGTCTGCTGTGACATGTCATGGAAACTAAAAATTGCTTCGATTTTTATTTGGTGGTTTTATTATACAGAGTTTTCTTTTTAGAAACTGAGGGCAGGCGGTGTATTCGAATGCAAATAAAATAAAATCTGCACTAGCTGCAATATAAAATACTTTAAACTGAAGACAGTGTTCACTTGTTTTTCGGTGAGTTACTCCATTCGGCAACAGATACTGGACCTCCCGAAAACACTTGTGTTAACTCAAGCAATTTAAACAAAATCATAGGCATAGGCAAAGCGTACCGTAGTATCTTCATATTCGACCCCTTCTATATAAACGGCACACAGCTAGAGGTATACATACAACTTTTGCGAAATTTGAAATCCAATTAAAGTGGCGTGATACTGGTGTCGGTGTGAAATTTGTTTTCTCATTCTCAACACAACCCGTATGCGTTGTCAATATCCTGTATGCAATATATTATATATAAATTGGTTTATATTGGTGTATGGCTGGTATTAGACTTTAAGAAAAAGCAAAATTGTGTGCTTCGCAAACGTTATTGCACTTTGCTTACGAACACTCATAGGGAGGAAGCTTTATGAGAACAGTAGAGTGTTGAAAATACGAAAAACTGGAATTACTTGAGTGGTGTGGGTTCATTAATGATAAGGAATACACTACACACTTTCTATGATATTATCTAAAGAGGAGCTCGCTAGCTGAAGCTTGAACACTTTTTAGTTAACTTTAAATTAGCATCTTTTACAAAAGCTCATACGAATATACGAAATTAAAAATAGTCATACAAAGCTTTCACTATTCTACCATTAAAAAATTACTCACGAATATGTCAAAACTTTTAATATTTACTTACTGAATTCTGCAAAGCATAATAAAAGTTCAATATTAAAAGATTTCATCAAACGGTTTTACATCAATGAGGGAGAATGGGAAAGTAACATTTGGTTATGGCATATTTGATGAGTTTAATTGATGGAAGAAAGCAATCGACATGGAAACAAATCTAGAAGCAGGTACCACGAAAAGGAAAACGGCTTTTTCACAAAAATATGATTTTGTTTGTATACTTATAATTTTAACTAAAAAGCACAGAAAACCAAACTGAATGATTAAGAATAAGGATTATAAATTTGCTTTTGACTTTTGTCAGATTCAAAAGTTAATTATGATTATTTGAAGCACCACTTTCATGTCTTTTATATATGTATCTTTCTTCCTAAAGAATTAAAAAGCGTGTCTTTTAATTTACCCGATTTTTCAATTTATGGAAGCACCCGCTTTGCGTGCTTATAAGACAAAGACTCTCGCTGTTAAGGGGAGGTTCTCATCTAGAATCTTGAAATTTTAGATTTTTTTTTTGCATTTTCTGAAAGTTTAACATGTCTAGAATGTTGTTTTAAAATTATTGGTTGATCCGAGTTGTAGAACGTATTCTAGATTGATTGTTGCGGTATCTTGATTGCAGCGGGACGCTCGTAGGCGTAGCTAAAACTTGCTCCAACTAAACAAGCCATTATCTCAGGACCAGATATTTCAAAACTGCCCGATGCATAACTCGAAAACGGTTCAACCGATTTTCTTCTAGTTACTTTCATTTTGAAGAAGACAATTTTTATTAAAGAATGACCTATTTTCGTTTCAATATTTTGACATTAACTATTTTTTTTAAATAATAAATTCTGGAAAAAAGGTCCGAAAACGGCACTCAAATTTCAAAGTCGCGCCATTTTGTCAATTTTGAAATTTTTTCTTAAATAATAGGTCATTCTTTAGTTAATTTATTCTAGTTTATGCTACATCAAGAAATTTTTGATTGCAGATTGATTTGCAACCTGTGGACACCGGGCAGTTGAGCACAATTTCCAAAACATGCCGTCGGAAAAGCCTAATAACGGACGCCATTTTGTTTTTTTTCTAATAATAGAAATCTATAACTAAAAGTACATTGTATCAAACTGCCAAATATCGTCTTGATATGTTTTTTAGTTTTCCTGTAAATAATTCCCAAAGTTAACCTACTTTTTGGTGGTCTAGATGAGAACCTCCCCTTAAGTGTTAAAACGAAAATGTTTCTGAGCCTTATCTCGTATAATGCATAATTGTTCATATGTATTTGGTTGGAAAGTAATGTCACAGATGTAGATCTACAGTGTTTTTTTATGGTCAGATTGATTCCGGCTCCCGTCAGATATTTTGTATAAGTTCAGAAAATTTTAGTCAAATAATTTTGATACTGATTTTCTCTTTGAGAATTGTAAGCATTCCGACGCAATTTTTAAGGAAGAAGGAAACACGAATAACTGGCGGTTAAAGGGGTTAGACTGTTGGAATATTTAATTATGCATATACCTTTTTTGTCTTATTCTCCAATGAAGTACTTAAAATTACACTTATTGTTCCATAATATATACATCTTCAAGTATCAAATCATGACGAAAAAATACTCAAATACTTTGTGACCGATTTGTCTCGTAATTTTTGGCCCTGAATTCATCCTTTTCGTTTGCGTACCTCAATGTTGCACGCCAAAGCAATTTGATTATGAGCCAAATTCAGCGCATCAATCAATGTCAATCATCGCAATATAAAGCAATGAACGTCAAAACGATTGCGATGCATACATTGCAGGTCGTGTAGTGGTATGATTTTCAGAGATCACCATAGCTCGAATCATCTAACGAAAAGTTCTACAACACGTAAAAATTAAGTACATTGGTATATGTACAAGTACATACTTCCGTCTCTCGAACGGCATAAATTTTATTCGCATTTAACTTTTAATTATACGATATACATAACTGTATTCGATAAAATCCCGATTTTTTTACTTTTGGGTAAGTTTATATACATTAAATTATTACCGTGTGACCAAATAAGTAATTAATGGTACTTGGTCTGAAGAATAGTATAACGAATATTGAGCTAAACAGTTTTGCCAAGATCACAAAGCTTCTACCCTATGTGTCGCACGTTTAGCGTTTGTTGCAAAAAAGCTATACCTTAGTACTTGAGTGGCTGTGAAACATGCTAGGAAAGATGTGTCTTTGTGTGCATTATTCTATAAAAAAATTTTTATTCTAAACGAATTTTTATTAATTGAAAAAGTTGCCCTTAAATAAACACTTCCTTGAAACCTTGAGAAAATTTTCTTTCCACCGAAAAATAATTTGCCTCAGGATATAATGCACAAAACGCAGATCATTGTTTAAGGGAATCATGCACAGACATATACATAGCATATAATTGGGCATGAAAGACTTATTAAAGAATATTTCTAGATAATACTATAAGTAAACCTGGGAGTTAGCAAGGCGACCACCCTAAAGAAAATTTAATGCATGCTTCTGTATGGGGAGTTCTCACGTACCGCCAACCAGGACTAAATAACGGAATATGGTATTTATAAGTAACTTCACGAGAATGTGTGTGGAACTATGCACTAACACTAATAAATACAATATTTTTAAGGCATTTATAAAATGTCAAACACAGCGAATGGTTCTATTGCAATGGTATTCGGTATGCAGTTCAATGGAATGGGAAAACATCAATACTGAGGATGTACATTCAAAGCTGAAATAAAAAGAGTATAGAGGGTGTCACAGCACATACGTAAATGACCCCGAAGTCATAACGGCGCTTTATGAAATGTTTGAACCAGTAGGATAGGTTTAAAAAATAAAAAGTAAACGCGAGTAAACAGCGATTTTAGATTTACTTTCATATACTTGTACATACATACATGTAAGTTAACACACTTGCTCTGCAACCTTAGCGAATGCACCTACCTTAAACTGCTGACGGTGCATGTGCTAAGTGCAATTTGATCCTCGCGCGCTGCACGCGTATCCGGCTAAGTCGCTGGCAATGCACTCCATCGTGGGAAGCGCCAAATCAGCGAAATTAGGCAATAAGCGGCATAGAACGATAAGCTTAGAGCTAAGTTAATTTAGTCGAGGTGACTTACTTCTGTTTTGGTAGCCGTGGAGTACGGTAATAAACCTAATTTTTGATACTAATTAAAAGCGTTTCTTTTCCTTTGCAGCGAATCCAGAGGGGCCAAGTGGTGGCCCACTCCGATTTTTTAGCGCTCCCCCAGGGGAGTGCTTTAACTGGCGCCCGAGCAGGGACCCACATTTCTAAAATGTGGTCCTAGCGTTTATAAGGATGCTTGCCTGGCAGTGATAGTGAGTGAAAATTGTGTGACAAGTGAATCGTGGAAAAATTAATAAGAAGTGCTGGGCTGCGATTCTTACGAGACCCTCCAGCCCACGAATAAAATTTGCAAATATAAAGAAATACGTCTCGATCCTGCGATTCCTACGGGACCCTCCAGGATATAATAAATGAAAAAGATCTGTGACCCCGTAGACCCTAAGGCCTTAAATAAAAATTGGAAAAGTGAGAGAAACCTGTGATAGTGCTCAGCGATTCATCACCTTCGGTGAGACCCTCCTGGCACTCGCAGGAAAAAGAATAAAACCTAAAACGAGAAAACGAGATGGTCCTGACAAAATGGTAGTTCTGACGGAACTTGGGTTCAACTCCCTGTCAGGACTTGAACGACGACTTGACACAAGTCCCACATCACTGCATGGCACGCAATAATATCCTTGTTAAACGCAGGGAATAGTCGCTCGCCTATAGATATTCTAATGCGATAGACAATTCGTGATACTCCCTAGTGGTGATATGTCGCTGTACCCATGAGAACACAGCGCCCTTTTCACGCAATTGGTCTTCTACTTTAATCCATAAGAACAAAGTAGAAATCGCAATGAATCCTGGGTCAGTGTGCAGGAATCATGCCTTAGTAGGAAGTCCGAAGGCACGAAAAGCATTCGGGCGACCAAAAAGGATTACATGGTACTGCCATGACTATTCTTTAATAACTCAATAAAAAGAAAAATTTCTTTCTGATTCTTGTTATTCCTGCTTTTCAGATATGAAAGCTGCATTGATACTGTAAGGAAAATTTGAAAAAACATATGTTGATTGGAATACTTGGATTGTGAAAAAGTTAATTTGTGATCTGTGCCAAAGGTAAAGTGTGCATCTTACGACAAAGGAAAAACCAACTGTACTAGCCAATCGTCTGCCGAAATCCTGAGATTCTACGCGGATTAAGTGGTTAGTGAATTTTTCGCCTTGACTAAAACACCTTTTTTAAAATCATGGACTCACTGACTCAGACCGTTACCGAGTTGACAGGCTCAGTAGGAGCCTTAGTAAATGAGTTGAGGAAAGCGGAGGCCCGAATTCGACAACTCGAGGTGATTAACGCCGCACAACCCGTTCCTGTAGAGGCGTCTCTACGCGGCCGGCAAATGAAGACGAGTTAAAAGAAATAGGAAAACTCCCCGACTCCGTAAAAGAGCTACAACCGTTTGAGGGAGATCCGTCCCAATACGTGTCGTGGGTTCAGGCTGTAGAGGGTATCCTTAGCGACTATAAGATAGTTAGAGGCAGGCCCATTTATAGGGCTTACAAGATAGCCCTATAAGGGCTAAGCCCTGTAAGGGGAAAGATCCGGGGTGGTGCTAACAGTGCGCTCGTTTCGCATAACATATTCGAGGAGGATTGGCCAGCCATCAAGGCCTGCCTATACCTTCATTATGCTGATAAGAGGGACATTCGCACCCTCGAACATCAGTTCGGCCAATTGACGCAAGGAAATTCGAAACTAGATGAATTCTACGCCAGAGTCAACCACCAATTCTCTTTAATAATCAGTAAAATAAGAACGGAAGACTACTCGGCTGAGACAGTGAATGCGTTGATGGAGACGTACAGGAATAGAGCGCTGGACGTATTCATCAAAAGGTCTTTCCGGGGATTTGGCAAGGATGATCATCGTGCAGAAACCGGCCTCTCTGCCGGAGGCGTACACCGCCTGTCTCGATATCCAGAATTTGAATTTTAGGGGTCATTCTGTTCATGATAAGGAATTTAGCAACATGGTAACGGTTCCTGTGAACCATTTTAATAAAGACTACTATCGCCTTTCAAGGCCACCAAGAATGGGTATGATGAACGCGCCGCGAAGATTCGATCAAAGTTGGGAAAATCGACCCAACGACTCGGGAAACTTTAGATCGTCCTTTGATAGGTTTAAAAACCAAAAAATGCAGGCACCGGCTCCAAATTACCACACGGACGCTGTCGTAAAAATGGAGGTCGACAGGTCCCAACAAACTAGACGCTCGAACTATTCCAATCGGCCAACGAATAACAACGCTTTTAAGAGAGGACCCTCATCATCACATGGAGGGGATCCAAAGCCCCAGAAGCTCTACAACATTAATACGACACCGGAGGAAATTTCACAAGGAATGTGCGAACCAGATACCAAGGAAGAAACATGTGACGCCGGACAATCGGATTTTTTAAGAGGCGGCCCTCCCGCATTTTTTATATAGGTGGCGATGTTTCTAGTTCAATACCTTACCTAACGTGTGTGGGACAAAGCGGGAAGTCCTTTGAATTTTTGATTGACACGGGGGCAAACAAGAATTTTATTAAGGCAAGCCTTGCTGGCGAATCAAAACCAGTACAACCGCCTTTCCTCGTTCAAACAGCAGGGGGACCAGTGTTTATTAACGAAAAGAAATTCTTCGAAAGACTAGGAAACGACACTTTAATGACTTTCTACGTATTGCCTGGATTCGAGACTTTTGATGGTATAATTGGGGACGACACGCTGAAACAACTTGGCGCGTTAATAGATCGTAAGAACCATACTCTCTTCATACACCCAAACATTAGAATCCCCCTTAGGAACAAAATTCTAGACAGTGTTCACATCGCGGAGATGATCAACGTCCCAGAATCATTACGACCGTACATTGACTCCATGATAAACAAGTACTCAGAATTATTTAAACCCTAGAATGTTAGGACTAAAATACGGACAACAGTCAAAGCTGAACTTGCAACAGTGACAGATGACCCAATATATACAAAAAGTTACCCCTACCCCGCTAGTATGAGGGAAGAAGTAGAACGACAAGTGGCTGAATTACTCGAGGAGGGAATCATACGACCCTCTAAAAGCCCTTACAACTCCCCAATATGGGTAGTGCCAAAAAAACCAAAACCCTCGGGTGAGAAACAATATAGGATGGTCGTGGATTTCAAACGATTAAACGCTGTTACTATCTCAGACACTTATCCTATTCCGGACATTAACGCAACATTAGCCAGTTTAGGGGAAGCCAATTATTTTACCACGATTGACCTTACGTCGGGCTTCCATCAAATCCCGATGAAGGAAAGCGACATTGCAAAAACAGCATTTTCCACAATGAATGGAAAATACGAGTTTTTAAGACTCCCATTCGGCTTGAAGAACGCGCCAGCTATCTTCCAACGAATGATAGACGATGTCTTGAAGGAATACATAGGAAAATTTTGCTATGTATACATCGACGACATCATAGTCTATGGAAAAAATGTGGAGGAACACCTGATAAATGTCGAAACGATTTTCGCTAGGCTGGCTGAATCAAATCTACGAGTGAATCTGGAAAAAACTAAATTTGTAAGGACGGAAGTAGAGTTCCTTGGACATTTGATTACATCCGAGGGAATCAAACCTGACTCATCAAAAGTGCAAGCCATCGCAGATCTCTCACCTCCAAGACTCTCAAGGAATTAAAAAGTTTCTTGGGCATGACCTCTTACTACCGTAGGTTCATCAAAGATTACGCCAAGGTAGCAAAACCCTTGACGAACCTCACGCCTGGCGAGAATGCGCAAATAAAAGCCAACCAGTCAAGAAACATTCGGGTCGAGTTAGACGCTTCAGCTGTACAAGCCTTCAATAATCTAAAAACCTTGTTAACTTCAGCAGACATACTAGTATTCCCTGATTTCAATAAGCCTTTCCACCTAACTACCGACGCATCGAACTATGCCATCGGTGCAGTTTTATCCCAAGGCGAGCCAGGAAAAGACAGACCAGTCGCGTTTATTTCGCGCTCGCTAAACAAGTCGGAAGAAAACTACGCGACGAATGAAAAAAAATGCTGGCCATCGGCTGGACTTTGGACAACTTAAGGTCTCATCTGTATGGAGCCAAAAAAATCAAAATTTTTACAGACCATCAGCCGCTCACCTTCGCTCTAGGCAACCGGAATTATAATGCGAAACTGAAGAGGTGGAAGGCGAGAATCGAGGAGTACAACCACGAGCTGATTTACACTGCTGGTAAATCAAACGTCGTGGCAGATGCCCTATCGAGGTTACTATGCCAAGCCAACCATATGACGGCCTCTTCGGTTACTGAGACTGCGAGTGAAGGCGCTACCGATACCTCTAGGACAATGACTGCAGGCAGGGGGTCAGAAACTGAAACGGCAAGCGAGATTGAAACGGTGCATAGTGCTAACCAGGACGCCTCTAATCTGATTCCCCATGTCGAGGTACCCCTAAATGTTTTTAAAAACCAAATAATTTTCAGATTAGGAAAAGAATTGTATTGTTACGAAACCCCTCCCGGTTATAATCGACATTATATTTCTCTATCAACTTTCGATCAGGATACCCTTATCCAAAAATTTAAAGAACACCTTAACCCTACGGTAATCAATGGAATCAAAATGCCTGAAAGCCATTTACAGCTCCTCCAAGACGTTTATCTTAATCACTTCCGGTTTTACAAAATCAGAATCACTCAGAGAGTAGTGGAAGATGTAGCCAATCCCGACAGGATTGTGCCATCATAGAAGCTGAACATAGGAGAGCTCACCGAAACTCTCGGGTGAACAGAGAACAAATTCTCGAAAAATTTTACTTCCCGAGGATGGCTAATAGAATTAAACAATATGTTGCCACCTGTGAAACCTGCCGATTAAACAAATATGATAGACACCCTCCTGTGCTACCATTGAAAGACACCCCAACTCCTAAATATCCATGCGATATAATACACGTCGACATATTTGAAGTCCAGGGAGAAAAATTCCTTTCCTGTTTAGATAAATTTTCAAAATTTGCCAAGCTTTTCCACATAAAAAACCGATCGTCACCAGTTTTACGTTCCAAATTCGCGAAGCTCATACACTACTTTACGGCACCAAGAATGATTGTCACTGACAATGAAAAAGGATTCTTGAGCCCCTTGTGCGCAACTACATTAGAGGTCTCGGGATTGAGATTTACCAAACCCCAATCCAGAAAAGTGAAGTTAACGGTCAAGTGGAAAGGCTCCACTCTACCTTAATAGAGATTTACCGTTGCCTAAAGAAGGATTTGGGAAATAGGGAACCAAAAGAGCTCCTTTACATTGCAGTAGACCGATACAACAATACCTACCACTCTGTAACGAAGAAAAAACCCAGCGACGTGTTTTTCAACCGCACTCAGAGGATAAACTACCAGAATTTAACGGATTTCCAAAGCAGGGTACATAAAGAAATTAAAGCACAAATTGAAGTAAATCAAGAAAAACGGAACCTAAGAGTGAATAAAAATAAGAAGGAAATCAAAAAGTTTAAACAAAGGGATATGGTTTACGTTAGGGATAAAAAGAGCAAGGCCCAGCAAAAACCATTGTATAGGAAGGTAAAGGTGGGAAAGGACAATAGGGTAACAATAGAAACGGACAGAGGCGCAAAAATTCATAAAACCCACGTAATAAAAGAAAATATAAGAATCTAAAATTATCCACCTACCTAGATGGCTATGTACACTTGGAAAATCAGAGTAAGACACACAATTCCAATAAATATGATAAAAATGGTAGTATTCAACTTTTAATTTAACACAAATTACACAAAAATATGGCACAGCACAAAAATTTAAATAATAGCTATGTATAAGTTAAACAAAAAAGGAGAATAAGGAGAAGTTCATAAAAATAAAAAATTAAATAAATTTTCCAATTTCTCCACTAGCATTTCTTTTCAGTCCTTTAACCACCTTACTAAATATGAAAAACGTATAAAGGAAAATGAAATAATTTACAGTTAAATAATAAATAATTATTAAATAATCATTAAATAATTACTAATAAGCATAAGAATTTGTATTTGAATTTAAAATTCATTGTGAATAAACCATTCATACCAAAATTGTACTATAATTAAATACTAAGGAATCAAGTGAACTATTTAGAATAAGCAATACAAGCAAAAATTTTTTTAAGTAAAGTTACATTAAAATAAAGAAAATATTGTAAATCACTGAAGCACAAGATCCCAAGTTTAAAGGGAAATCTAATTTAAGAAAAAACATATTGGAAAACATTGTAACATTTTCTCTTATTATAAGATAGGTTGATCTTAGCAAATGGCGCTGCCGCCTTTAACATCTTTAGCTACAATTCACCGCTGGTGGCGATACAACATGGTGATGGGTGGATCGTCGATGGTCATTTCCGGCTAATACACATCATAAATTTGGATCAATTCAGAACGACATTGGAAGAACTGGGAGCCTCTGTTCGTTTGGGCGTGAGAAGCGCAGGAAACAAGGCTTTAGCTGGCCACTACCTAAACATAACACGCCAACGCCTTAACGAACTGCAAGCAACGAGAGCTAGGGAGCGAAGAGCAATTAACTGGATCGGGTCAGCATGGAAATGGGTTGCAGGTTCCCCAGATGCAACTGACTGGGATAGTGTCTTGGAAATGCAGAGCAGTATTGTTGAGACCAGCAACCACCAGTACAAAATCAACCAGCAACTCTTCAACGCCACTCGTGAATCGATAAATAAAATCAACCACATGGTTCAATTTTCAAATGCTTTAGGGAAAGAAGTTGGAACGGAACACGCAGAAACAATGACTCTAAACAAAATTCGAGTACTAAAGGAGAAAACGGACGAGATTATACGAGCTTACCAGATGGCAAAGGCCGACATCATCAACACCAATCTATTGAGCCAGAACGAAGTCAAGCAGATGTTAGCCGAAGAAGAATCATTGCCCTACCAAAACGCTATAGAAGCCATCGAACACGCAATTACTACTTTACGTACTCTCGATTCCGAAGGTTAAAGTCAACAAATATCGCCTTCTAGTGACAAGAGCCGCGATATTCCAAAGGAAAAAAATCAATTTGAGCTACAAAATGGTCCTGGTGAATCAAATGGAGACATACGGCTTAAGAGAATGATGTCCATCAATCAACAACTCTACAATCTGTGAGGCAAAGTCACTGGAGAGGTTACCCGAAGAAGGATGCGTACCCAGACTGCTGAAGGGAGGAGACGCCAAATGCCACTACGAACCAGACAACAACGAGGTGGTGGAACTAATCGACGAAAGCACGCTTTACCTATCGAATTTTGATGGAAAGGTGTACAGCGGGAATTACACGAAAGCCCTTAAAGGCACATTTGTCATTCAACTAAATAAGGAGATGATCACGGTGAACAATCAAACATTCTCCAGCAGAACAACGAAGAAATTACAAGTGTTGCCAGCAGTTCTTACTAATGTGTCCAGTTGGGGCCTCAAACCAAGCCTGGAGTATGTACACGGACTAAGTTTAACAAACATCGAACACCTCAACAGCCTGAATGACAAATTCAAAATCTAAATCACAACTGATGTCCTCATAATGATCGCCGTCCTCATGATCAGCTTCGCAATCTGGAGGAAGCTAACGAAAAAGATCACCATCCCCCCAATCCTCATCAACTGCAAGCCGATCCCTGGAACATCACCCCCTTCGCAACCTTTCTCGAATCTGCGGGACGCAGATCTTTAAAGGGGGGGCAGTTAACACACTTGCTCTGCCACCTTAGCGAATGCACCTACCTTAAACTGCTGACGGTGCATGTGCTAAGTGCAATTTGATCCTCGCGCGCTGCACACGTATCCGGCTAAGTCGCTGGCAATGCACTCCATCGTGGGAAGCGCCAAATCAGCGAAATTAGGCAATAAGCGGCATAGAACGATAAGCTTAGAGCTAAGTTAATTTAGTCGAGGTGACTTACTTCTGTTTTGGTAGCCGTGGAGTACGGTAATAAACCTCATTTTTGATACTAATTAAAAGCGTTTCTTTTCCTTTGCAGCGAATCCAGAGGGGCCAAGTGGTGGCCCACTCTAATTTTTTAGCGCTCCCCAAGGGGAGTGCTTTAACTTGTATGTATGTATGTACAATAGAACAAAAAACATTGAGACTAGGATCCAATACCATATGATAGTTAATTTTCACTGAAGGAAAAGAGTTTTGTTGAGTAAAACCTTTCGATTTAATTTAGAGCCATATCAAGACGCAAATTTTCCCAACTGCAGTTAGTAACTGCTAATTTTCTCTGAGTTAGCCTTTTGCAAAGCGGCTCTCTCCCGAGTATGTACTGCAACACCCTTGCATGCAACTACGACGAGGACGACGATGACGACGATGGTGAAACGCAGACCATAACATCTGAAAAAGAATTAAAATTCGCACTCACTCTCACCTGCACTTCCAAAGCATGATAAGCTATAATAAGACCTAAAAGAATCACAGTCGAAACAGATATTAAGGTTTTTAGCGCTGTCGAATAAAACGAAGCCTGAAATTGAGAAGGGATAAAGTCAATTTAGAACGTGCCACTTCGGTTGCAATTAATGTGGCGCGGCATGCAGATGTGACTTATCGACTAAGACCGTCCACTCACCTTTGTATAAACACCAGCGCTGCTTAACTCATTCTCGATGACCATCACCACGATACCGAACATTCCCATCACCAGGGCGTAGTCGCTGATGCGTTTTCGTTTTTCGAAGAGAGCTTTTCGTTTGCCCAATCTGTATCCGACATTGGGTTTGTGCTTTGCCGAATTCGTTGACGGCTTGCGAGACGTATTACCGCCAGTCAGGGCACGTTCCTCCATGTACCTATGCAGACATAAGTGAGCAGAAGGGGACACATACATATAACTAGATTTAATTCATCAAATGCATTCCAATCCAATTCCGTGAGTGCATTTTGTAGATACATCGAATACCCGTGCTCGTAGGTAAATATTATACAACAATTGCAAAGCCAAAAACAGCGTTGTAGAAGAGAATTTGGTGTGGATTCTCTGAGTGTTGTGCATCTGGACTGATAGGGAACAGTCGCATAAATTAGTGCATGACATTTGATAGTCAAATAAACTAAGATGATAAAGACACGGTAATACAAATCGGATAATTTTTTTGGTATATTCCCTGTAACTAACTTATTGATGAAGTAAAACGGTATTTAGAGAAGTAACTTTTAATTATTACGGCACAAGTAAGTTCCACGGTAAACTCACTCATGGTATGCCCACGATATTATTTGGTCAGACACCCTAAAGACTATAAACTATACAATGTTTCGAGATGGAGGGCAAGATATCAAAGCTTTTGTTTCAGAAATTATTGAAGTAAAAACAAATTTCGATGTTCGTGCCATTATAAATAGTTTTTAATAACTCCTTTGTGTCAGAAAGTACCGAAAGGATTTTCGGCACACACAGGCCCAATTTGCACATTTTAAAATATTATCAGGCTTTGGCGAACGTATTCTGTTTTAAATTCAATAAATGTTTGCACTGTAGACAGAGGAATTTTGATTTTTGTTTATTTGCCTTTCAATCGCAAAACGCCAGGAACGTAGTATGAATCTCTTCAGTGGCTTGCCTTGAAGTGTGTGCGATATTTGCGCAACGCGTAGCATAAATTCATATAAAAGACGTTCTCTGCTTTCATGCTTCGCCGTAAAAAATTCATGCTACAAATAAGAATTCCTTCTTTTCTAAATATGTCCGCATGCAAATTTATTTCAATATTTCACTTTATGTATAACAAAGCAGACGACAACAACAGCAACAAGAAGGCACAGTTTCGCTTTCATATACAATTTATAATATATATTTGAATTGGTCGTGAGTTAGACCTGTCAGCACGTGCCAGAAGCAGCCGCCCGCTGTGGGATTCACTGGTTGGCAGGAGCAGCATTGTTATAAAAATTTCATAGAATCCTAAGCCCAGCGTAAACACTCACTTTTGGGCACGCGGATACACATCACTGTGTACCGAAGCTTGCGACACGAAAAAGTCTGTGCTGCGAAGAATTTATGTTGAGATTTACAAAGTATGCAATCTGTAGCCAGCACGCACAATTTTTCTATTGATATGTATTAAAAACCGGCCACCCAAAGCATTTTACTTACAGTCATTAAGGTCGTACTTGATTTAATATGCGATTAATTATGTTTGGCCATCATTTTAAGAGTTAAAAAGTCGTAGATACTGCTTTTATGAAAATATACCAGTAGATAATTTTTGTCAGGAGTCTCCACAGGAGTATGAACGCAGCTGTATAATGGGCACGCCTTTTATATCTCAATATTAGGGGGTATTTAACCCTTTTAGTGCACTTGCTGCACTAGCGAGAAGTGCCAGAGCCGATATATCGGCCCGCGCCTTGTAGCGGTTTACTATTCGCATTGCGGGACAACTCTATGTGAAAATAATTTTGTAATACTTTATAAATGATATAATTTCATTACGAGAGAACAAAAAGAAATATTGTATTGTTTTAACTCTTTGTGGACGTTTATGTTATCGGAACTTTTCGGCAGCCTGTTATGTAAACAACTGTTTGAAGACTTTTGCGAAATAACGTTGCATTGCCGCAGCGAGACGTAGGATGAGTTATTGTCTCCTCGATCGTTGTTGTATATTTCGTTGTTTCATTTCAGTTGCAGTTTGAAAGCGTCATTTTTGTTATTGCCGTTGTTTTCCGCTTATGTCAAATATTGTTGTTTTTGACAAACCAACAATTAGCAATACAGGATTTCGAAAATTCTGTTTATTCTCTATTTCATCCTTAGTATACTGCTTTTTGAATCATGTAAATATTGTTTCTCGTTTGGTTTTTATGAGCATTTTCCCAAACCCTAGTAAAACTGTGAAATTCGGCCGGTTATTCTCGCATACGCACCTCTTTTTCGCCCGGCACTAAAAGGGATAAGAGGAAAAACTAATCAACGACTTTGGATGATGGCGTGAAATAGTCCTTCATTCATATTGTACCGACTGTGATAGTTGATGGTAACCTTTTAACGGAGGTTTGTAACCTTTTAACGATTTATCGCCGATTCAAGTTTGATTTCAGAGCTTGCGCTATGGTTGGTTGGCACAAAATGCACGCAAAAAACGCACACGTGCTTTTCGTATATATGTATGAATGTAGGTATGTCGCAGCAATTTCAGTGCACTTCCTTCCATTAGAGATTCAGTGTCGCGGTCCAGTATTTTACACATCCCCTAATTGAATGTTCTAACGCGTATTAGTGACCGTCGACTCCTTCAGATAAAAAGCAAAATGTCTGTGCACGACTGTCATTTTGATAGATTACTTTGTACCGGCGCATCGTTTATTCTGTATTTTTTGCAAACATGGTACTCCTGCTTTTGCCTAACTTTTCTGAGAAGAAAAAACAAAGTTGGGAGCTTATTCTTGCATTTGGCATAAATAAATGAGTTGTATGAAAACTGGTGAGAAACTATGACGAAGGAGAGAAGGGTCTCTGAAATTCAAGGAAATATCAGATATGAAAAACATTTCACTTTGTCTGCATACACTTACAGGGTGTGCATTTACAGGGGGACGTATGATGCCAGTTTATTGCTGTTAAATCTCGAATTGCAATTTTGTTAAATTTAAGACGGCGGCTTTGGAGTATTTTGCAGAAACTTTACTACACAACTTTCAGACAAATTTACTACTTCTATGTATGTTGCACATAGATAGAACAACAAAAGACACCGTAGTCTTGCCTCATTTCCACAAATCAAATATAATTCCTGGAATGCCCAAATGTGCTAATACATATGTATATGCCGAAATGATGCCGGAGATGTTACAAACTGCACTCTTGATAGTCTGTAGCTTTGATAACATGCCAAGTGCATACTACATATATAGCGCAAATGATGTTTACACTCAGAAGAAAATGTAAAGTCCACTGAAATGAAGTGGTAAGTTTCTTTAAACTACAGTTGGGCTCAGCAGATGACTTAACTCTTTTCTATGCATTTTATTATAAATTATTATGTAATACATATTTTTTTATTAAAACTAATGTTATTATGAATACACGTTCATATTCCCTTATAATGAAAGGTTTTGCCAGTATTTTTTGAGCCAAGCATGATTAAGTCTTACAGTAGTCTATATCATACATATACTGAAAGAAGAGAGATTTGATCTTCATGTATCTACAAAGTAGTGGCAGTGGATAGGAATGATTGTACTATACTATAATGACAGTAATGAGCATTGCGGCGTTTGGAGTTTTGGGTATACATACATTTCATACCTGGGGTAGTCGGAGTGGATGCCCACTAGCGCCTCGGCTGCTTCTTCGTTGCATCCGGATGAGATCTGTTCCCGATTCGCAATGGAAGGTGTTTTCATCGAGCCAGGAATTGAGAGAGTGGATGCTGGTTTGCGGAGCTGCGCACAGCAAACACATTGCAATTGCATTTTAATTATTAATAGCATTTTTCGATCCAGCGACGATGTATGGGCGGAAAAAAGAACATGGAGAAAAACGATTCAAATTTATCTTTTCTAAACAATTAATTTTGCTACTATTAAGCTACGCGCAAACTACAAAAGAACATAAAATCTTATGATCTCGAGCGATAAATGCAGCGCATACGCGCACACGTAAACATAACTACATACATACTCGTACATACGCTCGATAGACGCGCACTACGTACGTCGACGGTATTGGAGATAGAAAAAGCGAATGTAATACTTTTCGTTTTGTGTGATGCATTGTTTCTTGCTGTAACTGTTTGGATGGCTGGTGCAGACAGGAGTGCTGTGCAACGATTAAATTTATGAGTGGGCATAATCCTTTTGAACTAAGTAGGAGTGAGGGGATGGGTACAACATTTATATATACAAATACCTGGGGTGCAATTGTGAAAAAACACATACGCACATACTAGTCAACAGTGTCGCGAAAGCCAAGTTAAAACTTGTGCAACTTCTCTAGAATACACACACACACAGTTATGTACGTAGGTACGTGTACATATATAGGTACTTTAAAAATAATAAATGTTGTGTTGCTGAATGGAACGAGATGTTTTTTCGAAAATTAAATTAAAAAAGCAGTAGGGCAAAAAATAAATAATCCGCGGATTATTAAGTAGGATTTGTGCCAGCCAGATGCTGAGCCTTAATCACATTACCACCAATTATAATGACAACATTCTCATACTATACAAAGTGGAATTCAACATAATATTTGTTCAATTCAAATCAATTCGAACAAGTCTACGTAGTACATTCCTCTCATGTTTCGGCAGTAAGAGTGGTAGGAGTTTTGCTATTTAAACATTTTATATTACACCCTGTACGGAAGCGGGGAGGTGGTAGGAATATCATGGCAGACGCCACTCTTGTCTGTGGCTTTAAATTATTTTACTGCGTTCCCAACTCACCCGCCCCACATGATACGCCCCATGCCGCGCATAGAATATAGAGCACGTCGTATGGGTTTGGCTTGAGTTTGCCAGCAACTGAATTGTATAATTTCATCTTTTTGTTGGTTTCTTTTTGGCAAATTCATTCTAGCAATGCTGCTCCTTGATACGTGTGTGTGTGTGTTAATTTACATGATTGTTTGTGCTTGGGTGGGTGGATGTTGCACATCAAAATACAAAAATAACATCAGATTAATTCGCGTAAAGTAGAATGCTCGTTGAGTAGGAAAGCAAGTAGAGAGTTATATGTCTTAGTCGACATATTTATGCATACGGGCCGCATTTAGTTAGCTATAGCTTGTTTAGTCTCTTTGCCTGAGAAAGTTGACTTGTGGTGCGCTATTACACTTAACTCAATTTGAATTACAGTTTTTATGAGTTTGATTTGTAAAATCGGCTAAATACTCGAGACCCCGAACTTTCCACGCATTCAAGAAAAACATAAGAGGGGAAAAGTACCATATATTTTATAATTAGGAATTAGCGTCGTCCTCTTTTTTTATACAAATATTGTATTTCTCTGCAAAACAGACGTGGTTTTACAAGCAATATATGTATCTGCGCAGTACTCACAATACGCTATTTAGCGCTCAAAACACTTCATGCTTCGTAAACCATTAAATAAAGAACAACAATTTTTAAACGAGGAAGTTCTGGAGCGACGAAGTACAGGGTAACATAATACGATTAAATAAATTTATAACTTTGTTTATTTGAAAGTTCATTGTACATCATTAATATTTTAAAAATATTGCTGGCAAATGGCTCCCTCGGCTGTTTCTGACGCAGTGTACTCTGTTGGTTCAATTTTGCGCAACTTTCTCGAGCATATGTATGCTATAGCTTGCTCTTTAATATTTGAAGTTCTTGCAATTTTTTTTATGTCTCACTAAAATACACGAATGACTTATGAAATAATCGGGTGGTACTAATTTATACTACATACCTTAGAGCTAGACATTTACGCCGCCGAGCCACGCCGCCGCCGCCGCCGATTTTTGCTTTTTCTGACACGCCGCCGCCGAATTAGGGAAAACCCGGTGCGGCGGCGGCGGCGTTCGGCGTCTAACTTTTTTAACTTGACGTTTTAACTTTTTGGAGGGAAAAGGCGTCTGCAATGCCATTGCTAGCTATGTTAGCACAAAAAGTGTTGTGCATTCCGGCAACGAGCACTCCAAGCGAACGTGTTTTTTCTATTGCTGGTCTCACCATTACAAATAAAAGGTCACAGCTTAGTCCTTATAACGTCAATAAAATAATTTTCATACATGACAATTACGAGACTTGCAAAGCAAATTTAACATAATTTCTTTTAAATATTATTATTATTATTTTTTATAAGTACTTATGTAAAATGTGAAAAATGACTGTGAATTTAAGGAGCACAAGAAAAGCTTTATTGTTTTTGTTTAACAATTGTTATTGTTTTTTTTTAATGTATTAATATATAAATCTATCTATATAAATAAAAATGAAGTGATGTGCGTTAGAAAAAAACTCAGAAACCGCTTGGCCGATTGTAATAATTCTTTTTGGGGTTTTGTTTGTCTTGAATCAGAGAAGGTTTTAAAGTAAAACAAAGTTTCGATTTGAAAGCCGTTGGACAAGGGGCGTGGCACTTATTTTTCACTCATTTTTCGACTTAAATTTTCCGCATAACTTTGGAACTATAAGTCACACATCAATGAAACTTGGTACGAGCTTACGATTTAGATGCGCTCAGCGACTGAAAGAATAGTGTAGGTATTGGACAAGGGGGCGTTGCACAACCCTTAAAATTGGGTATACCATCGCCCCATAGATCTGTTGTTCCACTGATAAAATTGTATGGGCGTTGGATAAGGGCCGTGGCATTTTTTGGCAAGCCTGAATTGCTATGTAACTTTGGAACTATAACGTTCACATCACTGCCATTTGGCACAAAAATACGATTTAGTCGTGCCCGTCGACAAGGGGAATGGTCTGGGTATAATATGGAATAGCTTCGGAATTATTACTCGGACAGCATTTAAATTTGTTACTGGGACAATCGGCATGAAAACATTGAACATAATAAATCTAACTTAATTGCTTAGGGCTGTTATACAAATAGTTATCAGATATTAAAAAAAATTTATTATGAAATCGACGTGAGTGAAGCCGCCGGGTACAGCTAGTTTTTAAAATAAATTGAAATAGAAAAATTGCATTTAATAACTGGATACACCGACCTCCACGCCGCCGCCGCCGCCAGATTAACCGGCTCAGCCGCCGCCGCCGCCGCCGCCGGTTCTCTCTGGCCCCTACGCCGCCGCTGAACCAAAAGCAATCGGCGTAAACCTCTACTTAGAGCCTAACTAATGCGCGATTACTACGACCATAAAATTCACGTAGTTAGTCGTTTCGTGCATTTAACTAATAGAAGACCGATTTCTAAAATAAATTTTAATAATTGTAAGTCTTCGTTGAGGCGTGATGATGATGAAATAGTAAATTGTAAATAAATAAAGTGACTTCCTAATATTGACAGCTGCTTTGATAGTTTATCCCTACGGAATGCTTATCATTAAAAATAGCCTATATATTTGTCATTGTATTGGTAAAATTCACTAGAAGTACCTGGTTTTTGTATGTTTCGGTAACTACATAATATCCCCGTTTTCGTGAATATTGTGAATATTTGAATATTGTGATATAACGCTTAACGCTTAGACTGCAAGAAAAAGGATGTGGACAAAACTGTAAGTAGTGATACTCCTCTATACGCGCAATGTGGTCTAATTTCGACTGGCATACCCTTACACACACACAAACATACTGCGATCTACGTGTCGTTTTAGAAAATTACGAACATGGCCAATTGTAAATCGACACAACGAATATTTTGATACGAATTATTTCAAATGTCGCAGAAGGTGTCCTGTTAAATTGTATTTTCTCAAGTATTAGGCAATAGCAAGAACACAACATAATTTCTATTGGTCAGCCATTTAATGGACGTGAAGAAATTACCTAGCGTCAATAAGGCCGTTTGTCCCAATAGACATATGTACATTGTATATACGGGGTATAAGTCCCTATGCGTTCTTGTTTATTCTAACTATAATGCGATGCCCGTACGTAACCACGTGTTTACTTACTCCGGTGCTTCCGTACGGCCAACTGGCTAAAATAGACACACAGATTTCATGTGGCTGTTTTTCGTGGTGGTTGCTTCCTTCCGCACTTCCTTATTCTTTCCTTCAGATAATTTGTTTGCTTGCGCAAAGTGCTTTACTAAGAAGAGCCTAAGTGTATGTTATTCACAACACATACATACATATTTATATTTGTATGTACATGTGCACCTGAAGGTATTGTGGTTTTAATTTTGAAGCCGATTCGCAAAACTTGAAGAAGCTTTCTCCAGAAATATTGCAGTATATCTCTTGAGTCACATAAAATTCTGTTATTTTTGTTTGTTTGCGTCCGTAAACAGTGCTAAGAATCAGTATTAAAACTGGATGCGAAATTGCAATAAATTTTTACGGTTATATTATTATGAACATTCACATAGAAAATACGACAAACTATTTTACATGCCTATACCAACATAAATATTTCACTTGTTTCCCATCTCTTGATTTTGATTTAACAAAGTGTCGACTTTAATTGCAGAGCCACCTTGCATGCTCATTTAACGACAACAATGCACGGGAGTATAAATCCACAGTACCTTATCTGGGTGGAATGGTGCCATATTTAAATTGGATCCGTACTTAATCTCAGTGCCGAAGTTTGGGATTAAGTAAATTCAGCAAGTATACGTAAACAGTTTAGCGGATTTCCCTGCACTTTATGTTTGAATTTCGCTATTCCCTTTTGCCTTCTATGTTTTTATTTGTATGTCCTCTTCTTCGTTATTATCTAACCGTCAGATTGGTTCAGGCGATTCCCTAGTGTTAAGCCATTGCGAATTTTCCGAAAGGAAAGGCAACGCGCTCAGCTCATCTTCGGCATCGCAGGCAAACGGCGAACGAAAAGGACCATAGCACCATAGCGTTCGCAATGTTATGTGGCATTGTTATTGTTGTCGTCGTTGTTATTTCGGGTTCGCGGTTAATTTTTGGCCCGGAAATGAGCACTGAACTGGGAAACACGAGAACGCATATGTTAGTATGTGCAGTGGCGGCTTAAGGTGCTCGGGAGCCCGGGGCGGCGACGGCTGAGGGGCCCCCACAAACGGTGCAGAATAAGTTTGCGTACAAAACTAATAACTAGAATTTCCGGTTATGCTTTTTAATTTTTTTTTGAAAATTTTTATTCCATTGAACAGTAAATGGACAGTAAAGGGACAAATTATTTTGAAATGTATATGTGCTTGAAATTTTATCGAAAGCAATAGAATCCCAGAGAAAAAATGAAAAATGGATAAAAGGATAATCTTACTAAATCTTTCCAAATTTGATAAAAACTTTCGTGAAATTAGGAAAACTTTTGGGAGAGCAAACTCGTCATTTCAAAAAGCCATCTTAAAACTAAAAAAAAAATCTTGCTTCGTTACTACGATCTGGCCATTATTTTAAGCAGCCCGAGCAGGAGGATTCGATTGTTTTGCGATCAGTGCATCATTACACTACTCGACAAAAAATGGGCCAATCGCGTGCATAGATAAAGTGTTTTCTAGATTTACTTTGGCCGCTGAAAACGAAACTGAAAACAAAAATTTTTTTAAAAAGCGTTTTCAAAGAATCTTCGAAAAACGAGTTTTTTCCTGTTGTTTTAGTTATGAGCACATATCTCCTGAAAGAATTATCCTATTAACACGAGCTGTCCGTCGTTCCAAAAGAAGATAATACCTTAGCCTTTTTAGTTATATCGGGTGTTTTTTTTAGAGGTATAGAACTTCGAATTGAAATAAAACACAAGAAAATCGTTTTAATGTCCATCAATTTGGCTTTATTGGAAGGATAATTTTATGCCATTAATGTTTAAATATGATTTCGGGCATCTGGCCGCCGCGGCTGGCTCGAATAAAGCCAATTCTACAGGTCCAATTTTCAACCACTTTTTCGAGCATTTGGGGCCGTATGTCGGCAATAACGCCACGAATGTTGGCTTCCAAGTCCCCTAACGTTTCTGGTTAGTTGGCGTAGACGAGCGACTTCACATATCCCCAAAGAAAATAATCCAATGGTGTCAAATCATACGATCTTGGTGGCCAATTGACAGGTCCATTCCGCGAAATTATGCGCTCATCGAATGTTTCCTTCAATAAATCGATTGTGACGTGCGCTGTGTGGCATGTAGCGCCGTCTTGTTGGAACCACAACTCATCCACATTCATGCCATCCAATTCGGGAACAAAATAGTCGGTTATCATGGCTCTATACCGGTCTCCATTAACGGTAACTGACTCCTCTTCTGACTGGGTCCTCTTCAACATTTTGCTCTACAGCGGCAATTGTTTCTTCGGTGCTCACTGTTCGACGTCTCTGCGGATGCGTATTATCACATAGAGTAAACGTAGTGCGAAAACGACCCATGGTTAACCGAATTAATTGCTCTGATGGACGATTATGTCGACCATAAAATGGACGGAGCTTGCGGTAAACTTCGCGAACTGAACCATTATTTTTGCACGATTTGCAATCGTTGTTCTTTTGTCAACCTGTTCATGATGAAATGGCAAACCAAACTGAACATAAATGACATTAGAGTTGCCAGATTTGACCACAAAATGCCAGTTTTATCTCTATTCGAAAAACAAACCTCTAAAAAAACACCCGATATATAGATTGTTCAAATCAGATGAGATTTGGGGAAGTTACTGACAAGTAACGTCCCTAAAGGAAAGTTGTAACAAAGTGACTTTTTCTACACAAAAATCATAAATTTTCAAATATTTTTTTTATGGATAAAAAAAATGATCTCCCCTAGTTTTAAAATCTAAGATGAAAGATATATTATTATTATATATTTTTTGAGCAAATATATTACTTGAGCAAATATTAAGCCTAACATCAATAGAATTGAAAGAAAAAGTTATGATGCAGTGAGTAAAAACACCAACTTTACATTTATTACACTGTGCGAAACACATTTTTTCTGCCGGGACCCATCCAAATTTGGATATAGACGTGAAACTAGAGATCATTTATAGTAATCTGGCATAGTCAGTTTATCATTTTTTGGCCCAAAGTCCTTTTTAAAAAAATTTTAAAAAATTCGATTTCAAAGTTCCAGTCTAGAAAACACTTTTATTTTTAGGTGCATTTGTTGTGTCGAGTAGTTTAGAAATTTACAGAAATATTTTATAAAACCCAGTAGCAGTAGCTTACCTACAAGGACCATAGAATTGCTTTCGTAAAAGAGTCTATCAAAGAAGAAAACCGGATTTCCGGGAGGATGTGTTGTTATAATTTAATTAATTAATTGACTGGCACGACAGTCCGCTTACGCGGGGCTAAGGCCTAGCATCCCGCAACCACCCGTGTTGTGCGTGTGAATTTGTACGCGGGTGGAAGGGACCTACAGTTTTATGCCGGTTCCGAACGGCAGGTTGGGAGCTTTTTTATAAGCAAGCTGAGAGGACAGCCACCGAAAGAGAAAACGAGTTTTCCCGTTATTTTTTTTTAGGTGTTATTACAGGCAGTATTTGAACCTGAGGTTGCTGCCTTCGATTCGCGGTCCAACGCACTAACCAACTGAGCCACGGCGGCTGCCGTGTTGTTATCCAACCAATAATTATGAAAATAATAATAATAACTGTAAATTTGTTTGACGTCTACAAAGTTTAATGAAGTAATTGCATAATCCGCACTAGTTTACAAGCAAACTCTAAGATTGCGATATTTAATTTTTAACTTAGAATTTTGTATTTGCATACTTTGCACAAAATTTTAAGTTAAAAATTTCTTTCGTCGGCGATGAAGCTCTATGTGTGGCAATAATTTATTGAATTTTGTTGGTGTTGTAATTGCTGCCAGTTTCGTTGTTGTTTGTCAGTTTTGCTGTTGTTTTTGTAACAAGATGTTGTAGTTTAACCGTTTAGACGAGTGTCATCTGTGTAGAACGAGATTTATTACCGTTATTTACATTGACAGCATTATCGAAATGTATCAACGTATTTGGCACAGCATAGCTGAAGCTCACACCCCCACTCTCATCAATACATGCCCAGCGGGAAAGTTGGGAGTGCATGAGGTTTTTCATGCACGAATTCGTATATGAAAAACCCAAATAGAAAACATATATTACCACATAAGCGAGGGTGTAATGCATAGCTTTCGTTTCTTCTAATTGTGCTTTGTTTTCTATATCAAAGAGATTGCACCTTCCGAAGAAATTCTGAGAGCGGCGCAATCTTTCTTAGAATAAAAAACGGTTTCTTTGAAAAGGTCGCTTCTATTGATTTTCGGAAAAATAACTTCAGTAGTGATATAAAAATCGGTGAGACAGCAAGCGCGCGGATCGTTGCATCAACCGAGGTGAGTTTTAATAAAGTTTCATTGGCAAAGACAATTTAATTAATCTTTTTTAATACATCTTTGGCAGCTCCCAGCGTTTTCATACATATATCACGAAGCCCCGTGGATTAACCGAAACAAGAAATATATAAAAAACTATTCAAAACAACTTTGGTAAGTATGAATTTACAAAAAAAGTTGTTTACTGGAGTTTTTAATATTGATTTATTTTCCTTTTTCAGAATGCCTGTCCAAAGACGAACAAAGGAGCAAAGGAATGTTATTTAAGTGAGTGTACTTTAGTTTCTTCATTTTTACTTATCTAATGTATTTATATAGATATATTTACAGCCTGATTCTGTGTATTCTTGACAAATTTTTTATCAAGGTATTTTGTCAAGATTTTTATCAAGCAAAAGCTTGTTGGCATTCTGATGCAACATTGATAAAGTAAAAAGCTCATTTAATTCAACATAAGGTAAATATGCGACAGCTGTCAAATTGTCAAAAAATAAGACAACAAATTTAAGAAAAGTAAGTTTTGAAAAAAAGCCGGCCTTGATAGCCCAGCGGGTAGCGCGCTAGCCAGGGGCGGATTTAGAAATTTGCCGCCCCCTAGGCAGTTGGTAAAATTGCCGCCGCTCCCCCTATTTAAAATTTCTTGAATGGTGGAATTAGTTTGGTGCGAATAGTTGTTTTTTTCTTGCGCATTCTGTATGTTTATTTTCTTTCCTTGTATAAATCGCTTTTTGTTTTTTTTGTTTGCTTGGGCATTCTTTCGTTGCTTGTATAAATCGTTTTTTTTGTTTTTTTTTTTCTTGCGCATTCTGTATGTTTATTTTCTTTCCTTGTATAAATCGGTTGGGTTTTTTTTTTTTTTTGCTTGCGCAAAATGTATGTCTCTTTTCGTTGCTTGTATAAATCGATTGTTTCTTCGATTCAGGCATTTTACACTTAGAATGTTGGTTTCCCACCAAACCATGTTGGTTTCCGCTAAAATTTGCCGCCCCTCAATTCTTGCCGCTCTAGGCGACTGCCTACAATGCCTGTATGGTAAATCCAGCCCTGGCGCTAGCTTCTCATACCGAGCGCCCCAGGTTCGATTCCTGGCTCGGGCTGGAAAAAACTCTCATCTATCAGGTCAGTCCATAAGTTCGTGAGTTTTTTTTTTCAATAGTTTCACAATAGGCGCTTTTTGCATACACAAAATAATTCGTGGGAGGTAACGGATTTTTTTTATTTTCTCTGATGTAAAAGTGTTAACATGCACAATTCTTCCATTTTCAATAGGCAAAATTTCAATTTGTATGCTGTTGTCAATAGCATTCACACTTTTGACAATTTATCAAGAAAAGAGCTTTTATTTTTAGGAATAGAATACCAATTCTTGACAAATAGTAAACAATTTACAAATAGTCAATATGGTGAATTTATCAAGTGTACAGAATTGGGCTGTTAATGTATGTATTTATATGTAATCTATTGAACTTGAATTACTTCAAAAATAAAAACTAACATAAAGCAAAACAACAAGCATTTTATTTTGGGTGTACAGGTTTTTGGTAGATCATTTTATGCATTACCGAGTAATGTACGATTTCCTACATGTTAGGCGATTTATGAAAACGTACATGTTTTTGGGATGCATGTCTTCATATACTCCCAGGTAATGCAAAAAAGGGAAGCATTACATTTCGTAGGACATCGCCGTGAGAAAATTCATGCACGTTGTAAAGCATAGCTTGCAAGCAAATATGCATTCCTATGCATTCTAATTTCCCTCTGGGTGTTTGTATGTTTACATTTACGTATAAGTATGTACATATATCGACCCTCTCGAAAGGGACCACCATTCCAATAGGTACACTAAAAAACTCAAATGGTACCTTAACGCAATCGTTTGGTGATACTTTAGAGCTTCTTCTAAGAACTCATTTCCCAGATTGCAGGGTACAAGAGAGGGATCTACTCACTCCCAATAGTGACCAACCCGAGCCATGTGGGCCATTGGACACAATAGTGAATAGGATAATAACCTTTGATAGGGTAAAATGGGGGGTCAACTCCTTCAAACCGTACAAATCGCCAGGACCAGACGGTATATTTCCAGCACTTCTTTCTAGAGGTACGGAAAAACTGTTTAGGAAAATGGTTCTGTTATTCAGAGCCAGCATAACATTGGAATACGTTCCAAAAATCTGGAGGGGGTAAGGTAATTTTCACACCTAAAGGAGGTAATAAACCACCGGACTCCCCCAAATCTTACAGACCTATCAGTCTCTCATCTTTCATTGGAACGTTGGAAAAAATCATAGATTACTATATAAGGGAGGAGGTGCTAATAGAATCTCCACTAAATAAACTTCAATTTGCCTATCAAAAGAGCAAATCCACGATCACGGCAATACACTCGCTGGTGTGCAGCATAGAGAAAACAATGGACACCAAAGGCATCGCTCTCTGTACCTTTATGGACATTGAAGGAGCTTTCGATAATGCCAACTTTCAATCAATGGTTTCGGCCCTCACAAATAGAGGTACTAACCCAAAAATAATCAAATGGATAGGAAAAGTCCTTAGCCAAAGAACGATTAAAGCCAACTTAGGGTCTGAGGAGCTAAGTATCAACGCTGTAAAAGGCTGCCCACAAGGAGGGGTTCTATCTCCTCTACTATGGTCTATACTAGTTGATGACTTAGTTAAACTTCTCAACTCAAAAGGCTTCAAAACCCTGGGATTCGTTGATGATCTGGTCGTAATAATAATGGGCACTCATGAGGGCACACTAAGTGACTTAATGCAGAAAGCCCTAAACGACACATGGAGCTGGTGTAGGGCTGAAGGGTTATCAATTAACCCCGGAAAAACTACAATTGTACCATTTACAAAAAGAAGGAAACTAAATCTTCCGGATCTCAGAATCAATAACACGGTCGTTCCCCTAAAGGAAGAGGTCAAGTATCTAGGCATCACTCTAGATCGAAAGCTCACCTGGGAACCTCATCTAAACTCCGCAATTAAGAAGGCGACCAAAGCATTGTGGACAACAAACCGTACCCTTGGCAAGTCTTGGGGCCTATCAACCAAAATGACGCACTGGGTCTACACTCAAATGATCAGACCCATCATTCCATACGGTGCTCTAGTATGGTGGGGCAAAACAAATAAGAGCACAGTCATAAGAAAAGTAAACAAAATACAACGGCTTGCGTGCCTCAGTATTACAGGGGCTATAAAAACGACCCCGACTGCAGGCATGGAAGCCCTAATTAACCTTACACCTCTTCACTTAGCCATCCAAGAGGAAGCGCTATCGAGTGCACTCACGCTACACAGGCACAATGGATACAAACAAGGCAACCTCACAGGTCACCTGGGAATACTAAACCAAATAGAGAATACTCTCTATAAAGCAGCTTGCAATGACCTCATAGATCCTCAACTTAGTCACGTGAAGAAGTACACTATAATCTTCCCGACTAGGGAGATGTGGGGCAGCAATCCAGTATGGTTAAACGACGACTCACAAAAATGGTACACCGATGGCTCCAAAACCTCTGCTGGTGTAGGAGCTGGCATAGTGCGACCAACAGTCAAAACATTCTTTTCATTAAGCAACGACACGTCCATATTTCAAGCTGAACTCTTTGCAATAATAAAGGCAGTTCGGATCATCACCAAAGGCAAACCCAAAAGAGCAAAAATTACAGTACTCTCGGATAGCCTTTCAGTTTTAAAAGCTTTAGACAGCTACTCTTTCTCATCGAAAAAACCTTTGGACTGCCACAAGGAGCTCAACAACCTAGGTACACGGAACCGTGTAGTTTTGGTTTGGATACCGGGGCATGAGGGCCATGAAGGCAATGAAATGGCGGATGCACAAGCCAAAAATGGAGCAGAGAGCCCATTCATAGGGCCAGCCCCGATGTTCGATTTTAGCAAAAAATACCTGAAACAGGACATTCAAAACTGGACGCAAAAACATAAACAGAAATACTGGAACAACTTGGAAGGTCTACACCACTCCAAAAAGTTCCTAAACTTCAACAGAGAGAGAGCTATCTCCGCTCTAGATCTCAACAGAAACCAACTTAGGACCCTATGTGGTGCTGTAACAGGCCACTTTTTCTGTAACAACCACCTCTACAAACTTGGTCTTACCGACAGCAGAACTTGCAGATTCTGCCAGGAAGCGTATGAAACAATGGAACACATTATCACCAACTGTCCTGCCCTGACACACAGACGTGCAAAGTTTCTGGGGAAACATAGCCTCGGTGAAGAGGACCTGATGCAAATATCGCATAAAGGTCTGATTCAATACCTGAGCATATAAAACACCAGATGATTTAAGGGGCACAATAAACCTTTCAGGTTGCGGTGCGCAAGGGCTTGGCCCAACCCATAATCATTACATTACATTACATGTACATATATCCGTATGTGATAAACTGCACGTAAGGAATAATCCACTTTCGGATATCTGTTAGTGGAAAGTGCTTCCAACCCGCATTCGGAATTCAGCACGTGAGTTTACAAATACATTCATACATGTGTGTATATACTTTACAATCATACAGGTTTATACCTATGGAGTTCTCTGACATGTAAAAAAGTCAGTTAATTGAATATCAAATTTGATTTTAATTACATTTCTCCGCACACCAATTCACGATTTCAAGAATAATAATTGCGCGTAATTTTAAGAATGGCAATTGTAAAATGACTTCCGCATTCAAGGAGGATTGTCGATGCTGCATTTGCCACGGCGACTTTAGTTTCCCTTTCAAGACATTGCATCGTTGTCATAAAAACGAATAATTAAACTCTGCATGAATATTTATTCGAGAATACCCATTAAAGAGTATTCAGTGAACCATGTGCGCTTGTGTGCATGTGGCGAATTTCGGGATGGAGCATTTTCCCCCATGGTAATTAAGTGTCAGAATTCCTTATGGGGATTCCAATGTGTAACACCACTGAAAATATGTGCACTTAAGGCAGGTTTCTACCTTGTGCGGCCGAGAAAACATGTTTTTTTTGAAAAATGTTTGATGGGAAGGTTTTTAAGATAAACACTGGAAAAGTTTTTCAGATGTAGGTATATGTTTATTGTACAAGTAAAAAAAGTTTCAAGATAAAATATGCAAAGGGGGGGAGGGGGCCATCGAGCAATGGCGGCAGGACTTTCTTACTCGCGAAA
Source organism: Melieria crassipennis (assembly GCA_963668005.1). Lineage (NCBI taxonomy): Eukaryota > Metazoa > Arthropoda > Insecta > Diptera > Ulidiidae > Melieria > Melieria crassipennis. The sequence goes on from OY764962.1 coordinate 60,530,805, forward strand.
GTCCTGCCGCTGTTTGAGATGACTTGAAACACAAAAATGAAATTGTTTCTTATTCTGTATCCTTTTGTCTATGGCTGGAACTAGGATTTAAAAAAAAAAATGAAAAATGAAGGAAATATGCGATTTTGACTAAAAAATTCAATTTTTACCTACTTTTTTCAATACAAATTTCTATTTTCAATGAGAAAAAATTATTATTTCTTGAAGATCCTAGTTCGTGCCATAGCTAAGACCTTGATAAATGACTGTTTAAAATTTCGTAGCTATTGCTCAACTCGTGTGGCCTAAATCACTTCCGCCAGGTCAAAAAATGTAGTTTTGAGAAAAACGCGTTCAAAGTTTTGCTTCAGCAGGTCGGCGCGCTCGACACCGCTACCTATTTCGATAAATTGCTTCCGTAATTCGAAAGATTTCAACTTCAAATTTTGGGAGCGTATTCTACAATCATGTATTAATCCAAAAATGCATGAAAAAAAAAATCGATTTTTTTGAACGCACAAGGTAGAAACCCCCCTTAAGTAATAGGTATATTGTGCGCTGCCGATAATCGATGCTTGATGCAAACGATATGAAAAAGTAGAAGAAAAACAAGCCTGCGAATTGGTGGCATTTTTATTGCATACGGCCTACGTGGGTGGTCCGATAAGTACTTAGCCTACAAAAGAAAAACGAAAATTTTGGAAAAGTGGCGATTTATTTCTCAACGTAGTCTCCTTTCTACTCGATACACTTGACCCAGCGATGCTCCAACTTCTTTAACCTGTCTGAAAAATACGTTTTCTGGAGGCCTCCGTGGCGGCGATAACCTCCTCATTCGACTCAAATTTCTGCCCGGCGTAAATTTCTCTTACGATAATGGCACCATCGGGCGGTGAGGCTAACTACTTATCGGACTGCCAACGTATTTTATCTCAACATGAGTAAGTACACATTTTCTTTAGCGAAACTGTCAGTTTTGTGGAGATAATAGCAGAAGCGTAGGTCATGGGTACTTTAAACTCTGGCTTTAAACTTTAATGGTTCAATTTGGTTTCGGAAAACTCTTCCTGCCTGCTTATTTATTTTGCAGCGACGACACATGTACATATATGTTATATTATATTAGCTAAGCTAGCTAGATATTTTTTACATGTAATGTTTTTAACTACTAAACCAAATGTTTGTTTTTGTAAATAATATAAATTTATGGCATTATAGCTATGAAAACAAAAATAATATAAAAGCAAAGGAAGAAGAAATTGTCAAGCCGTTTATGTAATATGAATGCAATTTTTTATCCTTATGACAAATAAGATCATTATGTGAAAAATTGCCGTTTTGTCATGACGGGTATACTCGTCATAAGCAGTTACGTCTCAAACACACATCTGTCAAAATGTAGAACGAGAACATTACCATGGAGACGATTATTTCGACGACTGCATGGTCGCTATCGGAAACTTTAAAACTATTTTTATTTCATATGCGACAAAACCAAATATGTAAATAAGCACCACTGCTTCAAAATAAATGCTTTTGTTGGCGTTCTTCTTGCCTTTTCTGGGTTATTTGAGCAACAATTACAAATTTGTTAGTATTTCAGTTACAATTAACTTGAAGGGAATCCCAATGGTCCCAATAAGATCTCCGAGTGGAACTGCATGCCGCACTCTTCCCTTCTTTAACCCAACTAAAATTTACTACTCTTATAAATGTTTGCACATTGCCATCTGTTTAAATTGATTGTAGAACGACAAAATGGATATAGACCAATGCCTAATAGAGGAAGAGCGCAAGCACCCTCCAATTTGTTATTATTTTAGACGGAAGCGTTTGAAACGGCCGTCATTTTGTAGTCGTGTGGACCGGTCGCTACCGTCCAACAATGCCGATGCTGCCAAATGTACAATATTAGTCATATGCTACATTGGCCAAATTGCGTAAGTCCATACTTTTGCATGCACAAATACATAATCAAAAGTTCAGGCCCCACTTCACTCTAAGCCCAAGCAATGCAATGATTCCACTAAAGTGCAGTGGTGAAACGTAGAGTAAATGTTACCGTAAGTATTCAATCAATGTTTATGTCTTTATCGGCAGATTCACTGTTTTTATCTTTATATCTGCCATTTGACCTGATTTTTGTCATTGTCCCGTTCAATGCAAAACGGTTGTGCCATTTGTATTTTTAGTTTTCGTTTTTCCTTTGCTTCAATGCGTTTCATGGGAATTCTATTGTGCTAAGTACCTTGCGAATTATACATTGTTCACATTCACATTCGGGCTCGGCTGAATGCCAACTGCTGCTAAGGGCCAATGGCGCTTGGCGGGAGCCACACAGGCCGTGTCGAGTGCTCACATACAGCTTGCTTGGCCGGCGTTCATTTGTGATGTCCAGTGCACACGTTCGGGTGAGTGTGGTACGCCGCACTGTGTGTGTGTGTGTGTGTGCCAGCGCGTGTTAATATGATGGAGGACACAATTTAACTCAGGCATAGCACCAAACATGGCCGCGGAAGAATAAGCTATTCAGCAGAATCGATATTCAGTTTTTATTTGTTGTTGTTAATTTTTATTGTAGTTGGCGTTTTTTGTTCACACTGCTGCTGCCGATACTGTTACTTAGTTGGTATTGTTTTAGGGAATTGAACGCGAGAAGCAAACGTTCTTTGCGCCAATACAATGAGTATGAACCCTGTGGGAAATCGGACTGGTCCAAGTCTAGTTTTTCAACTGGTCGCTTGACAGTCGACTGTGGGAAATCGGACTGGTCCAAGTCTAGTTTTTCAACTGGTCGCTTGACAGTCATATATGACCTCAGAATCGACTCGTTTTCTTTTAGCAAACTCACCCTTTTAACATGGTGGTGTCCTAGGCGAGGGTCAATTGTCCCCGTCTGCATCCATTTGCAACTAGTCCAAGGTTAGTCCGAAGTAAACCAGTTTTCAAACCAGTTGCAAAGCGACTAGTTTGCAAACTAGTTTATTCTGGATTAGTTTTCTAAACACTCGATTTTTATGGGGAAAATAAAACAGTGCATTTTTTAAATAATTATTTTATTTTAAAAATATTTGAAAATTTTTTAAATTTAAAATTTTTTAAATAATTATTTTATTTTAAAAATATTTAAAAATAAAAATAAAAAATCATCGCGAATAAAAAAAATTGTTGGTGCATTTAAAGATGAACCAAGATGAACTTCGACTTGTTGACACACTTCTGCCGGAACTGTTTGGGGCCTGATTCAATACAACATCCTGACTTCGCCTGCAATAAATAAATAAATAAATGTATTAATAAATAATTACATAAATAAATAAATAAATATATTAATACACACCTTTCAGCTGCCGCTGCAATTCGTTGCTTTACGCAACCACGCAAAATTCTAACTGAAATCATTCAAGACAAAACATGCAAATCGAGCAAACTTCGTGTCATAGAAACAGAAAGTTCGAAAAATGCAAACATTTCTAGGTTGTTGTTGTAGCAAAACAATCGCAAGATCAGCCTTAACAGTATTTTTTTTGGCTTCTCTCACCTCTGTTTCGTTTTTCTAATTTTTATGTGCTCTTCTCACTTATGAACGCGCACACAGAACGTGAAGGATTAGACGCGAACTGACTGACTTCTGCATCCACTGACAGTCACTTTGACAACTAGTTGTCCAATTGACTACAAAAAACCAGTTGAAAGACCAATGAATTTTGGGAACTAGTTGTCTCAGGTCCGACAGGGAAGTGTTGGAAGAGTGAAAGTTTCTTCTTAAGTAAATTGAATTCGAAGATTGTACACTGACCTGTTTTGTACATTGTTAGCATATTTTACAATAATAAATTAAATAGTACTGCCTCACGTTGTGTTATGTACATACTATTCATATGAACTTATACACGCATATCGTTACAGATATCAATGGACGGCCCTATGGTAAAGAAAAGCAAAGTTGAGAGTTCTGATATCCTATTTTAAATTATCCAATCGTTTGATTTGCCTTATGCTCATTTAATAAAAAAAATTGCTGCGATAAATCTTTATGAAGGTAAAATAAATGTTCACTCTTCAATTTTTGCGACTCAACCTAGCTTCAGTTTTCAATCTCAGCTTCCCAAACATACTGCTCCCATTCCCAAAAACTTGTTTCAAACAAAAGTGAAGTGAAATCACAAAAATTTTGTCAGTTGATAAATGTTTATAAACTCTTCATCTCATTAACCCGCATTTATCTATGTGTTAACACCTTAAATTTGATGAACTTATACGTATGTATGTTCCACGATTGAATTATGTAGTGTTGATGTAGCCAATCAAAAAGATGTGCTGCAGCCAAGGTCTCAGGCTTTATCTACTATCCATTGTGCCCTACAACAATAAAACTGTGGTTTTTTCTTTCACTTCATTAATAAAAAAACAACAAATTACTGTTACACAACATCAGTGCTGGACTTATTGTACAAAAACATTTCTTTAAAGTATTTTCTTACATACTCTCTCTCTCTTGTTCAGGCCCTGAAGTAATGTGTAAATTTGTGTGTGACACGTCTAAAATTTGTGAACACCATTTCCACCTACAATTGAGCCGGACAATTCGACTATTTGCGTTGTGGGTGTTGTACCGCGCATAGTTGATTGCTAATTGTTCTCCCATTAATAAGGACATTTGTAATGGTATTTAAGTCAGACAGTGGGCCAATATCTGCTATTTTATATATTACACATTGCTCATTTGAATAATTGAATATTGACAAATTGTCAAAGTGCACGCACTGTGAACGCTCGAACGTTTTTCATCACATCACAACATCGCGATTGGCATGTGAGAATGACGTCAACCATGACGCTTAGCTAAAACAAGACGAGCGTGTGTCACGGCTTGGAGTTTGTGGGGGCGTTGCTGAAAGGATGTTTCCTTTCTATTTATTTTTCTCTATGGTGTAATTTGTTGTTTGCCCATATCATTAATCACATCTAAAAATTTTCACCGTCTGCTACTTGCACCATTATCAGAACATGAGTTACGAATTTTATCTGCACGTAGTGAATTAGTACGCGCTGCCTTTATTAGACATTTATAGCACCGTGCGACAAAAATCAAAAAATTGCAAAACATACGAAAAAGTCGGCAAATTATTTAATTCCGTTTATTCCAGTTAGAAATTACTTCATTACTTTATTCAGCCAGTCCTAACTGGGCTGGTTCCGTTCCGTCCAACGACTGACTGTCTTAGCCTACCCTAAAGCCCTACCAACCATGCGCGCCGTATCATCCTGCTGATCTTGCAGTCCGACGATCGACCATCAGCAACAATGTTCGATCACAATTCGCTGATCTTGCAGCTCGTGCAGGAAGCGAGTGACCGACCGCCACCAGCAACAATATTCATATTTGCTGACGGCAGTTATTGTGCGTTCAGGTCGGTGGCCTGTGCTAGCGACGACGACGGTTGCGTTGTTTGCTTGCGCAACAATGTAGCGGGCTGTGGCGTCGCTGGTTTACTTTGCAGCAGCGGGCTGCGACGCCGCACAGTGGCTGATTCTGCCGACGTAGGTTGCAAAAGTCGATTTTGTCATGTTCGATTTGGGGGAAACTGTTATACTTGTCCGATAGATAAATGCTTGGACCTAAGAAATCCGAAAACATTAACTAAATTGGACAAATAGTTTTGCTTGTATAATTAGCTATCATGTATCCTTTGATGTAATGTTTTTGTTTTTAATAAAATACTAACACTGTGTCTGGCATAAACTTTTTTTTTTAATTTGAGCAAAACTCAGTCAGTCGCCATTAGTCTTTGAGTTGAACCGCGCCAATGAAACAATTAGTTATTGAAAAACAAAAAGCAGACTTATAAGTATCAATGTGCACTGTCTCAAACTCACTTATGTGTCTGGGCTGTTCAAAAATCCCACAACGCGGGAAAACCTAACAACTGTTTAGGTACCTGCTAGTACTAGAAGCTTAGTACCTGCTATTTGAATGCGTATGCAAATCCTATTTATAAATAAAGGAGTTTGGAGTAAGTGAAGTTAGTTTCGAATTTAATTTGAACTAAACATCACTTCAACTCCGCCGCTGCAACTAAACCTAAGAAGAAGCACAAAGATGTTTTTGAAAAATTCGAAGCTGTTTGAAATATTTACCTACTATTTCGAAGACAAAGGAGAAGTTCGTTCTGGCTGTCACAAAAGAAATTGGTTATGTCGAAGGAAGTTGCCTGCAGCCAACATATCTACGACTAAAGAGAAGATATCCAGGACTTATCGCACTATCAAGTTGAAACGGATTGCGGCAAACCGTACCAAATTCAATTTTGTCCAGAATAATGAGGAGTGGTTGGGAAAAACAATTTACTTCGATGCAGGAGATGCATGTAGCATAAGCGATGACCAACCATCGACATCAAAGGCGGCAAAAGGAAGGCCGAAAAAGTCAATTCAGGACTGTGCGTCATTTAATAAAAAAGGAAGCTTATGGAGGCAACGAAAACAATAACTACCACCCACCTGTCAGAAGCTTTGATCATAAAATAAAATAAGGATCAGGAGAAAATGAAAGGCGTTATAGTGGAAGCAGTTTTACCAGCAAGCCCGGGTCGTGTTAAAAGAATAAAAAACAGTATTCCCACCCCACCCAATGTGCTACCCATCAAATATAGTCATAATAAATATTTAGCACTGTTTTTGTCCAAAGAAAAATTTACTTTTTATGTAAATTTTTCGAATTCATTAATTTTGCAACTAAAACTTATCATTGTTGCTCGCATTATTCTTATTTACAGTAAGCCGAACTTTGACAAAGTATTACGTAGCACCCTGTACTTCGATTGAGTTTATTTTTGAGAATACAATAGCCTGATGAATTTCTAATCAACAGCAAAAATTGTCCAATTATCTCTATTCGTTCAGGAGTTATTAATTTTGCAACCTGAAATGACAAATTGAGCCACTGTGCGCCGTCGGGTTAACTTACATACTGCGAAACTAGGGGCCAAATGTAGTAAAACTGCGTTTTTAGGTTTTCTCTCTGACATCGGAATTTTTTTTAAAAGGGCTTTGAAATTTCAAGGACATGTTTATTTCAAGAAATTATTTTAAAAATTGAGGGCATTGTAGAATAGATAACATTATGGGTATCAAATGAAAGGGAAAAATCCTTAGAATCTTAGAAACTTTAATGTTTTGGTGCAAAAGGACGAAAATGTATTGAAAATGTCCTTTTAAAACGTTATCCTTGAATATCTTTGCAAATTTCCAATCGTTTTTTTTTTAAATATATCTTAACACGCATCCGTCGTTAACAAAAAGTTACGAAAGAGTCGTTTGTGTGTCAATTTGACACAACATAAAAAAATATCATTGCAACGTAGAAGTTAAAAAGGAAAAGGGAGGGGAAGCTTATTTTTGTTTGTGTTTTGCCTGACACAGTATATGCAGAAAGAAATAGACATAGTTTCATTTGTTCTTTTAGTATGTTTTAATAATTTTATTGTTATACAATGCCAAAAACTGAATGAAAACTGAGTGGAAGTAAAGAAATCATTGCGCTTCACATGTTTTGCATATAATGAAACGGTGCTCCGCACAAACTTTATTTTTGCATTTGCCACATTCAACGGAATGCAACCCGCACTTGCGGACATATGTGACACCTCGCGCGGTTCTTCCAAGGCGTATGATACGCCAAGCCGTGCAGCGATGGTTCAGGTGTTTCCGGAAGCTGTTGTGATGGTGATGGAACACCACGAATTTTATTTACCACCGACATGGTAGACTCACTGCTGGGTGTGCGTTCTCGCTGTTCCACTTGTGGTAGCACAAGCGAATGCCCCGGTTCGAGCAAAAACAGGCGTCTACGAAAGTTCTGTTTGGCATAACTGCATAGTGGATTCAAATCGATGAATAGCACAAATGCATTCAACGCAGAGATGTCGAGTATGTTACAAAAGACTGCAACGGCCCATCGATTTACTTTGCGCCTGCAGCGCATCTCGTCCATGATGTCCACGCCACATTTCGTTGCATTATAGAAATTTATTATATTTGGTTTCTTTTGAACGTCGTTCTCAGTCACTTCCTTTCTCTTGTGCATAGTGCTCAGCAAAGTTGCGAAGCGACATCTCTTTGTGACATAAGAAACCAAAGTGGAACCAAGATCGTCGTTGAATGAAAATTTCGAATGGTAAAATGGTTGTGTTTTCAAGTCGAGTAATAATGGAGGTAGTTTTTGCCGATTTTTCCATATCGTGCCAACAATGGTCATTTGCCGTTGGTTCAGTTTCACTGCAAGACCATGAGGTGTGAAGAAATTGTCATAAGTCACATTTCTTCCATTCAGCCCATCTGTGAGTTGCAAAAGAACCCGTTCAGCCTAAGGAGCACAATTAAGGTTTCGACCAATGTAAACGTCTATGGCATAAACATATGAAATATGTACATACATACATACATAGGTTGCAGCATCACAGTGCACCCAATGTTTGATGCCATATTTGCAAGGCTTCGAAGGAAGGTATTGAGTGAATAGACAGCGACCGCGGTAAGGCAACAACTGCTCATAGACCGTCACATTTGTTTATATGTATGCCAACTTTAGCCGGTTAGCCCTTTTTTCAAATATGGCACGAATCGGCGCTAATTTATCGCGGGCACGCGAATTCCCTCTTTCTTCGCGATCGTCAGAGAGTAGACAGCGAGTGATTTCTTTGTCGCTGCGAATATTGGCGGTTAAATTTTAGAGTTCCACAACTCAGGCAGACATTCACCATGTGACCGGTATACACCAACAAGCAGCAATATCCTAGTACGCACGCATCGTGCAAACATCAACCTTCTTCCAGCATTTTTACGTAAGCCATATAAGTTGGTCATATCAACAACAGTTTGCTCAATGGAATCTATGAACAAAAGAAATGCAGACAAACGCTATTCTATTCTACAACTACAAAAAACGTGCAAGAAGACAATGAAAAAATTTCCGAAAACTTTCTGAATACACGAAATACAACTGACGCGTAAACAAATTGTGGGTGTTTTTTTCATATGTGTCAAATTGACACGCTAGCGACTCTTTCGTAACTTTTTTTGTTGGCACGCCCCTAAGCATGTAAACACTTCGGGCATATGATTTTTCGAAATTTTGTCGAAAATTAGTCAGTGAGCCAAAATCTCATTCAATTTCGTGAAAAAATAAAAGCGCAATGACAGTTTGAATTCGAAAATTGTGTCAAATTGACACAAACGACGGATGCGTGTTAAGGACTAATACGTACACTACTACATCCTTGAATTTCGTCCTTCTAACTTTATTAGTTTAAAATATAAACAAATTAATACTTCTCTCTATAGGATATGGATAATTTCAATATCATTAAGGATGCTGAAATCGTATTTATAGAACCATTTTTGGACTTAAAAATAAAAACTGACCATATGATAAGTGGTTTAAATACTTCAATTGTATTCTATAAATATTTAATTTTACATTTAACACACATTTGCATTGCGGTAATTGGATACGAGTATCGCTTTCGGCGAAAAATATGTGTCAAGTACTTTCCGAGTATTGTTGGTCGCTGTGCCGTGACACCTACCAAAAACGTCAAAGTAAACGCATACATTTTTCTTAAACAATTTGTTTTAAAATAAATAATTTATAAAATGCATTTTAAATGCATTTAAAATTACTTTTGTTAATTTTTTTTATTAAATTGTGAGCACTAGTATTCACAGTAAGTCCTCGTGCATTCATCTTGCTGCTCTTGGATGAGTTTTATTGAAGAAAAGTAAATTTTTAAGTTTTCAATGCCTTGTGAAAAAAATTATCTTCTTCTTCTTTTGGAGAATTGCAGAATTAGTGTATTTAACCTCTAGTTTTAGCAGCACAACGATTTATACATGAGTTAATTAAATATTTTATGTTTGTCGTACGGTATATAATATATCTTTGTTTGATAGAGAGAAGTATTAAATTTTTTATATCCTAAACTAACAAATTGAGGACGAAATTAAAGGATGCAGTAGTGTACATTATAGCCCTTAAGATATATTTTTATCAAAAAAAACTTTTGGAAATTCGCAAGGATATTCAAGGATAAAGTTCTAAAACGAAATTTTCAACACTTTTTCGTCTTTTTGCACAAAAACATTAAATTTTCTGAGATTCTAAGGATTTTTCTCTTTCATTTGATACCCATATTGTTATTCCACAATGCGCTCAATTTTTAAAATAATGTCTTGAAATAAACCTGTCCTTGAAATTTCAAAGTCCTTTAAAAAAAATTCTGATGTCAGGGCTGCCGGGTTATTTAATCATAGAGTGTTTGCAAAAACTTAACTAAACTTAGTTTACAAATACAAACAGTAAATAAACTCCCTTAACGTGCACAGAAGTTTATTTACTCTGTGTTGTTGTAAGGAGTTTGTTTGAAGTACTAATACTTCGTTGAGGCTGTTTGTGGAACGAAACAGGGCCTATTTTGTGATATCTTTTGATTTAATTTTTAACTATAATTTACTAGATATTTATAACAAAACTAGCTGACCCGGCGAAATTCGTCCCGCACGACATGTTTTGTTTTCTTATAATGAAATACGCGAGATGGCGAATCTATTGCGATGCAAATTGACGAAGAAAACCAACTAAAGGAAAAGAAGGGAGCTACCGATTAACGCAATCGAGGCCCTCAAATAAGCAATGTTGCTGCTAATACCCGTACAATGCCCTCTGTCGAAGGAGAAAATGGTAGGTTCGTACTTAGTTTCATTGCTGAGCGCCCTATAGTTTAGCGGACTATTTGGGTCACAACAAATGTGCCACGCCCCTTGTCCAATGTTTATAAAATCTTATCAGTAGAATGACTCATCTATGGGACGACGGGGTACTAAATTTCAGTGTTGTACGACTAACAATTTCAAAGATATTCTCTATTAAAGATTTGGCTTGTATCGGTGGTGCCACGCCCCCTTGTCCAATACCCGCCTCATAACGTCTGTCGAAAGATATAAGTACATGATATGTCCATACTAAGTTTCATGGCTGTGCGACTTATAGTTCAGCGGAATATTTGGGTCATAAAAAAGTGCCACGCCCCTTGTCCAACGCCCACCAAATTACCAGTACAATGACACATCTATGGGACGGCGCTATACTAAATTTCAATGTTGTCCTACTTATAATTCCGAAGATATGTCATATTAAAAATGTCGGTTGTATGGGAGGTGCCATGCCCACCTGCCGTACCAACATGTAACATCGCTATAAACCACCGCATTGACAGCTTCTATCACACACAAAAAAAATTTTGCCGAAAGAATGAGCCGTTTTCGCAAACACTTTCCCGACACAGAATTTTTGAATTTTTTTATATATAAGAATATAATAATTAGGGCGACCAACATTAAGCATTTGCTGAATAATGCTGATGCTGCATATTTTCATCTTTTTCGTTAATGCTGCATATTTTACAAGTGTGCGCTATTTTATGCTGTGTTTGTGCTATTTATGTTATTTCGTAATTTTTTCGTACAAAAAACTTATTTTCGGATATATTTTCGAATATTGAATTTTTATTAGTTGACTTTTTCATGTGGCAATACTGTGATCTAGTCCATAATTTTTCATATGGCAATGCTGTGATCTCCAAAGACAGGTTTGCTACTATTGCTCCCTTTTTGCTGTCCAACAAATATATACATCTTAGGCACCTGCTCGGAAACAAAAAATGAAGGAGAAGTACCCAAATTTAACTCTACCTCCAACGCCAATAATAAGTTGATGGGGAACTTGGATCGAAGCCGCAGAATATTATTGCGAAAATTTTTCCGAAATAAAGGCTGTGCTGGACGAATTCAACGAAGATGATTCCGAAGCAATTAAAGAGGCAAAGGAGTTATTTGCAAATTTAAATTTAAAGAATGATCTAGCATTCTTAAAGGCGAACTTTCGATGCATTCGACTTGCCATAACAAATCTTGAGAGCCGTGGCTTAACATTGATGGAAAGCCTAAATATTCTACAATCTATTCGTGAAGCAATGAGGAAGTTGGATAATCAAAAGTATTCAAAAAAAATGAAGTCAATATTATAGCGAAATACTGGCTCGTTGGTTCAAGGGGCAATGTTGCATCATCCAATTAGCGCGTTGGCGCCGTTTTGATACCACTATTCCAGGTAGGTACACTAAGGTATACTGTTATATTTATATATCCAGTCCGAGAGGTTAATGAAAGAGAGTAGCGAGTTTACACTGCACTTTGCTATCTCTTCGTTCTCGTCCGGGGTTTCACAGCTGTGACAGGTGGTATTGTATGGGATCCCCATTTTTGCCGCATTCTCTCTTATGGGCCAGTGGCCAGCGATGACTGCCGTTAGTCGAAATACTGGCTATTCGCATATTGTTGAAATCGGTGAAATACTTAATCAAAACCTCACACAGGCGGTACTTTTGTTAAAAAACTTTCTCGTATCGAACTCACATTTTTTAAATATATACCGGTAACTTCGTGTGATGTACAGCGCATATTTTCGGTGTATAGTATTTTTGTGACAAAAAATCGTATGTATTTTTTGTTCGAAAATTTAGAGATGCACATAATTGTGCATTGCAATAGAGAAGACACAATAGAAGACTAATGCCATTTGCGATGACTTTTTTGTTATTGTTTTTATTGAATTAATATTTTTCTGTGAATACATACAGGCATTTGCTTTTTTATTTTAATAAAGAAAACTAAAACTCATAAAGTTTATAATCTTCTTTCTTGGAAAATTGTTACGTCTATGTGCAATTTTTGCTTAGTGCTTAAAAATGTGTTTTTCGTGCTTAATTTAAGCTTTTTTCATGCTATTTTTAGTGCTTAAAACCATTTTTTTAGTGCTTAATTTTGGTCGCCCTAATAATAATACATCACTGAAGATCCTGTTAATGGTTCGGTTCAGATGGTTGAGGTGTGGCCAACGTCATTCCATATTCGTAAAAAAGCCAACTTTTCAAATTTCACGGACTACGTACATTCGATTTTCGATTTTGTTATGTTGGTATACATGTCCCCGACATATGATGGCATTATCAGCCACTTTGCATATTTAGTTTGCTTTTGACACATACAAAGGTTAGACGAGTTTTGGTGTGTCAATGCCATTTTTATTGCTATTGTTGCAACACACGTTGCACACCCACACATCTTCCTCGTGATTTTTGGGGAAAAAACAACACCGTAATCATGGCTCAGCCACCGTATTCGCTAGACTGAATAGACCCATGAAAGGACGGAGCAGATATGGACCTCATCCATGGGACAATTCAAGGCCATACCAAAAAATGCATATTAGAAGTGCTTCGGAAATTGGAAAACCGCTGGCACAACTGTGTTATATGTGAAGGGGATAACTTTAAGGGGGACAAAATAGATATATAATAAATTAATAATATAATAAATAATTAATCTTATCTATAAAAAAATTCAAAAATTCTGTGTGTAGCCAGTGTTTGCGAAAACGGCTCATTCTTTCGGCAAAATTTTTTGTGTGTGTGTGTGTCAATGCGGTGGTTTATAGCGATGTTTAGCGAAACATTTAGTCCAACCTGGCAATGACGGAAACTTTTAGTCCAACCTGGCAATGATGGTCGCGATCATCATGGAAACCTTTAGTCGACTCCGGAATGTGCGAGAACGATCTGCGCGATGGCCGGACAGGTATAAAAGGCAGCCGGGTGCGGCGCAGCGAGTCAGTCTGATTTTGACTAGTGAAGGTGCCACACGGAGCAATTAAGCAAATAATTAAGTGTAAAGACCGTAAAGGGTGAAATAAATTGACTGTTGGTTTTTATTGACCGCGTTTGAGAAATTAAGTGTGTTTTTATTGTAAATTGCACAATCCAGAGATACGTACTAGCCCACTGGAACTAGCATTCGTAACAATATGTATGATTTATGGATGTAGTGAGGCATAGTACTTGTGTGATTTGCCTTGATGTCAGTCTATGTTGTTGATTACAGCTAAGACGGGGAGAGCAGGTTAGTCAGCGAATGAAAATATTTAGCAGGATGCGTGCAGAAATTTTCGATGAGTGTACGCACATACTGAGCCCCACTCAGGTTCGCTTATATACAAAGACACATTAACAGAAGTACGCAAAATTGTACAAAAGAATTGTACATAAACCCCGCAACACGTGCACGCACATTGCTACCGAAGTAACTGCAAATGCCGACAAAACGTCCATTCCAGCATTCAAAGTGTTATGCTCCCAATCGGATTTCTTAATTAAGTTAACATCATTGGATACTGCCGGCAACACGCAGCGTTACTTCGTCAAGAGAGGCGAGTAAATCGTGGTTTCCGAGCTGCAAGACCACAGGGTTATGCAATGTGGCCTTTTAGGACTGAAAATCATAAAATAGGACGCTGACTTTTAGTTGGGGGAAGGGCTGCAAACTAGCAGCAACGCGCAGAAAGACTTGAAGAACAAAATGAAAAACGCAAACAACGCCGGTGATATTTTACTACTCGACATTGCGTGTCGCTGCTCATCAATGAAATGGCCCGACGAACACCCAGTCAACCGACGCCAGTCAGCCAGCCAGCCATGGGGCATGTTTACCTCACTACAGGCGGTTTTGGTGGTGACGTTGACATTTAAGTTCGCGTTAATGTTGATGTTGTCGAGTCGTGTCGCGTGGCGTAGCGTCGCGTCAAACCCAGCACTAACGGGGCGGTACTCTATTCTACCTTTGTTTTAATATTCCAAAGCAAAAGTGAATTAGCGAACGACTTTGAGAAAGAAAAGAAAAATTACTTACTGAATGATAAGGAGGAAATGCTATGAAAGCGCACCTATCTCTTACCCTTCCTTCCACCCATGCAAATCACAATTTTATTAAGAACGTTTATTTATAAAGTTGGGCTTATCCCTTTACGTGAAACTGTACTACGCCGAATTCAGAACTTAAGCACTCATCAAGCAAGCGCCCACAAATTTTTGGATATATCGTGCTTCCTTTGAACCTCGTTGAATTTGATTTTAAATTGCTGTCCACAATTGGTAATATAGACAACTGGTATGACTGATAATTATGGAAATGTAATTAACGCTCAATTAAACGAGCAATGTGCTTAAGACTTTAGATGGTCTTCGATAGCATTAATGTCGGATTCCCATCGAAATCGATTTTAATGTGTACTTGCTATGGAATTGGCATGTTCATCACTTGGATTTTGATCTTTTCGCTTTTCCCTTGACGACGTCGTGCTGTGCTGAACACGTGTTGATAATTCATAATGCTATTTTGCTCAAAAATCACCGAGTTCAATTTCAATTAAATGCAGAAATTGTAAATGGCATTGCAATGCAAAGGGCATGATAAAAAGCATTGTAACAAAGCAGAGGCGGTGCCCTTTAGCAACTTAGTCGATAATCGCATTGATAGTGTCAAACATTTGCCAAACCTGTTACAAAACAGACGCACCGGCTGTTATATGTCGCGTACATAAAATCTCCCCATAGGCAGAGATACCACATACAAGCAAACTTCACACAAAGGTTCACACGGGCGGACAGCGGTCTGTATGTTTTATTATATGCGAACGTATGCATGGCAATCTAGAGCAGAATTGATGATTTATTGTAACAAGTTTCATAGTGAAAACTTCAGTGAGCGCTATGCTAACGAAAGGCCAAATCCTTCTGCTGTGTAGACAGACTCTCACCAGGACAGGTACACATATAGCAATTGCACTTTCGTAGATGCATAGTGGCCATAGCTGCTACGAGTATTACTCACAAAATGGTAAATAAGCGGTGAGAGTGATGTGTCAGAGGAAATTGATTTAGGAAAATCACGTTTAACGCAGGCAAATCACGCGTTGCTCATTGAGTTGTGAGGAGTGCAACAGAATTTTAATTTTAACAAAAATCGCGGCTTCTCACACACAATCAAGTGGAAGCATCATATTAAATTATCACTTAATGTGCACACAAGCCATGCTTGAGGAACACGACTCAATTGCGCTACTTTAAATTTATTTAAGCATCAGATTTTCTCTTATTTCCACCCTAGGCGCATTGTCAGGCGCAAGTTGCCGCTTCTGGCGTTAAATTGTATTGAATACACATACACGTGTTCATTTGGACGTGCTGACGTTTGAATGTGTGAGCTTGTACTAAGTAAGCACACATCCCCCCCCTTGGTACCGCTGCTGTGATTCACTTGCTGAAATATTCATATAAAACGGCTGCAAAATGACGGAACCGGATACCGCATTCAACGGCACTTCATAAAAGGTACACCGATAAGGCATTCGACGATTCAACTCGACGCAGTTCAACTCGGCTGGTTCACATTCACTGCAGAGCCTCCCGCAAACAACTAGCAAACTAACTGGAAACAGATACATAGATGTGCTTGTGTGTAAGCAACCCCTCGACACATACTATGTATGTCATGCCACACCATAAACGGAAATTGAAAAATTTGGCTTGAAGTTAAAGTATAGTATTTATACTATGCAAATATTTTTTGTGCATTTATATTATATTTGGCTTAAATATTATAATATATATGGTAATGCGCACAGAAAGCATACTCCAAGAAAATGTGATCCTTTTAATGCACTCCAAAAGTGTCACAAGTTTTGTAAAAAGTATTATTTGCTGTGAGAAAGAAGTGCACGTGGCGCTGATAACATAATGGTGCCTGTGAGAAATTTTGATGCTTCTAAGACGGCAAAGAGCCTCCTTCAAAAATGTTTACATGTGCTTTGTCAACAGCAACATACCAGGCAAATCTGATTTCAAAATAAAGCACAAAATATATTCACATTCACATTTTTTCTATGACTGAACGCTACGCATTTGTAAATGTGTTTACCTGAAAACATGGACTTTGATAAAATCCTATTGTGTTGAGTTTTTGTTTCACAGTTGCAACATTTCCAGTAGTTTCCGAGTGATACTTCAAGTGCAAGAATCTCCACTACCAAAGGCGCAATAAACTGCAACCGTAACTTGCAATGAGGTTCAATTGGGGTTTCGTAGTTTTTGGCGCGATGTCGGAATTTGTATGTTTTAATTATATTTTATAAATATTGTAATTCATGTGCTTGAGAGCATATTTGGCGCAATGTTGAATTCTGCAGATAGAAGAAATGCAAAACTTGATTTCGGACCAAATGAAACGGAGTACACAACATATTGGAAGCAAATGGAAAACCATCAGATCAGTGCCTTACTATCTGGGATTTTTGGTTTCATCACAGCATTGAGGTGCCATGGTACGAAATTTTAATGCCCAAAAAAATATATTTAAGGCAAACTCATTCCACCGCATCATTGATACGCGTTTGCCTTTGTATGGCTTCAGAAAATCTGTCGTTTACTTGATTATAGCAAAGGACACGCGGCCAGCGAGTTCAATGCTATTTTATGGGTTGCAAGTTAATAAACCAAACGATATTTCACTTTGAAATTAAGCCGATCGACGGAACGCGGCACATTCCTAATTGTACTGCTGGATTGCTTGGTATCTTTTCTGGTAGCGTATTTGAATTTTCACTTTTTGATAGTGGTTGAATGGAAAAACGAGAAAAAACGAAAATCAATATTTAACCTTACTGAGCGCTTATAAATTCGATATGTACCCGTACGCGCACAGACACTCGCACACAGATGTGTGTTGGTGGGCACAGTCGTCAGTACGTCTTACTCATTGGCGATTGTCAAATGTGAAGGAAAATGCAATAAAACTGCTCGACCACTTAAACTGTACATATACAGGCGGGTGGCCCGCACATGTGAGCGCCGCATAGTGGATCTGCGTGTAGCACTGGCTAACCGCACACGAGCAGTGCACAGTAACTGGGACTGGGGTGCTACGCCAGTGCACAGGATAGGCACTATTAAGAATCGTAGAAACGACGATAATGGCAGCAGTTTAAATCAATTAATTTAGCGAGCCAATTTGCTCTGACCGCTTATTGTATGCAACAACAGATGAATCTCCTGCGAATTATTGGCTTCAAATTAGAAGTTCACGAAAAATTCGATATTGCTGATTTGCGCAGCCTTGCTTTAACCGTCTCACGTGCGTGAGCGATAACGCAATACCTGATGTGTTTGTATATGAACCACCAATTCACCATTGGGGACTTCGGTGCGGATGAGTGCCTTTTAATTTCAAATAGCGGGGCTACAGTGCCGGGAATACATTAGGGGTTCTATTGCCGAAGGCCTTTCGTTCTTGGTTCTGCGCTAAACTCAACATTTAAAATATTGTGATGTGAAAAGGAGAAATGAACGACACAAAAGTGGGCTTGGCTTGAGAAACACGCAGAGAAACTTGGAAAGCAAACTTCAAAAACGTTTCTGCTTTGCGCTTCTTCGTCATCGCACCAAAAACAGCCGAACGTGCCCCACATCCATTGCCACCTCAATAGCCGCTCCACTCCAGCCACACTGGGCAGCAAGTGCTGTTAGGTGTGTATGTACAATATATTCGGAAGGAGCGGAGTTCCACGCAACGTTACCAGCACGCCTTCACGGCCAGCATACAGCACAATTAATTATTTCACTTTCTGCGTTAACTTTTTTTAGTATTTCGGAGCGCACATTTAGCCATTTGTTTCGGATGGGCTTTTCAAAAGATTCACGACAATAATATTCCACTTGCGTTTGCAGTTGATTTTCGTGATTGTACTCGTGCTTGAGTTCAAATTTTCATTAAACTTCGCTCTTGATGCTGTCAACCGAATGCCACATATTTTGTTTTTTGCTTTTGCCATCCACCAGAGCATACGCACTCGCTGGCAGGATAGATAAATTTTTTTCCATTTCCTTTGTTACTTCTCCTCGACTCCGTCAATGGGTGTTAGATTGAATTGATGCGAGTTGAAGCGAGGTGAGGCAAGTGGAAATGGAGTTGCGTGGGGAAGTGAAACAGCGCCGAGTACCGAGTACCGCACTGCAGTCGCAGTAAGTGATTTCTGCACTGTTGGAACACTACATTTGATTGTTGCAAAATCCATTTGAAAATGGAAGTGAACGCCTTGGAAACCCCTCTCCCTTTAGCTGACTGCAAACCAAACCGATTCTTTTCACTCGAATACTGTGTCGTGCCTTGGCAAATTAAGCTGTTACTGCAGTTACGACCGAGCGGCCCTTGCCTTGTTGAATTTGAAACTTTTGGACCGATCTTTCTATTGTTCAATATCAAAGCGGTTTCTGTGGGTGTAAATTTAACGGACACGAAATACGTTGTGAAAAATTCGTCCACGACGTCAGACAGGGGTGTAAACACAATACAGACTGAATGCCAGCCAACTGAAGCAACGCGAGCGCAAGCAACTTATCACTACAGTGAGTTGTTGTTGTTGTACTAAACTTTCGTTTCGTTCAATTGAGTACTTGAATATACTATCGAAGATACTGAGAGGCGCTGGAGCGATGACGATGCGACGACAGCAATGGGCAGCCCGGCAGCGAGCAGGAATGTTGGTGTTGCCGTTGCTTTGCGACTCTTCGGCCATTCGCTCCTTGGCCAAATGGAGTGAGTGCTTGTCTTGTGCGTCCTGGCTGTGCATTGGATTTGTTGTTGAGTAAGTGTTGTAGTTGTTGTCGACGCTGTCAAATCGTGTGGCAAAAACGAGCGGCACCTTTCGGTTGTTGGCGCTTTCGGCTGTCGGAAATTGGCAGTCGGCAAAGGATGGTCAAGAGCCACGAGCTTTTCGCTGTTTCGATTTGTGCTCAATCGCAACTGCTGTTACTTCTGCTGTTAGCGCTTTGCATGGCTCTGGGCCGTTATCTCTCCGCTTCTTCGTTATCTATCCTGCTTGAGTTGTTCTCAATACTCCGACTGCTATCAGTTGTTCACTTCTATTGGGTGCTTGTATGTGCATTTGTGCGCGTGTGGTTGTGTTTGCTTACCCCTCCTGACGCCAGCTTTGCACAATTGGTCTGCTTACTTTTAATGTGTTGTGACGACCTTTTTCTTCTTTTGGTATTATTTCGCCTTGGCACGCGACCAGAAAACAAAGTACGTTTTTCATTGCTTATTTTTGATAGTAACTCTCTCGTTTTACTGTTCCATTCTCTCTACGCCAGGCAAATGAGAGGTGCTGAATTTGTTTAGTGTAGCCCTTTCTTTGATGCAGCCTTAAAACGAATTCTATCAGTATTATACAATACATTTCTGTAAAGAAGCTCATATTACATGAATTTCATTACTTTGAAATTAGGCTGAAAGACGACAGACTTTAAGAACATTTGAGTGGTTTAGGCTGAATTTGATTACGCGAAACTGTGCATGAGCAAAATACATGCATTCCAAACTAGGTTCGGTTCTCAAATTAGATTGTGCCGTGTTAAGGAGTCTTCTTCATTCTAGCTAAACACAATTATTCCAATAAAGGTCCCATTCCGAAGTTCTTTCATTAAATAGTTATAATATAACATAATATGTGATTCGATTAAAAGCCTGAATTGATATATTTGTTGTCCATCGCTCTCGCGATACAAAAGTCAAGTTACTAAACGCTGCCGACACTTGCGCTTATGTTCATTTAAATATTAACTAAAGGTTTGTGTAATTCTTTGAAACTTCAATCTTCACTGCTCACGTGCAATCAAAAACCAACCGTTTTTTATTAGCGTCAACATTGGTGTTCTTAACGTGATTATGCAAATTTAACCCATTATTTCATTAACAGTGATAATTTGCGCCCACAAAGAAACAACAACAAACATAAGCGGTATAACGACGATTTGAGCAAATTGCATTCTTTTTTTAAATCTCACTAGCAGCGAAAAATTCTAAATAACTTCAGTTAACAGCTCTCTCTCTCTCTTCCTTTCGGTTTCACATGTTTATAACAACGGTAAGCTCAAGACAAAAGAGCTTTTTCGAACAAGGAATACCACCCTATTTTCGGAAAATATCAACTTGTACAAGACTCAAACTGTTGAATCAGAAGCAATTCAGCTGCGCCATTGATTCAGGGATACCAATTTGAACACGGTTCGTTAATGTTTACCAAGTTGGATCAATCAAACCACTGGACACAGTGCAGCCGGAAACAGTGCATGGCGTATAGCTATCCAGCAGCGCCACAATTCATGCGCTTTTCCGCATCTTTTACAGCAGGATATAAACACCCACATAAGACCTAAAGAACAGTCCGTACACATAGTTATACATATATGTACCTATATATCAGCATACATTTATTTACGCCGCATATAAATATAAACACAGCTGAGGCAAATAAAGTGAATATTCTGAATTTACAAGTACCACTGATTTATTAATAAGGTTACTGTTGGAAACGCCCCGGATGTCTGCTTCGCCAGTGTTTCGTTTGAGCTGCGATTCAATTGTGTTATCTGTTCACGTGTTCCTGTCAGGTTTGTGTCTAATTACATTTGTGCATATAACTGATTACGGCATTTCTACATTTATCTTTAAACTAGCATTTTGCTATTTACTACTGAATACTACTACTGAATTTACTACTGAATATACTACTGAATGATCAGCGGCACGATACAATTAAAACAAATCCCAAATCTGTGCGGAAAATAGTAGATATTCTTTGGGAAATTGGTCGCAAATTCATTCAAAACACCTACATACAAGGTGCGTCCCAAAGTAAACAGGACTTTTGCAATAGGGACGTTTCTGGTGGCGCCATCTATGTGTGAGGACATGCGTTGGAAAGGTACATCTTTCATTCACATACTGTCTAAATTTCATGACATTTGGTCTAGTAGACGCCGAAATATCCCGCTCAATGTGACAGTATGTTTTTAACTTTGGTACGAGAATGTCGATCGAACAAAGAGCTAATATTAAGTTCTGTTTTAAACTTGGTAAAACTTTTACCGAAACGTTTAAATTGTTAAAGCAAGTTTATGGTGATGATTGTTTATCCCGTGGCCGTGTTAATGAGTGGTTGAATCGATTCAAGAATGGTCGTGAAGACTTGGATGACGACGAACACGTCGGCCAGTCGAAATTTGTGATTACTGACGATGCCATCAAAACTGTGCGTGATTTTATCAAAATGCAGCCAAAATCATCATTGGAATTGATGGAAATGGAATTGAACATCTCCAAAACATCAATTGATCGCATTTTAACCGAACATTTGGGTCTCCGTAAAGTGTGTTCTCGCTTCATTCCGCACACTTTAACCGACGACCAAAAAGCGCAGAGAATTGAGCACGCAAAAGACATCGTTCGGAAAGCCAGACGTGATCCAAATTTCTTGTTCAACATCGTAACCGGTGACGAAACGTGGTGCTTTCAATATGATCCCGAAACAAAGCGTCAAAGTGCCGAATGGAAGCACCCAGATGAGCCAAATCCGAAAAAAACCCGCCGTGAGAAGTCAAAAATCAAAACTCATCTCATTTGTTTCTACGATTCAAAGGGAATAATTCATCGAGAGTTTGTTCCACCGGGAAAAACAATTAACGCTTTGTTTTATGTTGAAGTTTTGAAGCGTTTGGTGCATCGCATTCGTCGTATTCGGCCAGAATATCGCGAGGAAGGAAGTTGGCGTTTATTGCATGATAATGCACCGGCTCACAGAGCCCTAGTTACGACCGATTATTTGACCAAAAATCGCATTTTTACCATCAATCATTCACCGTATTCGCCTGATATGGCTCCCTGTGACTTCTACTTATTCGGTCAGTTGCATTTGCCGATGAAAGGAAACCGTTATAAGGACGTTGAGGACATCCAAAAGGCTTGTACCAACATTCTGAAGGCGATGCCGGCCGATGACCTAAAACACTCATTCCAAATGCTTTTGGACCGTGCAAAACGTTGTATCGAAGCAGAAGGAGAGTATTTTGAATAAATAAAAAGAATTATACAAAAATAATCATCCGTTTTCTTTATTTTATAAAAGTCCTGTTTACTTTGGGTTGCACCTTGTATATGCCTACGTGGCTGGTCCGATAAGTACTTAGCCTACAAAAGAAAAACGAAAATGTTGGAAAAGTGGCGATTTATTTCTCAACGTAGTCTCCTTTCAACTCGATACACTTGACCCAGCGATGCTTCAACTTCTTTAACCCGTCTGAAGAATACGTTTTCTGGAGGCCTCCGTGGCGGCGATAACCTCCTCATTCGACTCAAATTTCTGCCCGGCGAGTGACTTTTTCAAGTTTGGAAACAAAAAGAAGTCACACGGGGAAATCTGGAGAATACGGTGGATGGGGCAGCTGTTCGTAGCCTAATGCGACCAATTTGGCGAATCACCGACCGATATTGCTCTTTTTCCATTTTTCTAAAATCCGCGGACACGTTCGTTTCCGCACGTGGTCAAAACAAAACTACAAATCCAATATGGCTGAAATTTTGACAGTAGCCGTCTACGAGGATGTACTACACGATAGTAAATTTCTCTTACGATAGGGGCACCATCGGGCGGTGGGGCTAAGTACTTATCAGACTGCCCACGTATAAATTATGTTAAACTTCATTGCAGTCCCGCCAAACAACGTCATGCTGCCACTGTTAATGGCGTGGTAATTGATGCAAATATCACCAAGGACCGTTTAACCACCTATACCAAAACTCAAATTTTTAACACGTACGAGGAAATCGAAACATTTTAACTATAAGTCGTTCTGCCGTCAGCCATACTGACTCGCGCAGCTAATTATCGGCTCACAAATACATACTTGCGAAACACAAGTTCCGTGTAGGCCTAGTCCACAGGGATATGAAAACCAAATTATATTCTTTATTCGTGTGCTTTCGGCACATGCGAACTACTTGTACAATAGTTCACTTGGAACTCACTGTCCACGCGTACTATGTATTAAAGGTACACAATAAGGGGACGACAATTGCCATTTACGAGTATGTATATGACGGTAGTTGTCTCTGGACACATTAGTAAATAAATATTAAAGTGCAGCGAATTGTGGTTGTCTCAGTTGGGCTCACTATCGGGGGTGGGTGGGCTTTTAGTTGAGCGCCGGCTATGGATGAACGTACGTGTTAAAGCACGTGCCATCCGCTGCGAGCGTTCAAGTTGTATGTACACGATTATTGTTAATGTTAACGGTAACATTCCATACAACGACTGTAATGCACAAAATGAAATATTTATAAATCAAATACCCATGGGCAAGAGTTATTATCATTAAAATTTCAAACGCAGCTGGTCACTTTAAGAAGTGAAATACTGTAAGCGAGGGACCCGCAAGGGCAGCTCAATAGTTCGTTAGCATTGTTCGGGCAAGCGTCACACACTTTGTTGTGACCAAGGTATATTAACAAGGTAGGCCAGGCTGAGAGAGCCGTCAAAATAAGGGGGCCAAAACAGAGTTGCTTTTTGTTAGGAATGAATTGTTGGTTGCATCTTTTAGTACTTCTTCCTCAAAATGTAAAAAGTGCGTTTGTGTAGGACAAATGTTATAATTAAAAGAAAATTCTTGTTTTTAGCAACATATAGTTTTAATAGAATGCCACAAAGATAATTTTATTTATTGTTTATTAATTAAGTCTAATCAAATTACAGACTAAGAGAAATAAGAGGTGTAAATTCAAACAAATTCGAAAAATATATTTAAAGGTACTTATAATTAGCCGCCGTGGCTCAGTTGGTTAGTGCGTTGGACCACGAGTCGCAGGCAGCAACCTCAGGTTCAAATACTGCCTGTAATAACACCTAAAAAAAATAACGGGAAAACTCGTTTTCTCTTTCGGTGGCTGTCCTCTCAGCTGGAAATGGCAAACCTCTGAGAGTAAAAATTGCTTATGAAAAAGCTCCCAACCTGCCGTTCGGAACCGGCATTAAACTGTAGGTCCCTCCAACCCGTGTACAAATTCACACGCACAACACGGGTGGTTGCGGGAAGCTAGGCCTTAGTCTCGCGTAAGCGGGCTGTCGTGCCAGTCAATTATTATTTATTATTACTTATAATTAGATACCACCACATACCATATTCCACTGCCTGGCCACATCTTCTTTTGTAGAAACACAAAACATGCCCACCTTTCCTCCCCAACTAGTGTGGCGCAACTTGCTGTGGACATTTTATTATTTCACAACGAATTTCACACCGCGATTAACAAAACAGACGCGCACTTTATACGCAGTTTGTATTACGTATACAAAGCAATTTTACCCTTAGACCAGCCATTCTACGGCATCCCTGCAAAACGGAGTTGACGGAAACTCCGACACATGCAGTCGAAATGGGCATCATGTGGAAAGATTGCTGGTAGTAGACAGTATTATGCAATAATTTTTATGTAACTTAATTAATAGGAGTCAACACCCATTGCAACAAACTAAAATAATAGTAAAAAACATAAAAGTAGTAAAATATAAAATAGTAAAATATAAAAAATATCGTCATTGACCACATGATGACTAATTTAATTTCCGGCATTGACTAATCGCCTGACAAAACGATTGTCGTATGTGCTATTAAATTCAATGGAACTTATGACATTCGTTTTTTGCGGCGACTTATTGGTAAAAAGAAAAGACGCACAGTGGGGTATTTGAAGCCCAAAATGACGATTAATTCAAAAAATGAAATTCAAATATTTTGATAATATTTGGTATGGAGGAAAAGTAGATAAAATTGTGCATCACTGGGTGAAAAAATAAATGATCTACATTCAACGGTATTGTCACAGTGGGCTTTGCAAAATGCATATTTTTTCATTGCTCCGTTGTGATTAGAGCGCGCTACGCATTTGCCAGTGATTTGAGTGCTTTTTTTAATATAATTCTTGGAAAACTTAATTTTTTTAATATGGAACCTTCAACCTCAGGTATTGTACTAATGTTTAAACAAAATTATATTTGTAGAATATGTGTATTAATAATTTATAAAAATTTGTTAGTTATAGTCTTAAAATTTTACATATTTAAAGGATATAGGTAGACATATAGTTACTTTGGCTGTGAAAGGCCGTAATAATTTTATATTATATATAAAGAACATATATTTGACTACTATATTGCAAAAAATTAAAGTGCCCTTTTGTGCCTTTTCTGAAATATTTAAGTTTTAGTGCTTCAAAGTCAGTGCCAAATTGTGTGATTTCGATTGATCTTCATGGAGAAATGAATGTTGTTGTTATCATGTGTTTCTGTTTTGTTTTTGTTATTCTATTGCAAGGCACTACAAATAAGGTTGGGCATATAAATTTTGTTAATACTTTTATTGAACCTTCGTAAAAAAATGTTATATGAAATTATTATCATTTCTGATTTGAGCAAATATTTTTAAGGTCAGAAAACGGGAAGAAAATTGTTAACGAAACAAAAAAAATATTCAAAAGGGATTCAGAGAGAAAGCAGGTTTAATTGTTGATCAATCGAAACCCGGATTCGGCAACTCAAATGATGAAAATACGGCAAGAAGGTTCTTTCGAAACGCAGAGCTATCGTCTGAAATCACGAATGTTGACTTGAACTTGATAAAAAGGTTGCACTTATATTGATAGTGGTTTCTTGTGGCCATGAGGTAGATATTGTAAAGTTTCGAAATTTCGCACATGATACTGCGAGATATTTTGTATCAAAGTATTCATGGTGCAATATGCCACCTACGGTGCACAAATTTCTAATTCATGGGCCAGAAATAATACACCACGCTCTGTTACTAATTGGCCAATTAACTGAGGAAGCTCAAGAAGCACTAAATAAAGAATTTAAAAAATACAGAGAACATTTTACACGCAAGATTAGCAGAACAAAAACCAATCATGATATTTTGCATCGATTTCTTGTTGCTTCCGATCCAATTTTATCAAGTTTAAGGAAACTTCCTAAAAGGTTCAACACCTACCACTATCAGCTATTGAACTTTTAAAATCACCATCTGCAAAAACTTCAACAGATAATACTAATTTCCAGTCTGGTAATGATATTGCGTATGATGATGATGATGATGATGATAATGATGATAATAATAGTGATGACATTTAATAATTCTAGTGTGAGAATGAAATGAAATAGAATGAAATGAAAAAATATGAAATATTTACTTAAATTGAATAAATTTCATTTAAAAAAAACAACAACAACAATTTTTTTTTTAAATTTGTCTTATATACATATGTTTCATCTATGTAAAAAAATACTTTACATTCATTTTAATAGCTCAGGAGAATTGATCGCCGTTTTCAATGGTCAATACCCCACTGTGCGATGCTTCAATTTCAATGTATTTCATTCTTTAATTTTTATTAATTCCCCAATATATTTTATTGCGTATCAGGCGGGTGTCATGGGCTATATTTCGCGTATATGTTTATTATAATCATATATGTAATACTTCTATATTGGCAGCAACCTATCTTCACAATGTGTTTTCATTCGGAAATCAAAGGGAGACAAACGACGAGACAGAAAACACGAAATTTTGTGAATGTATTTCTATGCGTGTACACATGAGCACTTCTACACATGAACAACTGTCAAACTGCTCCAGGGGCGGTTGAAGAAATTTCAGTTAATTTCGACAAATTTGTATTTTTTTCCAGTAAATTGTTTTCCCGCCTGAACGCACCTGACTTTTGACAAATGTCAAGGTACATTCGTTTATATGCTTTCTCGCTCATATTTCACTATTGCTGCACTGTAATGTTGGCGAATGTACCTTGAGCTTACTGCCAATATAGAAGTATTACATATATGATTATAATGTTACCCAAATCTGTACACAAAAGTATAGTTGTACAAACAATATTAACTCTAATAGTAGGTTCTTTATTCTACAAAAAGAGCAACCGTTCACAAATAAGAGGGTGAATAGAGACATTTAAAGCTGCCGCTCCCAGCCTGGCCTTCCTTGTTAATATACCTTGGTTGTGACTACGAAAGAATAAATTTTGGGTTGAGAGGGTTAGTAAAATAAAGAGGTATTGCCACCTTCAATTTTATGCAACACGCCAATACGCGAATGACAAAAGAAAACATATGGAATCCACCAAAGGGCTCTGCCACTTTATGAATTATTGGTTCGGCAATTATTAATTTAAACGCCTTTTTATTGATGTTGTTTACCGCGTCTGTGCAAGCACAGCAGCAAAAATAAATACAAACAAAAGCATCAACATTCACACTAACACCGCAATATGAATAAAAAACGAAGTTGGTGACATCACCGCGACTACCCAATTGGGATGGAGGTAACTCCATGGCGATTGCAGTCAAATGTCGCCAACTGCAAATGCGTTCTTTTTTGCGTTGAAACAGTAACTCATAAATAAATTATACAAAATGGCCGACATTAGTCACTGGCCGTTTTACATGCGAACACAGCAATCATCGAAAAAATCAACCTCCTGTCTACGTATTAAATAACATTAACAAGAAAACCCGAAAGTGAAGATTGCGTGGACTAGTTTGACTACACCAACTACACTAATTTACACTAAGTAATAAGGAAAGAAGGCAAATGCAAAGATCAGGTATATTTTTGTAAAGATTTTGATTCGTCATAACATCGGATGCGCTTTTTGGTGTTTGTGTGTGGCTCTCGTAGCCGATATGCGCTCTGGTGTTGTTTATAGATGCTAGAAGCTTGATTTCTCGACCACATTGCTTCCAACCCAGAGTCCTAGGTACATACCAACTCATTCTTCGCTTGAGCGAATTAAGTTCGGTTGGAAACATATGTATTTAAGTATTACTTGCACAAAGAATACATTGTCTTTCATTAGTCTGAATTGAACATCTGATCTATAAGGGCTGCGTGTCTTAAGGGCTGCGAGAAAAAATATCCACCTTAAGGGAAGGCTCCCCTGGATTTGGGCAAAAAATAAGGCAAAGTTTGTAATTTTTTTGTGGGATAATGAAAAGGTGTACAAACTTCCGGTTTTGACTATTAAATTCGTCTATTATTTAGGAGTTTAAAAAGTTAAAAAACTTGATAAACTTGACTTTCTAAAAACTTCAAACGCGTGTATCTCGAAACCATTTTTTCCAATCTAACTGAAATCCCTGGACTTGATCTAATGATCCGATTTTCTTCATCTAAAAACTGCTCGAATGTATTTGATTTTCTGTATGCCTTGAACCAACAATTTGCATAAATAGTTATTTATTTTTAATTTTTAAATGTGGTTGAAATTAAAAAAAGGTGCAAAAAATTGAACTTTTTACTTCAAATATTCATTGTGCAAGAATTTTTCGTTTAAATTTTTTGAGTCTAGTTCAATGCATAGACAATTTTGTTGTCTTTAAGTAATGACAATGCTTTTTGATTTCAGTCCACTACAAGAGGCTGCAGGATTACAGTTCTCGAGCGATGTTTGGCGCGCAGAGGCCTACGGAAATCGCCATTTTGTAGCCGCCATTTTGAATTTCATCAAGTTTTTTAACTTTTTAAACTCCTAAATAATAGACGAATTTGATAGTCAAAACCGGAAGTTTGTACGCCTTTTCATTATCCCACAAAAAAATTACAAACTTTGCCTTATTTTTGCCCAAATCCAGGGGAGCCTTCCCTTAATAGACAAGTATCTCATTGGAGTAAGGCTTGCGCACGATGAAATTAGTGCACAAATAAACTCAAATTTCTTCTGAACTAGTTAACATATTAAAAAGAAAAAAACGTCATATTAATAGAAATTTAATTCATGTTTTTATTCAATAAGAAAATATTTTTTGTGATTAACTTTTAAAAAAATTTTTGACTTTTTCTGAAATGCCTCGCATTAGGCTTTTTATAGTGTTTTCAGAAATTTTTTTTGTTGACGACAGCCATTTTTTGGAAAAACTGGTAGTGGTTTCAGCAACCTGTTTTGTGCCTTTCATGGTCCTTTTTACCAGAGCCCAATATCTTTCTATTGGTCTGAGCTCTGGGCAGTTAGGTGGATTCGCATATCTGGGTATAAATGTTACATTATTCCTGTTGTACCACTCAACTGCTGCTTTACTGTAATGGCACGCTGCCAAATCAGGCCAAAAGAAAGCAGAAACTGTGTGCTGTTTTATGAATGGCAAAAGTCGTTTTTGCAGACACTCCCGGATATATATATCGGTGTTGATAGTCCCAGTTGTTACAAATGAACTGCTTCGTCTACCACAGCTACAGATCGCCTGCCACACCAAAAACTTCTTTGGGAATTTCGACTTCTTTTGGGTCTTGTACTGCTCCGCGACGTTCCCTCTACGATTTGCAACATAATAATCCACACCTGGAAGTTGTGAAAAGTCACCCAGTACATAGGTCTCATCGTCCATAATGCAGCAATCAAATTTCCGTAAAAAATCACTGTGCAATATTTTGGCTCGCTCTTTTGACTCGATGTTCTTTTTCGAATTTCTATCTGGAACTTTTTGGACCTTGTGTGACTTTAGCCCTTCCTTCTTCTTAACTTTTCTTACAAATGTTTCAGAGCATCCAACTTTTTCCGCCACTTTTCTGCCTGATGTATTGGGATTCTTTGTTAAAAGAGCTGTCACCTTCTTGCCCATAGCAGGGTTATTAAGCCCCTTTTTTTTTGCCACTTCCTTGTTTCCTATTAATCGTCAGACGTTCATTGTAAAGTTTAATTACCGACGAAACGGTATTTCGCGAAACCCGTGCTTTTCGCGCAATTGCTTTCAAAGTTAAATTCGGATTTTCAATGCGCAGTCTAATAATTTTTTCACGCACTTCTATTTCGCTGCTCATTTTGAAGGCAAAAACTACCGAATGATCTCAAAAATTTACATAAGGGCCAAGACATGTTTAACAAAGCTATTTTGATGTGAAAAAAATTTCAAATTTGAACTTGGAGAACGCTATGAGTAAAAACGTATGCACTAATTTCATCGTGCGCAAGCCTTAGTAGTAATTTATACCTAAAGTTTATATATTTTTTTCGTAATAAACCATTCATTTGACTTGTTTTGAGTACATGGAGCCTAGGCCTTGGCCCTTAATATTTAGCTCATGCTTTAAGACTCACGAAGAAGCAAAATATTTTGTACTTTTCGTGCAGTTTTAACATCGGGTGATTATTTCAGCGCACATCGATCTATTTGACTAGGAAACCATTTATTTAAAATACATAGTGCATATATACAGCGTTCTAGATAGCAGCACTGATTGGGTATTCAGTAACGAATCTGTTGTGCGTAAAGTATTATTACTTCGCTCATAGCCCGTTAGTTGTACATAGATTCGCAATTTTAAGCCAACATTCTTTAAAAATGCGAAAATATTTTGTACATTAAAAATTGTGTACTAAATTTCGCATCCGTAAATATGGTTCTAACTGTTTATATGCAAAAAGTTCATTAACTTTTCTTACGTTAATTTTGTAGTAAGTGTCGCAGTCAGATTTGAGGAGAACATACCAATTTTGGTCTCTCACTGTCAATGGCGGATAGTTTGCGGTGCCTCGACACAGCCTCTTCCCATGGGCATTTGGAAGCCCCGCAAATACCGCTGAAGCTACTGCGGCTGTTGTGTTTCATGACATTTGCCGTCGCCTCGGATCGCTGAGTGGTTGTGCCCCTCCCCACGGGTGTCATTGCAACTGTTGGTTGCTGAGGTGCCGTGTCAACGATGCTGACGCTGTCGGCGATGGTGCTTGAGCTGGCATAGTCTGGTTCTACTGTTGCTGCTGCAATCCAACGGACTTTTTTCTTTTGATTCGATTTGCTTGTGGCGGAGGAAATATTCCGAGTTACGAATTACATTGATTAAACAGAAATCACCACTAAGTGCAATCGAACAGCAAAAGCCAACTATAATTATGTACCTATAAAAATCTTATGCGGACGGACATGTAAAGCACAAAGATCACATCAAATTCACATTCACGCAATGAGTAACAGCCAACAGCTGCGTGTGAAAGTGGGCACACTTATTTTTTATATTATTTCAAACCAATTTGGAAAAACTGCTGTAAATAAGTATTTACTACATTTGTCGTGTTGAGTTTTTCGTCGCGTACGTTCCACATGAAGGGTATCTGCTAAGAGCAGTGAACTTTTTAACTAATGGTTATTGTTTGGCGACGGCAGTTTAAAAAATTACCAAAATTGTATTGGAAAACGTTTGCCTACTTTTCGTTTACGAAACGCATACGCGTGCTCAACATTGCGAAGAGCTTCCGTCGTCGCTCGCTACTGAATTGACACGTCGTGTCCGTTCCGCCTTTAAACCACAACCAGCGCGATACGTACGATCGATCAGTATTCCCAATGCCAGAGCGAACACTTGGACGGTGCCGGATGGGGCACAAGCACCAGCAGCAAATCACCCGCTCGTAAGTACGTAATAAATCGTACAGCTCGTCTCTCCCTCGTTAGTCTGCCATTTCGATTTCGTCAACGGCAGTACGAACATGACCACACTTTCAAGCCAGCGATTCACAACCGATTCGAGCACCAATATTGGTACTATTTCTCGACTTTACTAGTGAGAGGTATAAAAACGGCGAATGATGCGAAAAATGATTGGCAGGAAATAATGCAGGAACTGTATTACAAATTCAGAGTAACCATTCAAAAATTATATCTTAAGTCATATTATTGGAATTTATTTGTTCACTGGTTTATTTGCTTAAAAAATCAGATAGTTACTGCTGCGTTTCTCCGCCACTGATCATTTAGCGCACTCTTTCAACGACAACGGTGTTAGTCTTATATACAAAAAAATTCAAAAATTATGTGTGTAGCCAGTGTTTGCGAAAACGGCTCATCCTTTTGGCAAAATTTTTTTTGTGTGTGATAGAAGCTGCCACATGGTGGTTTAAAGCGATGTTACATGTTTGTACGGCAGGTGGGCATGGCACCTCCCATACAACCGAAATTTTTAATATGACATATCTTCGGAATTATAAGTCGGACAGCATTGAAATTTAGTATAGTGTCGTCCCATAGATGAGTCATTATACTGGTAAGATTTTATGGGTGTTGGAATTTGGGCGTGGCACATTTTTTGTGACCCAGTTATTCCGCTGAACTATAAGTCGCACAGCCATGAAACTTAGTATGAACATATCATGTACTCATATCTTTCGACAGACGGAATGAGGCGGGTATTGGACAGGCGGGTATTGGCGGGTAATATAGAATATCTTTGAAATTGTAAGTCGTACAACACTGAAATTTAGTACCCCATCGTCCCGTAGATGAGTTATTCTACTGTTAAGATTTGGTGGGCGTTGGACAAGGGGCGTGACACATTTTTTGTGACCCAAATATTCCGCTGAACTATAGGTCGCACAGCAATGAAATTAAGTACGAACCTACCATTTATTCAAATCTTTCGACAGAGGGGTTGGTGCGGGTATTGAACAAGGGGGCGTGGCACAGCCCATACAAGCCAAATCCTAATATAGAATATCTTCGAAATTGTAAGTTGTACAACACTGAAATTTAGTACTAAGTCGTTCCATAGATGAGTCATTTTTTACTGGTAAGATTTTATAAGCGTTGGACAAGGGGCGTGGCACATTTGTTGTGACCCAAATATTTCGCTGAACTATAAGTCGCTCAGCAATGACACTTAGTACGAACATACCATTTTCTCCTTCGACAGAGGGCATTATGCGGGTAGTGAATAAGGGGGCGTGGCTCTGCCAATATAATTTAAATCTGGTTCAAGCGCAATCCATTTCTTTACTGAAACTTAGTAGCAACATTTGCTTATTTGAGGGCCTCGATTGTGTTAATCAGTAGCTTCCTCCTCTTCCTTTAGTTGGTTTTCTTCGTCAATTTGCATCGCCATAGATTCGCCATCTCGCGTATTTCATTATAAGAAAACGAAAAATGTCGTGCGGGACGAAGTTCGCCGGGTCAGCTAGTTATTTATACATTTAATGACGTTTCCTCTGACGATATTACTCAAGTGCGCTAAAAATGCTCTAACCTGACGGAGACGACTTTTCATTAGTTGAGCAGAAGCACTTCACACTAGTGGCAGCGACAACACGACACAGAGCAGAAAATATGCTGTTATTAATTTGCAAAACGCTCTGCCTTCTATATTTCTATGCTACACGGATTAAGACACACAAGAGCACGACGCGAATACAAAACATTGTACGTAGCCGCGCGTCAGTTGAGATACTTATTAATACTTATTTATAAATACAAAAGTTGTTGTATTTCATTTTGGAAATGCGGCATGTGTTTACCCATAAAAATAGACTAACCCGATAGACTCAATGGCTAGACCAAGGGCGTAGTGACTATCGAATGGTAGGCGAAAGAATCTGCAATCTGCAAGAAATGCTAATCATTAAATTACAACTTATTCTGGAAAATCTTAAAAAAAATTAAACAATATTAATTGAAGTTAAATATCAGAACCAATCTTTAAACATTTTTATGGGAGGCAATTGAAGTCAATGTAGTCAAAGCTTCGCTCCACTTAAATATTAAAGTAAACCATTTCATTTCCCGTGTGGTCTTCACATGTTAATACAACACCATCTATACCAGAATAGTTTAGCTAGAATAAAGCGTGCTAAAACTATTGCCACAACAAATGCAATTACCAAGCAGCACACAGCGAGTGAAGAGGGAACGAACTAAGGAGCTGGCATACCGGAAAAAGCAAACTGAAAAGCGGAAAGTCGAATAAAATGCAAAATAAACTTCCAGGCAGCTTTTAAAGCTTTAGTGCTTTGCATGGATTCCCTAAATTAATGTTAGTCACGAAAAATCGGCTAACGCACATCGCCTCAATCTAGTTCTCGTGCGAGCAGTCGGACAGCACCCTACACGCCAAGCCCGTGCACACTCATTACCACACGTTCAACGTTTTTATCGCATTGGACAAACACAAACGCACTTCAACCGAAGTTAGTACAAATATGCATGCACACACATTTATATTTGTTTGTGTGCGCAGCTGTAATTGAAGACTTGGGCACATATGTGTGCATGGGAAGGGTGCCACACACATGCACACATTCGTATCTAGGCCTATTTGTGCTTGTGCTTTTAGTTTGAAAGCTCTTTACTGTTGCGTTTTACGATAACGTCCGTTTTAGTTTAACGCCGTCAGGGCAGCCATCGCAATTGTTTCGTACGACAATTTAATTGTTTATTGATTCAACAAACTAACAATTCAAGTGACTTTTTGCTGAAATACCGGTAACACCGTGCGACAAAAATCAAACAATTTCAAAACACACGAAAAAATCTATATACTCGCAAAACTAGGGGCCAAATGTAGTAAGACTGCGTTTTTAGCTTTTGGCTCTGACGTCAGGATTTTTGTTTAAAGAACTTTGAAATTTCAAGGACATGTTTATTTAAAACAATTATTTTAAAAATTGAGCGCATTGTAGAATAACAATATGGGTATGAAATGAAAGAGAAAAATCCTTAGAATCTTGAACATTTTTGGTGCAAAAGGACGAAGAGGTATTAAAAATGTCCTTTTAAAACTTTATCCTTGAATATCCTTGGAATTTTCCAATAGTTTTTTTGAAAAAACGGCAGCCGCCGTGGCTCAGTTGGTTAGTGCGTTGGACCGCGAGTCGCAGGCAGCAACCTCAGGTTCAAATACTGCCTGTAATAACACCTAAAAACATAACGGGAAAACTCGTTTTCTCTTTCGGTGGCCGTCCTCTCAGCTGGAAATGGCAAACCTCTGAGAGTAAAAATTGCTTATGAAAAAACTCCCAACCTGCCGTTCGGAACCGGCATAAAACTGTAGGTCCCTTCAACCCGCGTACAAATTCACACGCACAACACGGGTGGTTGCGGGAAGCTAGGCCTTAGTCTCGCGTAAGCGGGCTGTCGTGCCAGTCAATTATTATTATTATTATTATTCGAATTTCACATTCACAGCTTTTTTGCTGGAATTTACCCACTTCGGGTATTTCTACCAAAGAAGTTGGGCTGGGTTACGTGTTGTGGTTCAAAAATTTGCGTGCTATTGTTGCTGTTTTTAGGATAGTTGCTTTTTGTATTGCTGTGTGTATTTTCGGGTCTATGTCTATTGCTTTTAGATGTTTTGTAAATTATTTAGTAGTTATTCCTGTTACCGACATGACTATTGGTGTTACGTTAACTTGGTTTTGACGCCACATTTATTTTTGTTCTATTGCGAGTTGTTCATATTTTTTTATTTTTTCTTCCTCTTTGTATATTATGTTGTGGTCGTTGGGGATGGCAATATCTATTAGGTCCGTGATTTTTTGTTCTTTATTTTGAATAATTATGTCTGGTCTATTGTGCGTTATTGTTCTATCTGTTAGTATTGTGACATCCCAGTATAGTTTTATTTTGTTATTTTCTAAGATTTTTTCAGGTTTATACTTATAGTACGGTGTGCATTCTGTTATTAATTTATACTTTGTCGCAAGTTCTTGGTGGATTATTTTTCCTACTGTGTCATGTCTATCTGTGTATTGTGTTCCTTATTATTATTATTATTATTATTATTATTATTATTATTATTATTATTATTATTATTATTATTATTATTATTATTATTAATTAATTATTATTATTATTTAAAAAAAAATATATATCTTAAGGACTAATATGTACACTACTGCATCCTTTAATTTCGTCCTCACTTTATTAGTTTAGGATATAAAAAATTTAATACTTCTCTCGAGGCGTTAGACGGCCGACACCCCAGGTTCGATTCCTGGCTATCCACATGAAGCAGATGAAAATTACAAGTATCGCACAAGTGCGCTCTTGGCAGGCAATGGCAAAACCTCCAAGTGTGAAAGAAAAACTGCCAATCGCCGTTCGGATTCGGCGTTAAACTGTAGGTCCCCCCTCTCTTTCCCCATCCGCTTGAAATGTGTGCTGTAATACATATATGTTAGAGAGGCAGTGTTGCATACACATTTCAAAAACGGGTGAAATATGTGGTATCACAATGGGGCTTATAATAGGCCTCCGAGTGTGTCTCTTATAGAAGCAGCCAACATAACCTAACCCTTGCACCAACATTACATTTTCTAAGATTCTAAGGATTTTTCTCTTTCATTTGTTAGCCATATTGTTATTCTACAATGCGCTCAATTTTTAAAATAATTTTTTGAAATAAACATGTCCTTGAAATTTCAAAGTCCTTTAAAAACAAATTCTGACGGCAGAGACAAAAACTAAAAACGCAGTCTTACTACATTTGGCCCCTAGTTTTGCGAGTATATAGATTTTTTGTTCGAAACAGGAGTCAGTTTTTTTTTCAGTTCGAAACAGGAGTCAGAACTGTTGGAGGCCTACATGCCTACAAACCGACACGACACCGCGATAAGTTTTCTGTTACCAATATCAAGTCTGAATAAAGAACGTATTTGAGTTGGAGCAAACAGATCAATATCGGAGATCCATTCGTTTGGATTTTATGCAGTTCCCTTAACCCTTTCGGGAATACTGGGATAATACGTCCCAGCAAGTTTTTAATGCCCCTTAAAACAATTATTAAAATCTTACGACCTACGCAAAATATTTTTTCGATTTCGGTGTTCCCGCATAAAAGGATGATTTCAGAATTTGTGAGCATCCAATATAATTTTCTAACCCCAACATTCATGGCATGAGAATATTTCTACTAAGAGTATTTTGGATTTCAAAATTAAACTCCGTCCCGAAAGGGTTAAATCTAAATGCCGGACACTATTGCCTTAGAGTTTTTTCATACCAGCTCCTACGCAACATGACACGTTTATATTTTTGAAGCCCTTATAATGAAAGTTCATCTGAAGTGGTAGCAACTATAGCATTTTTATGGGTAAAAAAGCATGCAAGTAACCCCGGAATTGGTAAAAGCAACAAAAGTAGTCAAAATAAATGCAGTTCTTCGCTGTCGCTATCAAAATATTGAAGCGGTTGTGTATAGCATAATCTTAAGCATTCTTGGGTACAAAAAATTTTAGCAGTGGTCGCAACCTATAATAGAGTAGTACAAAATCGCAAAATTCGGTGCATGTGAAGTTGCATAGGAGTAGTAAATGCATATTTTTTGTTTCAAGCGAGTGATAAATTCTATTTGTAGGACAAAAAAAACATTTTAAAAAGCCTTTGAGCCTTGAGTTAAAAGTAAGTGTTGTTGGTAGGTGGCTAGGCTAGCAGTGTCATAATGCAATTAATATGGGTTGCTGGAAGAACTGGAATGGGAAATTGTAAGTTGTGATTAAATACCATTTTTGAGCATTGCAGTGTTTCGTTTGTAGCCTCTGTGAAAGCTCTTCTAAGGCGCAACTTGCGACTCTCGGACAGAGTTCGAGGTATTAGAAGAACACCCTGGAGAAGATTGTTTATGCTATAATTTAGATTGCACCATTCAAATGCTGATAAAATACGTAAGTAAGAAAGAAAGAAATAACTCGTCTGAAATGTACGAGCGGCAACGGTAGTAATAATTAAACATTAACATTAAAATCATTATTTACATTTATGTTAAATTTTTAGGATAATAAAAAAAGTAGGAGCAAGTTATGTTCTATACATTTGCCCATAATGAATTCATAATTACAATGATATGTACACCTCGAATTGATTCGAGTAAGTATATACAAATATATAGAAATTATAGTGAAATTTATTATAGGGAATGTACTAAAATTCCTAATAAATATAAGATAACTCTACAATAACTCCAGCAGGCTACTTCCGATGACTTATCACTGGAAGCTATATATCGCTCCTTCGATGCAAGAACGTCATAACTCCAAAAAAAAAAATTTTCAGTTTATGGCAACCCTGTGTGTATCTGCATATGATCTTTTATCTGCCAAAACCAATTTGTAAAATATTCAACACTTTGCTCACAAGACGACATGAAACATTTTTTGCTACCTTGAACTCCCTGTAATGGTAAACTTTAAAATTGAATTTTCTCGGAATGATGTAGTTTTGAGTTATGACGTTCTTGCAGCGAAGGCGCGATATGTAGACTCAAAAGTGTGAAAATATCATTGCAGTTTTTTGAGCTCTGTTCAAAGTCAGAAAAATCAGTCTTAAAACTTACGTTAA
Source organism: Melieria crassipennis (assembly GCA_963668005.1). Lineage (NCBI taxonomy): Eukaryota > Metazoa > Arthropoda > Insecta > Diptera > Ulidiidae > Melieria > Melieria crassipennis. The sequence continues at coordinate 60,569,719 of OY764962.1, forward strand.
CGCTGAACTATAACACGAAGTTAGAAGTGAGGCAAGAAAAAGAAAATTTTTTTCACTTTTGAATCTAAACCCCACTACTGTTACGTTTAATAAACTACGTACATTTAATTCATTTACAATTAAATTAATGATTAATTGAATTTCAACCAATACATAAATAATTATGAGGTAATATCAAAAGTTATTAAATTATGATGATCCATTACATGCTGCCCAGACAACAACGAAATACGAAGGCATCAAGGGCTCAACCATAGAACAAACAAGCTGCGTAAGTGATGGTAGTGGCAATCGATGCCTAATTGTTGGAACTTTGCGAATGGTCCTCAAAAATGTCTTCAGATATTTTCAAAAAGAATAATTAGGAGCATTCTCAGCATAACTCGAACTTTGAACAGTAAAAGCGAACATACCTATCTTCGGATAAATGTACTATAAATGCACATATACATAGTTATATGTATGTGTGCATGTGTTATTGAATACATTATAAGCACAATTTGTGATACTATATATGTTACGTATGCAATACATACAAACAACTGTATAACACATAATGACTGTCAATGGCAAAGTGGACGAGTTAAGTCCAGCTATATATATGTACATATATATATATTTAATTATGTTATAGTTTTAGGTGGAAATTAAAAAGACCTGACACTTGAATACCTAATTGCATCTACCTATTCAGATACATATAAAAAACTTTATGACTTCTTTCTACATATACATATGCATGTGTTTATGTATGCATACCTACCAAATAGAGAATTTCCTCACGTATTATAACTTTTCTTAGAATGAAAGAAAATGTGCCGCTTGGATTGAAACGTGTAAATATATTCCTGTGTGCTAGGATACGTAGTTCATTTGTACACAATTCCTTTTTTATTAAGAAAGTTTTTATGCAATTGGTTTGCATACCTGGCCGAAGGTTTCGAAATATAGTTAAAAGTTTGGCCTGTTTACTTGCGAATAATAAAAGAAGGGCCATTAAAATACTCACACACGTACTTACACATACATGCGTATCAGTGGCGCACACAGGGGAGGGGTTTTGGGGTTTAAACCACGCCCCCCCGAAATATCTTTAAGTTAGTACAGAAATTTAATTTATAACCGTTGCATATATATTCAATCATCAATAACACTACTCGACACAAAAAAATGCATATAAAAATAAAAGTTTTTCTAGACTAACTTTGGATTAACTGAAGATCAAAAAATTTTTGTAAGAAGCCAGTTTTTGCCCTGTTGTTTCAGTTATGAGTACATATCTCGAAAACGAATCATCCGACTAACACAAACTGCGGTTGTGCAAAGATGAAGATATGGGTATCAAATGAAAGAAAACAATTGTCTCCTTTTAACTAATTTTTTTATTTTGAACTTTCAGGACGAAAATATGTCAGGTAGGGAAACCATACGTGTTTTGGATCTCAGTCTGTAGATTCATACATCTAAATTTTATTCATTTCAAAGTTCCCAAAAAAGTTACACAAAGCCTCCCCCCCGAAACAAAATCCTGCGTGCGCCACTGATGCGTATACAGAAATACGTATGTGTATTAATGGGTGTATTAAAAGTTAAAGTGTGTCAGCGTAGTGATCACGCAGTTGCGAAAAACGGACACACAAATTCACTCGCTGGGCAACGGCAATTATACCTTCCTGTCCACAATGTGGCCACTACCTGAAGAATTCCAAGCGCACCTCGGCTTTGGCACGATAACAGGAGCGGGTAAATGGGTATGAAGCAGTTTTCTCCGCTTTACTGCTTCCTTGTATGTTATTACGGTTTGCGGTTTTCTTCATGAATCGAAGGAAAATCATGTTTTGAGCATCATTTCATTCATCCTTCGGCATTGAAACGCATAGCCGGCAAGGGTTCATCGCATACCTTGATGTTATTGGCATGTTGGCCGACCCTTCCAAGGCGAAAACTCCCTTTATACTTCCTTCTAAAATATGCCAAAAAATTCACTTATGATCAATTTTGTTTTTTGGAATTGCTTTATTTTCGGCACGTATAGAGAACGACCCATTCCGTCTTCCATCTTCAGCATTCCGTGGCAAATCATCAAATTATTACGTTACATCGAATAGAACTTATGTGCAGCTTTCAAGAGGTTACTACGCTGCTGACAGGGGCAGTAGTTTCGCACGCAACATTGTACGCGAATAAAGACATTGGAGAAGTGAAAAGTGGCCCATTAAAAAGTTGATGGATACTGTCTGCATTTTTTGAAAGGCCAAACGAAACAGCTGGTCCAACCGTCATTGAAAAGGAAAGCGTTTTATCGATTTTGCTGGAATTGTTTGGTTTGTTTATTTTGGAGAGGCGATGCTATCGTCTGGGCAAGCATTTTGCAAATACAATAGTTTTACATATAACTTGATACAAGTAGACATGCAACTACATATGCTCCCCCAATGTTACGTCTATAATATATACTAAAAAAAATAGTGAAGTCTATGGATTTCGTGATTTACTACGATATTTTAAAGCCGTTGATACACAAACATTAATATTATATAATTATATACTTCAGCAAGACTTATTCTGGCATTTCAATGAGATCACTGAATTATAGATACTTTCGTTTGTAATTTGGAGCTCGGTTAAGAGCAACCTTAATATATAATTTTCTCTTTCATTTCATTTATTTTACATTTTGCACCATTTCATTAGTGCGTATCCAAATGTTTGTGTATCAGCTGTGTTTTTAATGACAGTTATTCACATTAGTAACGCCCATGTCAAATTCGTTTTTGAGTTGGAGTAGGGAATGTAGAAGTTGTTGTAACCGAGATGACCCCGTACTACGTATAAATACAAGGCAAATCTAGTTATTCGAACGGCTCTCACCTGCTTGAAGGGACGCATGCCGCCGTTGATACGCAGTGAGTCCGCTGCAATACCCGCAATGCCGTCGGTTGCGTTGTCGCGCAGCTGCTTCAATGAGACGTTCGGTACTGTGTGTGAGTGGCCGCATGTGTTGTGCGCGCCGCAGCAAATGGCGCTCGTGCTAGCCTCCGGTTGTGAGCTCTGGCGTATAATGCGTGACCCGTCTGTAGGTGACGATGTCACTAAAACCGGTGGTGGCATGTGCTGCTGAATGGTGCTGATGGAGGCGCATATGGCCAGCGAGCCACCTAGGTTCCCCTGCTGAAAGGCACTTTTCACACTGTCACGTGACGTGGATCGATCCATTCCCGCTGTGGTCGAGATGGGCGTGGTCGAAGCACGACGGCTGCAGTTTCGGCAGGCGCGACAGCGGTTTTGCGTGCTCGGTGGTATGCTGGATGAGAGATTCTGATATGAGGATGTTCCAGGATTCGGGTGACTGCTCGGATGGGAAATCTCCTGTTTTTGATAAGTATTCAAATTCGTAATTGATATGGTTGGTTGCTGCTGTTGGTTTTGATGTTGATGTTGTTGTTTAATGTGATTAGACGTTGTGGTCACTTGCGATTGAGTTTCTTGGTCCTCTTCGTGTACTTCGATATCAGGCACTATGGATGGCCGAAGACCTTGTTCGACATCTTCCTCGGCGATACCACCGCGAACACTCTCTTCTGAGCCGAGGCGGGTCTGCTGCGATATCTGTGGGCTTGTCAAATATGCCGAAGTACGATCCTGACGCATTAGCGTCGGTTTGCTGGACGACGTGGAAGTCATATTTGACGTCGGTCCGTTCACTGAGCTCATTTTAATGTGACGCAGTACTGAGTTCTTACATTTCGGTGTGCTAGAGAGCAATGAGTCGGTTTCCTCTGAACTAACATAGCCGGAATTTGTGTTTTCCGATAGTTTTTGCATTGACATCTGCAAATAGATCAAATTACTCGTATAAAAGAATCTGAATTAAAACTTTACAAGTACATATTCGTCCAAGAGCTTAGTCAGAAATTAGTTGTGGTTGGAGGTCGGGTTTAAAAAATGTGTGAAGTATGCTTAGAATTAGAAATCATTTGTTATGATTTCTATATGTTTAATATTAGAAATCACGTATGTACGAATAATGTATGTACATGCAAATATACAAACATACATACATATTAATTGTAATACAAAGAGTTATTTGGCCTAAATTGAAGAAAATAAGCTTTGCTTACAGACGTAAAAGAAATTTAAGGGGTCATTCTCATGCGCGGACAGGAAAAATGGACATTTTTCAGAAATTATTTCCTTTGTGAATACGAGGAATTATCAAAAAAAGATATTCCACTTTAATTTATTCATTGTTATGGTACAAAAATATTAAAAAAAAAATGTTTTTTAATTTTTTCAAACACTTTTTTTCGATTAAAGACACGGCTTCTGCCGCGTCATGGTCAGCTGGCGGGGATTGTTTTGAGTCACAGGATTATCTGAAACATAAATTTCAAAGAAATTCTTAATCAGTATGAACGTACCTCTCGCCCGTAGTAAATTTGAATTTTTTCATAAGAATCTCACAAAATGGCAGGCATTGGAAGTTAGAGCAGTAAAAAATGGTTGTTTTTGAAGATTTTATCAATGAAAAAAATATGAAATTTTTAACATATCAGAGTGAATTTACTAGGGGCGATAGCTAACAGTATGTAGAATGACGTGACAAAATCGCAGAGAGATCGGATGAATGATTTTTTTTAATTCATCCCCGCCATTTCAAAAAAGGCGTTCCGAGAAAAACACGTTTAAAGTTTTGACTAACTGATTGAATCCTTGCTAGAAACCTTGACCGCTCGTTATATAAATGTCTGTAGAAGCCGAAATACTTGAAATTTTCCAATACAATTTTGACAGCACCTTCTTCAAGGATGATACATTCCAAATATGTTTAAAAAAAAATTGATTTTTACAACGCCCATTTTTGGTTTTGGTAATTAATGTTTAAATATTTAAAAACTGTTATATGTATGTTAGTACGCGAAAACTCTGCATGACGCATTTATTCATATCAATATCGAATACACATGTCTACGTACAGATTTTTCGTATTTCAGCCGGAATCTATATATATAAAAGACAGTGGATGTATGCGTGTAATCGCATCACGCTCAAACGAACCGGCCGATTTTCATGGGGTTTTTTGTTGGATTCGTATTAAGTCAGTTCAGGTTCGTGCGAAAATAAAATGCCGGAAAATCGATTGGAAAAGGCGGAAAATCCCAATATTTAACCGTGAATCACTTGAGAACGGCTGGACCGATTTGGTTGGTTTTTTTTGTTGTATTCGTAGTTGTCAGAGCAATGTTTGTATGAAAGAAAATTTTAGGAAAACCGGCGTGGCACTTTTTCACCAGCCAACATTTTCACCCAATAATTTTGGACCCATAAGTCACACATCAATTAAATTCACTACGAACTTACTATTTAGTCATGTCCTTCGACAGAGGGAATGGGACGAGTATTGGACGAGAGGGCGTGGCACCACCCATACAAGCCAAATCTTTATAATGGAATATCTTCGAAATTGTAACGTGCACAGCATTAAAATTTAGTATAGCGTCGTCCTATAGATGTGCCATTCTATTGGTAAATTTAATGGGCGTTGGACAAGGGCTATAAGCAGGGATGCCAACTTTTTAGTTTTTGAAAACCGGACAAATTTTTATAAAATGGTTTAAGGGGGGTGGGGGCGTAATTAAAACACAAACGACTTATGTATGTTGTGTGTTACATTATTCATATGATTTACAAAAAAGTTCAACTGAAACAACAAAAATTCACAAAAGAGCAGTAAGTAAATAAACAAAAAGTTAACAGTGAAAACAAATGAAATTCAGAAAAATAAAGAATTTGAAACGCAAAAATTAACAATAGAATTAATTTTGAACAACAGAAAAAAAAAGTAATTAAAAAGGCAAACAAATTAAATTCATTAATTCATAACAATCATTCAAAAATAAGTTTTTTTATTTAAAAGAATACTTATTTTCGGACTTAACGCTAATTATAAGTTTTTTTCCTGTCTCTGTCTTAAAAAAATCGCCGAATTCAGCGCATGACATTTTATAATTAAAATTAATTAAGTTCGGCCTTGACCGCTTCTACTTTTAATCTGTTCCTCTCATCTGACCATATATTTTTCATTACGCTGAAAATACGCTCCACAAACGCATTTGAAACAGGAACAGAGTAGACATGCTGTATAATGTTGAGCAAATGTGGAGCTTCCGCTCTAGAAAAAAATAACGTCCATAATGCGCTGAAAGATTGTGTTCTGTGTTGATAATTCTGTTGACTTGTGCCGTGTTCAGTAGGTTAGGTTAGGTTGAAGTGGCTGCCTCTGTATGAGACACACTTAGGCCTCTTAACGGGCCCGTTGTGATACCACAGGATTCCACCCGTTTGAAATGCGTATGCAACACTGTTTTTTTTTTTTCAACATGTGATACAACACACATTTCAAACGGATGGGGAAAGGGAGGGGAGGGGACCTACAGTTTAACGCCGAATCCGAACGGCGATGGGCAGTTTTTTCTTTCACACTTGGAGGTTTTGCCATTGCCTGCCAAGAGCGCACTTGTGCGATTCTTGTAATTCTCATTCCCTTCATGTGGATAGCGACAGAAGTAGATGAGTGTTTTTTTCCAGCCCTAGCCAGGAATCGAACCCGGGGCACTCGGTATGAGAAGCCAGCGCGCTACCCGCTGAGCTATCGAGGCCGACAGCCGTGTTCAGTATCTTTTTCTAATTGTTGACGCTTTAGAGCTGGCAGAGCATCATTTAAAACAGATATTTCCGAATAAAGATCATGACCGTTGATTTCCACTCCCAACATATCAGCAACCTTGGCGACATTTTCGAATTTCAATGATTCTTGTAATGATAGATGTGCGCAAACTTTGTAAATTGGACTATCATTAAAGTCGAACCATTTTTCGAGGTCATTTTCAAATTTAAGCCGGTCATTTTCTGAGAGTTTGTGTATATTTTGGAATAGGTGAAAATCATACAATTTTTGTTGGATTCTGTTGGTTAATTCATTTTTAAGTTTTAGATATATAGATAGATATATAGAATAAACTTCTGTTATACATATTTATGTCGTCCTTTTCCATAAGCTTTATATTTTTGTTAAATAGGCTCATAATATTGTGCACATTACATTATGCTTCCGCTAATGTAAAAGGTTGTGAATTGTCTTCGCAAATTAATTTCTAAATAACAGGATTTGACTCAGCTTTTGTTCGACCACAGCGCAGTTCAGGAAATATGTGTTTAGCTAATTTGTTTCCACAATCTTGCGACAGGTAGCTGTGGTGGTGTTTTACTCCATGGTAAGTTAACAAAAGCTCAGACGAAATCATATATTCTTCAGCAGTGTGAGTTTTAGCAAAAAATGTTTCCAACACTGATGTTTTGGCAATAGATTTCACATTTTTAGAATGAATTTTAGTTTAAGAGTGGCTTTTGAGCGGCCTTTATGCCGTCAAATTAAACTGTGATACTTGTTTTGTAAACCTTATAGTAAGCGGTTCGGTCTTCTTCTTTAAGCAGCCACGATTTAAATTCTTCATTTGAAATCCATTCATCACTAAAATTGCAGTAACGTCTTTGAATTTTTTTAGGTAATTTACTCATTTTGCTCTTTCAATTTAAATTACAACGTTTGTATCCGCACGAAGAAAACGATCAAAACAAAAAAAGGAAATCACAGCTGATTCAAAAGTGTTACCAACTATCCAACTATAGTACAGCTGAATGTAGAGGTTAATAATAATCATAGATTTTTGAGTAAAACAGTAAAAGTAAAGGAAACAATTTCTCATTTCTACATATTACTAAATACTTTCTTGGCAAGTTTATGTACGCCCGGACATTTTTGTGTCCGGTTGTACTTTGCAACCGGACACGAACAAAGCTTCCGAAAACCGAACTGTCCGGTCGAAAACCGGACAGTTGGTAACCCTGGCTATAAGGACTATAAGTTGCACAGCAATGAAACTTAATATGAACCTATCATGTACTCATATCTTTCGACAGACAGAATGAGGCGAGTATTTAACGAGGGGGCGTGGCACCACTCACACAAGCCAAATCTTAATAATGGAATATCTTCGAAATTGTAAGTTATACAACACTGAAATTTAGTACCCCGTCGTCCCATAGATGAGTCATTCTGCTGGTAGGATTTGATGGGCGTTGGACAAGGGGCGCGGAACATTTTTGTGACCCAATTATTCCGCTGAACTATAAGTCGCACAGCAATAGAATTAAGTACGAACCTACCATTTATTCATATTGTAACGATAGGTCCGTCTGTCGCTGTGCACAGCAACCCTGTCGCTACGCGCCGTGCTATAATTCAACCTGGCAATAATGGCCGCGATAATGGAAACTTTTAGTCCAACCTGGCAATGATGGCCGCGAATGGGAACTTTTAGTCCAATCTGGCAATTAGTCCACTCTGGAATGTGCGAGAACGATCTGCGCGGGATCCGGACAGGTATAAAAGGCAGCCGGGCACGGCGCAGCGAGTCAGTCTGATTTTGACTAGCGAAGTTGCCACACGGAATAATTAAGCAAATATTTAAGTGTAAAGACAGTGAAGTGTAAATCTGTGAAATAAAGTGATTGTTGGTTTTTATTGACTGCGTTTGAGAAGCTAAGTGTGTTCTGTTTATTTCAAATTGCACAATCCAGTGATACGTACCAGACCACTAGAACTAGTATTCGTAACATTTGGTGTCAGAAGTGGGATTGTGCTACTGAATAAATAAAGGAAAAACAAAATTAAATAAAATTATAAAACGCAGACATGGTTAAACTCGAGCAACTGAAGGTGGACCAGCTGAAAAAGGAGCTGGCTGCCTGGAATTTGCCACTGCTGGCGGAAAGGTGGAGTTGCAGCTGCGCTTGCGAGAGGCGTGTGAATCACGGGGCATCGATTGGGCTGCGCACGAGTTCGGAACGCAGGAGCTAGAGGCGTCGGGCAAAATGGAGGAATCGCCTGCGGGTGCTGCGTCGATGCAAAGTACGGCTGCAGCGGCTGCGCCACCACAAGCATTGGACATGAGCCAGCTAATGGTTGCAATGAAAGGCATGTTCGAGACTTCCAACCGTGAAATTTCGGCAAAAGTCGAAACTGCAAATCAAGAAATGGCAGCGAAATTGGAAACTACGAATCGGGAAATGGCAGAGCGAATGGAAAACAAGCTTCAGGAAAATTCTGCGCGCTGGGAGCAGAAAGTGGAAGAAATCGCCAACCAGCTAAATGTGAAGGTGGAGCACCTGGGAACTCGAGTGGAACACTTGGATAAACGAGTCGACGACCTGGATGATTCCCTGAACAAACGAGTTGATAGTCTGGAAGACTCGATGAACAGAAAAATGGACGAGCGGCTTAGGGAGGTACAGCCGCGAGAATGGTTGCCGCCGGTTCCGGAAAGTGTTGCCACCCGAGCGGAAGTGCCTACTTATGATGGGACTACGCCGTTCGATACATTCAAGCTACAATTCGACCTGGCTGCTCTGGACTCAGTGGACCGATGTAAAAAAGGTCGGAGATTGGCGCTGGCTCTTAAAGGTGCTGCGGCTGAGGTAATAAAAACAGTTCCAGAATGTTTAAGAAGTGAGTACGAGACCGTAATAAGGGCGCTGGCAGCCAAATACAGTGACGAGCACAAGAAAACGCTGTAATACTGTGAGCTGAAGAACTGCAGGCAAAGAGCCAACGAGGCGCTGCAGACATATGCAGCAGACATTGAGCGGCTCGTACAGTTGTGCTACCCGTCCTTCGGCGCTGATGATCTCGAGAGGATGAAGATTGAGGCGTTTATTGAAGGTCTTCATGATCCGGAGACACGTCGCAGTGCATTGATGATGGGCAAGCCGACATTCAGGGAGACGGTGACCAGCGCGATGACATATGAGGCGACATGGATTGGGGGCACTCGGTATGCACCTGCAAGGATACGCCAAATCCGGCCGGACAGCGACATTACGATCCAGGCCATAAGCTCTGAGACACCGGGCAGGCCATGGGTGGTCTCCACTAAAGTTGTTTGTTGGTTATGTGGCAAGCAGGGTCACATATCACGAGACTGCCGCCAACGAAAGAGGCGTTCTCGTTCTCGATCACAATCACCTGAAGCGAGGAATGCTGACAATCGAGGCTCAGCCAACAAGCGCAGGGCTGAGGACGAGGAGCCGTTAAACTAAAAAGGGTCAGCTCAAAGGGGCGTGATCTGATCCCCACAACCTGCTGCCCCACCGTCCTTGTCTCGCAGTTGAAACGACAGCCCAGCAGCTTGACGATTGAAGGAAGGATAGATGGAAAGTTGTTTGTGTTGACACTGGATACTGGCGCGTCATATTCGATCATAAGAAGGAAGCTTCTGATTGGGAACCATTGCATGGCATACAACTGAGGACTGCGACGGGCGAGCGTGTGCCAGTAAGAGGAAAAGTTACAAAAACAATTGCTATCGGCACTAGCAGCCTGGAACATGAGTTCATCGTCGCGGATATAATGGACGACGTGATTATCGGCGTTGATTTCATGATTAGGCACGGTTTTACGCTGGACCTGAGAGAAAATGTGCTGAGGTATGCCAACGTTGAATTCCCGCTGCACACCGGCTATGAGCGAAGCGTGGCCGTAAGGAAGGTTGTCTCGTGTCAACACCAGAGGATACCGGCGAATTCCGAGGCGGTTGTGTGGGCAAAGGTGGACGAGGACGAGGGGACAAGCCGGCTGTGGGTTGTAGAAGCACCGAAACAAGGACACGACAACATCATCATCGGACGTACATTAGTGGAACCCAAAAATGGCAAAATACCAGTCAGAATACTGAGCCCCCTGAATGCACCCAGATATGTCGGAAAAGATGAGGTAATTGGCGAGTGTAGGGAAGCCGTAGCAGTGGTAAATTGCGAGAGTAGCCCACCCGGAGGAGATAAGAGCGGTTTTAACATAGACGTCATACCGCAGGAGAACCAGTGGAACAGCGAGTTGACGGCCAAGCAGAAACAGAAGGCGAGGTCACTCCTACAGCACTATGGGTCAATATTTGTGGCAGAAGCAGGCGGAAGAACAGCCATAGTGAAGCACAACATCGACACCGGAAGTGCAAAACCGATCCGCCAACCGCCAAGACGAGTTCCTCTGGCCATGAGGGAAGAGGTCACAAATTTGATCGAAAACATGCGGAAAGAAAAGGTCATAGAGCCTTCTTCGGGCCCCTGGTGCTCGCCGGTCTTGCTAGTCAAGAAAAAGGATGGCAGTACCCGGTTTTGTGTGGAATATCGGAAACTCAACGATGTGACCAAGAAGAACAGTTATCCATTACCGCGGATCGATGACACCCTGGACACGCTGTCAGGCACGCAGTGGTTCTCCACGCTCGACTTACGCAGCGGCTATTGGCAGGTAGAGCTTGCAGACAAAGACAAGGAGAAAACGGCTTTCAGTGTTGGCGACGGTTTGTGGCAGTTCACCGTCATGCGGTTTGGACTCTGCAACGCACCAGCAACATTCGAGCGGCTAATGGAACGCGTTCTAAAAGGGCTGCTTTGGCGGACGTGTCTGGTGTACCTCGACGACATAATAGTGATGGGTAAAAACTTCGACAACCACCTGGGAAAGCTAAAGGAGGTATTCGAGCGGATACAAAAAGCCGGGCTTAAACTCAACCCAAAGAAGTGCTCGCTGTTCCAAAAAGAGGTCAAATATCTGGGTCATACGGTTTCCGCCCGCGGAGTACATACGGATGAAGGCAAAATCACGGCGGTGAAGGATTGGCCGCTGCCACGCAATCTACACGAACTCCGCAGTTTCCTGGGCCTGTGCACATACTACCGCCGATTTGTTCCGGGATTCGCGAGCATAGCCAGCAGCTTGCACAAACTGACGAAAAAGAGCCAAGCTTTCGAGTGGAACGAAGAGCAGGAGCAGGCTTTTGCACGTCTGAAGGAAAAACTGTGCACTGCTCCAATTATGGCCTTCCCCGTGCCTGGAGAGATGTTTGTGCTGGATACAGATGCAAGCGGGCATAGTATTGGCGGTGTGCTATCACAGATAATAGACGGCCAAGAACAAGTGATAGCATACTACAGTAGGATTCTGTCGAAACCGGAACGCAACTACTGTGTGACACGGAGAGAACTGCTGGCGGTATTGGACTGCGTAAAACACTTCCACAATATCTGTATGGACAAAGGTTTCGCCTGCGCACAGATCATGCGGCATTGAGATGGCTCCTGAACTTTAAAGATCCTGAAGGGCAATTGGCGCGGTGGATCGAGCGATTGCAGAGCTACGACTACACGATAGAGCATCGCAAGGGCAGTAGCCATGGAAATGCCGATGCCTTGTCACGCCGTCCGTGCAAAGTCGAATGCAGGCAGTGCTCGCGAGCCGAAAGCAAAGAACAGATAGTGGACGTCCGGTTGGTAAGCGTTATGCCAGAGGAAGCGTGGTCTGCGGAGAGGCTACAAAACGACCAGCGTGAGGATGCGGATCTTGCAAAAATCGTCGAAGGTAAGGAGCAAGGCGCACGTCCAGACTGGCAGGAGATGGCCGGTGAAAGCCCGATCGCTAAGGCTTACTGGGCGCAGTGGGAAAGTCTGCGGCTGAAGGAAGGATGCCTGTATCGCGAATGGGAGTGCGCGGATGGTCGGACCAGCAACTCCCTAATGGTAGTGCCGAAATGCAGAATCAACGAGGTCATCGAGGCATACCATAACGACTCCAGTGGAGGGCACCTGGGCATCACCAAAACCGTTGCCAAGATAAAAAGACGATTCTACTGGGTAGGATGCCAGGAGTCTGTAGCCGAATGGATTAAGAGCTGTGACCGATGCTCAGCCGCGAAAGGTCCGACAAGAAGGTCTCGGGGCCGCATGCAGCAGTACAACGTGGGAGCGCCCTTCGAGCGGATTGCTATGGACGTCGCTGGCTCATTCCCAGTCAGCACTCAAGGCAACAAATATGTGCTGGTGGTAATGGATTACTTCAGCAAATGGCCCGAAGTGTACCCTATTCCTAGCCAGGAGGCCACTACGATCTCGGAAAAGCTGGTAAACAACTGGGTAGCCAGGTTCGGAGTTCCGTTGGAGTTGCACTCAGATCAAGGCCGGAATTTCGAGTCTGCGGTATTCAAGGAAGTGTGTGAGCTGCTGGGGATAAAGAAAATGCGTAACACTCCTTTGCACCCACAGTCCGACAGCATGGTGGAACGCTTTAACCGGACACTGGAGGAATACCTGCGGAAAGTGGTAGGCAGGAAGCAAAAGGATTGGGACACGCATATCCCCATGTTCCTGATGGCGTATAGGTCAGCCCCGCACGACACGACATCACTCACTCCGGCCCGAGCAGTGTTCGGCGCAGAGTTGCGGTTACCCGCTGACTTGAAGTTCGGGGTAGTCAGCACGACGGGAGGCGCTAGGACTGACTACGTGGTCAATAAGCGGGCGGAACTGGAGGAAATTCACCAGTTCATAAGGAGCCGCACCAAACTCGTCAGCGATAAGGTGAAAGCCAGATATGATCTACAGGCCAACTCAGCAGGGGTCCAAGAAGGCGACCTGGTAATGCTCTACAACCCGCAGCGGAGGAAAGGTTTGTCTCCAAAACTTCAAACGTCATGGGAAGGACCGTACGAAGTCGTGGCTAGGATTAACGACGTAGTATACAGGATTCAACGTTGCAGCAATAGAGGCGCTAAGCTGAAGGTAGTCCATTTGGAGCGCCTGGCGCCTTATCACAGCGGAGCTTCGGCACTTGTTCGGGACGAACAAGTCGCTACGCGCCGTGCTATAATTCAACCTGGCAATAATGGCCGCGATAATGGAAACTTTTAGTCCAACCTGGCAATGATGGCCGCGAATGGGAACTTTTAGTCCAATCTGGCAATTAGTCCACTCTGGAATGTGCGAGAACGATCTGCGCGGGATCTGGACAGGTATAAAAGGCAGCCGGGCACGGCGCAGCGCGTCAGTCTGATTTTGACTAGCGAAGTTGCCACACGGAATAATTAAGCAAATATTTAAGTGTAAAGACAGTGAAGTGTAAATCTGTGAAATAAAGTGATTGTTGGTTTTTATTGACTGCGTTTGAGAAGCTAAGTGTGTTCTGTTTATTTCAAATTGCACAATCCAGTGATACGTACCAGACCACTAGAACTAGTATTCGTAACAATATCTTTCGACAGAGGGAATAGTGCGGGTACTGAACAAGGGGCGTGGCACCGCCCATACATCTTTAATAGAGAATATCTTTGAAATATTAAGTCGTACAACACTGAAATTTAGTACCCCGTCGTCCCATAGATGAGTCATTCTACTGGTAGGATTTGATGGGCGTTGGACAAGGGGCGTGAAACATTTTTTGTGACCCAAATATTTTGCTGAACTTTAAGTCGCACAGCAATGAAACTAAGTACGAACCCACCATTTTCTCTTTCGACAGAGGGCATTGTGCGGGTATTGCATAAGGGGGCGTCGCACCACCCATACAAGCCAAATCTTAATAATGGAATATCTTTGAAATTGTAAGTCGTACAACACTGAAATTTAGTACCGTCATTCCATAGATGAGTCATTCTACTGGTAAGATTTTATAAACGTTGGACAAGGGGCGTGGCATATTTGTTGTGACCCAAATATTTCGTTGAACTATAAGTCGCTCAGCAATGACACTTAGTACGAACCTACCATTTTCTCCTTCGACAGAGGGCATTGTCCGGGTATTGAATAAGGGGGCGTGACCCTGCCAATATAATTTAAATATGGTTCAAGCGCTATCCATTGCTTTACTGAAACTTAGCAGCAACATTGCTTATTTGAGGGCCTCCTCTTCCTTTAGTTGGTTTTCTTCGTCAATTTGCATCGCCATAGATTCGCCATCTCGCGTATTTCATTATAAGAAAACAACAAATGTCGTGCGGGACGAAGTTCGCCGGGTCAGCTAGTTTTACATACACGGCAATTTCTAGTGCGCGAATTCGCAAACTACTTTCGGTCGGATTGCAATTTATCATGCACGGAAATAGTATTGTTCTACTTTCACACTCCCCATAATGATACAATTTCTACCTTTTCGGACTAACACATCGAACATGCAACCACCTCAGTGCAAGCAACGTTTGCACTTCTCAGTGTAACCAAGTTTGGCGGCTGTTTACTCCAACTGTGGAGCAGTGGAACGGCAGAAGTAACAATAAGTACGAACCGGTGCGGATTGGCTCGCAGCCAAGAAAGCACATATTGGAGAGCGCACCGGCGCAGCATATTGGGAATACTTCACTTCTTTGCATTGAGTTTTAGCACGAGTAGTTATGCGCCATTGTTCGTGTGCGCCAGTGCAGGACTCGTAAATTTTGTTGGAAGTTGACGCTGTCGGCGTGTTGTTGAGTTATTCTAGCTCAATTGAAATGTGGGTCAGTGGACGATTGCGGTTGCATAAATTTTGTTGTATGCGGCAAACTGTGCAAAATGGAACCGTCACTTTCAAAATCATTTTAAATTCCAAGCGTCCTATGTGTGTACGTGTTAATAAAAGTTAAAAGTTTATTCAAATCTTAGCACACAATTTAATTAAAATTGTCCACTTTGTATCCAAAATAACTGCTTTAAAATTGTGTAAAGTCTAAAGTTTAAAATTTTACATATACATATAATATATGTAGGTAAAGAAGGCCGTGTATTTAATCCCGAGTTGACGAACACTTAATAAATAGGCAGAACTCTGAAAACAAAATAATTACTTACAAAAAGTTTCTACCCGGCCGTCCAGGGAAAGTAAAAGGTAAAATTAATTTTGTTTGGCTTTGTCTTATATACAACACATGCGTGAGTAAAGAATATATGTATGTATGTTGAAAACCCGAACTTAACAGTAGTAAACTGAACTAAATCACTTTCGGAACGTATCGCGTTGCTACTAAACATTACAAAACTTCGTCGCTTGGCATCGTCTGGTCTCAATTTCAAAATGATTGTATCATTTAAAAATTACCTCCTTTCACGTTTTGTTATGCAAATGTGCGCACATGCGCGTGGTTCTGTATGAACACGCAATATCCAAAGCGTTTAAAAATAACAATATGAAATTGTCTGCTGCCCTACCACCTTTTCAAGTTAATTCAATTCGTTTTTCCTTATGTTATACCTTTATACGGTACCGAATAATAAAATGGATATGGCTATCGATAATTAAACCCAACTCTAAAGAAAAGAGTCTCGAATATTGCTAAAGCTTCCATACAGGTTTAAAATTAAAATTCAATGAAATTAATTTAAGCAGCCAGTATTAGATAAGGCCATTCTTGTTTTTATGCACACATTTTTTCTTAGTTTGTTGAAGCAGGAAAGTTAGGTTGCATTTGTTCGGAGATTTTTTGAAATCGCAATTGGCTTTGTTCACGAACGATATTTGCAGCTTTCAGCACAGATTCGGAATACTAAAGCATATTGCTTTCAGAGAAGGCTTTTCGGAACTTGATTTGTGCCCTACTTATAGGTTTTGGCGGTACTCAATAATTGAGCGGCTCTATAATGAGTCTTGCGGAATTTCAGCACTTACTCCAAATAAATGGTAATAAATAAATAATGTAATGGCAGTCATTATTGGTAAAATAGTTCTCTATGTCATACTCAATAATAGCCTTTCCTTCACTTAAACTCAAATCTCAACTAACGGTTCTAATGAAGTACGTATTTTCTCTTCTGTATTTTCTGTCGCATGGTCGCCGAATTGATTTTATTTCAGTTATCGAAACACAACAAACTTTGTCATAGCCACCAACCTTGAAATTGGTATTTGTCACACAATATTGATTAAACAATAACACAGGTCGACAAAATTCGGTAACTAAAAGCGTAATAATTGATGGGAATACTTTTCACAGCAATAGGCTTTAGTGCCTATTTACTGCTCGTATTTGAATATTGCTGGTCAGGTCTCGATTAGTGAATCGTGTAATATATAGGCGTTATGCCGCCAACATGTTTGCCTTAGAGTACGGTGGTTTACGGATTTATTCGACCTCACAGTGCCACAATGACGCACAGTGGCATTTGCGACTGCCATAAAGCGATTAATTCAATGCACAGTGATTCGACTCCATACAACCGCGGGACAAAATTAGAAGGAGTGATCCATTCTTCATAAAATTTGGTATACTAGTTAATCATGGCGTGCTGAATTGAAATCTCCATTTGGTTTTTCTTAAACTGTTGTAGTTTGGCAATGCCTGAGGCTTAATTTTGCAAATTTCGTCATTTTTGAAAAGCTATAGCACCAAATGTGTTGGCTAGATTTTTCAGATTTTACACTTAATCGGTAAAATCAACATTGATTATTCCAAAGAGTAACAGAAATTGTATCTAGACCCTCTGGTTTTGCAATAAAAACGACAATGATAGATGTATGTTTTGCATTTTTGCAGATTTTATCATTTTTCGTGCTAATTGCATACTTTTAGGCATAAATAAAATAAATGTTGTCGAAAAATACGTGTTTAGACCACTTTTTAAATTGAATTATTTTCTGAGATCGGAAAATATCGGAGGATATAATTACATTATCCGACAAAGAAAGAATGCTTCTTAAAATAAAAAAAAAATCCAGGAACATACTTTCACATACTTTTTAGATATTTTCCTCTAAGTTTTGCCAATTTTCAGATTTTTAACTTAGAAAAATATTTTAAATTAAAAGTGAAGTAAAAGC
This sequence comes from Melieria crassipennis, assembly GCA_963668005.1. Classification (NCBI taxonomy): domain Eukaryota; kingdom Metazoa; phylum Arthropoda; class Insecta; order Diptera; family Ulidiidae; genus Melieria; species Melieria crassipennis. The sequence goes on from OY764962.1 coordinate 60,587,393, forward strand.
CTACGCTTTGCAAATTTTGGGAAAACATTAAAAGCGAAAATGGCCACATCATTTCTTATTCTACATTGAAAGTTTAAGCAACTTCGTGCCAACCAATTATTTTTAAAATTTTTTGTACTCAATAGACTAAAAAACAGAAAATATGAGTTTAAATTTTTTTGTGAAAAAAGTTTCAACTTTGAGCCGCTTTTCCGCAGACACTAATTGATTTTTTGCACAGATTTTTTGGGGTTTTCTTAGTTGGAGTTTTTTCTTTCAAATTACATCAAAATCGTTAAATTCTGAGACCATAAATTTTTTGAATTTTGTCTATGGAACGAATCACTGCATTGCACAGTGATTCGACTCCATACAACCGCGGGACAAAATTAGAAGGAGTGGTCCGTTCTTCATAAAATTTGGTATACTAGTTAATCATGGACTGCTGAAGTGAAATCTCCATTTTGTTTTTCTTAAACTTTTGTAGTTTGGCAATGCCTGAGGCTTAATTTTGCAAATTTCGTCATTTTTGTAAAGCTATAGCACCAAATGTGTTGGCTAGATTTTTTAGATTCTACATTTAATCGGTAACGTCACCATTGATTATTCCAAAGAGTAACAGAAATTGTCTTCGGACCCTCTGGTTTTGCAATAAAAACGATAATAATAGATGTATGTTTTGCATTTTTGCAGATTTTATCATTTTTCGTGCTAATTGCATAGTTTTAGGCATAAATAAAAAAAATTTTGTCGAAAAATACGTCTTTAGACCACTTTTCAAATTGAATTATTTTCTGAGATCGGAAGATATCGGAGGATATAATTACATTATCGGACAAAGAAAGAATACTTCTTAAAATAAAAAAAATCCAGGAACATACTTTCACATACTTTTTAGATATTTTTGCCTAAGTTTTGCCAATTTTCAGATTTTTAACTTAGAAAAATATTTTGAATTAAAAGTGAAGTAAAAGCCTACGCTTCCAAATTTTGGGAAAACATTAAAAGCAAAAATGGCCACATCATTTCTTATTCTACATTGAAAGTTTAAGCAACTTCGTGCCAACCAATTATTTTTAAAATTTTTTGTACTCAATAGACTAAAAAACAGAAAATATGAGTTTAAATTTTTTTGTGAAAAAAGCTTCAACTTTGAGCTTTTCCGCAGACACTAATTGATTTTTTGCACAGATTTTTTGGGGTTTTCTTAGTTGGAGTTTTTTCTTTCAAATGACATCAAAATCGTTAAATTCTGAGACCATAAATTTTTTGAATTTTGTCTATGGAACGAATCACTGCATTGTGCTGAATGCTATTCTATGCACGAATGCTTTTCCAAGCATACTTTTAGGCATGCACTTTGAAGTACGGCGAATTTGGTATAATTCGCTTGGTGTTATTCCGATATGGCAAGCATGGTTCGCGAACGAATGGACTGTGCGAGAATGGTCGAGCGTTTTCCAATTGGAAGTTGCAAGAAACTTCGGCGCGATAAGAAAACTGGTATATAAGCAGCGGTGCGCGGCGCAAGGAGTCGAGTCTTAGCTGAGCAAGCAAAGTAGAAACAAGTGTAAATACAAGCAAAGTGTGAAAATTGTAAATAAAGTGATTGTTGATGGTTTGTTGGACTGCGTTTGCGCTGAGTAATTGAAGTTGTTTTATTTTCAAACACAATCCAGTACGAACTTAGAAACGTCATATTCGTAACACTATTCTAAAGACAAACAAAAAATGTATTCTTGCACCCATAGAGGATGCAGACGTCCACAAACTAGCATGTTGCCATTGGCAACAAAATAGCGAAAGGGTTAATGACAAGGATGTACAAACAACCAGCGAATGTGGCTTACCCTTAATCTAATTGAAATGTAAGTGAACCCAACTCTAAAGTTGGCAACGCTTCTGCAAGTGGTGAGGTGCCACATCGCACGCTGGTCGCAACGATTAATTCTCTTGAGCAAATCACGAGATTATCTTCTTTTTTCCCGTCAGACTAGCAGCCATAATGTTGAGCAGTGCGTCGAGTGATATGGGCACCTGCGCCAACCACAAAACTAACACCCAGCCAATACGCGAAAATGATGCGAAATGATGCTGAAATGGTAACAGAATGGCCAGAAATACAAATTCAACCCAAGCATATGGCACCACCCCATCCCGTACCGGGACGAGTACCGGAGGCAATTGGCAAGCGGCTGAACGACATGCAGCAGCACTATAGAGAAGTAACTTTTCGACATATACAAAAGTCTAGGTATAAGTGCGTGATCGTACTTACTTACATCGGTGAAGCACAAAAATCTAAAGCTATATATAACACTGTCGCACATTTCAATTTAACTTATGCACATTTCCCTTCCACCACCCTTAAGCATACTTTAACACCTTTCGGTTAGCATGCATAAAAGTTTTTATTACAGCGATACTGTGTGCTCGTTAAATTGTTCAATTGCTTTTCCCAACCCCGGACTAGAAACAAACAAAACAGTAAAAAACACTGAACACGTAATAATAGTCGGAATCAAATGCCCGTATTACGATGGTGGAAAATTAATTGCAAAGGGATTTTCCGCTCGTCGGCTTAGTTCGACTAGACGACATATGTGGGCCACAAATCCTAGTCTACGGCGCTCGTTGTACGTTTTTGTTTAAGCGCATTGAAACAGCAAAATTCTTTTGCATAGTTGATCGCGTGCACGTGTATCAAATGCCAACACCACGATCAACACCAACGTCACTGGAGCCACAACAACCATCACACATGGACGCAAACGATAAAAACTATAAGCGTTGCAGTCGGTCATGACCGACTTATTATATTCTGCACCATGGTAGAGCCATATCTCTTTTACCAGACTATTTTCAAGAAGGAGTGAAATTCTCATACTCAGTTGTATAGCAACCCTTATAAAGGCCTTTATACTAGAGCTCCATTTAAAATGTAAGTCAGAATTGGAACTCTCTTGAAATACATACATAAAACGGGTGCGTATGGCTAGATAAAATTACTTAGATGTGGTCCTAATTACACGCCTCTTTCTAGGCGTGACAAACCTGTACTAAATTAATTTACTGCAGCTTTTCTGTGGAGGATATAAAACAAATTCTAATAAAACAAATACCGTTTAATGACTCGCCACGCCGACCTAGAACGCCAGAGCCTAATAAAAATTTGTCACGCTAGAAAAAAATTAGTCGGTAGAGTTAAATTTTTTAAAAGAAGGGTCTTCATTCGAACACATTGATCATTCAGTTTCATAAGAATTACTTGTGCTTTTTAACTGCCTGCTATTTCACAATATTTTTAATATTATTAATATATAATATTATACAATATTATATATTAATATTTAAATACAATATTTAAAATTAGGGGGTCGGACAATGCATTACACTAAGGGTATATTCTCCAACACCACAGTACGGTCAATAACTCGAAACAGAAAACTAATTTTTCACTGGATCAGTTCAAATCATTTTCCGGTACGAATTTCAGAATTTCAATTTCACAGAATTTATCAACATATAAATAGGAATATTCTAATTGCACTGCGGCTTAAACGCGCATCGGCGGAGTTGTGCAGCAGTCATTACGTCAAGTAAATATAAACTAGCGGACGTCATGATTATTTGCTGGCAACTGCACAGTCTTTCGCTCGTCCCAGGACGTATTCAACTACTCGCATACATATAGTACATAGCGCACTGTAGCAGAGAACGGAATGCCAGAATTAATTATTTTGCTCGTATTGTACTTTTGCCTCAACTTTTACGAGTGCATTGCTTGCTGAATTCTATTTTCGTTTTCTGAAAGTGCATGCGGCTTCTGGTGTGCACATTTTTCGGGAATTTTTTATTTTGTTTTTTTATTTCACCACATACATTTCGCATTGACACAATCAACTCGAATTTCAAAATGAAAAAGAAAAGTTAAGACTTTTTATCAACCGCATTTTCTCAACAGCTCAAGAGAACCCACAAAGAAACTTGGTAACGCCTGATGAATTCACCTGACCTGTTTTGCATATGCATTTAATAGTGAAAATGAATGGCTATACGTGTGTTAATACACATATACCTACTTGCTTGTAGGTATGTACCACAGTGCACACAAGTGTAAGTGTGGACTTTGTTTATACCACAAACTTTTAATAGGATTAAGTACTGATCTTCTTGCTTTCAATTCATTCATATTTATTCACAGATTAGACATTTACATGTGAGTAATGGTGTTTGTATGGGTCTATAAACATACGTGTGCTTAAATTCTGTTGATATTTAAAATTTACCATCAAGGGAATTATATTTTTAAATTATTTCAAAAACCACAAATGTAGAAACGAAAAAGCGTAAAAAGGAACGCATTAAGTGAGTTAATTATACAGGTTTATACGCGTACGTGTAAGTAAATACATATGTATGTATATACGTGAACATCTACATATAAGACAAAAGAAGAAGTTGCGTTGCTGAGTTAAAAAAATAATCGTTAAGCTAAACTTTTTGAGTTAGAAGTAGTTGTATATTGTATTTATACTTGTTGTGCCACTCATACAGAACTCAAACCAAAATCCCAAACCCCAGATAGTATCAAGTCCCTCGACTATTTCCAAATATTCAAAGTAATGTAAAAAGTGGGACGTGCGCTCGTGTACCCGTCACTCTTTGATTGCGAGTGAGATAATTGTTGTAAGTGAGATAATTGTAATTATTCATATCTGGAAATTTTCTACGAATTTGTTTAAACTGGCCTGCGTTGTTTTCGTTATGTCGAATAATTCTTGTTCTTGATTGAATGTGGAAATACATTTCATCGTGCGAACAGTTTTAAAGTGAGCGCCGCAAACAATTTATCTATTTACCAGCAATGACGAGCTTACTGGGCTCCAGGGAAAACTTGTACATTCCGGCGAGGGCCTCTGCATACTCAAACGTTTATATATGTATATGTACATAACGTCACAGTGCATATATACATATGCATTTGAAAATGCTGACACGTGGCACTTTTTGTAATTAAGTATCAACTGTCATTCAACAAACCAAACATCGGCCTAAAATCCCACATCGGTTGCTTTCAATTGTGTGTGCACAAAACATATAACGTATTGTCGATGGATCACCTGTGACTATGGCGTTAAATGTCATTGTGAAAATATATAACTACCTGTTGTCAGTACATGGTATCAGGGATATGAATATCAATCAGCAGTTAAAAAACTTAATTGGCCTACTTGAAAGACTACCAAACAGGAAAATAAAAGAAAATAAAAATCGGTTATTTCCAAATGAGCCAAATATTAAGGAAGTTTTGAACAAGACAATTTTACTTTTCTTTTTACCGTAACACTAATAAAATAGTTTGCTTAGTTGAACCTTGGTAGAAATAAACATAGTAAATAAACATACCCTAAACATAGCCGCCGTGGCTCAGTTGGTTAGTGCGTTGGACCGCGAGTCGCAGGCAGCAACCTCAGGTTCAAATACTGTCTGTAATAACACCTAAAAAAAATAACGGGAAAACTCGTTTTCTCTTTCGGTGGCTGTCCTCTCAGCTGGAAATGGCAAACCTCTGAGAGTAAAAATTGCTTATGAAAAAGCTCCCAACCTGCCGTTCGGAACCGGCATAAAACTGTAGGTCCCTCCAACCCGTGTACAAATTCACACGCACAACACGGGTAGTTGCGGGAAGCTAGGCCTTAGTCTCGCGTAAGCGGGATGTCGTGCCAGTCAATTATTTTAATTATTATTAATAAACATACATATATATAACCGAATCAAATCAATCAATCAAGCTTTAGTCCGGTTCGGTGGTGTGCCGAAAATTGCGCTTCTTTTACGAATAAAAGAATAATAAACCCGCAAAATCGGTTCTAAATTCGTGAACACAATAATGTAAACAATTTAATTTGTGTAGGCACATTAGAGAATTTATCACTATCTTTACAGAACATAGTCATTTAGTTATAACACTCAACGTGGCGTATGACACTCATACGCCACGTAGCGCTGCGCAAAAAAATGGACATATCGCAATTACACAGTTTTAATGTATTTTTTTTGAATTGGTGTCTGAAGCAAATTTGTTGGTCGTTAAAATATTTACAAACTTGCCGAAGACAGTAAAGCGATATTCGAAACGATTTAGGACCTACTTAAGCGACAAACTGGACTAACATGAGCAAACTTCAAAGCCGGATTTCTCATAAACTAGAGCCAATCTTACCAAACGGCTGGTTGATCTCAACTCAGTATATCTATAGGAAACTCACCCAGTAGGTCCCCCCCATGTCTAAATTTTGGACTTGCACAGTGCTATTATTTTGAGACATCTTTTTTTATGTTGCTTCATAACTTTTATTTTTATTTAATTTACGTTGCCGATAACTATTATTTTTAAAAACAAATTTTTTACGTTGAATTACTACATTTTGGATATGAATTAATTTTTAATTGTTCTAAATTGACAAACGAAAATTATCTGCAGAAACCTAATTTCCACCCACAACTAAACAATTAAAAATCAATTCGTACTCAAAATGTGGTAAGGCAACGTAAATAAAAAAAATTGTTTTCATAAAAGTTATGAGGCAACGTAAAAAAATGTTCTTTTAAATAATAGTTATCGGCAACGTAAATAACAAAAAATCATAAATAAAAGTTATGAAGCAACGTAAAAAAAAAATTTCTCAAAATAATAGTTATCGGTAACGTAAATACAAAAAGTCATAAATAAAAATTATGAAGCAACGTAAATAAAAAAAATCCCAAAATAATAATTACACAGGGCAACAAATTTCGACTTTTGGTCGGCTTTTCTGGGTTTGACATCAGTTCTAGGGTAATTAGGGACCGCTGATTTCGAATCCGCAAACCGTTTTGAAAACTTAGTTTCCGTTTTCGCAAAAAATGGGCGTGTCACTTTTTCGGATTTTCCCTGACTTTTTTCACGTTTGGGATTGTAATTTCTAGACCAATAAACCGGTTGACATAATTTTCACCTCGTTGCATTACCAACACCGCACGGTTTCATTTCCGATGCAATTTATTTTTATAGGTTTTAAAATTCCGCGACAATTGGACCTCAAAGTCGGAAAATATGGAATTTCAAGGCGTTTTCTTTGATGTTAAAAAACAAACACATTTTTCGTAAATCAATTATCGAGTTATGTATAACAAGAAAGCGGAAACATCAAGTAATGCAACACAGCCAAATTTTTTGGCGTGAGTCCCATTCTCATCGAAATAATAGCAAAAATGTACCAAAGTCATTTTCAACAGATTTCCGTTTTTTTCCTTTAAAAAGTAAGAGCCTCAAAATATGCAAAGTTATTAATTTTGTTTTGTTTGAAGCAATTCAAAATTTTGTTGTTTTTTACTTGTATTCCAGACAGTGAATGGAATATATAAAAGAGCATATTTTGAGGCCCTTAATTTTTTAAGGAAGTAGTATCAAAAATTATGAAAATGACTATGGTACATTTTTGCTATTATTTCGATGAGAATGGGACTCACGCCAAAAAATTTGGCTGTGTTGTATAATTTCATGTTTCCGCTTTCTTGTTATACATAACTCGATAATTGATTTACGAAAAAAATATTTGTTTTTCATAACAGTTATTATGCAACGTAAAAATTAATTGTCACAAATAATAATTATAATTAACAAAAAAAATTGATGTTGCATTGTAATAGTTACATTGCAATTAATTTCTTAAAAAACTTATAATAGTTAAGTCCCTGGTTTTAGCTGGATGACTACACTTGAGTGTTTGAGAGTGTTACACCGTGCAGATGGACGTTCCCACCAGTCAAGTGTCATTATGAATTCCAAACTCGAAATCAACATCTCAAACACCGAAACGCCCGAGGGGAGCAGAAGTAAAAAATCACTTCTTAAGGCAGGTTTCTACCTTGTGCGAAGGGTGCGATGGGAAGGTTTTTAAGATAAACACTGGAAATTTTTTTCAGATGTAGGTATATGTTTATTGTACAAGTAAAAAAAGTTTCAAGATAAAATATGCAAAGGGGGGGGAGGGGGCCATCGAGCAATGGCGGCAGGACTTCCTTACTCGCGGAAGTCCTGCCGCTGTTTGAGATGACTTGAAACACAAAAATTAAATTTTTTCTTATTCTGTATCCTTTTGTCTATGGCTGGAACTAGGATTTTAAAAAACAAATGAAAAATGAAGGATATATGCGATTTTGACTAAAAAACTCAATTTTTACCTACTTTTTTCAATACAAATTTCTATTTTTAATGAGAAAAAATTATTATTTCTTGAAGATCCTAGTTCGTGCCATAGCTAAGACCTTGATAAATGACTGTTTAAAATTTCGTAGCTATTGCTCAACTCGTGTGGCCTAAATCACTTCCGCAAGGTCAAAAAATGTAGTTTTGAGAAAAACGCGTTCAAAGTTTTGCTTCAGCAACTCGGCGCGCTCGACACCGCTACCTGTTTCTATAAATTGCTTCCGTAATTCGAAAGATTTCAACTTCAAATTTTGGGAGCGTATTCTACAATCATGTATTAATCCAAAAATGCATGAAAAAAAATCTATTTTTTTTACCGCACAAGGTAGAAACCCCCCTTAAGCATTCAATCAATAACTCGCTGTGATTGCAGTCACAATTCATCGTTGAATTGAGAATTGACAAAGTGGCAATCTGCTGAATAAAGTAAAGGTCGATGAATAGTGCGGCTATTTGATTTTGTTGCATAAAAATGGTTTATATAATTTACTCAAACGCACTTTTTAAGTGAAATTATCGTTGCTTCCAAGTAATTGTAGAATACCTGCGACTGATAACGCCGCATAAACGAGATGTAGCGGATCTGAAATGTTACGGCTTTACTTTTTTTTGGCATAAAGCTATCAACAAATTTCAAGTAATTAAATTTTGAAATGATTGACTGATGACTTGCTCGCAGCATTCGGGGTGGTGGCTTGCAGAAACTGGAGTGCCAAAAAAAAAATTTAAACAGGCCCGTCGGTCTGACTGACTGGTATGCACGATCGCTTTTCAAGAAGTTAAAATATGGGACTCTAACTAAGAGCTGTTAAGTAAACGGACATAGAAAGTTTACTGCAAAAAAAGGATGTAAATCAATAAGTTAAGTCAGTAAGTTTAAAGCAAAAACTGCATTGGAGCTGAAAAAACCGATCGAATTTATATCAACTACTCAATGCGCCCGAACTTAGAATACTTCAAAGTCGTAACCGCGGGCCATTTATATAGTAAGAAGTGTAGATTTCAATTTATTGCTTTACATTTTCAATATTTTATTTCATTTCTCTGGATTTCCGGTCAATCATCAGACTCAGCGGAAAAGGCTGGAGGAAGAAAGGAAGGAAGGACGAAAGTGTGGATGGGAAGAGGGCATAAACAAATTATTAAGGAGGAAAGAGTATGGGTATGAATAAAATTAATTGTATTTACCTTTGTGCGTTGCGGAGCGTGCGTGCGTATGTGTGTTGGTGAGTTTGTGTGTATGCTTGATTTGGCCTTAGGTTAGAAAAATGTTAACACACACATACGCACTCTTCGCCACTTGCAGCTTTCTGTTACGCTGCTGTGCGAAGCACGCACCTTTGGCTCCTGCCTTTCGTATTATTCGCAGGTGTTGCCGCGCGTACCTTATATTCTTGAAAGTATTTTGTTGTTGTTTTGTTTTATGTGTATATTTTGCGTTGGCAAAGGTCGTTTTATTGTTTCACTTTTCGTGCGATGGTGTTTGCTCAAGTTTAGCCATTTCTCTGCTACCTTACTGAATTGCATACTTTATAATTTTTTGTTCGGTCTGGCTAGCTACCAGAGGTGGCGATTTTTAAGATGCCGACAACAGAAACGATAACAATGATGTTAATGATAATGATACGGTCATTATTATGATAGAAAAATTCACTAACAATGCGCAGAGTTTTTTTAAATTTAAATTTCTGTATGACTTGTTAAGCACTTCTGCAGCGTACGTTTTGTGAGGATATTCAGCCAGCAGTCCGTCATCCGTCCGGCTGCAGCGGTGTGACGCCTTTAGGTGTTTAGTAGTACTGTTACGCCCATAATGCGGTGACGACGGTAGTCACTAAAATGGCGTTTAAACTTCCCAGTGAACCGCGTACAGGCGACGCATCAACCTCTACGCGCTTTCCATTTATACACAAAGGTACGAACGCACTGTCGTATAGACGCAAAGGCGCGTAAATAGAACGCCGCCACCGATTTCATTTAGCTGCTCTACTTGAAGCGCTTTGATACACAACTCACAATTTAATTTCCATTTTTTCACTCAACTTATTTAACAAATGGCATGAAAGTAACGATTAATTTAAAAGTTACAAAATTTTTCCTTTCACTTTTTTCCTACTGCTTTTATTTATTTATGATATGTACGCGTATTTGTTTAAACATGATTTTTGAATTCTTTCAATATTTCGGCAAAACGACACTATACATGCGCTAAACGCTGTCAAATTAATCCTGCCAAATGACGGCAACTCCCGTTGCAGTTATGTCTGCATTTTCATCACTTTCATTCAATTATTCCATTCCACAAACAACATATATATTGCATATTCGCTGTAGCCACAGCACCTGCCGCGTCAACCTGCGAACAACGATTTTGGCACTTGGTTTTTTGGGTTACGCTCCTCATGCGTTGTCGGCACTACGCTTTACCAATATACATATTTTGCCCATTTCGTGCACACGAATTTTCTCATATCTGCCTGCTCACAAAAACTTACAATTTAATTTTACCGGGTCGTTGTTGCTTGATTGTTGCGGTGTGGTATGAACGGATTTGGGAAGAAATGCAAATGCATTAGCCAACAAAACCAGCCGCGTGCGCCGAGCCCACTTCGGATGCTGCGTCAGTCGCCCACAGAGTCTCGGTAAAGTGGGTAATGCAGATGCATGGGGAAGGGCCCATACAGGAGCACAGCAGCGAGGCACGCGAACACCGCCGAACATATGGAACTACATAACTGCAAGAGAAGCAAGAGAAAAGCACATCTATTAACAATGGCTGACAATATGGCGCTTACTTAATTATTATTGCTGTGGGCTTTAGATAGACCGCTGTATATTTAAAATAAGTTGAAAACGCAATGAGAGCATGGCCCGTTTAGCCAGCATTTACACACATAAAGATATCCACCTACACATTCCCATACACACGACCAAATGCAAATAGGCACGCATACTTATGTACGTTGCAGACTTTCGCGATTTACAAATTTCGACATTTTCGGACTGTGCACCAGTCCCATGATTGAACACTGCGAACAAGCAATTTTACAATGCCGAAATCCTGAAAATGCCAAAATTATTCCAGTATTGACATCGTTAATGTGTGTACATAACCCAAGGCAAATGTGAGCAGCGTTGAAATTGGCCAAACACACCGCACCAAAACAAACTGACAAATCGCATTCGCGTCATTGTTAGCAATGCGCGTTGGTTATTGCCGCACGGCCGGAGCGGTTAGCGATTCATTAACTGACAGTTTTATGCAAGCTGAAACTGACAGTGCTTTAGACTAGCGTTGATGGATGGACACAATTCAATGTTAAAGAGATGGTTTTTATTATTACTGTTGTTTAATAAACCAATATTGCGTCGAAATATATATTTTTTTCTATTTCTATTTCATGCTATTTCATCCATCTATTGATTCGTCTATCATGGACAGGTAGATATATAAGTACATAAGTACATCGGCATATACATAGATTCTGTAGTGTGGAATGCATGCAAATATCAGACTAACAATTTAAACATGGGTCCCAGTTAGATTTACCTGAATCTTTTTAAAGACTGAACATTGTGTTTTAAAAATTCATGAACCTATGGTTTTATTGTTTAACTAAACCATTAATCATTATATTTACGTTACATTTATCAATATTAATTTGCAAACATCTGAACCTTACCTGAATTTACAAATTGAAAAACCACTGTTTTCAGCGTACAGTTTTGTGTAAACGCTTCTTCTGAATGTTAAAGATTAAACGGTAAATATTTAAAAGAGAAATACGCATATACTTACACATATGCATGTAAGTATATGCACTATTCCCTCTTCAAGTAATTTTGTTAAAAAGCATAATGAACACTTCAATCGATTGCATTTGGTAAGGAGCAAAAGGAACAACGGATGTGACAACCATACGCTTATTTATTGCACTATTACTATTGTCTGTGAAGTCGGTCTCCTGTTATGATCTGAATAAATCTAAAGGAAATTTGTAGCGAGACGCGACGTCAAATGCTTCAATGTTAATACAATGTCGATTTAATTGCATTGTCGGCGGCCGGCAATTAGAACACTTATATTTAATTTCCATGCCACACTTGCAAAGCGTTGTATATACGTCTGAATACATATGTGTATTATGTATGTTTCTACGTATATATGTACACATGCTCTCGATGAGCACATTAATCTTGCTAATCAGATGTGACACAATTATAGGAATGTAAGTATGTTACATCATGCAAGGTCCACAACTGTACGCCAGGAACCAAACCGAACCTCCAGAAAATGTCTTGAGGATAAGCAGCTGTTTTTTGCTTTGAACCTTATTCTTCTATTACACTATAAGAACACATGAATCTATAAAAATGTTAGTATCATTTTAATCCAATTGATAATGCGTAAACTTATTCGCACAAAGTATTAAAATTAATTTGGTTTCTGACATTGTCTTTTAGTTTCGGTAAATACGTATGATTTACTTATTTGAATAACCTTTTTTAGTTAGCGACGGTGCTTGTTTAATGTTATATTTATAACAAGGCATCGATTACTTGACGGAACCGATGCTGTACTATGTGAAAACGAAGCAATTCCTCTATTTATATATATTATACATTTATAATATAAGTACATAAACATATGTAACATCCATACGTGCATACATACATATGTCGATATTTACTTAATTTCAATGTCACTGCATTGTTCCGAGTACATAGTTAAGTCAATATAAATATTTGTATACATATATTTTAGGAAGTTCAGAGTGCTGCAAAGCTGGCGTTAAGAAAAAGCATTTCACGTGAATAGAAACTTTCCCTTTTGAATATATTGTATCCTGAATACAGAGAAACGCGAGACCTTTGATATACGATGGTGACGAACGATTGGTACGTGCGCAAGGAATACACAAATCTACACATTTATTGCTGTGAGCTATTGCAGCGCGTGATTGTATCAACTCGGCGTTTGATTTTGCTTTCAGAGTCAGTAGTCAAGCAAAAAAGTTGGAAAAGTGGACAAATTGAAAATTAGAAATTGAATTGTGATGATAACGCGGTGTTATTTCGAATTTATCGACTACTGGCTGTCACAACAGAATGCCAGTAGTTTCTGAGGGTAACCGCGTGTGTAGCCACTCCAGCTGCATTGCTATCGGTGTCACGACCCTTCACCACTCGAAAATGCAACCATAAAATATGCCAACCCGCAGAGATGTGCTTGAAATAGTCCACCAAAAAGAGTTGACCTGAAATGTCACCAACGCAATATGGCCCATAAAAAAAGACAAATAATTGCTACTGCGTCCAGGTCGTTATTCCATAAAGTGTAAGAGTCAGCTTTAATTCGCTTTGGACGGATATTTAAGGTCACAAATGCACACAGCTACAAGCTGAATGCAGCCGTGCGGCACGGTTGACTCGAGCTTAACAGTAATAACTAACTTGCATTAATATTGCACTTTTTGTGACACTACTTTGTCTATTTTACCTAAAGCGAGGAGGATAGGCGCTGCGTTGCACTGTGTTGTGTTTCAGCTTTCAAAAAGCACCGATGTTTTTGCTTGTTTATTAACGAAATTAAGTTCGATTTACAAGGTTTTCTACGCGATTTCAAAAATGTTTAAGAAACTTTCAACGGTTGAATTTTTTGAATATATTTTCTCGTCTCCCGCTCACAGTATTTTCGCAGTTGTATTTTTTCAGTGTAATCGAACTCAGACACTGGGCCAGCGAGCGACGCGTTGCTTCTGCTTATCGTTGATGATGCCGTTTGTATTGTTTGTGCGATACTGAATTTTCAAAATTTCACTCGTGGCGTTGTTGTTACTCGGAAAGTTCGGGGCTGCCGTCAAGCTCGCCATATTGCCAGCTGTATCGGTTGGTTGTTGCTGTTGGCTGTTGTTTTTGTTGCCATCATTAACTTTTCGTTTTCCCCTCCCGATTTCTCTCACCGCACGCCTCTCCGCCCAGCACACTTGCTGCCGCCAGCAGCTAGCGGAAAGTCGGAAAAGTGGCAAGTTGTCGTTAGCTCCGGTTGGTGTGGGTCGTGGTGGCCGCGCAGCTGAAGCTGACGTCGATGGTGGTTGCTGCGTTGTATTTATGCGCTTTCACATGCTCCCGATTTGTTGCTGTCGTTAATGGTTGTGCATTCTCAACGCTCCGACGCTCCTGCCATCACAGTCGGCCGTCGCCGAGTGGATTGCATTCCATCCCCACTACGGTCGGATACCTGTGGTCTACGGCGTTGCTCCGTTGCTATCAGATCGTCTGCGCTTGAATGTGTTCATCATTGGTGAACTTATAAGCTGGCTAGTGCGCTACAAGGAATATATGTATATACATACATGCATTTGTACACAAATACATACATATGTAGGCATGTATGCAGGTATGTATATATGAAGAAATATGTGCACATACTCAGCGGTGGTATGTGAATTCGGGATTGCTTAACACTTGCACTTGCCGATTCCAACGGTACGCGTGAACACGCGCACGGGAACTTTTCCATTTTATTTTAAAAAGTAATCTTCGGAAAAAGTCGAGACAATACTGTTTAGTATTGTTCCCACATTTTCACTAATTTAAATTTTTAGCTCAAATGTAAATATTTACAGTATTCGGCAGCATAGGCAGATGCGTGTACTTATGTGCTTTGTATTCGGCGTAGTATGGCGTTGGTATGTATTAATTCGTAAATATTTAAATATACATATATGCATGTGTGTAAATATATCTCTCTTCTACGTCACTACTAGCCAACTGTTTGTACGAAGAGAAATTGGCGTTCCTAAGAAATGCACATAACTTATTATAGTCAATTCGTTTCTCAGTGGAGTTTTTAAGTTATTACTATGGCATTTAGGCAATAAACGAATACTGTCGTGTTCGAATGTTTAAATAATTTGGTGTGTATCAATAACATGTCAATAAATTGTGAAAATTAAACCCTGAAAGATACGCTGAAACGAAATTCACAACAAAGTGTATCATTTCAGCACATAAGTAAATCGATTGTTATGTGTTCTAACACTACTCAGATAGAAACCAATAGGAGGAAATGCTAAGTTTTGGTCACCGCAATAATTTAGAAAACGAACCAAATAAAGAAAAAAATCGATTCATTTGCTTCTCTTTCTAACAAACATACGTATTTCGAAAACAAAACGTCAGTGGCCGATTTGTTTATTCATACAAAATTACGAATTTGTACATTAACTCAATGTTTATCGTTGTATGCAACACTTTAATGTGCGCAATTTGATTAATTTTAACAATACTTCCATCATTATTTTATAACCACGTTCATAATCATAAGTTAATCTGCCACATTTGCATAAACCACGCATAGCGGTCGGTTGTAAATTTGTGCGGTATCTTGATTCTTGAAGATTCAAAAATCATGCACATGCGTACAGATCCAAATTGGCTTGTGCGTTATCGCTTTCAAAACAAGTGAAAAGAGTGATAGCACACAAACGTTTGAATATTGTACAGCGTGTACGTTGGCAAAATGTCAAAAGCGCACATATTCGATTAATCGTTCCTGCTATGCACCGCTCGCATCATACGAAACGCGGCATTTTACGGAAAGCCAAGCCAAACTGAATCAGATGGAAGTAAACCAAAACAATTTGAAATGCCAGCGCGGCATTTTGTGGAACACATTGTGAATGCGCATGACTGGTGCACGGTTGTCGGCAGACACGCTGAAGCACAAGACAACGTATGCAGCACCGACAATTAAGATTGTGAAAGTGCATCTGCGGGGAATCGTGCGCGCTCGCTCTCCGGTAAGCGCTCCACTCCCAACTCGTATTGACGCACGGAAAGAGTACTGTGCCCGAATTAGCCCTCGTGTAATGAAGTTGCGCCAGGAATCATTGCCCCTTTTATGATTTAACTGCGCTCAGCATATAAATCTTCTCGTTTGTCGTTTCGACATCAATCAATTTTGATTTCTCCCGATGACTTTGGAACAATACAAATTCAATATGGTTACACATATATACAAAACATATAGGTACATATATAGGTAGGTCATACCCAGAGACAGAAAAAAATAAGAATTTCACTCTTAATTCGCACTTTTCCTTTCTCTTTCTTTGTTATTATTATTTAATAATAATAAATGTTCGAAATTATTACACATATTATACACATTAAATTGTTACACATATGTATATACAAAACATATACTATGCATATATAGGTAGGTCATACCCAGAGACAGAAAAAAATAAGAATTTCACTTTTAATTCGCACTTTTCCTTTCTCTTTCTTTGTTATTATTATTTAATAATAACACTGCACAACAGCATGTCTGTTGCATGGAGTTTTTTACATGAATCTGAATCGTTTTTCCACGCTGTTTTCAAAACCATACTCCGTTTTTATGTAACAGCTCTAGTTTTCGCAAAAAATGGGCGTGTCACTTTTTCGAATTTTCCTCGGCTTTTTTCTCGTTTTCGACTGTAATTTCTGAACCAATAATCCTATCGGCATGATTTTGATTTAGTTGCACTTACAACAATTCACGCCATTTTTGCTGACATTAATCATTAATCATAAATTTTATGCGTTCTAAATTGGCGTTGTAATAAGGTTTCAAAGTAGGAAAATATTGAATTTCAAGGCGTTTTTTCTGATGGCGAAAATTGTACAGATGTTTCATAAATCAAGTTACGAATTCAATTCAAAATCTTTTGCTTGTGTTTCAGACTATAAATGTGACATATAAAAGAGCATATTTTGAGGGTCCTAATTTTTTAAGGAAAATGTATGAATGCATGGCATATTAAATAATCTGTGTTGTAATGTTTGATGTGTCGGCTTGTGTTTCAATTACTTACATCAGTTGAAGAAGTACCCAGCGCAAACATATCCTAAGTAAATCAGGCATAAACGTTGTGCAGTGTGACAGCAGAAATCCGTCATCACCCTGAAGTAAATCAAGGCAAATAACTTTTTCAAAGCGACACCAGACATTACTTGGGACAATTCGAAAGAACTTAATTCCGCCTGAGCTGATTTACAAGTCCACTCTTCCTCAAAAAGGAACCCCCCATTTTGTCAACCCCAAAAATTTGCGTCGTATAAGTAACTAGTAGGGCCCTGCGGCAAGCTTGAAGTCAATGGGCCCAATAAATCAAGTTTCTTCATACTACACTCTATGGACGATGCCACGCCTCTTTTATGTAATGCCCAATCCATTCCTCCAGTCGAAGGGTGTGACCCGGTTTCATTGATATGCGACTTTCAGTTCCAAAGTTACGCGGAAAATTCCATAACATTTTGTCAGTATATACAAAACTTTAAACCTTTCCAACTTATTGTTCCGAAGCTATTCCGCATTTAAAATTTTGGTTCCTTGGGCGGTGCCATGAACCTCGTCCAATACCCAGCCCACTCTCCCTGTCGAAAGGCACATCTAAATCGTAAGTCTGTGCCAAATATCTTTGATGTGTGATTTGCAGTTCCAAAGTTATTCAAAACAATAGGGTCGCTTAAAAAGTGCCACGCCCTTGTCCAACGCCCATACAATTTAACCACTTGAACGACACGTCTAACCCATGATGCTGTATCAAATTTCAATGCTGGCCAACTTATAATTCCGAAGATATTTCACATTAAAAACTTGAGTTCTATGGGAGGTGCCATGCCCCTCGTCCGATACCCACCCTATTCCCCATGTCGAAGGGCACATCTAAATTGTAAGTTTGTGTCAAATCTCTTTGATGTGTGATTTGTAGTTCCAAAGTTATTCAAAACATTTGAGTTGCTTAAAAAGTGCCACGCCCCTTGTCCAACAAATTGCGCAAATTGCTCACAAATTTTTACCAGTGAAACGGCACATCTAAACGGTGGCTCCGCACCAAATTTTAATGCTGCCCGATTTCATTCCGAAGATATTCCATATTGAAAATTTAAGTTGTATGAGCGTTGCCACGCCCCCTTGTCAAAAACCCACCCCATTCCCCCTATCGAAAAACACAACTAAATCGTACTTTTGTACCGAGTGTCATTGATGTGAACGCTATAGTTCCTAAGTTACACCGGCATTTAAAAAGTGCCACGCCCCTTGTCCAACGCCCATTACATTTTACCAGTGAAACGGCACATCTAAATGGTGGCCCCGTACCAAATTTTAATGCTGTCCGACTTCTCATTACGAAGATATTCCATACTGAAAATGTAAGTTGTATGGGAGGTGCCATACGGCAACATACATTCAGCTAATCGGCTGTCTAGTTTCAGAGTTTTAATGTCGTGGGATCAACAAACAGACATACATTAATTTTTATATACAATATATAGATATTTGCTGCAATGACTCGCAACATTTTTTATATCCATATTGTTTTGCACAAATATACCACAGTTAATTTCTGTCATCATAATGGGCATTGCAGGAAGGCGTAAAAGGTGGGCGTGGTCAACCTTATATAGCCTATGTTTATCGCTATGAAACACAGAATCTTTTTACATCAACATTAATTTTCAGACATGTACCGTAGCTTTGTTTTGTTACATTAGTGGGCGCGGAAAGTGGGCGTGGCCAATTATATTATAGCCTATGTTTGCTGCAATGACACGCTGAATCGTCTGATACCCATATTGCCTTAGAAAAGCATACCATAGATGAGTTTTGTTACCATAGTGGGCGTAATAAGGGGGCGTGGTCATTCTCATATAGCCTATGTACCATTCCCCCAGCTAAAAATATGGTTGGTGCTTATTTCATCTAAATCGGTTTAGCGGTTTTTGCCTGATTGTGGCTCAAAAAAGCAACGTCACACTTGGCTTTATATAACAGTACAGTATATAGACAAACGTACTGAAAAAGTACTCAGCATGATTATAAACTTACATTCGTCACTTCAGTTTGTGTTTTCATATTTTTTTTAAATTCTCCCCACTTGGATTCTTAAATTCTCAGACCAGACCTATTCGAATGCAGACTACTAGAAACATTTTTTAGTAGTTTATTTATAAGTAGTAAATTGACGAGCACGCAAATTTCTTAAGTAATATCTCAGTCGAGCTGTAAAGGTGTTAAGACTTTTTATAAATTAATTGCATTTTTCAGAGAAATGGAGAAGAAAAAGAGAGATGCATACATAAAAAACCATTCACTAACTGCATTAACTCATGGCTAAGCATATGACCATGTCCAAAGTCATGTGTACCCTTCTAACGAATTGTACTCAAAAATTAAAACAAAAATAAAATACATAAGAAAATAAAAATCTGCAAAATAAACTGTCAGTCTGGTACTTGTATAGTAAATAAGGCTTTCAATAAAAATCAGTGCAGTACCGTACTCACATACTATACATATTTGGCTTGTCGCAGAACGAATTTTTATTTAAATCACAAATTAGTGATTCTGAAAAAAACAAAACCAGGTGTCAACCCTCATTAGCCAGGTTATCCATGAATGCTCTGTATGTGTATTATGGACTAGCTAATGTAAAAAGACAAGTGTATGTGCCCATCGACAACGTCGTGAGTGATTGACAAGGGTGCATTACCTTATTTATATTTATATATATGTATATTTTTGTTAACGACCCAACGCGCAGGGGATACGTCTACGTATATATATATACATTAGAGTGGGTTTAGTGTTGTATGGAGATTCTTAATAATGGGTTCTCGATGCTCCGCAACATCTCATTTTATGCATTTTATGAGGAGTACCTACCTACACCGGCTGAATAAAAAGATCACATTTTCTCACAAAAATCTAATGATTTCTTCTTAACACTCAATTACGATTGCAATTATATTCAACGTAGGGAGGTTAGTGGGGTTTTGACAATACATTTTGATTTTTGCTTTGTAGAAACCCAAAAGTTGACAACGTCACTAATCCGATCCTATGGGAGACGCCCTTTGGTAGTGAATTTCTGAACCTTAATTAATTTTGTATTTTTTGTACTCAAGAATGTTGGTGATCGCTGAATAAATCATTTAAATCGGTTCAGTAGTTTCCGAGATACGATGTTTCCTCACTTACTTAACTACTACATCTACAAGTGGGGAGCCAATGGCATAGAAAATGGCCAATTTTGTATGGCAGCCCCCTTAAGACTTGGAGATGGCGGGTAGGTATGTTTAGAAGAAACATTCGGAAGGGAAAATAAATGGATGTCGGTCATACATTTGACACGTCTGGGGGCAACCTGGGAGCAGTGGGAGCCTATTTTATAAAAATTATCATTTTGTATGGGAGCCCCATCAACGGTTGGATATAGGGGGTGAGTATGTTTGAAAGAAATGTTCAGTAAGGAAAACTAGAGGGGTCGGTCATAGATTTTAACCCTCTAAGAACAACTTCTGACCAGCTGTGGAACAATTTGTCGAATTTCCCAGCTTTTTTGTAAACTTTGACCTCGATGAGACGCCATTTAGCCCCACCCTAGCCCCAAAATTGTTTGGCTCATGCACTTTTTTACCAAACCGCATAAAATGAGAGGTTGCGAAACATCGAAATCGAAAAATCTTTTCCAGCTCCACACCTGGTCAGAAGTTATATATATATATATATATATATATATATATATATATATATATATATATAAATATTCGACATTCCGACATTTTACTATCTAATCAGTTTTTAAAGACAAGTACGTTAGATCATCTTCAAATATAGTAGCTTTGTTAAAAACTTTATCTGTATTCCAAATTTTGTGTACAACTCCAGTAAATCACAAAAAATGTAGTTGAGGCTCTTCTACATTGAAACATACACATTTAGCTTCAGTTATACGAGTTAACGATAATACAACTGGGCCTGTTACGTGATGGGCCATTGTTAACTTGATTACCGTAAAATGTATCCATAATATTAAAATGCTATTATCAAACAAACCAAGAATACTGTACGAAGAAATATTTCTAACTCCGTCATTGCCACTGTTGCCGCCCTGTCGCCATAAGCAACGAACAACAGAGAAACAAAGCTGTAGCACTTGCATATACATATGATATACCTGCATATATGATATACCTTCTCCTTACTTACATATGGATATATGTATGAATGTGGCTGCGTGTTTATCAACATCATTACTACAGAAAAGTTCTAGCAAACACTTTCATGTCGTTTTCGATTACGGCTTTGTCTGTCTACACGGTGAATTCTAATCAGAATTCCACAATTTGGTACGCTCTTTCCTAGGCGCCAGCAATATACAATTTATGGCTCATTTAGTATTGTTTTGGTTCAGCTGGGCTATTTGCAGATTTTATTATTAGACATCTACGAGTATTTTTAAATTCACCCCCACCTTGATGCTTCGAACTACATTGCATGCTGTTAACCTCAAACTCCGTTATTTGGATATACAGTACTTTTCGCTTAAAGCGAACTTCGAGGGACTGGGCAAAATCGTTCGATTTAACCGAAAGTTAATACAAATTTCCAAATAAAAATGAAAAGCATAACTGGAAATTCCCGTAATTAGTTTTGTACGCAAACTTATTCTGCACCGTTTTGTGAGTATATTGTCAATAAATACGAATATATAGAAAAATATTGTTTTAATGCATCTAACACACATCAAAAAGTGCAGTTCAGGCATATATGAATAATGTGGATAATATGGCGTTCAAACTAGGCATATATGAATAATGTGGATAATATGGCGTTCAAACTGACGACTTAAACCTGTTTAATTTGCTTAAACAAGTTAAATGAACAAAACCAGTTCGAAAACCTGTTTATACTACGTTTACATTGAGCCCAAATGCGTCATTTGGCCAAAAATTCTCAAATGCGAAGCCCCATACAAATTCAAATCTACGAAATGACTTATTTCAACAAAACGACGAAGCAAATGCGATAAAACATGACCAATTTTATTGAACGCATCACAAAATGAAAGCTCTTTCAAAAGCTTTTGCTTGGTTTTGACAGTTCAAAATCAAAACAAACGAAAATTATCAAAATGGAAATTTGAATGGAAATTTTCGTCTGCTTCAAATATGTAGAATGTTCTTAGCATCTAAAGCTACTTGTACACTAGGAAACATTTCACAAGGAAACATGTCGGAAACAGGCAAGAAACACGTTTCCCTAGTGTATAAGGTCATGAAAACTTGTTTCCGTGAAAATGGAAACAGTTTCCGGCATTGTTTCCTTGTTTCTGGGCAACGAAAATTTCAAAATGTTTCCATAGTGTACAATACTTGAAAACATCATGAGCAGTAGCGGCTTAAGAGGGGGGGCGGAGGGGCGGACCGCCCCGGGCCCCGGGCTGCGGGGGGCCCCCGAGAGAAGCTTGTAACTATATAAAAATTTCAAGTTTTTCAAAACTGAAACTTGTAAAAAACTATTTGCGCTCCACAATGGTTGATGAAAGACTAAACCGTTTGTCCTTTTATCAATTGAAAGAGACACAGTATCGACAATTGACTTTGAAATGGCAATAACAAATTCAGTTCAATAAAAGCAAGAACAATAACAATTGTTTTAAAATTTTCAAAAAATTTTCCCTCGAAGATTGCAATTTTTATCTTAAAATTTTGTGCAAAATATGCAAATACAAAAATCTAAGTTAAAAATTAAATATCGCAATCTTAGAGTTTGCTTGTAAACTTGTGTAAATTACACAATTACTTAACCTCATTAAACTTTGTAGAAGTCAAACAAATTTACAGTTATTATTATTATAATTATTGGTTGGATAAAAACACATGTCCCGGAAATCCGGTTTTCGAAGGCAATTCTATGCTCCTTGTAAGTAAGCTAAATATGGGCTTCTTACATGCTGTTATGTAGGGGAAATATGTTTTTTCAGGACTTTTTTTATAAAGTCACTGCTACTGGGTTTTATAAAATATTTCTGTACATTTCTGAAGATTTCTACTCGACCCGAAAAATATACCTAAAAATAAAAGTGTTTTCTAGGGGGGGGTTTGTGTAACTTTCTTGAGAACTTTGGAATAGAATAAAATTTAGATGTATGAATCTACAGACTGAAATCCAAACCATGTATGTTTTCCATACCTGACATATTTTGGTCCTGAAAGTTCAAAATAGAAAATTTAGTTAAAAGACAATTTCCCTCTTTCATTTGATACCCATACCTTCATCATTGAACTATCGCATATATTTAATATTGAAATGTGTATCTCCTTAAAATGCTAAAGTCCTTTAAAAAGGGTCAGAGAATTTAATACTGACTATGCCAGAATACTAGAAATTATCTCTAGTTTCGCGTCTATATCAAAATTTGGATGGGTCTCGGCAAAAAAAAAAATTATTTCGCACGGTGTAATAAATGTAAAGTTGGTGTTTTCACTCACTGCATCATAACTTTATCATTTTTCTTTCAATTCTATTAATGTTAGGCTTAATATTTGCTAAAATAGTATATATTTCATTTTAGATTTTAAAACCAGAGAAGATAATTTATTTTTTCTTTTTAAAGAATATTCGAAAATTTATGATTTTTTAAATTGGTCGAAAAATTCACATTGTTACAACTTTCACCGTCAGTAACTTCCCAAATCTCATCTGATTTGGGCAATCTATATATCACTAAAAAGCCACTAAGGTATTATCTTCTGAACGACGGACAGCTCGTGTTAATCGGATAATTCTTTTAGGAGATATGTGCTCATAACTGAAACAACAGGAAAAAAATCGTTTTTCGAAGATTTTTCGAAAACGCTTCTTCAAAAATTTTTTGGTTTTCAGTTTCGTGTTCAGCGGCCAAAGTTAGTCTAGAAAAAACTTTTATTTTTAGGTGCACGCGATTGGCCCATTTTTTGTCGACAATCAAATCCTCCTCCTCGGCTAGCTTAAAAAATGGCCAGATCGTAGTAACGAAGCAAGATTTTCTGTTTTTTTCGAGATTTAAGATGGCATTTGGAAATGACGAATTTGCTCCCCCAAAAGTTTTCCTAATTCACGAAAGTTTTATCCATTTTTCATTTTTTTCTCTGGGATTCTATTGCTTTCTATAAAATTTCAAGCATATATACGTTTAAAAATAATTTGTCTCGTCGTTTAAAAATAAAAGTCCGTTTACTGTTCAATGGAATACAAATATTCAAAAAAAAAAAGCCAAAAGCATAACCGGAAATTCCCCTTATTAGTTTTGTATGCAAACTTATGCTGCACCGTTTTATGGGGCCCCCTCAGCCGTCGCCGCCCCGGGCCCCCGAGCACCTTAAGCCGCCACTGATCATGAGGGAAACATTTTCTCAAGTTTCCATATGTTTCCGTGTTTCCGTGTTTCCGGTGTCAATGGAAACACGCATGGGAAACATTTCGAGTTTCCCGAAAATTTTGTTTGAGTGTTTGAGAACCATTTTTCAATTTCGCGTCGCATAATGTCAATGGTAAATATTTTTCCAACACCGTTCCCTTTGGGACGCTTCCAACCCTGACCACAAGTCATGCGGAAATAAGCTCTCGGTTTGGCAAGCGGTGGCAATAAAAACAAATAACTTTGCATATTTTGAAGGCCTTTGATTTTAAGTAAATCATTGACAAATCGCTGAAAAGTGTTGAAATAGGCATAAGCACATATTTGGTAATATTTAGATGCTAATGAGTACTCCGCCAAAAATGTTGCCTCAGTTGTATTGCATGATGTTTCTTCTTAAGACATTCATATATGTACATCGTAACTTGATTTATGAAACATCTCTACAATTTTCGCCATCAGAAGAAACGCCTTGAAATTCCATATTTCCCTACTTTGAAACCTTATTACCACGCCAATTTGGAACGCATAAAATTGTTTAATGTGAGAAAAGAAGGCATAAGTGCAACGATATAAAAATCATGTCGATAGGATTATTGGTTCGGAATTACAGTTGAAAACGTGAAAAAGTCGAGGCAAATTCGAAAAAATTACACTCCCATTTTTTACGAAAACTTGAGCTGTTACATACAAACGGGATATGGTTTTGAAAACAGCGCGGAAAAACTATTCAGATTCATGTAAGAATCTTTATGCAACAGACATGCTGTTGTCCAATGTTATTAATTCGATTGAAGCTTACACTCGACTTTCGACGAGTCGACATTCTAAAAAAATTCGAAAACTGGATCAGATATTCCTTGGATAGTTCTCGTAGTAATTTGGCGCATAATCCTTCAGCGTTACAACGTGGAGTTCAAGGTCTTGTCTTGTCTTGAAAATAATTGGTTTATTTTTGTATTTTTAGTTTTTATTTACGTATTTGCCAATATTATTTCACTCACCGACATACTATAATAAATTTCAAACGTTGAAATCAAGCACCACATGTTTCCAACAACATTGTACAATGACGTAGTGTACAAAGACCAGAAACATACCGGGTTGGAAACATCGGAAACATCGTAGGGAAAGAACTTGGAAACATTTCAAATTGTTTCCGGCAACGTGTTTCCGACGATTTTCATTTCTAGTGTACAAGGTACTGAAAACATGTTTCCGGGCAACAAGAAACATTTATGTTTCCGATGTGTTTCCAATAGCATGTTTCCATGTGAAATGTTTCCTAGTGTACAAGCACCTTAAGGTATGAAATATACATGTTTTCAAATATTGCAGTGTATAGAACATAGAGGCAGCAAAACAGAAACAAATGATTTAGTCAGAAGCCGGAAAAGAGCTGATCTATGAGCTGCGGCAAGAGGACAGGAGCATTGAGCATTTGACATTAGCTGCCAAACAAAATGCAAATGCAACGCAAATGAGGCAATGTAAACACTTTCAAATGATTCATTCGAAACTACGCATTTGGGTTCAATGTAAACGTAGTATTATTCACAGGCAATTGTTGTGGGAAATTAAACGTGTTAAACCATTTAACATGTTTTGAAACGAGTTTAGCGCAGGGTTGCATCCGAAAGCTTTCTATGGAAAAGCTTTTTTTGTCAACTGAACATACCGCACACACTCTGAACACATACTAGAAAAACATCCCTTAAATTTCAGCTGTCATTTCATCAAAACAAAACAAAAAATATTGAAAATTTGAAAAATTTTAAATGAATGAAAATTATAGTTTTGCTTGCTCAAGAAATCAAGCTTTCATTCCATTCATCACCTTTTTATGGCATCTGAATACAAGGCGTCTGATATATGGACGAAGTTGAGAATGTTGCCGTGGATTGTGAAATATGCACATATTTCGCTCGAATCATGCTCCCAGCCAAGGCGAATTGATACAGGTGATAGCGTAAGGGAAACAACAAAATTTCAATGTATTTTGTTTTCTGGGTTTAGATTGTCAAAATCAGCCAATCAGAACAAAGCTTTCTTTTTTTCATTTTTAAACTGTCAAAGTTTTACACAGGCATTTTGACAATCTAGACCTTTTCCACCAGAAAAAAATCAATTCGCCTCGTCCAACGAGGTCACCTGTATTAATTCGACTTGCTCCCAGCACATCAGTTCACAAAAATATTTATTTGTTGTTTGTAAACAAACAGCTATCAAATTAAACCTCATTGAGCAGTCTGGCCGGTCGTGTTCAATAAAAAGCTTTCAATAAAAAGCTAAAAGTTTTTGTTAAAACTTTCAAATTTACGTCAAGTTACCAACATTTTCAAATTCTGTTTGTATGCATTGCTGA
This sequence comes from Melieria crassipennis, assembly GCA_963668005.1. Classification (NCBI taxonomy): domain Eukaryota; kingdom Metazoa; phylum Arthropoda; class Insecta; order Diptera; family Ulidiidae; genus Melieria; species Melieria crassipennis. The sequence goes on from OY764962.1 coordinate 60,614,229, forward strand.
TCATTTTCACAGGATTTGTGTTGCGTTCGGTCGGCTTTTTTCTTTTAAAAATTAAAATTTCAATAATTAATCAAGAGAATATGCCATACAGAAAACTTTACTTGCGGTAAAGAGGCAATCGCGCATCGAAGACTTTTTCACTTTCTTTTTAATAAAACAAGATACACCCCGTCTCAAAATTATAACCGCACTCGATTTTTGGTTTCGCACAACTCGATCACTTCTCCCGATTAAGCGATTTTTTTTTTCGAAAAATACGCTTCGATTTGCCCTTTTTCACGCTCTGTCAACTCTGTGCCACGTGGCATTTGGTAAATGAGTCGAAGAAATGGGCTACTTTTCCTGAGTTACTAAAAAATGTCGGTGCGGTTATAATTTTGCAACAGCGGTATTTCCCTTATGTAATTTTTTTTGTGTGTGAATGTTGTTGTTGTTCGTTATATACAACAATTGTTGTCAACACACTTATCTAACAGTAAAAGTAGAAACATGTTCTGATGCCCACAACAAATATATAAGCAAAAATCGACTGCGGTTATAATTTTGAGACGGGGTGTATTTGTTTAACCTTCCGTCTGTCCTTTGCTCAAAATTGCGTTCGCTGCCCTTTGGGGTCAGGATGACCCCAATCAAACGGTTATATAATTTACTGACAAAACATGAAGAAATGTTACACATAAATCACAAAAGAAAAGGGGAAAGCCCCGAAGTGTTTTTCTCGATTTGTTATTGGGTTGTAAGCGCGATTAACACTGAATAAAACAAGTAGACGAGTGCACAAAACCGGTCAATCGTTTTTTTTAATTCCGCCTGGGGCAAATAGACCCCTAGGAACAGGCAAAAGCTTAAAAACTGAATATGTGAGACTTATTTCATTAAGGATGGTTTAAAACAAAAAAATATTTCGATCGATTTAACCATATATGTAATACTTCTATATTGGCACTAACCTATCTTCACAATGTGTTTTCATTCGGAAATGAAAGGGAGACAAGCGATGAGACAGAAAACACGAAATTTTGTGAATGTATTTCTATACGTGTATGCTGCTCCAGGGGCGGTTGAAGAAATTTCAGTTAATTTCGACAAATTTTTATTTTTTCCCAGTCTATTTTTTTCCCGCCTGAACGCACCTGACTTTTGACAAATGTCAAGGTACATTCGTTTATATGCTTTAGCGAATGTACCTTGAGCTTAGTGCCAATATAGAAGTATTACATATATGGATTTAACGAATTTTTCGATTTAACAAATTGGGGGTACAACATAAGATTCGTTATATTGGACGTCCACTGTACATTGGAAAAAATTTGTGGAAGCTTATTAGTAATTGTTTGTTCATGAAAATCCGGACTCCACTAATGACCATATATCGTAATATTTTGTTGGTTTGGTTTTTATTGAATAAAGGTCGGTAGTAACTTCTATTTTATTATATCTATTACAGCATTTGAATTTCGATTGCTCAATCACGCATTTCACCCTCTTCGTCCTCATCGTCTACGCCTTTTATGTACAGGACGTTGTTACACCGAATGAGCACCTCGCCCAGATTTCCTACAAATATTATGGAATGAATGAATTATATTAGCAATCCAAAATCAATTTATGTAAAAAGCGCTAATCCACATTGGCCAGGCAGAAAAAAAAAGAACTTTATTACAACAAGCAGACTAATTTCGTTGTCTAGAACTAACGTATTTATGGTAAATATGCTATTACAGCTGCGCCCACTGAAAACTCTTGAGATTTCCCTGTTAACGCCTTCTACATCCTTCGGATTTCTCTTTCATGCTCTACTTAAACATTTAAACTTGCAATTTCCTATACTTCGACTACACCAGTCTGAGTGAACCTGATCAAGTGATTCCAAATGGAGAAAAGTTGTATTCAAAGTAGTGGCCCGAATAGAAATGTAATTTGTTTATATACGTACAAAGTTGTAGTTCTTTCCGTTGCATTTTGATGAATAGGTAATTTTTGTATCTTATTAATTGTTTTCATTATAACAAACGGCCATTTAAATCATTTACAAATAAGCCACACTACACAAATTGTAAAGCCAACTCAACGTTCAACCAATGCAACATGCTTGTGTTGCTAATGATTTCCAGTAGTAGTAGGCGAACAAGGAGACTTCCCCACTAATCAGGATTTGACTGCATGTATGCACAATGAACGATCCACTTTATACAAAACATGTTTATTGCACACTTATGTTACAAGTCGATGAAATTATGCTCTTGTACTCTTGAGGACGGAGCCCAGTTTAAAAACCATTGTCTAGCTATTGCCGCGATCTGTATGGGATTCCGAGCCTTTAAAACCACCTATGATTTCCAGGCCAACTTCACATCAATTATACTATGAAATATTGCAAAAATGAATTATATACCAGTCACTTGACCATCAGCGGTGTGTTCCTCCGTATTAGCCAGCTGCATATTCATGTAGCCGTCTACCGATACCAAGTATCCTTTGTACTCATGCCCCCACTTCAGCTTGATTATCACGGCTTTCCCTGTTAAGCCATTCAAGAATGGCTTAGGATTTATTGGCATCGCCGCAGACATTGTTCTTATTTGACTATTTTACTTAACAGAGGCGAAATATTCCGGTAAAAATTCTACCCACGCTAAACGTTTACAAACTCTAATGGCAGCAGCTTAAATGTCACAACAAACGAACCATTCGAACATAATAGGTATGTTCAGTGACATCAAAGTTCGAATTGAACAGTTGCTTCGAAGAGTATGTTTAATACGTATGCTTCGTAAACAGAGTTGCTTTGAATGGTATTTAGGCCGTAGACACGCTGTTTATTGGCGAACATCAGAATATACTATCGCAACGTGCAACTTTAAAGTTTATAATTCTGTTATGGTATAAACAAAATCAAACCAAACGACTATACTTGTCAGACAAAGCGAATTCGTCGCTTGACATTCGTTGTGAAACAGAACCGAGACGGAATTCGCCTTGGCTGATTCGAATCCAATTCAATTTTTTGCCGGACGATAGAAAAATTAAATCTATTCTCGAGAAATAGTCGTCGGGCGAAATTCGCCCTCGTCGTGATTGTGAGCAATCATATAGACTGTTCTGTGATGATGCTGTGCGAAATGATGCTGCTATTACCTGCTATACCATTAAACTGAGTATATACATAAATATATGGGCATCTCCCAAAAAAGTGAAATATTCAAACTGCTCAGAAAAACTTTTTATTAATTTAATAATAATAATAATAATAATAATTGACTGGCACGACAGCCCGATTACGACACTAAGGCTTAGCTACCCGCAACCAAGGTGTATTAACAAGGTAGGCCAAGCTGAGAGAGCCGTCAAAATAAGGGGGCCAAAACAGAGTTGCTTTTTGTTAGGAATGAATTGTTGGTTGCATCTTTTAGTACTTCTTCCTCAAAATGTAAAAAGTCCGTTTGTGTTGGACAAATGTTATAATTAAAAGAAACAAAGATAATTTTATTTATTGTTTATTAATTAAGTCTAATCAAATTACAGACTAAGAGAAATAAGAGGTGTAAATTCAAACAAATTCGAAAAATACATTTAAAGGTACTTATAATTAGATACCACCACATACCATATTCCACTGCCTGGCCTTCTTCCGACACATGCAGTCGAAATGGGCATCATGTGGAAAGATTGCTAATAGTAGACAGTATTATGCAATAATTTTTATGTAACTTAATCAATAGGAGTCAACACCCATTGCAACAAACTAAAATAATAGTAAAAAACATAAAAGTAGTAAAATATAAAAAATATCGTCATTGACCACATGATGACTAAATTAATTTCCGGCATTGACTATTCGTCGCCTGACAAAACGATTGTCGTATGTGCTATTAAACTCAATGGAACTTATGACATTCGTTTTTTGCGGCGACTTATTGGTAAAAAGAAACGACGCACAATGGGGTAAACATGCCAAAAACCCGCGCATTGCCTATTTTATGCTGTAGTATCTATACGGTTAAAGATAAATACCTCAAATTTGGACATCTCCTTCAGGACTCTTAAGAGATTTGTCCACCATAATTTTATTTTATTTATTGTACCGTGCATCGGCACCCTACAGTCGGCAATGAGGCATTTTTAAAATCTTCATTAGTAAAAACAAAACCAAAGTTATAGTATTTAAATCGACCCAAACTGACTTCTGAATACTCTGGATTGTAGCCACGCCTCGATTTTTTGCCTCCTTTCATAAAACACCCACATAAAACACATACATGCAGGGTAACTCGTATTTAAACAAAAAACATTTTATATGGGTTGATACGGCTCATAACGGGTTAATGGTACTTCCCACCCCCACTTACCGTTATAAATAACCACAAAAGTGCAGATGAAGTTGGTTAATATATAAATATAATACATTTTTCCAATTTAACAAAGTATGCTTATATGGCAACCCTACTTAAAAGTGGGCGTACCATGCCCATTTTTACGTCAGAGTTTAGTTAGGCCACTTGTAAATTCTTTTCAAAGTTTTATTGAAATATATTGCCTTTTTCGAGAATCATCCTACGTACCAGCCGAAAAAATTGATAGAAAATGTTTTATTTTAGCATATTTATTAATCCCAGGTGATAAATCACATCTATTTTTACTTTATTTATTTTTTTTAATACTATATATATGCACCAAGTGTTGTAAACGTACCGACCCATACGCGCGTTAAAAAGTTTTCGGTGCTAATATATTTATTTTCTTACTAGGAGAAGTGAATAAAAGTCCAAAAATCCAACCATTCCGCAGCTTTCCGCAGACAAGTTGGGTATCATTTTTTTTATGAAGGTTCCTACTCACCTTCCCTAAAGATTTTCGATTATCCATGATTATCCATAAAAGTTATACACCACGAAAGTAGGACATTTTCCTAAAAAATCGTCCTTTGTGCCCAAACTTTGAGAACTTATATCTTTACAAGAAAATGTGTCATGTGAAATAATTATATGTCGAATTAATTATAGGAATATGCTTATTATACGTACTAAAAATTATTTGATTATATTTATAAACAACGATTTTATCGAGATTTTAGCACACCCATCAAAAAAGTTGCGTCGACAAAATGAAATTGAGTATAAAAACACACAACTTTGAATGGCTATATAGCAGGCAGTTTTAGTTCAATTTACATGCAAAAAGCGTTTTCTGATTGCTAGATGCATGCAGATTACGAAACAACCAAAAAAAAAGTTAGGCCCGTAACTTTAAGATTAGCCGTAATGCGCGGGTTTTTGACATGTTTACCCCATTGTGCGACGCTTCAATTTCAATGTATTTCATTCTTTAATTTTTATTAATTCCCCAATATATTTTATTGCGTATCAGGCGGGTGTCATGGGCTATATTTCGCGTATATGTTTATTATAATGTTGCCCAAATCTGTACACAAAAGTATAGTTGTACAAACAATATCAAATCTAATAGTAGGTTCTTTATTCTACAAAAAGAGCAGCCGTTCACAAATAAGAGGGTGAAGAGAGACATTTAAAGCTGCCGCTCCCAGCCTGGCTTACCTTGTTAATATACCTTGCCCGCAACCATCCGTGTTGTGCATGCGAATTTGTACAAGGTTTTATGCCGATTCCGAACGGCGCGTTGGGAGCTTTTTCATAGGCAATTTTACTCTCAGAGGTTTGCTATTTCCTGATGAGAAGACAGCCGCCGAAAGAAAAATTGTTGTTTTTTATTTTTTTTTCGGTGTTAGCACAACGGAGTCTTGAACCTGGGTTCGAGCGCAGCATTTGACTCGCGGCCCAACGCACTAGCCAGCGGAGCTACGGCGGCTGTTATAATTTTTATTATCCAATAATAAAGCTTAAATATCTATATTTTATAAATGTAAAAGAATTTTTTATATTTTTGGCCGAAATATACTACTGTAAAAGACAAATAAATTTGGTTGAGCCTTTTGCGAATTATATGCACATGCACATTCTTATTCTACATAGTAATATTATATTGTTCCTGTAATGTAAAAGTTGTCTACTAACAACAATCTTATGTATTAGAGAAAGCGGAGTTCGAATAACGGAAGTTTTTTGAGTTTGCTTCTTCCTGCATCCTAATATCACGTCCGTGTTCAAAAAACATTATTGATTGTTGTCATTGGCGGACAAACTTTTCAAATGCAAGTAGCTGTCAGTTTTTAAACAGGTGCATTATCCTAGTTAAGAAAATAAAACCATTGGATCCCGGCAAAACCGAAAAAAAATTGTATGGGTGTTTAAAATTTGTCGCGTCCGTAACCGGAAGCTCTGAATATTCGATTGTTTAATGAAAAATACTGTACAAATATGTTCAGCTAATTAATCAATTACCACACAATATGTGTGTGTAAGTACTAGACATTTACGCCGCCGAGCCACGCCGCCGCCGCCGCGGATTTTTGTTTTTTCTGACACGCCGCCGAATTAGATAAAAACCGGCGCGGCGGCGGCGGCGGCGTTCGGCGTCATATAAATTCTTGTACAACCTAAAAAAAAAGTACTTATGTAAAATGTGAAAAATGACTGTGAATTTAAGGAGCACAAGAAAAGCTTTATTTACAATTGTTATTGTTTTTTTTTAATATATTAATATATAAATTGTTACATCCAATTCAGCAAACAATCCAACTTTATTAGACTTTTCTTTCAAAAATATTACAAGACCGCTCGACTTCGCCAACCGCCGCTTCTTTTCCTTTCTCGTCTTCTTCTTCTCGCTTCGCCAAACCAAAATCCGTTACTCCTCGGCGTCGCTTCGCGAATCCGTTTTGAATGGTGCTGCCCAACCGCCGACCTCGTCATCGTTGCCACTGTTCCGGCATAACAGCTCGAATCGGTTCCGATTAGTGCTGTCAAAGTGCCGAACTCATCGTAGCTGCCACAGTTCGGACATAACAGCTCGGCCAATCTATTTTCAATGTCGCGAATCACATATCGATCATTTGGCAACACTCTGTGCACAACGTAGGGCCCTCTAAACTTTGCAACAAATTTCTTATTTGACCCCGCAGTGGTATCGACATGTCTAATAACAACAAAATCGCCATCTTTATACACCTTGGCTGGTCTAAATTTGGCCTTATGCCTCAACAAACTTTTCTCTTGCGACCTCTCGATCCCTTCCGCTGCCCGCTCACGCAACGTGTCAAAATTTCGTTCCATCTGACTGTTCACTCTTTCTTCCAAATATTCGCCCAACCAATCAACATCCTCGCCGCGCTGGCGGACCCCAAATAACAATTCACTCGGTGTGCACTTGGTGGTTTGGTGCACCGAGTTATTAATTGCATACTCCACCCGCCCCAGCATTCTAGTCCAATCAGCATGCTGAATGGGCTCAGTCAACTTGCTTAGCATCGACGTAAGTACCCGATTAACACGCTCGACCTGGCCATTGGCCTGTGGCGAGGCAACGGCCACCTTGACATGCTCAATATTTCTAACCGATAGAAAATTGCCAAACTCATCAAACTGAAAAGCGCTACCGCGATCGCTCACGCTTCGCCTCAGGCGCCCATAATACTCAAAGTACTTCTCCAGGGCAGCGCACACCTCCTTTGTACCGATGGCTTGGGTATGCTATGCAAATTCCGATCACTGCAGGGAGTAGAATAAACAATACACTTTAAGCAATTCTTGATGAATCTCTCTACTTTGGCTTTCATGCCCGGAAACCAATAACGTAACCTAATCTGATTTACAGTTTTTACAATTCCACTGTGTGCAATGCCTTCGTGTGTCTCCCGCATCACATTCTCTTCCAATTCCTGTGGTACATACAATAACAACCGCTCATCGGGGTCTCGCCAATATACCACGCCGTCATACAATACAAATGGATCGCAAGCGTCCTTCTCCAATTGATCTCGAATTCGGACAATATTAGGATCACGAACCTGTGCTATCTGCAATCTTGTATCGATATCGTCCGCTTCAATTGCTGCGACCGGGTGAAATCTACTCAATGCATCAACATGGCCCATATTAACACCACTTCGGTGAACAATCTCACAATTATATGCACGCAACTCCATTACCCAACGGGCAATTTGTGGGTTTGGATTCTTTTTATTCAACGTCATGACCAACGAATTACAGTCCGTGACAACCCGAAACGGGATACCGTGAAGGTATACGTGGAAACGCTTCAAGGAATAAACAATAGCCAAAGTTTCTAATACAAAACTATGGTATTTTGCCTCGGCCTCAGAAGTTCTCCGTGAATAATAAGCGACCGGGTGGAGTTTGCCATCGTCTTGCCGTTGCATTAATACTCCCCCGAACCCATGAGAACTCGCGTCGCAATGCAATTCAGTTTCACGCGTTGGGCTATAGATAGCCAAGACCGGGGCGGATGCCAACCTATCCCGCAACTCATTAAACGCCCTGATGCGCTCAGCAGTAATTTCGAATGGACATCCATTTTTCACCAAATCCAATAATGGTTTAGCAATACTCGAAAAATTGGAGACGAAACGCCGAAAATATGAAAATAAACCCAAACACGCCTGCACCTCCTTCGCGTTGCGCGGCAATGGATACTTCCTAATATTCTCCACATGTCGATTACTTGGGCGTATGCCCTTCCTGTCAACCAAATATCCCAAATACTCAACCTCCATGTAACAAAATCGACACTTCTTCAAATTCAATTCCAATCGATACTCAGTCAGTCGTCTAAGCACTCGTTTTAACAATTCAAAATGCGATTTCAAATCAACAGTTGCAATCAAAATGTCATCAATATACACAATTATATAGGGTGTTTTTTTTAGAGGTTTGTTTTTCAAATAGAGATAAAACTGGCATTTTGTGGTCAAATCTGGCAACTCTAATGTCATTTATGTTCAGTTTGGTTTGCCATTTCATCATGAACAGGTTGACAAAAGAACAACGCTTGCAAATCGTGCAAATTTATTTCGAAAATAATGGTTCAGTTCGCGAAGTTTACCGCAAGCTCCGTCCATTTTATGGTCGACATAATCGTCCATCAGAGCAATTAATTCGGTTAACCATGGGTCGTTTTCGCACTACGTTTACTCTATGTGATAATACGCATCCGCAGAGACGTCGAACAGTGCGCACCGAAGAAACAATTGCTGCTGTAGAGCAAAATGTTGAAGAGGACCCGAATGAATCGATTCGCCACCGTGCACAGCAATTGGAGCTTTGTCCATCAACTTTATGGAAGATTTTGCGCAAAGATCTTGGCTTGCGACCTTACAAGATCCAGCTTGTGCAAGAATTAAAGCCGCGAGACCATGCAATGCGTCGTGATTTTGGTGTATGGGCCGAAAATGAGATTGATCTCGATGCTGATTTTCATCGCAAAATTTTGTTCAGTGATGAGGCTCATTTTTGGTTGAATGGCTACGTCAACTAGCAAAATTGCCGCATTTGGAGTGAAGAGAATCCACATGAGACCCTTGAGACGCCATTACATCCACAAAAACTGACTGTTTGGTGTGCTCTATGAGCTGGTGGAGTCATTGGGCCATACTTCTTCCGAAATAATGCTGGAGAGTCAGTTACCGTTAATGGAGACCGGTATAGAGCCATGATAACCGACTATTTGGTTCCCGAATTGGATGGCATGAATGTGGATGAGTTGTGGTTCCAACAAGACGGCGCTACATGCCACACAGCGCACGTCACAATCGATTTATTGAAGAAAACATTCGATGAGCGCATAAATTCGCGGAATGGACCTGTCAATTGGCCACCAAGATCGTGTGATTTGACACCATTGGATTATTTTCTTTGGGGATATGTGAAGTCGCTCGTCTACGCCAACAAACCAGAAACGTTAGGGGACTTGGAAGTCAACATTCGTGGCGTTATTGCCGACATACGGCCCCAAATGCTCGAAAAAGTGGTTGAAAATTGGACCTGTAGAATTGGCTTTATTCGAGCCAGCCGCGGCGGCCACATGCCCGAAATCATATTTAAACATTAATGGCATAAAATTATCCTTCCAATAAAGCCAAATTGATGGACATTAAAACGATTTTCTTGTGTTTTATTTAAATTCGAAGTTCTATACCTCTAAAAAAAACACCCGATACTACCCTCATCAATAAAAGGGCGCAATATTTTCGTAATAAATCGGTGTAACAAACGACGTAAACTTGACTGAGCTGTCTGCAATCTTCACCTGGTGAAACCCACTTTTCAAATCCAACACAGTAAAATACTTTTTCCCCTCCAAATACTCCAAGCAATCCTCAATCAATGGTAATGGATAGTTATCTCGTACCGTGACATTATTCAATGTCCTAAAGTCAACACACATCCGAGTTGTCCCATCCTTTTTCTTAACCAAAACAATTGGAGAAGCATACGGCGAATCGCTCGGGCGAACAATACTTTGCCTTGTCAAATACGGATAACCGTCTTGGCGTAAACTGAAATGGAATATCAGAAGTAAGCTTCACCTCCATTTCGAAATCATGCTCGGCTTCCGGTATGTTCGACCGCCCCAAGTAATTCTCCCTAACTATACGCACCAATGACTCTCGCCATGTACCACTCAATTGTTCCCCAATGTCGATACCAATACCGCATAAATGTACATCCAATTCAATTGCAAAAATCCAGGGCAACTCGTCAGCACAAGCATTCACCTCCAGATCAGTAGGTGCATCACAACAAAGCGCTCGCAATGGCAAGTCAAGTTCATTTTTACTCACACAGCATCCACCAAGCCGACGTCCACATACTTCACCAGCCGAAACAGTCAAGTTCGCAAATATGGTCGAATCATGTGCACAAAAATATGAATAGCAACAACTCCGTTCAATGGTTGACAGTTGGTCACAAAATGCAATTGGTTTTATTTTTCTAAATTCAATGTGTTCTGTGTGGCGCCTACCCAACACAATATTTTTATTCAATGAACAACAATTTGCAATGTTTTTGTCAAGGGATTTAGAACAGTTCAAGTTAACGTTAGTTTGAATCAATTTGATGCCAAATGCATCCAGAAAATCGCGTCCCAACAACCATGGTATGGGCAACACGTCGTCCGCAATTATACAAATATTAATCGGTTTAATTCGACCTCCAAATTCAATTTCAATCGGCACTCGGCCATAGGTAAACAATTTCACATCACCAATTCCCTTGTACTGCGAATAGGTCAAAGGGTTTTCACTTGTGTCCGACCGAAACCACTTTTTTGGGCCGAAACCGAAACCGAATATCCGGTTTTTTTTAATATTCGGCCGAAACCGAAACTTTCTAGTTAAAATAAAAATCACCATATCAAGCACTTTTTTCAACAAACGAATTTTACATTAAGTAAATAAAGAACAAACAAACAAACATAGCATAAATAAATAAATACTTATTAATAAAAACAATTTATTCATTTTTTAAAAACGTAAACAAGAAGAAATCACCCTTTCGTACCTTACTCGATAATATTAAAAATTAAATAATTTAATATTATATGCTAAAAAAAAGAAGTTTGTTTACATTGCTGAAGTTTGTTTACATCTAAATTACTTCTCCTTTTTCTATATATCTGCTACACAATAAAATGTAAAAAATATTCTAGAAAGTTTCGGTTTCGGCTATTCGGCCTTTTTTGGCCGAAACTGAAACCGAAACCACTTATTTGGGCCGAAACCGAAACCGAATATTCGGTCGGACACTAGTTTTCACTCAATATACATGGCACCACAGACCAGCGTATGAAGCTTACGGGACTCCCTGTGTCAAACAAAGACGGCAATCGTTCAGGACATGCACACATTTTTCCACCAATTTTAAAAGCAACACTCACCAGCCCTGTTGCGGCCAATTCAGCCGTCAATCCACCGATGTCATCATCAGCTTGTTCGGCCGCACCCTCAGCCACCAGCGCAACCTGACGTGGTGGCGCACGTTGTGGGCAACTGCTGATTAAATGGTCTCCACCGCCGCATCGAAAGCAGCTACCCGGATTTTGTCGTCTCGGCTTCGGACAGTTGCGCGAGATGTGGCCTAGTTCAAGGCAATTATAGCACCGTACTTCGGCCGTTGTCTTCGGCGTACTCCCTGCCGATTTCCCCGTCGGTGTCGGCTTTTTAACAACGCCAACCGTAGCGACCGAATCTCGTCGCGCTCGGTCGTAGTCGGCCGCGACGTTCCTCAGCTCGTCCAGTGTCCTGGCCCAAATATTATCAACATACGCGCCGACTTGTCCCTCAGTCCACATCTTATCAGGTTCAGCAACTCGTCATGGTAGATCACTGAGCTGCGTGCAGCTACCTCCTTCATCCGAATGACGTAATTGTTCAATCCCACCCTCGGATCGTTCTCAACCTGACCCAGCTCATGCAATATGTCTGTTAGCGTATACGAGCGATGGAATTGCTCGAGCATTGCCGCCCGCAATTCCCGCCAAGTGCGAGCGAGCATGTTCTTGTGGTACCGGCCGTCAATTTCCGCGCGCTCAAAAGCGTAGTTTTCTCCGTATTGCGCCGGTGGCACCATATTTTTCATATCAGAAATCCACTTTTCGATAGCATACGAATCGTCGCCAGTAAACGGTGCAATAGTGCCTTCAATCTCCGCAAAGTCAAAGCGCCGATAAAATGGCGGCGCCTGCTGAGACTCCACTACTGGCTCAGCCTCGTCGACCAAGCTGCGCACCGGTGCACGTGTCGCATTAACAACATCGATCCGTAAATCGCCTTCCAGCTCGGCGACTTCACGCCGCAGTTGCAACAACCTGCGCCTCTTTTCAAGCTGTACCAACTCGCGATCAAGCTGATCATCGTGCTTCGGTTGGCCGTCGTCACCGTCGTTGGCTCCGCTACTTCTCTCGTTTTGAGCAGCCGACAGGCGGTGCTCCGCGTAGAACGCCCGTAGTTGAGGCAGCGCCAATTGTTCGTCGAAGGCCACTCCTTCGGCGTTCATCAGCTCCGCTAACTGTCGCTTCGACATCTTTAAGTAGTCCATCGTTGTCACCCCACACTTGATCCAATTCAACACATCCAATTCAACAAACAATCCAACTTTATTAGACTTTTCTTTCAAAAATATTACAAGACCGCTCGACTTCGCCAACCGCCGCTTCTTTTCCTTTCTCGTCTTCTTCTTCTCGCTTCGCCAAACCAAAATCCGTTACTCCTCGGCGTCGCTTCGGGAATCCGTTTTGAATGGTGCTGCCCAGCCGCCGACCTCTTCATCGTTGCCACTTTTCCGGCATAACAGCTCGAATCGGTTCCGATTAGTGCTGCCATAGTGCCCAACTCATCGTAGCTGCCACAGTTCGGACATAACAAGATCTATCTATATAAATAAAAATGAAGTGATGTGCGTTAGAAAAAAACTCAGAAACCGCTTGGCCGATTGTAATAATTCTATTTTGGGGTTTTGTTTGTCTCAGGGCTGTTAAAGAATGCAATCATTTGCGAGTAATTAGTCAGTTGATTTTTTGGCAAAAGAGTGCATTCATTTTTTGTATGCAATGAATAAGAATAAAAAAATTAAGTCATTATTCAGACCAAAAATTTATGAATAAGTATTCATTTTTACATTCATTTTTTGCTACTCATTTGATTGCAATCATTTGATTGCAATATCAAAATGAAGTCAATTGAAGTCATTTGAAGTCATCTGAAGTGATTTGAAGTCATTTGCAGTTAAGCTAAAGCCAGCGACCCTAAGTTAATTCACTTTATGCTTGACATTCGTTAAATGCATTGACGGAGTGCGTAGGCGGTAGTCAATTTTTTGATTTTTCATCAACAGGTAATATCAAATAAATCAATCACAAGCCAAAAATGGAGCAGAGGGCCCATTCATAGGGCCAGCCCCGATGTTCGGGTTTAGCAAAAAAGACCTGAAACAGGACATTCAAAACTGGACGCAAAAATGCAAACAGAAATACTGGAACAACATGGAAGGTCTACACCACTCCAAAAAGTTCCTAAACTTCAACAGAGAGAGAGCTATCTCTGCTCTAGATCTCAACAGAAGCCAACTTAGGACTCTATGTGGTGCTGTAACAGGCCACTTTTTCTGTAACAACCACCTCTACAAACTTGGTCTTACCGACAGCAGAACATGTAGATTCTGCCAGGAAGCTGACGAAACAATGGAACACATCATTACCAACTGTCCTGCCCTGACACACAGACGTGCAAAGTTTCTGGGGAAACATAGCCTCGGTGAAGACGACCTGATGCAAATATCGCAGAAAGGTCTGATTCAATACCTGAGCATATAAAACACCAGATGATTTAAGGGGCACAATAAACCTCTCAGGTTGCGGTGCGCAAGGGTTTGGCCCAACCCATAATCATTACATAACATCAAATAAATCAATATATTCAACAGGTTTTTACTACAGATTTTATATAATTTTTTCTAGATGAGTTATCGCTGGAAACTTCTCGTTCTTCCATTGAAGATGAATTCCATTCATACATGGTTTATAAGTCTTCATCGATAACAATGCTTATTCGCTATCCAACAATTAAAAAAGCGTATTTAAAATATAACACACCGTTACCTTCTTCAGCTGCCGTGGAACGGTTATTTTCGTTTGCAACACTATTAAATACGCCTCGTCGAGGTTCCCTTTCGGACAAAAATTTCGAAAAAATTATTATTGTTAAAAGTAAATCATGTCGTTTAAATGAATTTACATTCATTTGATTGCTACCTTTTGTTAGAATGAATTATTTTAATTTTGTTAATATATTAAATATTTTTCAAAAAGCGCTGATCTTAATTTAGTGGCTTCACTGAAAAATGAAGTCATTAAGTGACTTCACCAAATAACTAATTATTCAGAATAACAGAAATGACTTCAGACTTCAAATTTTCAGTCTTTAGTCAAAACGTTAGTCAAAGACTGCAATTAAAAATTGAAGTCATTGACTGTGACTTCAACTGATTTAATTCGCATTTGATTGCATTCTTTAACAGCTCTGGTTTGTCTTGAATCAGAGAAGGTTTTAAAGTAAAACAAAGTTTCGATTTGAAGGCCGTTGGACAAGGGGCGTGGCACTTATTTTTCACTAATTTTTCGAGTTAAATTTTCCGCATAACTTTGGAACTATAAGTCACACATCAA
This sequence comes from Melieria crassipennis, assembly GCA_963668005.1. NCBI lineage: Eukaryota > Metazoa > Arthropoda > Insecta > Diptera > Ulidiidae > Melieria > Melieria crassipennis. The sequence goes on from OY764962.1 coordinate 60,629,328, forward strand.
TGAAACTTGGTACGAGCTTACGATTTAGATGCGCTCAGCGACTGAAAGAATAGTGTAGGTATTGGACAAGGGGGCGTTGCACCACCCTTAAAATTGGGTATACCATCGCCCCATAGATCTGTTGTTCCACTGATAAAATTGTATGGGCGTTGGACAAGGGGCGTGAAATTGTTTGGCAACCCTAAATTGCTATGTAACTTTGGAACTATAACGTTCACATCACTGCCATTTGGCACAAAACTACGATTTAGTCGTGCCCGTCGACAAGGGGAATGGTCTGGGTATAATATGGAATAGCTTCGGAATTATTACTCGGACAACATTTAAATTTGTTACTGGGACAATCGGCATGAAAATATTGAACATAATAAATCTAACTTAATTGTTTAGGGCCATTATACAAATAGTTATCAGATATTAAAAAAAATTTGTTTATGAAATCGACGTGAGTGAAGCCGCCGGGTACAGCTAGTTTTTAAAATAAATTGAAATAGAAAAATGTCATTTAATAACTGGATACACCGTCCTCCCCGCCGCCGGTTCTCTCTGGCCCCTAAGCCGCCACCGAAGCAAAAGCAATCGGCGTAAACCTCTAGTAAGTACCATGCAAATTTCAGTTTCTTACTACACCTTTTCAAGTTCGATTTCAGAAAGCGTAAATTCAATTTCAGAAAGCGTAAATTCAATTTCAGAAACATAAATTCAATTTCAGAACGCGTAAATTCAATTTCAGAAAGCGTAAAACTATTTCAGAAAGCGTAAATTCAATTTCAGAAAACGTAAATTCAATTTCAGAAAGCGTAAATTCAATTTCAGAAAGCGTAAATTCAATTTCAGAAAACGTAAATTCAATTTCGGAAAACGTAAATTCAATTTTAGAAATGTTTTATGAAAAATGCACTTTCCCCAATATTTGAATTACGTATGGCAGCCGCCGTGGCTCAGTTGGTTAGTGCGTTGGACCGCGAGTCGAAGGCAGCAACCTCAGGTTCAAATACTGCCTGTAATAACACCTAAAAAAATAACGGGAAAACTCGTTTTCTCTTTCGGTGGCTGTCCTCTCAGCTGGAAATGGCAAACCTCTGAGAGTAAAAATTGCTTATGAAAAAGCAAAACCTGCCGTTCGGAACCGGCATAAAACTGTAGGTCCCTTCCACCCGCGTACAAATTCACACGCACAACACGGGTGGTTGCGGGAAGCTAGGCCTTAGATTAGATTAGATTAGATTGATAGGGGCTAGACATTGGCTGTCTATGGCACTGCGCTCATTTTGAACTATTGTACCTTGCCCGAGTTCAGTACTGGAAGAGACTATTTCCTCCTATTTGCTCAAAGAACATTTTGATTCTTGCGAGATCAATTTCAGACAGATGGGTAGTCTGTAGTATTTCCTTGCCTAGTGCCTGCTTTCTTGCATGAACTAAGGCCGGACATTCAGTGATCAGGTGTATGGAAGTCTCGTCATCCTCCATGCAAAATCTGCATATTTCACTGTCTGTTAATTTCAGACGGGTCTTATGTTTGTTTAGCAGACAGTGTCCGCTGATTACTCCTGTCATGAGTTTTAGTTCCGGTCTACTCAAGCGCAGGAGAAATTTTGCATTTCTGCTTGAGTATCGCGGGAAAAAGGCTTTGGTACATTCCATACCAATTGATTTTGACCATCTTGCATTTGCTTTGATCAAGTATTCTTGCTTAATACAACCCTTGTAATGAGATTTGCTGACAGCTAAGATCGGTTCGGATCCAAATGGTCGCTTTCCAGCTCCCTCCCTTGCCAATCTGTCTGCATCCTCATTACCATCATAGCCGCAATGTGCTGGAATCCAGTGTACCCGATTCCCTGTTGACAGTTGTTGGAGAAGATTAGCTGTCGCCCATACCAACTTAGAGGTAAATGTCGACGCGTGCAAGGCTCTTATTGCGGCCTGGCTGTCTGACATTATGATGATCCTTTTCCGATGAGGGTGAAGGTTCAGGATTTCTCTGGCACACTGATTGATAGCACAGACTTCCGCTTGGACGACGGTTGCTAAACTACCAAGGCTGACTGACATTTGGGTACTGGAATTATATATCCCAGATCCTGTGCCTTCTCCAGTTTGGGATCCATCAGTGTACCAGATAATGTCATCACAGGTAAGACTGATTTTTGAATTGTCCCAGTCTATTCTGTAAGGAATATGTGTCTTATAGCCTATTTCCACCGGGCCTTAAATGCATTTAACGCTTAAATGTATTCAACATAGCATTTTAATGCCCAAATTCTTATACAATTGTTTTTGTATCAAAGTGCGTAAACTCACTTTCAAAACTGAGTTAACTAAATTTTGCCATTTACAGACGTCTAACAGAAAATTTGATGTTAAGGCCCGGTGGAAATAGGCTATTATATTTTCTGTTAAAGATGTGTCGCGGAGGCATTGAGTCAAGAGGCAACCAAAAGCTTCCGTCCCGCCGCCGTTCCTTAACAATGGAGAGGTGACCGCTTGCATGTGGATCCTGTACTATGAATCTACTATGCATCAGTCTATGTGTACTAATGACCGCATTCATTTGTACGGTTAGGTCCAACGGCAAAACTCCCAATATTACATTGAGAGCAGCTGTTGGCGTTGTGCGAAGGCAGCCAGTGATGTAAGAGTTAATTACTCTTTGCAACCGTTCCAGTCTGTTCGCAGTCGTTTTCTCTGTGGTTTTTTTTCACCATACTATCGCCCCATAGGTGATAATGGGGAGGATAACTAGGGTGTAGATTTTTTGAAGCCATATCGGTTTCGTTCCCCAGTTTTTGCTACAGATTCGTTTACAAGTCCAGAGAGCGTTGCTCGCCCTCTGAATAGTACGATTTATGTGAGGTGTCCAGTTCAATTTAGTGTCTAGAGTTACCCCAAGGTATTTGGCTTCTTTTACGAAGCCTACATCTTTGCCAAAGACTTTTATCGGTCTCAGGTCATATTTTCTTTTAAGTGTGAACGGTACGAGGATTGTCTTATCAGGGTTTACCGATAGACTCTGCTGGGCGCACCAGTTCTCTGCAATTTTTAATGCACCCTGCAGTAGATCAGAGACGGTCTGCCCGTCTTTGCCTCTAACTGCAATAACTAGGTCATCAGCATAGGCAATAACGTCATAACCTCGATCCGAGAGGATGCGTATTAATCCGTTTATGACCATGGACCAGAGTAGAGGAGATAGTACGCCCCCCTGGGGACAACCCCGGACCGTCCTGGTTTGGATCTTGATGCCATTTAAGTCGGATTCTATTAACCTGCTTTTGAGCATCATGGAGATCCATCTTATAAGTGCGGTTGGCACTTGAAATACCTCTAAAGCCGATCCTATAGCTTCATAGGTGGTGTTGTTGAAAGCCCCCTCTATGTCTAGGAAACCTACTAAACAGATTTCTTTCTCGTCAAGGGATTTTTCGATTTTGCTGGCCAGGGCAGATAGGGCTGTTTCCGTAGACCTGCCTTTTCGGACTTCGTCTCTGAGGTATCTCTCTATTGCCTTTTCCATACCCTTAAGTACACATGACATCAGGCTTATAGGCCTGAAGGACTTTGGATCCTTTTTGTTCGACTTACCGGCTTTAGGAAGGTAGACAACATTCACTGTTCTCCACACCTCCGGAATGTAGCCAAAAGCCAAACTGCATATGTATAATTTCGACAGGATGGGCAACAGACTGTCTAGTCCTCTTTGTAACAGCGCCGGGAAGATTTTATCCTTTCCCGCCGCCTTGTACGGGGAGAACGTTCCTATCGCCCATTCTACAATCGAGCGCTTGCAGATGAGATTGGCCAATCTCCAATCTTCCCTACTGGGACAGTGTGACTGCCAACTGCTATGATTATTATAGTCGGGGTCATCTATCATTTCTGATCCCGGAAAGTGGACTTTAGTAAGCAGGGCTAATGTATCCTGCGCACTATTTGTGAGTTCCCCCTGTTCGTTAGACAAGGACCCAATCGAACAGGGTTTATCTGTTGACAGAATCTTTTGTACCCTACAGCTTGAGTTCGCGTTGTTCACGTCCTCGCAGAAGCGTCTAAAAGATTCCCTCTTGGCGTTCTTAATTTCCTTATTGTATTTGGTGAGAGCATTGGAGTAGGTCTGCCAGTCGTTGTTCCGCTTGGCCCTATTGAATAGTTTCCGCACTCCCTTCCTTAGCAAGCTAAGATGACTGCTCCACCAAGGTGTCTGTCTTTTAAAAGTTTTAGTTTTTAAAGGACAGTTTTCTTCATAGGCGTTCACTACGGCTTCCTGCGGTATCCTGGATGCCCTTTCCAGCCTATCTATTGTGTCAACTCTGTTTCCAAGTTGTGTAGTGATGTCGTGTCTTAACTGGTGACAATAGCTGTCCCAGTCAGTCTGTCTTTTTGGCCTAAAAGACACGGCAGTCAGTGACTTGTCACCTAACCTAAACCTTCTATGTCTATGGTCAGAACAAGAGGGCTCTTCGGATACTCGCCAGTTGCTGACAAGTGATTTCGATAGAGAAGTGGTTAGGGTAAGGTCTAGCACCTCTTCCCTAGTTCTAGTTATGAACGTCGGACTATCTCCGAGATTGCATATACTTAAGTCTAGTGAGAGTATATAGTCGAATAATGACTCACCTCTAGCGTTGGTGTCCGTGCTTCCCCAGATAGTGTGATGGGCGTTCGCGTCACACCCTAGGACCAGCTCCAGACGATTGTCCCTAGCATAAGCAATAAGCTGTTCTGCTATCGTCGTGGGACATTCGGGCACATCTCCAGGAAAGTATGCTGACGCTATGATCAATACCCTGGAGTTGCAATTGATCTTGGCCGCGCACAGATCTGGCGTAACAAAATCTGTCAACGGGAAGAAAGAGATGCCATTAAACACAATACATGTTCTAGGCCTATCAGTAGACTGACACCACAGTACATTACCTGACTGTGAGAGGCCCAGGATCTCATTGTTGGTGCTGGTCCACGGTTCCTGCACCAAAGCTATGCTAGGACCGTAGGTGTAGATGGTCCTAGCCAAGACAGCTGACGCTGCCTGTGCCCTATGGAGATTGATCTGGACAATCTCCATATTATTCATGGGGGCCTTTGGTATGAGTACCTGCACGCTTGCCCCCTCTACCCCTTGTCTGCACCCGGTCACTGCTGCTCGGGGTTTTTGCAGACTTATCCAAAAGGCTCAGTTGTCTGGACGGATTATCCTTTCCAGACAATTGAGTCTTCCGGACGGGTTTAGTTGAGGCATACTTTACAGGTCTCACTGTTGTCGGTGTTGGCGTTTTGTCGCCAGTTCGGTTTTCAGTCCTTTTCGCTGTCCGGTCTGTCCGTACCACTAGGGCTGCTTGTCGGCTTGTGGACGGTCTTTCGTCATCCACCCTGATTTGGGGAGTCTTGCTCGTCGTCGTCCCGCCTTCACTGGTCGTTGATGGTTTTGTCCCTTGCTCACGCCGTACCCGGAACTGAATCCGTCCCAGCTCAAAGAAAGGGAGGTTGTTCAGCTCAGCGAGCAAGCGGGTCGACACATCATCAATGGCCAGCGTTAGCGCCGATCCTTGTGCCGTAACAGTTCCATTCATTACTTTCCAGTTGCCCGTGGGTAATGAGCGGTTCTGCATTCGAAGTATTTCATCGGCCGGGAGGGAGCAACCAGGAAAGAAGGCCGAAGCAATGTTGGGTTTGGGAATATCAGTTCCCTCCACCAACTTCAGCTTTTTGTTCCCTGGTTGAATTTTTGGCATCACCTCCTTGAGCCAGTTCTTCGACGCCTCATCGGCACAGTTCACGGTGATCTATCCCGGTTTGAAGGAGCAGCCTAGAAAGCGGATTTGAGGACCATCAACGGGGAGCTTATGCAGTTCCTCTTTGATGGCCTTCTCGACATCTTTCTGCCCCTCCAGATCGAGATGGGTGGTCGGATATTCCTCTGGAAGAATACCTACTTTGATTGCAGCAGCAGCTTCGGCGTAGGATGGACCTACCTTCATCCTTTTGGGAGCGGGTTGCGCCGCTTCCTTTTTGCTACTGCTGCCGTCCGTCTTTGCTTCTGCGCTGTCCTCTAGGATCACCTTCAGAGCAACATCGTACGGCTTACCATCCGCCATCAGCTTCCGAAGTCTCTTCTTTTGAGAAGTCGTCAACCGCTTTCTCTTAAGTGAGACGGCTTCGGTAGCTTCTTCCAGCGACGGTAATCCGCTCGATATGGCCCCTTCGGCTACCAAAGTGGACACCGTGGTCCGGCTTAATTGTGAACAATTACTGTCCATGTGACCTTGAGCCGGTTGGTCTCTCCAACCGCCCTTGGTCTGGTTTTCAGCGTCACGCTGAGTATTGACGTCGGTCTGTCCTCCGTCCTTCCCATCCGAGGCGAGTTTTATTGTGCTCATCATCATCTGGTTCTTCGGCCACCTACTCCGACGAGGCGTTTCGGTGGCCTATGGTGATAAAGGGGAAAGGGAAAGGTCAGCCATGACAGAGCCCCGTATCATGGTAAGTCCTTCATACTATCCGAGGCGGACCGGTATCGGATAGGTTCCGTTAGAATACAGCCGGATACCCCTGGCTGCAAACCATCCAATGGGCACGGATCACATGACACCTTGGATTAGGGGGGGTAAGGATGTTCGTAAGAGAGGATAATAGCAGGTGGGAGAAGTGGAGGGGAAAGCGTGACTAGTTAGCCAGCCACCCGGGAGGAGACATGACCACACCCGGGTGGCTGTTTCCAGCGGCCACCACGAGGAGGTCTAGTCACATTCTGCCAGCCTTTTAGCCACCGTTTGCCGTCGGACATCCAACCGCTAGCGGTAGCCATAAGGTAGGCAGAAGACCGCTAGGCTAGACTAGCTAGGCCTTAGTCTCGCGTAAGCGGGCTGTCCTGCCAGTCAATTATTAATTATTATGGAACAAGGTGGGCCACAGGAGGTGTGCTGCTTTTGGAGCGTCGCAGGGGCTCAAAATCTGCAGCCTGCTCCGAATGGGTGCAAGGCTTAATAAACAAATGGCAGGAAAATGGCAATAACGTAAATGACCTTGTGATTGCGTGCGACAATGCACCATGCCATAGTTCGTTGGAAACAGCCGTAGCAGCACACTCAGGTGGTCTTGCGGAAGTGCTACGTTTGGATCCCTATTCACCGATGCTCAATCCAATTGAAAACATATGGTCGAAAATAAAGTTGTACGTTAAGTCGCATATGACTGTGCCGCACGTCCGATTACCTGCCATTATGGAGCAGCGGCTCCAGTATTTGGAAAAAATAGTGGACGATGCAAAGTGCACTGTTACTGGAGGCGACTGCGCCAGAGCAATCCAGCACAGTTCGACGTTTCACGGTGATGCTCTTGCGCAGAATGACATGATGGTAGGAACTTAAACATTTATTTTTCTTGGCAAGCAGATATTTAGATATAGATAGATATTTATTTTATAACGTATTGTTACGAAAATACCAGTTCTAGTGGTCTAGTACGGATCACTGGATTGTGCAATTCGAAATAAACAAACACACTTAGTTCCTCAAACGCAGTCAATAAAAACCGACAATCACTTTATTTCACAGATTTACACTTCACTGTCTTTACACTTAAATATTCGCTTAATTATTCCGCGTGGCAACTCCGCTAGTCAAAATCAGACTGACTCGCTGCGCCGCACCCGGCTGCCTTTTATACCTGTCCGGCCATCGCGCAGATCGTTCCCGCACATTCCGGAGTGGACTGACGGTTTCCATGACGATCGCGACCATCATTGCCAGGTTAGACTAGAAGTTTCCATCATTGCCAGGTTGGACTAGAAGTTTCCATCATTGCCAGGTTGGACTAAAAATTGCCATCATTGCCAGGTTGGACTAAAAGTTGCCATCATTGCCAGGTTGGCCTAAAAGTTTCCCTTATTATCGCGGCCGTCGTTGCCAGATTGAATTATAGCACGGCGCGTAGCGACAGGGTTGCTTTGCACAGCGACAGACTGTCTTATCGTTACAGTATTATAAAAAATGTTACTGCTTCAAATCTGTGTAAATGCAACCAAAATAAATTCAACATTTACTCTGAAATTGAATTTACGTTTTCTGAAATTGAATTTACGCTTTCTGAAATTGAATTTACGCTTTCTGAAATTGAACTTACGCTTTCTGAAATTGAATTTACGCTTTCTGAAATTGCTTTTACACTTTCTGAAATTGATTTTACACTTTCTGAAATCGAACTTGGAAAGGTGTAGAAGGTTGTGCAAAGATTATACCGTTGATTCCGGCCAAACATGACTTATTTCTGAAATCAGTCTGCTGCGATGTGATGAATGAAAAATACATGGCTAATGAATGTAAGAGCTGTGTGCACTATATTAAACACGATCTAATTGCAATAGAGTTCCTCAAGAAAATTAATGCAGAAACCAAATGGAAACAATGGAGTAAAATAGACAATCGTATAACTCGTATACACTATTGCGCCATTAATTGACTTTATTTATGATCTAGAGACTCAGCTACCTGCTTTTAAAATGCATTGTTTTGTTAAACGTTTTGTTATTTTGAAAATAACAAAAAATGTGGCTGCTAATGAACTATGTAGTAATGGAAGTTGATTTTACTGAGAACTATCGCCTAACCTGCCAAAACGAAATTCAAGATGCCCACTTTAGTTACAGCCAAGTTACAGTTTTTACGTCCGTTGCTTGGGTTCCTGGTGAAACTAAGTCATTTGCTGTTATCAGCGATGAATTGACTCACAATAAATTCGATGTTTATTGCTTTATTTCGAAAATTGTTAACACATTACAAAAGAAATACGAAAGAATTACAAGCATTTATATTTGTTCAAATGGGAGCAGTTCCCTAGAGTCGCAGCAGAATTTAATTGCGGAATATTATAGTGGAACTTTTTCGCCACTTCACATGGCAAAGGTGCCGTAGTAAAACGAAAAGTCTGGCAAATTGTCAAATGAAAGATGCTAAATCTTTTTATGAATGTGCTAAGAACAACATTTATGGAGTCAACCCATGATGCAATAATAAAAGGTGATGTACATTTTGACACGCCGGATTTGACACTCCCTTAGCTCAATGTCGTATTTTAGAAGAATGGAAAATGGGGAATAAAAAAGGCCTTTTCAATAAAAAGTATTGAAACCACTCGGTTTTATAAGTGCAAAAAATATTTCACTTTGCATAATCGCGCTATGGCATAAAAGCTGCGTTAAAAATATGCTGCTGAACGTTTCTAAGCTTCAAAATTTTGGAATGAAATACATATAACTATTTTCGCGAGATTTTATTTAAGTGCTTAATGCGAAAATGCATTCGTGCTTCAAAATTGAAAATTTGTTTTTAATTATTAAAATAGTTTGTACAATCGCCATTGGAACCAGCCGCAGTCCACACTAAGGTCTTTCTTCTTCCTTGATTTTTCAGATTGATTTTAGCATTAGAAATTATTTTGAAATTGGCACAACAGTTAGCCTAGGCGTATACGGATACGCAGGCCGCGTAACTTAGGACAGGGCAGCGCAGCGCAAATGAAACTGTGACCCAGAAAATATGTGAACTGCGTATACGAATCTCGTGAAATCAGCACACGTCTTCCGTATTCATTCCATAAACCCAGCAATACGATAATATGGGTGTAATATCGGCTGTTCATGCACTTTTTCAATTAGTTCTTCAATTTTTGCAAGCTAACGTGTCGACTGCACGAAAAAAATTTTGAATTTGAATTTGAGTTTGTTTACGAAAAATTCAAAACAAACAAACAAAAATTGGCCTAGTAATGCCCACTTCTTTTTTGGGGAGATTTATTTTATTGCATTTGCATATTGCATTTTTAATACAATTTTTTGTTTTTACTTGTAAAAAAATTAGTATCCGCTTTAAGAAGCATTACTAATTTGCTAAGGGAGCGAATATTGTCAAATTAGAACGAGACGGCGTCCAATGTACATCACCTTTTATTATTGCATCATGGAGATCAACCTATTATATATCTCTGGAGAACAAGTTCAAGGTTTTTCTAATCAACTGTCAGAGTTATGGCAAAATGCTCCAAATACCAAAGGAGTTAATAGTTTGCATTGGTTTTCATATTTCGACAGTCAATTTATTGAAGTTGCTCGAACCGCTTATTCATTAAAGAAGAAAATTAAAATAAACCACACTAAACTTTATTTTTTCCTTATTTCGATTACTATAACTGTTATGTATCTTGAATTTAACTTGTTATGTGTTATTTTTATTAAAAGTTGAAGTGTTATAATGAACATCATTACTGTATTTTATTCCCCTTGGAAAAATTTGTCGCGTCCATGATGTCGCGTCCGTATTCATGCTATACCTAATTAAAAAAAGCTAAGAGAAAATTCTCATATTTCATAAGTCTACGAAGAAAAGTTATCCTTTGACCTTAATTTTCATGTACACGGTGGACGGAAAGTTTCTGCGTACAAAAAACACCGTTAAGGATCATTTGTATTAAAAACGGCCGAAACCGAGACTTTGTAGACTATTTTTTAAAGTTTATTGTGTAGCGAGTGAACAGCTATTTTGCAGCCGAGCACATATGTATATAGTGAAAGGAGGAGTAATGCCACCAATGTAAATAACTCCTTTTTTAGCATATAATATTAAATTATTTAATTTTAAATATTAGCGAGTAAGGTACGAAAGGGTGATTTTTTTATGTTTAAGTTTTTAAAAAATGAATGAATTGTTTTTATTAATAAGTATTTATTTATTTATGTTATGTTTGTTTGTTTGTTCTTACTTAACTTACTTACTTACTTAAAGTAAAATTCGTTTGTTGAAAACAAAAATTCTAATATGGTGATTTTTATTTTTTTAGAAAGTTTCGGTTTCGGCCAAATATTAAAAAAAAAACCGAAACTCGGTTTCGGCCCAAAAATGTGGTTTCAGTCGGACACTAGCAATTTCCCTACAATTATGATGATGGAGCAAGTTCTTAGGGCTCAACGCCCACACAAGAGACCCGAGCCAGACCCGTAGGGTCGGACGCCCGCCCTGCGACGCGATGGTTAGCGGAGGTTGGTTTTAGCCGGTAAAAGCCCAGCACGCGGTAAGAAGATTTCCGCAACTATGAGGAAAAAATCTATAAATTTGTTTCGTCAGAGGAGGTGAAAATTCTTCGAAAGATACAGGAACCCGTGTTCAACCGGTAAGAATCCGGCACATTCTTACCGGCTAAAAACCACTCCCTTTCCCTAACCCGTGATCCCGGCGGGACTGCCAGTTACATATGTACACTCAGAAAAAAAATCGTGTTAATTTAACCAATTGTGTGGTTAATATTTTTCAACACGATCTATCGTGTAATTAGCTTACATGAACCATTTTTTTTTAACATGATTCGTTATTGTTGATTTAAAATTATATTGAATGTCAATTTAATGTTGAAAGTCTGTTCAAATTAACCAAGCGCATAGTTAAATTAGCACTATAATTAACAAGAAAGTACTGGTTATATTAACATGGTTAATGTTAAGATAACATTATGCCGTCGTGTCAAACCAACATGGTGTTCTGTTTAATTTATCATTGTCCATTGTTGTTCTATCCGTTTTATCTGTATGAAACGTTATTTTCGTTTTTTAATGTTTTTTTTTAGTTTTTTTTAATTTTATTCATTCGAAATAGGTACATGAGATCATATATAATATCAATGCACAGAAAACTTAAATATATACACTTAGTTTGTATGAACACATAAAACACATTTAGAAAAAAAAATACTTACGAGTACTTCACAGTTTCAGTTTACGGTTGCAGCTATACTTTTTGATAAACATTGCTTAAGAATAAATGCTTAAATTATGCCTAAATACTTTTCAAACGAATAGCTTCTTGATTGTTTCGCAGCAAGTGAATATGTAAAGATGGAGAGTGTATTTTCTTTCTGCGAACATTTATTGCTTTATCGTACAGTTTCCCAGTGGGGGTTTTGCCGTTTCGGCGGTTGCAGTAATGACGCTGTGAAAAATGACTTAGATAAATATAAAATTAATAAGTGCTTATGTTCACGCCTTACCACGTCCTCAGTTGGGAATAAAGAAATTATTTGGTCTGCAAAATGGACAATATCTTTCATCGCCATAGGCAGCGACCGTTCTGCAAATTGGTCCAACAGTACTGAATGTTCTTTGTATTGTTGCAGAACGTGTTGGCCTCTTGGGGTAGCACTCAGAACTGCATCCAAAGTCTTGATAAGTGTGTTTCCCGCAGAGCTTGGGTATTCTTGACTCGAATTTACCCAACTGGAACACGATCCTAAAGAGAGAGTGTCCGCCTACAAAAATATTATTTAATTATAAAAAAATGTTTATTAAGAGCTGTCAAACTCACATCATTTTGGCGCCAATGTGCAAGTCTTTCTTTGAACTTAATGCGAGTTCCAAGCATTCGGAGAGGGAAAAGTTCGTTTATGTCCTCGTCTTTGATTAAGTAGAGACTCTCTACATCCATGCCGAGGTCTGTGAATGTAAACTACTGTAAACTACTATATACTATGCTGATATTGTTACTTACTTACTATTCTTTCATTTATATCTTCTGTGAAATTCATTTTCCCACAAATTATTTTTTTTATGTGATCGGGCTGAATGGTCGGGCTCCGCTACAACGGAGTCTCGACTGCTCTAAGGTCACCGCCAGGAAGAATGAAAAATATATCGGACTCTTGGTCGGTTTCTTGCAAACCACTCTCCATTTTTGCATTTATTAGTCACTTATAAAAATTCACTTCAACTTAATAATAGAAAATTCGAGAAAATTGATCACAAAACCCGACGCCTCCGAATGATACGACACGAATGACGCGTGCGAATATGTGCAAAATTAGCAAGAAATCACGTGACAAATGGCAATAGTAACTGTAAAAACAACCAAAATTCATGTTGTTCTAATTTTCAACACTATTTTCATGTTAATTTGACAGGACATCTTTTTAAATATACCAAAAAATATTCATGTAATTTTAACAGGTGGCTACGTGTTAAAAATGTCGTGTAAATTTTTGAAATTGTTTTTGTTTTGCGTGTTGTTTTTGTATCATGTGGATGTATGGTGCATCATGTTACTTAATTAACGGCCAAATTTCTCTTGGTGTATGTGCCGATGAGGCGTCGAAGAACTGGCTCAAGGAGGTGATGCCAAAAATTCAACCAGGGAACAAAAAGCTGAAGCTGGGAAGAGGGAATTGATATTAAACATTGCCTCGGCCTTCTTTCCTGGTTGCTACCTCCCGGCCGATGAAATACTTCGAATGCAGAACCGCTCATTACCCACGGGCAACTGGAAAGTAATGAACGGAACTGTTACGGCACAAGGATCGGCGCTAACGCTTGCCATTGATGATGTGTCGACCCGCTTGCTCGCTGAGCTGAACGACCTCCCTTTCTTTGAGCTGGGAAGTATTCAGTTCCGGGTACGGCGTGAGCAAGGGACAAAACCATCAACGACCAGTGAAGGCGGGACGACGACGAGCAAGACTCCCCAAATCAGGGTGGATGACGAAAGACCGTCCACAAGCCGACAAGCAGCCCTAGTGGTACGGACAGACCGGACCGCGAAAAGGACTGAAAACCGAACTGGCGACAAAACGCCAACACCGACAACAGTGAGACCTGTAAAGAATGCCTCAACTAAACCCGTCCGGAAGACTCAATTGTCTGGAAAGGATAATCCGTCCAGACAACTGAGCCTTTTGGAAAAGTCTGCAAAAACCCCGAGCAGCAATGAACGGGTGCAGACAAGGGGTAGAGGGGGCAAGCGTGCAGGTACTCATACCAAAGGCCCCCATGAATAATATGGAGATTGTCCCGATCAATCTCCATAGGGCACAGGCAGCGTCAGCTGTCTTGGCTAGGACCATCAACACCTACGGCCCTAGCATAGCTTTGGTGCAGGAACCGTGGACCAGCACCAACAATGAGATCCTGGGCCTCTCACAGTCAGGTAATGTACTGTGGTGTCAATACTGATAGGCCTAAAACGTGTATTGTGTTTAATGGCATTTCTTTCTTCCCGTTGACAGATTATGCAATGTCGGAAGTAGTCCGACGTTCATAACTAGAACTAGGGAAGAGGTGCTAGACCTTACCCTAACTACTTCTCTATCGAAATCACTTGTCAGCAACTGGCGAGTATCCGAAGCCCTCTTGTTCTGACCATAGACATATAAGATTTAGGTTAGGTGACGAGTCACTGACTGCCGTGTCCTTTAGGCCAAAAAGACAGACTGACTGGGACAGCTATTGTCACCAGTTAAGACACGACATCACTACACAACTTGGAAACAGAGTTGACACAATAGATAGGCTGGAAAGGGCATCCAGGATACTGCAGGAAGCCGTAGTGAACGCCTATGAAGAAAACTGTCCTTTAAAAACTAAAACTTTTAAAAGACAGACACCTTGGTGGAGCAGTCATCTTAGCTTGCTAAGGAAGGGAGTGCGGAAACTATTCAATAGGGCCAAGCGGAACAACGACTGGCAGACCTACTCCGATGCTCTCACCAAATACAATAAGGAAATTAAGAACGCCAAGAGGGAATCTTTTAGACGCTTCTGCGAGGACGTGAACAACGCGAACTCAGGCTGTAGGCTACAAAAGATTCTGTCAACAGATAAACCCTGTTCGATTGGGTCCTTGTCTAACGAACAGGGGGAACTCACAAATAGTACGCAGGATACATTAGCCCTGCTTACTAAAGTCCACTTTCCGGGATCAGAAATGATAGATGACCCCGACTATAATAATCATAGCAGTTGGCAGTCACACTGTCCCAGTAGGGAAGATTGGAGATTGGCCAATCTCATCTGCAAGCGCTCGATTGTAGAATGGGCGATAGGAACGTTCTCCCCGTACAAGGCGGCGGGAAAGGATGAAATCTTCCCGGCGCTGTTACAAAGAGGACTAGACAGTCTGTTGCCCATCCTGTCGAAATTATACACATGCAGTTTGGCTTTTGGCTACATTCCGGAGGTGTGGAGAACAGTGAATGTTGTCTACCTTCCTAAAGCCGGTAAGTCGAACAGAAAGGATCCAAAGTCCTTCAGGCCTATAAGCCTGATGTCATGTGTACTTAAGGGTATGGAAAAGGCAATAGAGAGATACCTCAGAGACGAAGTCCTTATCCGAAATCCTCTAAGTGCACACCAAGATGCTTACCGAAAAGGCAGGTCTACGGAAACAGTCCTATCTGCCCTGGCCAGCAAAATCGAAAAATCCCTTCACGAGAAAGAAATCTGTTTAGTAGGTTTCCTAGACATAGAGGGGGCTTTCAACAACACCACCTATGAAGCTATAGGATCGGCTTTAGAGGTATTTCAAGTGCGGACTGCACTTATAAGATGGATCTACACGATGCTCAAAAGCAGGCTAATAGAATCCGACTTAAATGGCATCAAGATCATAGCCAAAACGGTCCGGGGCTGTCCCCAGGGGGACGTACTATCTCCTCTACTCTGGTCCATGGTCATAAACGGATTAATCCGCATCCTCTCGAATCGAGGCTATGACGCGTCATTGCCTATGCTGATGACCTAGTTATTGCGGTTAGAGGCAAAGACGGGCAGACCGTCTCTGATCTACTGCAGGGTGCATTAAAAATTGCAGAGAACTGGTGCGCCCAGCAGAATCTATCGGTAAACCCTGATAAGACAATCTTCGTACCGTTCACACTTAAAAGGAAATATGACCTGAGACCGATAAAGGTTTTTGGCAAAGATGTAGGCTTCGTAAAAGAAGCCAAATACCTTGGGATAACTTTAGACAGTAAATTGAACTGGAAACCTCACATAAATCGTACTATTCAGAAGGCGGGCAACGCTCTCTGGACTTGTAAACGAATCTGTAGCAAAAACTGGGGAACGAAACCGATATGGCTTCAAAAAATCTACACCCTAGTTATCCTCCCCATTATCACCTATGGGGCGATAGTATGGTGAAAAAAAACCACAGAGAAAACGACTGCGAACAGACTGGAACGGTTGCAAAGAGTAATTAACTCTTACATCACTGGCTGCCTTCGCACAACGCCAACAGCTGCTCTCAATGTAATATTGGGAGTTTTGCCGTTGGACCTAACCGTACAAATGAATGCGGTCATTAGTACACATAGACTGATGCATAGTAGATTCATAGTACAGGATCCACATGCAAGCGGTCACCTCTCCATTGTTAAGGAACGGCGGCGGGACGGAAGCTTTTGGTTGCCTCTTGACTCAATGCCTCCGCGACACATCTTTAACAGAAAATATAATAGCCTATTTCCACCGGGCCTTAACATCAAATTTTCTGTTAGACGTCTGTAAATGGCAAAATTTAGTTAACTCAGTTTTGAAAGTGAGTTTACGCACTTTGATACAAAAACAATTGTATGAGAATTTGGGCATTAAAATGCTATGTTGAATACATTTAAGCGTTAAATGCATTTAAGGCCCGGTGGAAATAGGCTATAAGACACATATTCCTTACAGAATAGACTGGGACAATTCAAAAATCAGTCTTACCTGTGATGACATTATCTGGTACACTGATGGATCCCAAACTGGAGAAGGCACAGGATCTGGGATATATAATTCCAGTACCCAAATGTCAATCAATCTTGGTAGTTTGGCAACCGCCTTCCAAGCGGAAGTCTGTGCTATCAATCAGTGTGCCAGAGAAATTCTGAACCTTCACCCTCATCGGAAAAGGATTATCATAATGTCAGACAGCCAGGCCGCAATAAGAGCCTTGCACGCGTTGACATTTACCTCTAAGTTGGTATGGGAGACAGCTAATCTTCTCCAACAACTGTCAACAGGGAATCGGGTAATAATACACTGGATTCCAGCACATTGCGGCTATGATGGTAATGAGGATGCAGACAGATTGGCAAGGGAGGGAGCTGGAAAGCAACCATTTGGACCCGAACCGATCTTAGGTGTCAGCAAATCTCATTACAAAGGTTGTATTAAGCAAGAACACTTGATCAAAGCAAATGCAAGATGGTCAAAATCTATTGGTATGGAATGTACCAAAGCCTTTTTCCCGCGATACTCAAGCAGAAATGCAAAATTTCTCCTGCGCTTGAGCAGACTGGAACTAAAACTCATGACAGGAGTAATCAGCGGACACTGTTTGCTAAACAAACATAAGACCCGTCTGAAATTAACAGACAGTGAAATATGTAGATTTTGCATGGAGGATGACGAGACTTCCATACACCTGATCACTGAATGCCCGGCATTAGTTCATGCAAGAAAGCAGGCACTACGCAAGGAAGTATTACAGACTACTCATCTGTCTGAAATTGATCTCGCAAGAATCAAAATGTTCTTTGAGAAAATAGGAGGAAATAGTCTCTTCCAGTACTGAACTCGGGCAAGGCACAATAGTTCAAAATGAACGCAGTGCCATAGACAGCCAATGTCTAGCCCCAACCAATCTTAATCTTAATCTTACATTGTATGATATGTAGGTGCACACATGAGTACATATGTACGGTTGTGTACAAATACATACATATGTATGCTTCTCATGTTTTAACCACACCTTTCAATTGCTTTCCTTTTCACGAAAGAACTATTAAACATACGCGATAAAAGAAACATTCTGGGACCCCTTCTAGCACGCGACCATGGAAATACCCAATAGATTTGTTTATAGCTCGTGGCTGGCACGCGCGTTATACGAGCATTGTGTTGTAGTTTGTGAATTGACAAAAATCACGATGATGACATGTAATTTTTTCATATCACCCCTTATAAAAAAATGGACGATTTTAATGCGTTTAGAAAATTTCGTGGGGTGTGGTTGATGATAGCTAAAGGATATGCTTTTCTGTGTATTATCTATAACGTTGTGTGTATTATGTATAACGTTTCGAATATATGTATAATTAGTTTTGTATAAGTAATCCTTACAATCAACCGCATACAGTTCTAAAAGTATTTTAAAAACAGTTCATCCACTTGTCGTAGCTGCAAACACATTATATTTACTAGGTACTTATTAAATTCGGCACTTTAGTAAGCGTTTAAGGTACGATTTTTTTGGACTCTTCCAATCATTCTATTGTTTACGTGAGTGCATGAGTATGCGATTTGTGCAACTACGATCTCACAACCCGTACCCAATCTGTTCTCACACAACTGCTGGTCAATCAGTTGCAGTTTGGCTATACAAAGCATCTTTCAATGCAAAAAAAAACAATCAATCTTTTCTATGTTCGAGTCCATATGCGCTGCAAATCGGCAGGATGTCTGCAAGCATTCAAAGGCTTATACAGACGCATGTGCATTTCATTGCTATTGTACTCCTTTCTCTGTGTTTCGGCAATTTTAATGACACATTGGCTATTCGGGTTGTTTTCCTACACACTCCACCAACCACTCACGCGGCCACAGCCATTTCGCAGCAATTATTAATCCATATTGGTGCGATTGTATCTGACCATCGCCAGCGCAAGATTGACCACATTTTTTGCGCCGAGATTAGTCAAACTGCTCATTGTCATTATTTTCGCTCTTTCGGTTTTGTGTCGCCCCTTATTGTTGTTCGCATTTTCGTTTTCCTTTCTGTGGCATTTTGCATCCTTTGGCTTTGTGGTCATGTGGATACTGTGCAAATTCATATATTCTTGCTGTTTATTTTGTATGGAATTTTTTAATTTTGTGTATTATGCGTACAGTGATTTCGTTCAAGTGAGTTTTTCGTGGTTCATATAATTTAATTGCGCTTTCAAAGCCATGTGGAGGCCTCCGACCGAGTCTAATGCTTTTATGTTCAAGATGGTTGTGCGTCCAATGTTATCATACGGAGCTCTTGTCTGGTGGAAAGCCCTCAGGAGGGAGTATAACATCACCAAGCTCGGTAGACTGCAAAGAACAGCTTGTGCCGGAACTACGGGAGCGATTAGGTCCTGCCCTGGAGAGGCGCTAAACGTGCTGACGCACTTGCTTCCCGTTGATCTGCACATTATGAAAGTCGCAACTCTTAGTGCTCTCAGGCTGAGAGAAACCGGTTGCTGGAGAGACAGACCGTATGGCCACGGCAGTCTACTATCACAAGGGCAAAGGTGCCTACCTACAACTACGGATTACGCTACTCCCACCATTGCTTTTGGGAAAAACTACGAAATCCGTATCCCCTCCCGCCTTGAATGGAAGAGAGGGAACATCCTTAATAACCTGGATACCACAATTTACACGGATGGCTCCAAAATGTTATGCGGAGTAGGAGCAGGAGTCTTCTCGGAACATCTTAAACTAAATATGTCTTTCCGTCTCCCCAACACAGTAAGCGTTTTCCAGGCGGAAGTGCTTGCTATTACGGAAGCGTGCAGGATGGCACTGGCAGACACATCCTACAAAAGCCACATCACCATACTTTCCGACAGCCTATCCACGATCAAGGCACTGGAATCGTCGATTCTGTCGTCAAAACTAGTGCGGGAATGCAGGAAGCTCCTCACAGAGCTAGCTCATAGGTACAGAGTTACCCTGATATGGGTGCCAGGGCACAACAACATTAAAGGGAACGAAAGAGCCGAAGAACTAGCTCGAATTGGCTCCGCTCTTGATGAAAGCGAGGCGCTGACGGTTCACGCCCCACTGGGCTCCATCAAGAGCGAGGTCTCAAAGGACTTCTTCGCCAGAGCCAACACTAGATAGCATAGGACGGAATCCTGCAAAACCAGCAGACTACTTTGGCCAACATACGACAAGAACAAGACCGCGGAGCTCTTGAACAAGTGCCGCCGGGATGTGGCAAGACTAACGGCAGTCATCACTGGCCACTGGCCCATTGGAGAGCATGCGGCAAAAATGGGGATTCCATACAATACCAGCTGTCATAGCTGCGAAAACCCGGACGAGAAGGAAACCGTATACCACTTCCTCTGCAACTGCCCGGCGCTATCAAGAAGGAGATGGTAAACGCTGGGAAAACCGATATTTCAGACTTTCGAAGAGATAGCAAAGTGCAGCGTAAACTCGCTACTCTCTTTCATTAACCTCTCGGACTGGATATAAAGTATATATATGGATATATAAATATATAGTCCTGAAGACATCACACAGTATACCCTAGTGTACCTACCGGGAATAGTGGTATCAAAACGGCGCCAACGCGCTAATTGGATGATGGAACATCGCCACTTGAACCAACCAACCAACCAAAGCCATGTGGCACACGGCGATACGAAAATGTTTCAATCTTAAGTAATGTGAAAATCTCTACAAACATTGCATTTTTTTCTATATATCTACATATGTATAACTCAAACACACTTTCAAAAGGCTCAAAAGTTGTACGCAAACCCTCCCAGACCGTACCGTAAGTACAGTAAATAATAAAGAAAAAACTCTGCCGTTTTTTTACTTCGCAAGCTCGTTATTTCAAAGTCATCCGCCTATCTGTAAAAGAAGCAACTACGATTCAATTGAGTGTAAAATATGTAGAAAAGAAGTAACCTAGTCTGTGATTGAGCTGTTGTGCTAAATAAATAACGAAAACGAACAGGTAAATACATACATACAAGTATGTATGCACATATGCAGCAGTGTACTGCAGTGGTTGTGTCCACAAAAATGATGATGCGTCAGGAATGCGCAAGACATTAAATGACAGTCATCACTACGTAGGAAGGAGTTGCAGTGTATTGTCCACGCTGCTGACCAATTCACCGCTAGTTATAACAAATGGTGCGAGGACGTCAGCTGGCTTATAGTAGAGGCATGGGATTATGAGTATACGTGCGCGACAGAATTTTCAAGCATTATGTGTTTCTTTCCAAAAAGGACAGACAATTTTAAAGATCATTAGGCATAAAATTTGTTAATTCTTCACCGAAATATGAGTTTGCATATTTAAAATACGTATGTACATACATATACGAGGGCAGTCCGATAAGTACTTAGCCCCACCGCCCGATGGTGCCACTATCGTAAGAGAAATTTACTATCGTGTAGTACACCTCGTAGACGGCTACTGTTTCAGCCATATTGGATTTGTAGTTTTGTTTTGACCGCGTGTGGAAACGAACGTGTCCGCGGATTTTAGAAAAATGGAAAAAGAGCAATATCGGTCGGTGATTCGCCACATTGGTCGCATTAGGCTACGAACAGCTGCCCCATCCATCCAGTATTTGATAACGGCCCACCACATATATACAAGTTTAAAGATTTTCTATAGACAGTTTCAATCCAACAGCCATTTCTGATAAAAAGGACACAGAGGAAACAATTCATTTCTATATTTTAGTGTTGGCTACGATAGGAAATCGAACTTCGCTTCAAATCCGCACTAGCCAGTTCAGGAAATATTTGTAAAAATATTGATAAGTATAATCTATGAATCAATGCCAACTTATGATAAACGATCATATTACCGCACGCTACTTGCACACAGAGGATGTTAATGGGAAACTGACCCCCGAAACCACTGGCGCACTTCATGGGGGTTTTGGGGGTTCAGCCACTTCAAATATATGTTTGTTGCAGTAATTGGATGGCTGGCAAATATGACATCAAATCGTATTGATCTCAAAATTTTTACACAGAACCCCCCAACATGAAATGCTGTATGCGTCACTGTCCGTAACACTGGATATTTGCATAAATTAACTGGAAAATTTGTTAGCAAGACGTTACTCCCAGCTGAGGCGCACAATAACGAACAAACAAAGGAGTCACAGGACCTTTTGATCCCACAATATACTTGTGAAAATCCATACCTGACAATCCATTAAAATCGTTTCTGAACCATACAGGATTCCCTATCAATGTAAGAGGCACAAACCGTTAAAACAATATTTGGCACATGTGGCCACTTTTGCTTGAATAAACAAATTTCTACCAAGGGTCAGTAGTTAACATGGGATTCCGTACCATTTTTTTTTTGAAAAAAGGGTGAATTGGAAAATTGAAAGATGGTTACGTTAGTTGATTTTCAAATTGCTGTAGATGTACGAATGCTCTGAAGTGCAATAAGATTAGAGCTGACTATATTCATATAAAAAGCACGAGGAAGACTATGTAAACATACATGCATATATGTACATACATTTTTATACAGTCATAGTACCTATAGCAGTACACAGCAACCAAACCCATTGAAATAAAAAATTCGAAGAATTTCATTTATTTAAATAAATAGAATAAAATGTCTGACGAACCCATTGATGTAAGTACTCGTATAAGACAGAACACATTAAACTTTCAAAGTTAAACATGCAAAGATATCTTAAATTTGCTTGCGCATAAAAATATTAATTCGAATAATATGCAAATGTGATGTATGTATGTAATAAGATTATAATAATTTTTTTAATTGACTGGCACGACAGCCCGCTTACGCGAGACTAAGGCCTAGCTTCCCGCAACTACCCGTGCTGTGCGTGTGAATTTGTACGCGGGTAGAAGGGACCTACAGTTTAATGCCGGTTCCGAACGGCAGGGTGGGAGCTTTTTCATAAGCAATTTTTACTCTCAGAGGTTTGCCATTTCCAGCTGAGAGGACAGCCACCGAAAGAGAAAACGAGTTTTCCCGTTATTTTTTTAGGTGTTACTACAGGCAGTATTTGAACCTGAGGTTGCTGCCTGCGACTCGCGGTCCAACGCACTAACCAACTGAGCCACGGCGGCTGTAATAAGATTATACCAGTAATATATATCGAGATCTTTCAAGGTTCCAGCAGAAGAATAATGAAATCTTATTTCTGCTGCTGTCCTATTAATTGCACCAAAAAACCAACGCATCAAGTGAAATACTGCCAATATTTCAAGCTGGTTCGGTTTTGGCATCGCGGATCAACAAAGTGTTGCTATGAAATTTGTGCAGCAGGTAAAACCATAAAATGTTGGTGCAGTATCTTTCTATGTTTTTCAATTTCTTAAAGGAGCAATTACGAGATGTTATCAAATAGTACCTAGCCTCAATTAGAGAGCTAAGTCAACAAACGAGTGGCTACTATTGTAAACTGAAATATCTCGAAAATATCACATTTTCGCATAATATTTTGACAGCAAATTTCAAAAGAGCAGACTTGTCCTTTCTAATTGTTTCTATATTCGTTGCTTATTTGTTGTGGCATACAAAATTTAGACTGCGCTGACTTCATGAATGAAAGTTGCTTGTTACTAGCGGCTTTTTACGCTCATTAGATGAATAAGCTGCTGATTACTGATTATTTTCAGACATTCAGCAATTCTTGCACATTCTCGAATCGGGTTAAATTTCACTTCCTACTTGCTGACATCAAACATTTTCCTGATAATTCTTTACTAAAACGGTTCTATAACATAACTGCTTTTGCTTAAATATTCATACATTTGTGTTGACTTACTTAAATCAATACAGTACATAACAATTTTGCGAAAAAAATAATGTCAAAAAATGTATGTACTGAACCAAATTATGATGACTGATTAATACATTTACATATAGTATATATCTACAATGTACATACATATGTCATATATGTACATTGTACATATATAGACATATGTATTTACCACAGCTACATATTTCTAAATTCAACTTATACTTCGCCAGCGTACAATTTTATGCCCGAACAGTGAATTCGAAAGGGGTGTTATGCCTATAGATTAAGTGTTGGTATTTTCTGCAAACAATTCAAGTGCGGGCAGCGGTAATACAATTTCTGGAAATAAACGTGCCAGTCACAAAATTAAGTTGGCGAACTACCGATAATAAAGGGGAGTATTGGTTGTGCGGCTGCTAAGCAATAACCCCTTATGCACTAACATTTGTTAAAGTGAAGTAAAAGGGTTTCGAAATCCCGCTGCTGCAAATAAACGCACAAAATGCAAAAGAAAAATTGACAAAAATTGTTAAAGTGACCACAGGATACATCAGTAATTAAACAGCCAGCACTTTACCCTCTCGCTCCACAAACGTACATACAACAACAAGACAACTCCCACCACACAGCAAGCAGCTGTGTAGTTGATAACTTGATTGCATCTGAAATGTGTCGCATGTTAAAATGACGTTCCATTCACTAACCCTTATCCACACATCACTCTGCAGGGGTGAGTTTCGTTCTGCCGTACGTAGCGCTTCAATTTTGCGAACTCCCTTTGCCCTGCTAAACGCTGATTGGTTTCTTGCGTCCATAGGTTTGTGGTGTGAGAACATAATGCAATGCAATATTGCTTAGACCAATGTTGTGGCCTCATTTCCAAACTCTGTAATCTATTACCGAAATGACTGAGTGTAGGAGTGTAGCGGAGGGCAAATAAGAGAGAATCTTTAATGAAAATGGCTTCTTATAGACTCAAAATTACGACAAGTCTCTAATTTAACATTTTAGATCGAAATCATGTCATAACAATATTGAAAAAATAAAGTAACATTGAAAAAATAAACTTGGGGAGCAAGTAAGGTTTTTTAAATCCATCCATCTTTTTTTTACAGTTTTGGAAGTTCACGTACATGTGTAGTCACATGGAGTCTTAACCCTTTCGCTATTTTGTTGCCATATGGCAGACTGCTACTTTGTGGACGTTTGAACCCTCTGTGGTTTCAAGAATTCATTTTTTGTTGGTCCTTAGAATAGTTTAAAGTTTTAGGAAAAATACGAAATTAATAAACTGAATATTAAAGTTTAAAGAAGAGAAGTATACACGTTTTTTTAATGGTATATCTTGACATAGTAAAGGAAGAAGAAGCAGACAACTTTAGATAACTTTTTAATTTGCCGTTTTCTTTCAATTCAACTTTTTCTTTTTTAAGTTTGGCTGAAGTAAATGAAGAAATATTCAAATTTTCGTTATGCGTAAAAAGTTGTATGTTTAAGTAATTATTACAGCCACAACGATGTGGTTGCTCTCATAGAAAAACACTCTAAAATACAGGGTCCGAGTATGAAAATTAAAAAATTTCTTATGGAATGTGGCTAATATAATAAACATAGAAGCCTAAGACGTAAAATTAAAAATTTTAACTTTCCCCAGTAAAAACCTGTAGCGAAAGGGGTAATCCGTTCCAAGCACATGCGAGTTAAGTTAGGTACTCGTATAATTTCAGTGCAGTGCCACTGAATTATGAACACTAAACAATGACGCTAAAATAATACGTCGCGCTTCTTTTCTTGACTATTTTTTTCAAATGCAGGCATTGTACTGTGCAGTAGCTGTGTCTTTTGCCATTAAGAAAGGAAGAAGAAGGGCAAAGCTCCTTCTTTTGCCTCGGGAATTCCAGATTTCCACCTACTAACCTAATTTGAATAAAAATAAAAACCTAATTTGAATAAAAATAAAAATTATGAGTATTGCTTCCATTCCTTTCCCTATCTGTTTAAAATATGTATTAAAGCACATGTTGACAAAATGTTTCCAGTTCTAATATCAGAGGACAATTGTGTAAAACAGTTTGGATTTTGGATTTTTAGGTAAAACACACTTATTTTGAACCAAAAGGAAGTATACTTAGTTACTTTATCTTATCTATACTTATTAGCATGTGCAGATGTTTTTATAAATTACTTCTTTTCTGCAACATAACATTGACTGCAAATAAGAATTATTATTATAAATATTAAAACCAGCCCCAAAAACAATTTCTGAATCTTCTACACGCCGGTTAAAATCGTCCAACAAGAACATAAAGTGCTAATTGTGCTTTAGATTTTTCAAAAAGGTCATCGCGTTGGTCAATACAGTACAGGCTATTATATTACCATATATTGCATCGTTGGCAGCCCTCCAAAAGATAAGGCTTAGATCATCTAGATAACGACACCTAGCCAGAGGCAAGGAAAAGAGTAAAATTATTCACCATTCTCCAGGGTTTTATATAAAACATTATAAACTTTGATAGTTTTTGCTCGTAATGAGCAAGTAAACAAATTTTCATCTTCACTAAGTTGACTAAGTTTTTGTTGTTGACTAAGTTGAATTAGTGCATTCTTTATTTATTTCATTAAGTAAACACGATTAAAACAGATTGTAATGTATAGGTATATTCATAGGGAGATTTGATGACCAATTTTTATAAAATATCGCTGTGATTGAACATCTTTTTCAATTTGCTGGCATATAAATGAAATATAAGTCGTATGCTGAAAATATAAATATGTATGTATGTACGAGTACATAAAAACCGTGCTGGAAGTGTAGAAAAGTATTCTGCATACAATTCATATTTAGGATAATAATCCTGACGAACAAAACATCGAGTAATGAACGGATTTCCTTTAAAACGGTGCTGAATACTTCCGCAAATGCGCAAAAATCTCAATTCTATGATGCTATCAGTGAAAGTGACAATCGGAACGAATGCCATTTTGACACCATCAAATGAGCACCTTTCGCATAACGGTTCTGTGTGTGATCTCATCTAAAGGGAAAACGGTATTTGTGGATTTGTTTAAAAGTCTCCATCACTCTGTCATTGCTTTTGCGGAATAGCTAACAAAAAAGGTATTTAAGAACGCAAACAAAACATTTGACGTAGAAGGGTGTTGAAAGTGTCTTAACAATGGAACAGCTCATTGTGCGATCTTCAACGTCGGCAGAAGCGTTGACAGATTGTAACGTCAAAGTGTACTAAAATGTCAAACGTTTGAAAGTGTTTTCTTTTTGTGTCGATTTACCAAAAAAAAGTGCGAATTATGTGGGACTACTGGCATTTTAATAAACTGCCTAAACCACTTGGTGCGCATAAATACTTAAAATCACTTCGAGTATTTCATTTATAAAATATAAACATATACAGATATGGATATGATTGAATGATGAGCAATTTATGCCATTAACTGTATATTGGAACTGACAGCTTAATGAATCGGTCGAGATATTAAATAAATTTGGTGTATTTTTTGACATTTTTCACACACAAGCAAAATGTTTTACATAAGCAAACTGACTATTTAGGAAAATCATCGAATAAAAACGGCTAACTGCAACATGTCGTACTGCCAACATAACAACCTCTAAAGTAATTGCAATCTGTGTGCCGTGCAAAATGTATTAGAGAAAATGATGGTCTGAGAAGGTGTTTGTTACCTTCTTATGTGGCAGGATTGTTTGTCTTTTGTGGACATGTCATGTGTGAAAAAGTCGTTGTTTGTACTTCCTTCCTATGTAACGCCCACTAAACTGGCAAATTAAACAGTAATACTAGAAGACCAATCATATTGAAGACGTAAATTCTGTGGTCGGCACGTGAGAACAATCGTTTTAAAAATTTGGCATACATCATTTGTTTTACTTAACTGCCAATGGAATATTTATCTATACTAATATTAGGGCGGGATGAAGCGTATAGCAAAAACGTAATCTATAGGTGATTCTGAGAAATTTTGCTCAAGAGACCATAGCTCTAAGTCGGATTTGGAGCCCCCAAAATTTCAAAATAGATATTTTTCAATATATACATAGGATAATTTAATTAAATTCCTCATAAAATCTGATAGAGTTATAGTAGATTTCTTAATCTGGGCTTGTTTGAAAGGTATTTTTATCACCTTTCAGAATCTGTATTGATACCAATATTTTTTTTTATTTTTAGTGACGTCAATATTGAACAGAATGTTTACTGCCATTATCAATCAAATTAAAATGCTCTCAAAAATGAATTGTGACAAATGTTTTCAAAACTTTAGAAAGGAAGACTGCGCCAAGTGAAATATTTATTTTCCATAAAAATTATCAATCGGTTACAGACTTTGGTAACCTATTAGCTCCTTCGGATTCCCTCATGGAAGCAAGCAAATTATTATTATTAAGGCATATATATCCGACTTATGCAAGAATTCTACTCCCGAATGGTTCAGTGATAAATGCTGTGACAGTAAATTGAAAATCCTAGATTTTCTTATTATAGTTCTTTTACGCAAGCATTGAATGTGGGCCATAAAAAAAGGAAGCTTCAAACAACGGAAGTTAAAAAATATTGCGGGTCAATAAAACAGCTCTTCCTTTGTTGTTTTTGTATTGCTTATGTTTTGCATCGTTTGGAACTTTCTTTTTTTAATTTACTGTCACAGCATTCATCAGGGAATCTGAAGGAGCAAATAGGTTATAACAAAAATCTGTAATCGATTGATAATTTTTATTACAATTTTTATGGAACATGTTTCACTTAGGGCAGTGAAAACGTCATCATTTCTTAGTTTTTGGAAGCAGATGCCACAATTAATTTTTTAATTATTTAATTAATAATTTAATATTTCTTATCTGCAAAATATTTAGCGTAATCATTACTGCTGAAATAAAATAATACAAAAGACAATTTCGTCTGTCTGAGCATGTAATAGGAGTTGATCCATAGAATCCTGTGTATCTTCGAAATTAGTTGCTACACTTGACCGAGTGATATTTGAATTTTGTCCCACAATTGCAAAAGTATTTTCTAGTTTATCTTGGTTAAAAACTTATTTGTTATACAAAATTTATGTATTGTATGTATTTATGTATTTCTTTATTTTGCTTAATTTCATCAGTGATTAAGGGGGGGGTAAGGGATGAGCAGTTTCGGAAAATCGATTTTTTTTTTTTACATTTTCTTAAAGTTTACCATTTCAAAAATGTTGTGTCAAAATTTCAAATCAATCGGAGCAAAACTGTCAACATAATGCGCTCCTGAGTGGCGCCTTCTTTATCTCCGAAATGACCACTATTGCGCCGGAAACGTATTTTATGGACCTGGGATCGATGATTCAGTGTAAGTTACAAAAAAAAATTTTTTCCTCACTTTTGAGAAAAAAAAAAATTAAACGCGTTTTTCTGAAAACAATTTTTTCGAAGTCGGTGAACACGATCCTGCAAAATCTACTCAATGGATTCTTTTCAAACTTGGAACATACTTTCTTGGTATAAAATGCCTCCCCCCTACACTTTTCAAATTTTTCCATTTTTATTTTTAGGTAGTTTTTTATTTAAAAAATGGCGGAAAATTTAACGCAAAATCGCGTTTTTTGCTTCAGTAGCCCACGAATTGTTGAAAAACGCAAATAATAACTTTTCAACGATTGGGGGGGGAGGATTAACTCATACTCTAAGTAAATTGGCCAACTTTTTTGATTTCAGATAATTCTACGCCGACTTATCGTGTTCACCGCACAACGTGTTTTCAAAAAGACGTTCTGGGAAACCCGCTGTCACCGGCTTATTTTTCAATATTTTGTTACGAAAATTTCACGAAATATTCTCTAAATGATGCTTTATAATTTAAAAAAAGTTTCAATAAATTTGCTTCAGCTGCATCTCCGTAAAAAATTAGCGAAAAAAGTGTTTTTTGATTCAAATTATCCCTTACCCCCCCCTTAAAGAACAGATTTTTGTTCTAAAAAAGACATTTATCATCCATACATTTAACATCTTTCAAATAATTTAAAAAAGTCTATATAAATTTGTCCGACTCATTATTTAATTGCATAGGCGATCTAAAGCAATTATCCGATTGCCCTATTCATGCAATCAAATATTGGGTCTACTTTTTTGATAAATTCTTTAGGAACTTTGTTTATAGCGATCATATAAGTCGCCATGCCAACCATATTTTATTTTCTTTTCTATGATTTTGCGCACACTACAGTCGGCAATGAGTTCAGAAGCAATATGCGACGCCGTGCAGGCTTATAGAAGAAGAACAAAAGCCAGGCAGAAAATAGAAATAGTTTCAAAATTTTAGCTTTTCGCCAGCGCAACAACAGCAACAACAGCACATCGTCTTCATCTCCGAATCATCTCACGCCGCAGCAGAGTGCTCACGCAGACTCGCTGCAGTGAGCGTAACCAAAGAGGGCAACACATAAAACTACGTTCTCGTTTGTAAAGCAACGCTCTCACCACATACGTGATCTGTGCGAGCAGAGCGCGGGTTCCAATGTTAGAACCCGCCATACAAAATTTTTGCTTGTATGACATGCGCATTCTGTATGTTTATTTTCTTTGCTTGTACAAATCGATTTTTTTCTCGATTCAGGCATTTTACACTCAGAATGTTGGTACGCGTGCCAACAAACCAGGCGGGAAATTCAATTCCCACGAATTGAACAAGTTTTCAAAGTTTCCGCTAAAATTTGCCGCTCCTCAATTCTTGCCGCTCTAGGCGACTGCCTACAATGCCTGCATGGTAAATCCGGGCCTGCAAGTACGCCATTTTTGTGAAGTTGACACATTACCAAGCATACTTATGTTGTACGTACACGTGTAGTTCCTCCCCTATAGCTTCTTTACTTTCGAAATTCGGTAATAGATTGCGCAGTTTATGGAAAAGCAAGAGAAAGGTTGCATTGTGTTAAGTTCTCTCACTACAACATAATAAAGCGCACTAAACCAATCAGCGGTAAGCACAAGAAGGGAATTTCTGAAACTAGAACATTATACGAGGGGGAATTCTGCAGTTCACAGCAATCACTATATTTTCATCCCTAGGCTCAAACAACGTGGGTGAACTGGAGTTTTTTTCATTGACATTTTTCTTTCACAAGAAGTTGTCTGATTATTTTGGTTTGATATTCGTTAATTCGTGTTTCGAAATCACGATCCGTTGATTTGTAACCTTACTACGCCCGCATAACGAAGATTATTTAGGTTTTCTACTCCCAACCATGAACAGACATTTCTAAATTAATGTCATAATAAGTTTGTTAAGTTATGGGGCTTATTAAATTGGATTAAATTTAGAAATGAGAAACATATTATGGCAATGTGTTATGTATTATCATTCCGCAGGATGGATTTGAAATCCGGAAAATTATTTAAATTGAAAAGTAATGAATAGACACGTGTGGATTGACCCCAATTGCTCAATTTGTAGCTATTTGTCTTAAGTGTAAAATGAAGTAAACTCCATTAATCTTTTTTAGATGACAAGAACGACATGAATGAAGTTTCTTATATATGTACATATGTTAGTAAGTATTTTCATTTTCTTAGGACCGTGGCGCACACGTTTTGTTTCAACATACGTTTTTACGTATAGTGAGTGCATTTGTGCATTGCGAAGTTAGATTTTTCAGCTGCACTTCAATACAGTTAGCATCCCTCGATTCACCCTTTACGGTTTCAAAAGACGCCGTTGAGTCCCTCGTCGATGACCCCTTGCCCTGCTCCTTGGCTAAGTGTATATTTACATACATTGCCAGAAGTGGACGCATGTGCCAATGTTATTTTAACGGTCTACGTCTTCTATGCCAAGCAGTTGTTACTTTTGTTTTGTATTTTTCTATTGCCGTTGCCATTTAATTCCATTTCTTGTGTGTGGATTCTGAGCAATTCCTAATGGATTTTCAGTTCCGGTTGTCCACAAAAATACAGATGGAGATGTGAAAGCGGCATTTAAGCTATGATTAATGCTTCGTTGACAAACTTCCATGTTATATTAATTATGCAAATACTCATTGCCGTGAACCAATATCTCTTTCTTTCTCTCTAAGTAATGAATCCGAACAAAATATAATCTCTTCAAATAAATTGAAAATAAACTATTCATTTCAAAATATGGGTTGGGATCGGAATTAGGATTGCGCAGTGCAGCCTAACAAGTTTATTGTTCCCCCATAAACTATATAACTTAAAATTGATTTTTATTAGTATTCGACCGAATATTCGGTTTAGGTTTCGGCCAAAATAAGTGTTTCGGTTTCAGTTTCGGCCAAAAAATGCCCGAACGGCCGAAACCGAAACTTTCTAGAATATTTTTTACATTTTATTGTGTAGAGTGAACAGCAAGTTAGTGCAGCCGAGCAGATATATAGTGAAAGGATGAGAAGGAGAATTTAGATGCCACCAATGTAAATAAACTTATTTTTTTACAATATAATATTAAATTATTTCATTTTGAATATTAGCGAGTAAGGTACGAAAGCGTGATTTTTTTATGTTTATTTTGTAAAAAAATAATTAATTGTTTTTATTAATAAGTATTTATTTATTAATGTTATGTTTGTTTTTTCTTTATTTACTTAAAGTAAAAAAACCGAAATTCGGTTTCGGCCCAAAAAAGTGGTTTCGGTCGGACACTAGTTTTTATGCAGATTGCATTTCACTGATTTACTAGCGTCGCGAAAAACAGATAAAAATTCATCTTTTATAAATATGAACCACGCTGAGAGGTTTTGCACATATGGCAAATATGTAGCCTATGACACACAATGTCACAGCTTAATTTGATCTCTAATTACTGTAATTTTTCCTCACCCGATGGGAATACAATCAGTAAATCAATAATATTTTTATTGAGTTGAAATTTCTATTTTCTATTCTAATTTCTATTTCTATGAATCGTAAAAATGTTAATTTAGACAACCCAAAGGTCGGTACTAAAAGTATTTGGTGAATGAAGTCATAAGTCCATAAGCATTATTTGATCGGCTATTGGAAACGTAGGTCATATATTCCATACCACACTAATCTACTAGCTACACACCAGTGACACACACAGGGGTGATTGGAGAGCTTCATATTAAAAATTAAAATTAAATTTAAAAAAAAGTAAATCCTAAGTACGCCAATAATTATATGATACCCTCTACACAAGTAAAGCAAAGTAACAACGGTGAGTGGAACAAAGAGAAAATCAATAATTATCGCAATATGCAATGTGGCTGATTTCGGTAAAAAAAAACAATCAATGCGATGTAGATTGCTAAGTATGTGCGATCAACCGAAATTGCAGAATTGCTTTTGTGAAGAATCCAGAAGCCACATAGTTATTTTGCGGCATACAAAATGTTAAATAAAATAATATTTCTCTCTTTCATCATATTTCTCTCTTTCATCACACGTATGAGAATAGAACGTGTGCAACCTAAAATGATTTAGAACAGTATGAACATGTCACTAAATGACGATAATTTGTCATGGACCATTATTTCGTAAGTTCGCACACAACGGCTAAATACAGAGGGCGTGCATTAAGTATTTCATGCAAACGCGAGTAGGCCCGAAATTATTTAACGTTTGTAGGTGTGACACATAGTTTTGCAAAGATTTTGCGAAAAAGGATTTGGGAGCCCGTTGTCTGCCCAAACGTACTTTTGGTAAAGGATTTTACAGACGGGAACAGAATTTGTAATGCTTTATTGCAAATCCTGCTGTGCAGCAGGTCACACAGAACCGACGCGATTTTGCTAAACGGATCCTTTGTCCGTTTATTACGATCGGTAGACAAAGCAGAGCGCGTGATCCGTGGGATTAGGCAAAGGTGCGCATGACCTTTAAGTGGTGGCCCACGTAACGTCTTATCATATTTGCACCAAGCGACCGAGTACACATAATAGTTATAGTTATGTATACAATGGAAATGTCCAGCTTGAACTTTTGTTTAATAGTCAGTACAAAATTTCGCGGAAAGGTGGGAACATGAAAATGATTAAGTGACGAGAATAGGTATGCAAATCAATCAAAATGAGCAGAGGAAATTTCAGTATTTTAAACATGTGTTAGAACCTCATTGATAAAACTTAAACATTTATTGCAAAAATAATTTACTGGGTTATCATACGCTCTTATCTTCACTCTCACTTGTACTAATAATGTAGATCACTACACCTCAATCTTGCTCCTTGCCAACTATTGTAATAAAATCAGTTTATCTATCAAAAAAACAAAACAAAAACATTTGCGGAGCTCTGACAATCCTTCGACTTGCCAGTTTGCCCAGCAATACTGAGTCAGGACTAAAATTTTTTCATTAAATTCTTGGTAGATCAGCGTGAAGCGCTGAACTTCAGACTGAAGTAGCGGTTAACAACTAAAACTATTATTATTTTTTGCGTGTTTGTGGTATTTTTACAACTTTTATTGCATAATGCTTGCATTTTGTTTATATTTTTAAGTTACACTCCTGGTTTTCTAAACTACGTACCCATACTGGGTTGCTTATTAAAAAAAACGAAATCATAAAAGGATTGGCTTAGGGTTTGCAATCGCAACAAAGACAGCAGTAAGGGGAAACAGCAAACAGATTTAGGATTCTTTGAAAGGGTTTACTCAGCTTTTTTGTTTGTTCTGTATTTGTATTTATGTGCGCGTTTTTTTAATTCTCTATAGAAATAAGCTAATACAATATTTTTCGTCTAAAAAGGTATCGTAAATATTTCAAGCAAAATTAGACAAATATTTCATTGCGTTCACGACATCTGTACGCACATCCGATCTTAAACTTTTTAATACAAATTCAACACAAAACTGGGACCTGGAAAAAGTAAAATTATTATTCTTAGCTTTCAGTCTTTGTTCTCCAATAATCAGAACTATTTAGGCTTGCGATTTTGTTCATGTAGATATGCTAAAGTTTTTCAAGTACGAATTTATATAAAGCAAAAGTACATTTTTGTTATTTGTCAAGAGATTTCCATTTACTCAAGAGATAATTTTACTTCCGTAGAGGGACAAAACAATATGCAAAATTACTTTATTATAAAAAACTAAATGGACAGCCGAGTGTATAGTATGCATTGTTGTTAGGAAGGATAATTACTTTGCTTGCCCATGTCCCTGGCTTAAGCCCTTGTAAAGGATTCACGAAACCGGATGCATTTTCCTGTTTTCGTTCTTGTTTGAAGTACGGTTTTCTGTCAAAAATCGACTTTAATTATTATCTTATATCCAACACACATACATATTGTACAGCTGGAGTCGAATAGCCACACTTACACGTAATCCTCGACCAAAACAAGCCATCTTCCAGACAAGAGCATATGGAAATGAGGCAGGTACAGTAGAGTTTTTACCAAAGGCTAAAAATACCAAGTGAAGCGAGAAAACGAAGCCTGTTACGTTTTATATTGTTATTAGTTATGGTCAATGTTGATCAACTAATGCCGATAGAGTATATGGCTGTGGCAGGAAAAGGCTGTTGTCTACATAAATAAACTAAATAAACATTACAATTAATTACTATAAACTACACTACATCATGAAACTAAAGGTTAAAGGCCTAGTATGATCTTGAGTCATAACGGTCTCAATAATTTTTTATATTTCATTCGAGTATATAATTATAGTTGGTTATAAGGATATTTAAAATTGGTTGAAAGTCAATATACAGTACAGTGACATATTATTAGAACAATTTTGTTTAGACCAGGGGTGAACAACACGCGGCCCGTTAAGCATGTTTATGCGGCCCGCCAAGTATTTAAAAAAATGGATTTAATTTAACAATTTTGTTCTAATGTTTATTATAAATAAAGCTTTGTTAATTATTAAAAAAAAATTTTACAGTTTAAATGGTCCGTTGATTAAAAAGGTTGCTCACCCTTGGTTCAGACATATTGACATTATGAACATAAATATTATGATACCCCAAAAAAATTCGTTTACTCTAAGTTCATAATTTGGGAGTGTATTTAAAATTCCGATGATACAGTTTGTTATCATATAGGCTGTAACTATAGCATTTAAATGACTCACCAGCTGTGACAGCTGATCAAAGAGCTGGGCCTAGCATTTAGTGAATTAGCATTCAGTAGATTCGCATGAAAAGAAAACTAAACTCACTAAAATATGCCTCAACAAATACAAAAGTTAACACGTTCGCGGACGTGAATGCTATAGCAGTCATTTTCATAGTGATGCAAAATGACGTGAATGCTATAGCATTCAAATTTTAAAGCCAATTTTTATTCATTTATATTTTTATAAACTTTAATTTTTGTAATGAATATACATTTCAAAGTAATTAGCAACTGATTCATCAAGTAGTTTCATATTATTTTATTTTTTTTCGGTGTACAGTGAAATTCTTCATAACTGGACACTCACCATCGCAGTGGTTTTGTCCGGTTAAGGGAGATGTCCGCTTATGGGGGAGGGGGGGTGCACAGCAAATTAGTTAAAATTGTATCCAAGTGTTTCTCGTTTATTTATTTAATATTTTGGACGAATTTATGAATATAGAATATTTTATTAATATTTATTACATGTATAGGTAAAGTACACACATTGTACAAGTGTTCACATTTTAGTACTACTTTGGTTGAACAAATTTTGTAATGGTTGATTGCCTAAACCAGTGGCGCTCACAGGCGGGGTTTTTGGGGTTCAAACCGTCCCCCAAACACAAAAAATGCTGGTACAAAATATGGTTTCGAGTGGTATTCGGCTCAAAAGTTGTACGCAAACTCTCCACCCCAAAATAAAATCCTTTGTGCGCCACTGGCCTAAACACTGATTGATTTAATTTCAAATATTCATTTTCAAATAAGAGAGAGACTTGTAGGTATTATAGGGTAGTACAGATTCTTAAAAACTGGTTGCGCATATTTCTGAATTTTGTCCGTTTATGAGACATTTTTTAATCAAAATGGTTTGAAGTATAGTACACGAAGAGAGAACTACTGTTGAATAAATAAAGTTATAAAAATATAATAAACCTCTTCTTCTCATGTTTTCTATGAATGATTGCTATAGCATTCACGTCACTCTAGTTGAAAAATTTGATCTATATCGTCGTGAATGCTATAGCATTCATTGTGTATAACGGTTAAAATATGATAATCTGACAACTCTAACAATATATGTGTAATCAGATTTCAGATAGTGCTCAGATAGTTTCCACAAAAATTGCCTGTCTATTTTTACAGCTCACTGACATTTTTACTGTCCGCGAACGTGTTAAACATAGTTTGATTGGTTCTTCTTTGACTTTATTAAGGCATGCACTTCCCATTATGCATATTATCAATGTGAAACTTATTTTCAATAGTAAGATCGAAGTAGACACCAAAAAAAATTGTCTTCCCTTGATGTTGATCGAGGCGAGATCCGAACCCACACTGCCAATCGATTAACCGTCAGATAAATTATTGCTTGTTAAATAAGCGCGTTGCTCGGTAGACTTTGAAATTCATTTCTACGTACTTGCACCTATGTATATACATACATATGTACCTATGTACGCAAAGGCTTAATTTCGTCACTTCTGAGAATATATATTACTAAATAAAAATATAATAAAAAATGCTAACAAAATATTCACGCAATAAACCAAGCAATGAAGAAAAGTGAAAGGATTATTTCCAGCAAATGCTTCTAAAAACCACAGACAAACTTGTACGGACATATACATAGCGCAAGAAATACTATTACTAAAACCCATTCGGGTTCAGTCATTTTACCCAAAAACAAGACGAGACCAAGCAACTTACTGATCATACTGTTTTATGATTTCTGCACTTTTTCCACGCACAAATTATGCAATAAAAGCATTGTTGTGTTTAGACGCACACACAGTAGAAAATATATTGCGTTCCAACCCGTTCCTGTCTTACCACTGAGGAGATTTACTAGCAAAAAATAAACAATGCTCGCACAGCATTGCCAAAATCACAGCAAACTATTATCAACAATACGCAGAGTCGGCAAGGTCAGTCAAAGGATTGTCCAAAAATTGCATGTTCAGTATGAGGAAGCAGTAAAAAGTACCATATTTTTCCGTTTTTTAGTTTTCTTTCCTTTCCCCTTTGAGGATTCTCCGAAATTGTTTAGCGACAGAAAATACTTGTTTTAAGGCGATTTAAATGGAAAGTGTTTAAGTGTGAATTTGAAAAGTGTGATTAAAAGAGAGCATGAGTGGGGGAGTGTGGTAATAGAAATGGTAATGTGAAATAAAAACGATTATTGATAGAAAAACTATGGTTTCTAGCTTTTATTTGCTTAGCCGTGTAAAAAATTTAAAATTTATTATATTGGTCTTGTCATTCACACGACCGATCATTCTGACTTTGAAGATTTCATGGCGCCTTTTCTATTAGGTTTGGTCACTACCTGCTGGTATATCGAAGGAAGGTTGCGCTGGCACGAGCCCTAAATCTTGTGGATGGTATTTTTCGCTCTAAGCACTCACTTCAAGCGACAACCTATAAAAGACCATTACGCAGATTCATTTAGCTTACCACTCATTTGACATCTCCAAATTATTTGCTCCTCACACATATTTATAGAATATTTTCATACCGCCTTTTTATTCCATTATTGAATTGCTTTTTGCTTGCAGATTTCATCAAGTATTATATTTTGATTGCTATGTTCGATATGTGTGTTTTCTTGCTTCACCTTGCCTTGTGAACGCGTAATATGTGTATAATTTGTAGAACCTAAATTTTAATAGTAGTAGTCTTTTCAAACATTTAAAACTCTATTTTTGATGCGTCAAATCCTTTACCGAAAGTAAGCTTAGGCACACCAGGAACTGCTAAATCCTTTTTCGCAAAATCCTTCCAAAACTGCGGCACACCCACAACAAATAGGTGACTCGCGCCTTCTTGCTTTCGCACTAAGTAGCTGCCGTGTTTGTGCTAATTGTGTTCGTTACTTACGAAATAATGGTCTGTGACAAATTATGAAAATTAGCAGACGCGTTCACAGTACACTGAATCCTTTCCCATCTCTTTTGTTGAACAGGTCACTTAAATTTAAATTTGCTTGAAAACATACTGCAAGTCGCAAGATTTTGAGACTCCTGACGAAAGCAGCTTTTGGGTTTACCACAAAGCCAAAGTTATATACACGTACATAATGCTAGTATGTATGAGCAAACGTACTATTTACATATCGCTTCTTCGCTGCAAGAACGTCATAACTCAAAAAAAAAAATTTTTCAGTTTATGGCAACCCTGTGTGTATCTGCATATGATCTTTTATCTGCCAAAACCACTTTGTAAAATAATCAATACTTTGCTCACAAGACGACATGAAACATTTTTTGCTACCTTAAACTCCCTGTAATGGTAAACTTTAAAATTGAATTTTCTCGGAATGATGTAGTTTTGAGTTATGACGTTCTTGCAGCGAAGGAGCGATATGCATGTACATATATCAGTACAGTTGAATCTCCCAAAACGCAGCTCCACAAAACGCAACTATCCAATAAATGCAACCGCTTCGCAGAGCTAATAAGTATATTATTACTCTTTTTGGTTGCGTTTTCAGGGCGGTTAAAATTTCTGATCATTTAAAAACTTGCATAGTAGCCATTTTAATGAACTTTTTTGTCAATTTTTATCGATTAGCAAATCAAATTTGTTATGTTGGCCTCAAACAAAAACACTAGCCATATCAAACCAATTAATAGGAATTTATATTGATCCTTTTTTACTGAAATATTTGTTTTTGTATATATTTTTGTTTCTGAAGTTATCCTATTTTGAATATAAAATGCACCTCTTTCTCAATAAAATATGATTGTACTTATTGTAATTGATGTTTTCAAATCCATCCAATAAATGCAACTTTTCGCTATTTGCAACAATCCCTGGAATAATTTGGTTGCGTTTTGGGAGATTCAACTGTATATTCATAGGTTCAAGTAATAATTGTTGTGTTGTAACGTGAAAACTGTCTCAATACAGTAGACGTCTAACAATATAAATCATATTTTATCAACAAATGTTTACTTAAAATCTTTAAAATTGAATTGCCGTTGTCTTCTCTAATAATGCTATAACCACATGGAAGTACATATGTATGTAATTAATATTTTAGATTTAGGTGTAATAAAAGGAAATGGTTGACAATTTTCGAGATTTAAATTCATGCTTGCCTATAATTTAACTTGTTTTTTATTTGTATTGGGATGTGTGAATTGTTTTAATTTAAAGTACATACACTCTTTCGTGAGCCAAATAAGCGCTTATGTGCCAACATCAAAGTGCGTTGGTGTACATATATATGTAACGCATGTGAAACTGCTGAGAATAATCGTTTTAAGAAAGGGGTAATTGCAATTCCTCTTTTGAAGTCGCTGAAATTCGAGTGATTTAGATTGGTCGTGCCAATAGGAGTGATAAAGATACATACCCAGTGAACTCAATACTGTGGTGCAGAATTGACAAATGCAATATTAACCCCTTAAATCACCATTGCAACTCTGCAAATATTTAGTGCCGGACGTGCAGTAAAAATTGCATTCATTGTGCATTTTTGAATAGAACAAATACTTTTCGTACGCAAAATTACAAACGTTCGGTGCTACCTGCTCCTCTAAGAGTGAGAAGGCAAATAGGGACACACAAGTACTCGAAAGAAATAGGAGATGTCATTGCCGTTGTCAGAGCTAATGTTGTGTGCGTCGGCGTTAAGGCGTGCGATTGCGAATGCGCATTGAGGTTGAAGGCAAGTGACGAGTATAAAACCCTGGACGGGTTGTTTGTCCAAATCAGTTTGAGAGTAACCACGACCGATGCAGTTTTTGGTGAAGGGCCAGCCAGCCTGAAACAGACTGAGTAATTCGAATTTAACTCACAACGTTACAGTTATTCGCACTTGGAAATTTTATTGAATATTTAACGCAACTAACAGCCATTAAGGAACCTTGAAGCAATAAGAAAATGATGATACATGAAAAATTGATGTCTGGACAATTTTTGCTCGATTTCAAAAATGGTTAGTATTCAAATACACTGAATTCATATTGCAGCAATTAATAGGTCTTGAAATTGAACAAAGAACGTCGCACATATTTGTTTTATATGAACAACATCGTATTCTTATCGCCCATTTCAGAGCATACCAATCTGCTACATGGCTCCGTAACGCACCAGCACACACACTCTGCGGCGCGCCACCAACAGGATGTTTACTCCGCCTACGCGTGTCAACAACGGCAACTGATTGGCAGCAGCGGTGGTGGTGGTGATCGGCACCGACAACCGGTATTCGGGGTTGCAACCGAAGTGCTTGATCTATCACGACGTTATGAATCGGCGGAAATTTCGCGCAAGACACCCTCGCCCTATCATGCCAGCTCCAGTTTAAGCACCGACTCACCCACCGTATCGCCCACAAGCAGCGAACAACATCAGCGACAATTCATTCCAACAAATTTGTTGTACGCTGCGCAACAAGTGCGACAACTACCGCCGCCTCTCGCTTCACTATACCCAGCACTTTATTACGCCGGCAACGTCAAACAAGAACCAGTAACCACATCAATGTCCTCCCCACCGCCAACAAAGGCCTTACGTACTGCTTCGCCACAGCAACTTTCGCCAACTCCCGTTCAGTTTCCTGTCGCAACCGCCTCCAGCAATTTGCTTCAGAGTTTTGGGCCAACGGCTTCTGTTGTTTCTGGTCCAAACCTCTCCGATATTGCATTTGCACCACTTTCGCCTGCGGCTAGCAAATCGCCAATAGTGCCACCATCTGTTGTCAACACCCCTACTAGTAGCATTAGCGAAGCCACTGCCTTCACTAACGCTGACACAAAGTCCACGCGGCCCTTTAAAGCCTTTCCGCGTGACCCGCTCGTCATTGCGGCCAATTTCGTTGCGGCCGATGTGCTGCTCGACAATCCGCGCGTGGAACGCTACACCGAGTATCGTAAGCGCGTTTTAGAGCAGATACGCAGTTCCAATGGAGGCACGCGCACTGTTACCAATCCCAAAATGCGGAGGACTAATTCGACCAACGCCAGCAACGGAGCTGGCTCCACGCACAACAGCGAAAACGACGAACGCAACGACGGTGGAGAGGAGTTGAGCGATTGCGATTCAAATATTGGTAATTGCGAAAAATTTAGCACCTCCATTACATCAACTAGCTCAGGCGTGAGCAATAATGCGGCAAAGAGTCGATGCAGTGATGGCAACGTCAATACCACGACCACGACAGTTGCCAGCAACATTAATAATACCATTTCCGGTGCCCAAATCAGAGATGCCGCTTACTACGAAAGACGCCGCAAGAACAACGCGGCTGCTAAGAAATCACGCGATCGACGTCGCATCAAGGAAGACGAGATCGCAATACGAGCCGCCTATTTGGAACGACAAAACATTGAATTACTGTGTCAAATTGACGCATTAAAGGCACAGTTGGCCGCCTTTACTTCCAAGATAGGTGCGTAGCACTGACACCAATCAAGGAAGTTTGATGTCATGAAAAAGCGTTAAACGCATTCCGCTGGCAAGCCAAAGCTTATCTGTGACAATTTTATAATTATGAAGGCTCATGGAATACGATTTCCGTTTGTATATGTTGTAGTTTGCCGTATGAATACGAGCTACTTCTAAAATTCTGATAAAGCCAGTACACATTGCGCCATTATCTTGTTTCGTGATTTTTTTAGTTAATTATCATTAATTATTTATTGTAATTTAGTAGTAATATTGACAAAGGCAACTGCGACTTTTTGCAAACAAATGATAAAAACGTATAGAAATAAGATACGTATCAGATACTGTGTCCGCAAATGTATGCGTTCATTTTCAAATCAAATATAATCAAATACAATCACCTCCACCTAAAGTTTTGCCATCACACATACAAAATAACTCGTTGTTCTTACTTATTGTATATGTGCTATTAAAACAAGTAAGAACTCGGACTCAGCCGGATTTAATTTTGTCACGGTCTTGATCGGCCGTTAAGTTTTTGACTCTCAAATGTAGAAATCAGTAGACACGATTTAGCAAAAATTTCCAACAATAAAAATGTATATACATATGTACCTAATAAAATATTTTAGAAATAATGATGGTAATTGGATATGGATTGGATAATGATGGTAATGATGGTATTGGATACTGCCTGTAATAACACCTAAAAAAAATAACGCGAAAGGGTTAATGCTTTTCGATAATAAAAATAAAATATTTATCGGACATTTTAGAATCCTTTTATGTTATTTCAATTTCGTAAAATATGTGCGATTGCGTAAAACTTACCGTTTTCCTCTGATTTGCGTTTCCTACCAACCCAACATAGCCGGGGATTGACATAAGTTATGTTTATTTTATGTCCAAACCTTATTAATACATCTCTTGTATAACATATACATAGTGCCTTATAGATGAGAGGACTGAGAATCAAAACAGATCACATGTTTCTCTTTTTTTATTTTGGTTCAATCGAACTTTGTCAAGAATTGCTTCAGTTTCTTCTGCAAAAACAAAGCATACGTGTAAAATAATTAGTAAAGATGGCGCAGAATTGCTTAATTTAGCCACAAATGTCAGAATATCTTTGTTAATATGAAGATTGCTTTTTTCTGGGCATAACAGTTCATGGTAAAGTGGTAAATGGTAAAGAAATGAAAACAACCCCAACTGCTGGCATGGAGGCCTTACTCGATCTAACACCACTCCATATTGCACTTCTAAAAGCCCTTGACAGCTACTCCTACACATCAAAAATCCTGCTTGAATGCCACAAAGAACTGAGGAGGTCCATAACAAAACGCAATAATTCCACCATAACAATTTTTTGGATAAACGAATAAATGTAATTAAAGTCAGTAGGATATATATATTCTTTTAGATAGTTGCTGTGGAATAATAGTTTTGTAGGGACAATACAAATCATAAAGAAGTTAATTTATTTGGCAATTACTTTTTTAGTTACTTAGAAAACAAATTTGGAAATGTTGCGTTTTGGTCCGATACATAGTATTTATTTCATTTTGCTATGAACCCTATGGAAATGTTGCGTTTTGATATGAACTAGGTTTGAAATTGTGGCGTTTTGCTGTGAATAACATAGAAATAAAATCTTTTTGATATGAATTGCATAAGTTTTATTATATTACGCAAGTACATTCAAGTATTACAAAACTATATAAGTATTCAAGTATTAAAAAAATCAACATTGTGTTACACTCTCATTCCAGTGTCCTCCTCCAAACAGTCACATAAGGTTACATCATCGGTTTCATTGCAACTATTTCCTTGTTCGTCTAACAATATCTTTGTATAATATTCTAACCCGCCGTGGCTCAGTTGGTTAGTGCGTTGGACCGCGAGTCGAAGGCAACAACCTCAGGTTCAAATACTGCCTGTAATAACACCTAAAAAAAATAACGGGAAAACTCGTTTTCTCTCCCAACCTGCCGTTCGGAACCGGCACAAAACTCTATGTCCCTTCCACCCGCGTACAAATTCACACGCACAACACGGGTGGTTGCGGGAAGCTAGGCCTTAGTCTCGCGTAAGCGGGCTGTCGTGCCAGTCAATTAATTAATTAAATAATATTCTAACCCGGAAATGTTTGACCACTGTTGGCCATAATGTTTTTCTAATAGTTTAACAACATCTTTCTTCTTTTCTGAATTAATTGCAACACCAAGAGGAATTCCATCAAGCAAACGAAGGGGTATTTTGCCTCTTTTAAGATAGCTGGTAAATTTTTCTTTGCCTTCAACTTTGTAAGTTTCAAAAGTTTTGACTACACATTGCTTGTGCTGTTTTCTGGAGAGTTTAAAGTAAATTCTTTTCATACTCTGTATACCATTTATAGGAGGGTAATATTCTGCCAACATTTTTAAATCCTTAAGGGTCCAATCCTTTCCTAAAATAGTAACTTGCCTGTTCACAGAATAAACTTTGTGATTTCTTTAAAGAAATTATAGTATTTTTTCGCAAATCTTTTTCAACACGCCCAAAAACTCGATAAAATTCTTACCGTTTTATAGTTATTGTAGAGTTGCCATAATAATAAATTTAAATTTTATTAAAATTAATTTATATCATTGACTTTTCACTAAGATCTCGAAGTTATTTATTGCATAGATATGGAAATGTTGCATTTTGGTCTGAACCATTATTTTTGGTTTTGAATTACAGTGAAATTATTGACCTTTGGTATTTTTTATAACAATTGTTACATAGATTTTAACATGTAGAACTGGATTCAGTCAAAAAAACGAAAAACTTAAAAAGTGGAATTATTGCGTTTTGTTATGGACCTCCACAACTCAACGCCCTAGGGACCCAGAACAGGGGTGGCTTTCCGTAATTCGATATCGAGCAAATACGTGTATCGAACTATCGTTATCCGTAACACAAAATGTCGTCGTGTCGTATCGAACGTTCGATACAAACAGCTCGATACCAATTTTGCTCTCGTTTTGCTTGTTTGCGCCGTTGTCAACCATAACAAAATGTGAGTATGAAATTTTAAATTTTTTGGAAATTAATAAATGCTTTTATTTTTTTTAGGAGTCAA
Source organism: Melieria crassipennis (assembly GCA_963668005.1). Lineage (NCBI taxonomy): Eukaryota > Metazoa > Arthropoda > Insecta > Diptera > Ulidiidae > Melieria > Melieria crassipennis. The sequence continues at coordinate 60,674,239 of OY764962.1, forward strand.
CAAACGAACGCTGGACAAATAAAGATGTTAATCGAATTTTCCTCCAGGAAAATTGTATTTAGAATTTAAATACTCTTTACACTGCTGGCGGTCTGTGTTAACCATTGAGGTTAAGGTCTGCCGAAAGATTTTTGACAGAATGCTGGGTCCCATGGCAGATGAGTGTGCGCCTCCCGTTTGCCACTGATAACCTCCACCCCTAGCATCACTAAAGTGGCGGCTAATCTTTGTGAAGGAGGAATGTATGTACTTCTCATGCCATCCCGTAATTGTATGGCATTGAGAACGTACATAAATGCCTCCTTGCTCAAACGGTACCTTTGTTGGAAGCTGTGAAATGGAAATTGTATAAACAAATTTTCCAAATACCAATTTAATTTACCATAACTCTGGCAATTCCATGGGATCCGCTGCATCTCTTCATCTTCCTCTATTGATTGGAGTTTCACGACGAAACTCCTCCAAAAACAACATTCCCGACAATTTTTAAATTTATTTATTTTTACGTGTCAAATTTTCTTCGTTTTGTTTACTTCCCGCTGCTTCTGACAGCTCCAAAGTACTTTCCACACACTTCCCAAAAAATGAAAACGAGAGTTCTCATATCGAGTTACGGAAACCGAAACTGTCTCGTTGAGTGTTCGATATCGAATCGATGTGTCGAGCCAACGATGATCGAGTATCGAATTACGGAAAGCCACCCCAGGATTGTTCTCGTCTGGATTCCTGGGCATGAGGGTCATGATGGCAACGAAAGGGCAGACACACAAGCAAAAAAATGGTGCAGAAACCCCATTCATAGGGCCGGGCCCGATGTTTGGATTCGGTAAAACCGACCTAAAACAGGACATCCACAAGTGGACCCAGAGACAAAAACAAAAATAATGGAATAATATTGAGGGACTACGACACTCGAAAAGATTCCTAAACTTTAACACAAAACGAGCCAAATCTGCTACACTTCTTAGCAGAAGACAACTCAAAATCTTATGTGGCGCCCCAACCGGCCACTATTCTTGTAACTACCACCTCCACAAGCTACGCTTGGTCATCGACAAAACATGCAGATACTGCAATGAGGTCGATGAAACAATGGAACACGTCATCATAAACAGCCCAGCCCTGGCACACACACGTGCAAAGTTTCAAGGGAAACATATTCTGGGTGATGAGGACCTGATGCAAATATCGCAGAAAGGTCTGATTCAATACCTGAGCACATAAAACACTAGATAATTCAAGGGGCACAATAAACTTACTAGGTTGCAGTGCGCAAGGGCATTGTCCCTACCCATTATCATTACATTACATGGTAAAGTAAATATGTATAACAAGGCATCCGCAATGCCCGGAATCCGCTGTGGCTCAGCCCAGACTGGAACGTTAGACCAGCAGTCTAAGGCGACGCTTCCCCGGGTTCAATCCGCCACCATAGCTAAACTCGAATATGAAAAAAGTTTTTCTTTCAACAGGAAATAGCAAACCTCTGAAAGTAAAGATGCCTACGCAAAAGCTCCCAACTCGCAGCTCAGAGTAAGCACACAACTCTAAGACCCTTCTATCTGTATACAATTCACCTGTTATCAGACTGTCGTGCCAATAATGTTTGTACGCATGTACCTCCGAAGCAAATAAAAACAAGTTAGTAGCTTCGATTAGCTGCGCATCATTGTGGCGGCAAGCGATGAAACCGAGGAAATTACCGCCAACAGAAAACAGAAGTGAAGTGAGAACTACATTTGGGCGCCTGCAACCCATCCTGGAAAGTTCGCCGATCTTCACGCAAGCAAGCTGTAATTATTTAAGGCATGCGTGAGCTCGACGCTAATGTAGGCAACTGAAATGTGACTGGTCTCGACAGTGGCGGATTTACACATTACCCAAGTATAGGCTGTTGAATTTTTGCCGCCCTTACCTCTGCAATTGTGAATTGTCAGTTCCTAGATTATCTTTACAATCCAACAATTCGGTTCAAATTGTACAAGAAATAGTTTTTGAGTATATTTCTGAGGTAATCAAAGTTCAATGATGTATGACTAATAAGGCAGGGTATGCCACTCACACTATAATGTACATTCGGTAAACGTAGTTAAATAACACCGGCACACAAAAAAAAAGTGGTCTGTACATTTGACTAGACCCACCTATCCTTATGTATTTCGGTGCGCTGAAACCGAATCCGAGGTCAGTTTTGTCCGTACACCCTCAAAATTTTGAGTATATTGCAAAAAACTGCCAAAAATGTCTAAAAATCGCAAAAATTGCAGTTATAAAAACGACAAAATGTTTTTTTAATTGTATGAAGTATTTTTCTGATGTATTTCGATGCGCACCATGTTGAAAATTTGAAAATTGTATAAGGCAAACGGACTTCAGATTTAGATTTAGCGCATCGAAATACATTTGAAAAACACTTAATTAAATTTTTTTTAATGTTGTCATTCTCATAACTGCAAATTTTGTGCAATTTTCAGCCATTTTTAGCGATTTTTATCATTTATTTTAAATTTGGAGGGTGTATGAGGCAAACTAATATCAGATTTAGATTCAGCGCATCGAAATACATACAGAAAAATACTTCATACAATTAAAAAAACATTTTGTCGTTTTTATAACTGCAATTTTTGCGATTTTTAGCCATTTTCAGTCATTTTTAGGGCTTTTTTATCATTTAATTCAAATTTGGAGAGTGTATGAGCCAAACGGACTTCAGATTTGGATTCAGCGCATCGAAATACATAAGAAAAATACTTGATACAATTCACAAAACTTTTTCTCTTTTTGATAACTGCAATTATTTGCGATTTTCAGCCATTTTTGGCAGTTTTTTGCAATTTACTCAAAATTTTGAGGGTGTACGGACAAAACTGACCTCGGATTCGGTTTCAGCGCACCGAAATACATAAGAATAGGTGGGTCTAGTCAAATGTACAGACCACTTTTTTTTTTGTGTGCCGGTGTAATCTTTATTGCTCTTACAAACAGTTAAAAAAAATAATTTTATTTAACTTATTAAAGTTTCTTACAATACCTTTTTGCGCGATTTTTTGTTGGCAAAATCATCGAAAATGTCGTCGTAAGTGATCTTGTTCATTAATTCTGACTCTATACACAAAAGATCTAAAGCGTTTAATTTTTCTTGACTTAAGGTCGATCTCAGATAATTTTTTACCCTTTTTAGACAAGAAAAGCTTCTCTCACCCGAACAATTTGTCGCTGGAGTACATAATGCCATACGAATAGCTATGTCCAAGTTAGGATAAACGTTCTGCAAATTCTGTTTTCGCAGAAACGAAGATAGACTTTCCAATGATTCAGAATTTGGTTTTACTGAAATTCCTTCCGTAGAAATGTGACATTTAAAATTAATGCATTCTTGAACTAAGTCAGTCTCTAAATCATTAGAATATATTTCTTCCAAGGCGAGAGCTTTTTTTGTAAGGGTTGATGATGACAATTCACTCATTTTGGTCAAAAACGAAAACTTTTCGTTGAACTTGTTGTAGGCCTTCTGTCTTTTTTCTAATTCAGATACGAGTCTATCAATGATGACGAGAAATGTGTTAACTCTGAAAGTATCACTCGCGGTCATTTTTATTTTTTCATCAGGCGTTTCATCATTTTTTTTTTTTCTTTTCGGTTGTCTTTTTTCCATGTCTTTTGTATACTGCTTCGACACGCTTAACTCCATCGCCTTTTCTTCGAAATACTTAAAATTTCCTCGTTGATCTACGAAAAACTTGCGAAGAGATTCATAAAGATCGGCTACAGTAATCAAATCTACGGTAGAAGCCTGAATTTGTACATTCACTTCGTTTATTCTTTCCAAAACAACATTCCACAAAACAACCATTAACGCCGTTTCCAGCTGTTCTAATTTTAGAAGAATTCCTGTAGCTTCGTTTCGTGTAACAGGCTTTTCGGTGCAATCATCCCTGATTGTTTCCAAAGCTTTAAGGATTTCGTGCCAAGAATCTCTCAAACTTCTGCATGCATCCTCTCTAGCTGACCACCGTGTGAGGTTTACTCTTTTCACCGTTTTCCCTTCTCCGACTTCAGTTATTAATTTTTTCCAGCGTTGTGTTAAACTTACAAAAAAAACGTAAATTTCTTGGAGCAACATGAAGAAGCGACATGCTTCTGTACAAGATTCAGCAGTCGCAGTTGCCACTAAATTTAAAGAGTGGGCAGAGCAAGGAACGAAAAAAGCAAACGGTGCTTGGTTTTTAATTTTAGCTTGTAAGCCGTTGTACATTCCAGACATATTCGCGGCATTATCATATGATTGTCCACGACAGTCTTCAATATCTATTCCTAAGGTTTTTAGTTCCGAAGTAATGGCAGAAAACATATCTTCAGCTTTATGTCCCACTGAGGGCAAAAACTTGAGAAATCTTTCACATGGTTCTCCCGTTTCCAAAACGTATCGAATCACGAGAGTGACTTGGTCCACATGTGCGATGTCTGGTGTTGAATCGATGATTAGGGAAAAGTATTTCGCCGTTCGTATCTCGTCTCCAATCTGCTTCGAGACTTTATGACCCATCAAGAGAATAAACTCATCGCAAACGGTCTTTGATATGTAACTGGTACTACCAGATCCTTGATTCCCAAAGAGTTCAATATGACTGGCTAAAAAAGGATCAAACTCAGCTAACAGTTCCAACATCATAAAATAATTTCCGTTGTGTGGATCACCGAACTTTTCACTTTTTCCTCTAAAAGCGAGACCTCTTGAACACATCCGCTTCACTACAGCAACGACCCTCTTCAGAACGTTTCTCCAATAAGCAATTTCTTCATCAATTTTCATTCAATTAAATTGTTGATTTGACCATGAATCTCACTTCTAGCTTTCAAACTAAGCATACTAGATTTATGACGCGCCGAGTTTTCATGTTGAGCTACTCGGTATTCTGCATTTTTCCAATCATTAAATCCTTGGTTCTCAAACTGAGTTGTATTCTGTAATGGACCGAATGCCAAAGAGGGTCGGCAATATACGGAACTCTTACTTTCAGAATAAACCAGCCAATTTCGGTCTTTCAATTCATTATTTTTCATTTTTTGGAAGATACTCACTGGCAGGAAACGACGCTGATTAGCATCTAGTTTTTCACTTTTAGAGAAGTCACAAGTCTGGTTTTGATCGAAGCCGCATCTTGCGGTAATCTCCCTTAAGGTATCGTTAATTTCCCATAAAGCCGGATCTTTGTTTATATTTACTGTTGTTTGCACTTGGTCATCATTTAACCCCTGAGTCTGAGACGTATCTTCAATTTTCAAGCTGCTATCACTTATTGATGATTTCTCTTCGCCAAGAACATAATTATCATTTTTATTTAAAGTGGATTATTCAACAGATGATTGGGCTGCAGAGTTAAAATCTGTTTCATCTTTTCCAGATCGAATTGTCACAGTGCACGTTGTTGAAGTTTCTGATATTTCGTCAGTACTTCCACTTTTAAAAAAACTGCAAATTTTTTTTGTTTTACGGATAATCTGCTCTTGTTCTTCTTTTTTCATTTTGGCTTTCTTTTTATACTCAGCTCCACTAAGTCGCTTTCTTCCATCACTCATTGTAACAATTTTTTCCCAAGAACTGAAATGAAAAAGATAAAATTATGAGGGTTATTTCTCGTACGCAATTAGTAGTATCCTTTGTTTAGACCTCAGACAATAAATAATTAATGTACAACGGTAATTTTTTTTAAGCTATCACAAAAAATCGAAACTTCTTCGCATAGCTTTCGAAGAAGCTATTTCAACTTTAGGGAAAAGAAGAATTCTTTTGAAATTTCTAATATATTTTTCCCACAACTGGGATTGTTGAATTTTTCCCGATGAATTATTTATTCCCAATTATTATTCCGATGTTTGCTTTATTAAAAAAAGACAAAATAACAATAGAAGCATGAGAAATCTTTTGGAATACTATTAAAGGTTGACGTAAAAACATTCAACTGTTCAACGTGACTGTGTTTCAAGCATCGAATTGAAAAATATTTTGCAGGACTTTTTCAATAAACTGATTCATTGTGGATGATTATTTATATTGTATAATGATTATTATAATTTTTTACTCACCGGTGCTATGGAAATATTCATACAATCGACGAACACTTTGAAAAATCACAGCGCACAACGCACACCAGGAAGAAGTGTGAATTCGTTATGCAATTATTGCGGGAAGCTATCAATCGAGGCTTTGTTTATTGAAGTACGGGACTTCCCCGTTTGCCCTTGTTGCCACTGTTGCCAGATTGGGCTACATGTCGCCAATTGGGCTACCTCAGATCCCGAATCTGACGACTTGGGCCTGCCAGCATCTGGCAACCCTGCAGCTTTATTTTGAAAGTGTCGTTAAAAATGACGACACTCCTACTCGAAATATTAATAATTTAATAATTAATTAATAATAATAATAATAATATGTCTCGTGCCTTGTTATATGGGTGTTTTACCGTAGAATATAGGAGTTTGCGGTACCCGTTGAAAGTACAATGAAAGAGAAGAGGGAAAAGTCATCGGAAAGGTGTATTGTGGACTTCTAGAGAGATATCTACACATCAGAAAATCGTCCGACGAAAATCTAAGAAAATCCGTTTTCAAATTTGCCGCCCCTAAAATCTGCCGCCCTAGGCTCAAGCCTACTTAGCCTGCTGGTAAATCCGCCACTGGGTCTCGATCATCACACGAAGGTTCCAAGTATTTGTTAAAAAGTGCCTGCGCAAAATTCTCTAGCTAAACGTCAGAAGCAATGAGCATTGAAAGCCAAGAGACGAAGAACGCACACTGAAGCATACACAATGAGGCAAATGAAGATAGAGGACACTGTAAGAAGTCTACGCAGCAGCATTACAAGAATATGTATTATTTGGCTGTCACCAACAAAGAAGTAAAAGTCACCAGCTATTTGACATAGGCGTCATAATTGTCTATATATTATCAACCAAGGGCAATTAATCGGATATGGTACAATTGTATACTCGTTGCATATTTTATCTCGTCAATAAGTACATTAAATAAAGCAATCATAATGATATTTGTACCAGTTATAGACCACATGGACGCGTTGGCATGGGAAAACGAGCCGAATTAGAGCATTCATTAGCAAAACAATAAAAATAATAAGCTTTCACTGCTCACAAAAACCTTATGCACCTCCTCTATGTTTGAATTGCAAATACAATTTAATTCTTCATAGTTTTCGACCTTTTATTTTATACGATTTTTTATTTATTTAGTCACTAAGTTTAAGCTTTAAGTTTTACCTTACTTTGCTTTACTTCTTTCATTTTTAAGTTAAATTAAACTTACAAATGTAATTGTTTGTATTTTACTCACTAAAACTTAATTTTAAGAAAACGAAATCAACTTATTAGCATGGAGAACAGATTTCCAGGAGGAGCAGAATCTTTTTGGGTATGGATCCTTTCGTCCCTTAGGTATTTTCTTTTCTCGTAACTGTAAATTTTTATTATTCATAATTTTTACGCTTACGTTTTTACTATTTTTTTATATATAACAAAAATACAACAATTATTAATATCTATATATGTTTACTTTCATTTTTCGGTTGCTGCTTTTTTGTATGTATTTTGTGTTTCCTGCTTGCAATTTTATCTTGCTGACTTCTACTACTTCGTGTTAATTGGACAATATTGAATACGCAGATTATACAGCAAAAATATGCCGATCGGCCTATATTTATATGTTAGTACGTGTATATGTATATATACATAGATCTCTCAATATATATATATGTGTGTAACGTTTATTTCAATGCTTAGATTGTGAGTGGTGTGATAATGGTAATAAACAATTCTTGCTGCTTTCACTTTATTAGCTAGAATAAATAAAGTGAAGAACAAAAGGGACTTTAATAGCGTACGAGGAAGTAGCTATACGGTGTACTAACGAAATCTGTACGAATGGGGTTTTCAAAAGGCCAGTAAAATATGATTTAGGTAAATTAAAATAGAAACTCACCGCATACATACGCACACATGTTTGATGAATCTATATATGAATTTTTGCTGTCGTGCATAGCCGTTGTGCAGGCTGCACATATGTTTAAGTTCGCTACAAATTCATTTTATATCCTTGGTTTTGGAGAAAAGATTAGTTCTGTTTCATATTACTATATAATGGGTATACCACAGAAAACCCACCACACAGGCTATAGATTTTTTAATTAAGTTCACAAATACATATGTGTATACATATGTGTGGCACTAAATATCATAATTTTTAATTTTTATGAAACTGTCAGTATATCTACATAATGTACTACTTCTGGGTGTGCAATTTACTGCTGGCTTTTTGTTAAATAATTTGCGCAAACTTATAAAGATAAAACATGTACCACACACACCTACACACACACACACAGACACACCCACACACATACACACCCACACACACACACAAACCAACATTCAAGCACGCTAAAGGCGATATTTGTATCTAAAAATTATCTTTGATACACAGGTATGAATACAATTTATATATGTATGTATATATGTATACCTATACACATATATATAAATATATTTAGACTTGTATGCAATTTTCTGAATATGCGTGCGTCTGTGTGTCAAAACAATAAGTTATTACTTTAGAACCATCTAATTACATACATATGTATATATAAGATTCTACCATAAATAAGAAAATAGTTTTACACAGCATACCCTTTCCCAGTATATGCTTGCATATTAACATACATATTAATGTAGGTATATGATGCATGCATTCGCTCATTTATTCATTTATTTGTTTTTGATGCAATTTAGTGTGCCGGCATTTACACTGTTCTAATTTATTTTCTCTTCTAGTTTTTGTTTATTCTGTTCTTATAATTTGATGCTTTTATAATTAAAAGTAAAAACTAAACACATTTTACCATCTCTTTTTAGATTTTATTGTATTTTATTATTACTCATTTTCGTTCAATTTTTACTCGCCTAGAAAAGGAAATATGCCTTTTGTTTTTCTGCAATTCTTTTTATTGCAACTTGAATTAATGTGGGTGTATATGTATATACGCGTATGCCTATTGATCTGTACATAGACACGTGTACCTACAAATGCTTCCTGGATATGACGCCATCCAGCAAAAATTGTTTCGCGCAAAACATGACTATACCTATATGTGTGAGCGTGTGTGTCAATTTGTATAACTATGTTATTTTATGTTGGGGATCTGCATGTGTCCTGATGATTGCTGCTTTTTGCTTCCCTCTTTCAAAAAATTGATTGTTTTCCATGATAAACATCACCGGCATTATTATGATTCACATTGTCGTCGTCTTATAGTTCATTTGCTTTATCTTACAAGCTATATTAAATTATACACTCCTTTCTTTCTACTGCAATCATATTTTTGCACCTCTTTTATGCAATTTAAATCGTATTAATAACAGTTGATATTCATTGATTTCCCTTAATCAACGTTTCTTGGCGTTCAATGCAGCTTTAAGTTTGACTTCGTCTCTATCTCTGCACTTTCGACTTCGGCTACAATTGCAAATCACACTTCTCCGCACTTAATCAAAGCTTTTAGCCCTTAATTGTATTTAATTAAAGCGACTCTTCAAACGCTGCCATCAGATCACTTTGCATATTCATATCGATTTGTCCTGCCATCTGTGCGAAAGGTAGAAAATACAATATTAAAATAAGTACAGATTAGTCTGTGTGTTTTGAGTATTTTTAGACACATCCGACAAAGAATAACGGAATTTTTATTTATATATTCACTAAATTTCTACAAAATTTATACCAGCCTCCGAAGAAACATATTCAGTATGTATTTGCATCAAACTTACCGCTTCGCGCCGCCGGCGTTCTTGTTCGATGCGTCGCAACTCGGCACGTTTGGCCGCAGCGCGATCCTGCGGCGACTGTTGCGCCGCACCAGCCGGTGAACCGCTGCCCTGTGGTGATGCTTTTATATCGTCGACACGAGAATTCTGCGGCTGCGCGTCGTGTACGCTTTTCCTAATAGCAAAAAAACAAACCGTAATCATATACCAAATTTAACTTGTATGCAACCTTTTTATCTAAACTCACCTCCCACTCTCGATAACATCCATTGAAGTTGCCTGCATATGACTACCTCCGCTGCCTACAGCATGCGCGTGCGTATGTGTGTGCGAGTGCGTATGCGCGTGTGTTGGCTGCGAAATTGTCGTTGCTGTGGATTGATGATGGCTAGCGCCGGTGGTACTTCCACCGCCACTAGCGTTGCCACCACTGGTACTCCCAACCGCGCCACCAATACCGATGTTACTGCTGTTGCTACTGCCGTTGCCGACAGTATTGGAGGTGGTCAGCGGTTGCTTATGATGCTGCTTGCGTTGCTGCTCCTTTTCGGCGGCTTCTTTCTGGCGCTTCTGTTCCTTCTCAGCGGCCTCTAGCAACTTCAGCCGATCGGCCTTCTCTTTGGCTTTGTTACGAAACTGCTGAAACGAATCCATGGCAGGTTTAGTTTTGTTCGAAGTGGGCGTGTTCTGCGGCGAGCTAGCAGACGCCAGTGAAGACCAGGAGCTGGCGTTTTTCAAATTCTGTTCGTGCGCAGACTTGAAAGCCTGAGCAAAATTCGTCTGATTGGAAAGACCGCCAGCGCCAGCACCACTGCCAACACCTACACCGCCGCCCATAGATGTTGGAATTTTCAAATCTGATGGCGACTGCTGCGGCGGTACCACTTGCTGATGTTGCTGCTTTTTCTCGGGCGGACTAGGCATCATTGATTCAATGGGCTTCGGCGTGATTAGCAGCTTATTGGGCTGCGATGTTGACTGCTGGAGTTGATGTTGCTCCCCGACAATAACGTTTGTATCCTTCTTGCCACCACTTAACGCCAGACTGCCCGCCGGCATACCCGCTGCACCACTACTCATCATCATCGCAGCCAACAAGTCGCCGCGACCGCCGCTCATCTGAGGTAACTGGTCGAAAATGGAAGCGCCACCAGCACTTCCATGTGTTAAACCTAACCCTGCCAAAGGAAAGCTGTCGAGCGTATGATCGGCGCTGTTAAAACCGTTGTTATGTGCGTGCTGCTGCTGTTGTTGGTGTTGATGCTGTTGTTGCTGGTGTACCATGGCCTGCTGAAACTGCTGCGCTGCGACGGCAGCAGCTACACTGCTGATATGGCTGTCCAACCCCAGTTGCATTAACGGAAAGTGGTTACCGTTCATGCCGGGCACATTGTCGGCAGCCCCCTTTGACAAAAGCTCCGACATAAACTCCATGTGGTGGTGATGTTGCTGTTGCTGGTTGTTGCTGAGCTGATTCTGCTGTTGTGCCTGCTGGTGTTGAAGGTGTTGCTGTTGGGGCTGCTGTGCTGTCCCAAATTGCTGGTGTGAAGACTGCTGGCCATGTCCGTGCTGCTGCTGATGTTGTTGCATCAAGTGTGCATTCACAATGAAATTGTCGGCGACACTCTTATTGGGGGCAGCTGCCAGCAACGGCTGCTCCAAGGACGCCAGCGACTGTTCAACGGGATCGTCAAATTGCGGAATTTGTTTAAGACCAGCGACAAGCGAGGCCGTCGTCGATGCGACGGCCCCCGACGTGACCACTGCGGATGGCAGCGAGCTAATACCGGCACCCGCACCACCCATCACCAGTCCCCTAGCTGCCGCTTCGGTGATTTCTGCTGCGGGCAACTTATGTAAGTTGCTCGCCACGCGAATACCGCCAATATTAGTAGTGTTCGTGTTTGTGTTGTTACTGCCTGTATGTGATGTGGTCAATGCAACAGCAGTGGAAGCAACCACGGCGACGCTGCTGGCAGCAGAAGACATTGTCAAGTCGTTTGGTCCATTGCTACTACTGTTAGCAATTACATTATTTTTATTATTGTTAATGCTGTTGCCAATAGTGTTGCCGCCACTATTGCTCGTTGTTGTTGCGGTGGCAGCCGTTGTAGAGCTAGATATGCTGATCTGCCCTGGTACAGCTGTCGAAGTGGGCGCAGGCGCTGGTTTGCCGTTATTATTATTGTTGTTGTTCAACACAGCAGCGGCAACTGCAGCAGCCACAACATTGGTGTTGGCCACAACCACAGCATTGCTATTAGCCGGTGCGGTTGCATTTGCAATAGCACCAACACCACTCGCTGCTGTTGTTGGTGTTACACTCGCTAAAAGACAACATGCGACAAAGCACCACAGCGTAAAATGACGTAAAATATGAAAACCAACCACAGCGATGAAAGTGAGTAGTAAGAAAAAAAGAAAAGAGACAAATCATTGCAATTAGTGATAACATTGGCATCGCGGATATTAAGGGAAAAGTGAAAGGCATTACTTATTGCTCCGCTAACGGTCATCTGTGCTGTAGGTGTAGCTACCGTCGGCAGACTGATACTCGGATTCCCTAATGTGGGGGGGGCCAAAGTAGTCTGCTGCTGCTGCGAAGCGATTGTCGGTGGTATCGCACCGGCTACGGCTGGCTGTATTGCAGTCGAAGTATTTACCTGCGAGAAATCAAACCAATACAGTGGAACTAGTGACCAGGGAATGACAAAAACAAATTACAATTTTATTTCACTTGGGAGGAAAAAGTAAAACGTAGACTCAACAAAAAACTCACTAGAACACATTTTTACATAACACATAATTGTGCGCAAAGTTCTCGTTCAAGTGTATTAATTCGAATGTGCTCAGCCTAACCAAGGGATCCACAATTTTATGCCGACTGAACTTTTTCAGTGGTAAAGCTTTTAATCTGATTTTTTGGCGTCAGAAGTCTCGCACTTAAATGCATTAGTCTAGTTAGGTTAGGTTAGATTAAAGTGGCTGTCTTGGCATGGGACTTGCCGAGAGACACACTTAGGCCTCGGAATGGGCCCGTTGTGATACCAGAAGTTGAAGGTCTGTCTTACTGTCTGAAGGTCTGTCTTACTGTCTGAAGGTCTGTCTTTGTCTAGTTTCGTGTATGTAAATTTTTAAGAATATTACTAGTCAATTTTAAAATAACTAGTCGATCTCTGTACTTACATTATTGCTTCCACTTGAGTCGCGGGATTTCTTCTTTCTCGGTGGACGACCACCAGCATCACCTATAAAAGAAAATTGTAGCAGAGTGACAAGAAAGTCAACAAGAGACTTAACATGAATTCAAAATAAAGTAAATATATAAAATTTACCATTAGAACAAATCAACTCAATCGTGAAATACTTAATGAATGCAAAAAATTATAAGGTAAATACCTGTTAGAGAAACGAAAGGATATTTTGTGCTCATGTAGGCGTAGTGTCTCCATCGAAACTGCAAGTGAAAAAATCGTGTGGCGCAAATGTGCTAGAGAAAATCCCAATACAAAACGCTTGCACTAATTCCATGGGAATACAACTGTGTTCCGTAACGAGAGTCAAATACGGGAACACATTTCTCAAACCAATCTCTTAATAAACGAAAACCCCACATCAAATATCAAATGCACAATCAACCAACCACCAATTGACTAAAGAGTATTGTATTGTATATTTTCATGCTCTTTGTCCAGCAACGCTTTCAGGAAAGAGCAGAGGGAGCGAATAAAAACTCAAGAGGCGTTTATTGTTTTTATCAATTTTCATTTTTAATTATATTAATTAATTATATATTATAACTTATCCAGTATTTTTTGTTGCTATTTTTTAACCATTATGCAAATTTTCCTCAAATTTAAATTGTTCATTTTTTCGCAATTACCATGTGCCTAAACTCAATTTATATTCATTTTATACGTTGCAAGCAGCACACATGTGCTTCTTGCCGCTATGCTATTGTTGTTCCTTTATTACGCATTGACGCAATAGTACGCACAATTAGCGTTACCTCTGGTCTGTATTACATTTATCTGATTTATCTGAATTACATTTAAAATGATTTGGGTTCTTTGTTAGTTTTTTTTACTTTATACTTGTATTTGTTGTATAAATTTAATGTGTTCACATAGTGCAGCTCGCAGCAAACATTCTGATTTTTTAGTTTTGTTTTTCAATTTGTATAAGAAAAAACTAATTACGTATGCAGCTAAAAATTAAATTACTGACGCTGACATCTCTAATTTATATAAAACTTTAAATTTTTTATTTTGTGTGACAATCATATGCTTTTTTGCAAAACAAAAAACAAGAAACTAACTTAAATACAAAAAACCTTACGACATAAGATTACAGCGTTGTTTAATCTTTTAAATTCAATATTATTATTGTAATTAATTGCATGTGTCACTTTTAAATTTCGTTCATGTTGTTAAGAAAACGAAACTTATAGATATAAAAGAAATTACGCCCCATTCTTGGAGGAGGCAGCATGGGAGTGGTTGCGAATAAAGTTTCCCCTTCTGCATTTATATCTTTTGATTTTTTTATTCTTAATGTTTCATTCTATCTTCAATTATATTTTTGTGTATTTCCATCATACATACGAGTTATTTCAAGTTTTACTATAATTTTGCTTTAAGTGATTTTTTCCCTTGCGGTAAGATAAATATTAAAATAATTTGTAATCAATTTTTACAGAAATAGCTTAAAAAAAGACGATTAGACGCTTAGTAATAGACGTCTTAGTTAATTTCTTTCAAGTTCCTTGTCGTGCAAAGTCGAAAGGGGAGAGAAGCAAGTAGCAAATGAATGGCAACGAGAAAAATACTACGGCACTCTATCAGTTTGTTATTGGCATGAAAACCCTAACAGAGCAGTTCCTCGAGCGCAATTTTAATTTTTTCATAAAGCATACAAATTTAGTGCGGTCCGTTCCATATCTAATTAACTTAAACTGCATTCCATCCGTTGCTTTCATTACATTTCACCCTAACATTAAAATTTCACAGAATAATGTGAACATTTCCACTGAAATTAAGCTGCAATAACGTTTTACTTGCACATTGTAACTTTTACAGGAAAATAATATTCGAAATTAAGTTTACGTTCTCTGTTATTCAGTACATATTTCACCCCAACCCTCCCCTCCATTATTTGCCGTCCTTTAATTTACATTCACTTCTGTTAGTATACAACGGAATTAAACATTTAAAACAAGTTATAACACATAAGTTTCCATGAACTCCCTCCTCTCGTCCTGTATCTCATTTACCCAAGCAGATCAACTGCGCTCGTTTGTAAGTTTTACCACTTTCCTCTTTCTCATCGCTGCTTGCAATCTCTTCCCTTTTTGTACTTTTTGCACGCGTTGTTTCTAATCGATTATGTGTCTATCTCTATAGTATTTTTTCATTGTATTAGTTGCAAAATCGCTAATATGTATTCATGATAGAATTTCAATGTGTCTTAAGAACGTAATCGTGCGCATTTCCTTTATTCTTCTCTCACACAATGTCTCTCATCATATCTCGCACACTCTATATTTCTTTGTCTCTTTCTTCCTGTCTTTCACTTATTTTTTGATTTTAAATTGTTATACAACTGAAAAATAAAGCAAAATTAATCGACATTAAGAAAAATTTTAGAAGTGCGAATGTGTGGGAAGCGCTTAAAAGTAAACACAGTGAATTTCGGGGAGGAAGGGATTGGTTACACCTTGTGTTTTCTTTTAGTTTCTTTTTGCTACATACTTGGCTTACTCTGTTGCTTGTACACAAAATTCTGTTAACCATGATCTTCGATCACACTCTCTACCAGTTATTTTGTTCCGTATTCAAGTATCATTATAAAGAGCAGAAATATTTCACTTTGTAAATGTTATATGTTATAGATTTGTTGATTTTTTAACTTCTTGATAAAGCAACATAAATGGAAAATTAATATTCATTATCAATTAAATATTCATCTACTTGTCGCATTTCGATTTCTGAGCCAAAAAAAACGTGCAAACAATGTGTAAAGGGGAAAGCCGACAGCCGAAAATTATTTAACATGAACGTCGTTCCCGTTCTTGTACTCGTACGCGTTCGTCGCTTGCTCGCCCGTACGTTATGCTTGCAATCTTACATACGTGCGCACAAATTACCTGATTTAACTTAAGCGTATGTGTGATCGACCCACCGATCAACGACCTCCGTCGCTTGCCCGTTCGCCTTCACTCCCTCATTAAAATCATGTATAGTGATTATAAGGCCAAAATTGTAATTGTGTAAGAAATTAATTTTATCCACTAAACACAATGTTAATCCCTCCTAAGCTTTGCACTTCTTCTGCCTTCAACCCTTCTTACTACATCACATCAAACCCCACTAATGTTCATGTTTGACAAATATTTTTCATATGACTATAATTTTCCACACAATCATGTCATTTCGAAAGGAAAGCAGAAGATTAAAGCATACACCACAGATGAAATGAAATGCGAATGGAAATTTAAGTATCAGAGTGAAATAACTTGAGCGGGTTATGCAAATATTACACATTTAAAAAAAAAAGATAACTTCATAGCTGGTTTTGATAGATGCATCGACTAACTCCATTACCATTTCATCATAATTTGAAATGAGATTAAAAGTATTTTAAACTAGCGTAAACATGTTTAGGCATCACTGCAAGCGAACTTATTACTCGGGTTCATTAAACGAGTCCTTTGAGTATCTCCGAAAATTACCAGTAATTTCCTCTTTATTCATTTGAAATCAATACTAAAAGTCAAACATTGGCGCCAAAAAAACCCTTGCATCATTTGAGAAACTCATCCCATTAAGAAACTTACTAGGCCAAGAATTTCTTACATTTCAAACGGATAATTATACACCTACGAAAAGAAACAAGTTTAGAAATAAATGCATAATTCGATTATCTCATACCGGACAGTAATGTGTCAAGTAAGTAATAATAAAATATTGCCCATTGATTCTTGTAATACGAATGGATATTAACCCAATTTCGTATGATTTTAATTTATACTACAAATGAAAACTCGGTAGCCTGACAAAGTATACCCCACTACCAAAAGCATGGAAAAGGGAGAACTGACGCTTAGCTTAACAGTGTATCCCCATTTGGATCCGGCTTTATTTAGTGCAAACATTTGAGAATATAGTCAGCAGTGGAACGCCCGAATATAATAGGGTATCAAATATTAGATTCGTTAGAGTATCAGTAAAGATACCTCACAACCTCTATACACCGTACCCAATATTTCCACATGTTCTTAATGACAAAAATCGTAAAAAATAACACAGACGTATCCATCACAACGTCATACTGCGTAATCAATGCATTTCGACATCAATTGAATACATATTGCACGAAAATTTATGCATAACGTCCTCTTCTTTTTTACACATTGTCTGCAGGTGTCTGTATATGTGCGTGTTTCACTTAAACTATACAAATAATTTTTTTTCATTGTCTTAATGTTTGAACTAGTTTTGCGCAATATTAAAAATTATGTTTGTAGATTTGTATGCACGCATATAACCTTTCTATTAGTTTATGAATGCGGAAATAAGGCGATGACTAAAGAATCACCACCGAATAAGGTGTAACATGGCTCACATAATGCCATTATAATATCGATTCATTTCAGATTTCATCATGGACGGGCGTTGTAACAAAATTAACAGAATGTCGCCACATTTATAAGGGTTGGAGAGAGCTCCGAAAATTCAAATCGAAGAAAATTATGCTCAAAAACTTTTAATCTGCACTTGCCAATAATTTTGATCAATATTTGCTGCAACGTCTTTACATGTTCCTCTTAAAGCCAGCCTACATTGGTAAACTCAGTATATATTTTTTGGATATACACATATATTTACTATTATATTAAACTTTGAACTTTCGTTTTCCGAGCACGCTTCGTTTGTGAGATTATTTTAATTTATTTACTCCACTGTTTCATGCACTTTTGTTGCATGTCCCTCCGCCTATCTAAGATTTCATATCACCTATTTGCTCTTTTCCATATCTTTCTATATTACATCCATATGGTGAAAATTCACTTGGTGACATTTCTTTAATGTGGCATAAATGGGCAGCTTCATTACAGATTATTACTTTTTCGCAGATTATTACTTTTTCATTACCCTTTCACTTTCTTACTTTGACTTTTATATGTATAATTATTTTCGTGTCATTGCGTTTACTGCTCTCTTTACATGAAATTGTCTTATATTATTGTGCACGTCACTACTTACTGCTACATATTATTCCCAAATACATTGTGTTCGATGAAACTTGTCTTCATACGTCGAGTATTAACAAACATGATATTTTCAGAACAATTTAGAATTGAGTACGTGAATAACGCGACAAATTGCTGAAGAGGAGGAAATCTTAACTGACGATGATGAGAATTTTTTTCTTCTCACATCAATGTCCATTAATTAAAACAAAAACATGAAAATTACTTTCTGCTTGAACGGGTATGTACGCATTTTGTTTTCAACAGCTTTTTTTTCGTTTGGCGTTGAAAGCTGCTTTATATTATATTATATTGTTATTTTTTATAGATGTTATTATTTTTAACACGCAACTACGATGTGCTCGCATATTGTATTGTTGTTGGGTGTGGGTTTTCAAGTGTTTTATCAACTTTTTGAAAAATTATCAAAATATTACTTTAATTAATTTTGGATCATTCTATCTCTACCACTTTAGCGCCTTTGCTCCCGCTTACGCTCTTTCGCTCTCTTTCTCTCACTCTCTCGCTCTCTGATTGGCTGCCCCCAATACACAATTGCTTCACGATTTTTTCACTCACATTTTGTTATAGAAACCTTTTAATAATAGGTCTTGAAGTAGAACATAACGATAGACAGTTCTATATACATATATATATATAACTTTTCAGTTTATATATGTTTTCATTTTATATGTATTTAATAAAAGATCATAGCTAATAAAACAAAACCGAATTTTATACGATATGCTGCTTGCGCAAGATTATAAAAAACTACCACGTTGATATTTTCAAATTTCAATACCTACAAACTTATATCGGTATAAATAAAACAATTATTAGAAAAATTGTATAAAAAAACATGAGAATAGGAAAGTTTAACAAAGATATGTAGACAAACATTAGGAAATTATTGCATAAGTGCCAAAATTGTCCGGGGAATACACTTGCACACTCTTCCCAACTACTGTGCGTATGTATAAATTACAAGTATATTAAATTCTTTGCTTTGCTCAAAAAAAGGGATCACTTTGAATTTAATTTCTCTTAATATTAGAAAGAGTGAACAAATATATTCGTATGTAGAGCTAAGTTCCGGGAAATTTGAAGATGACAGAAATCAATAAAAAAAAAACTAAATATTTATGAGAATAATTAGAAAAGACCGCAAAATTCAGTGACTTTTTACAACAAAATCATTTTCAAAGTACATTTCATCATTTTGCTATGTAGTTTTTATATTAAAAAATTCTCCAACATAATCTGTTTCATATATATTTTAATAGACATAAATATATGTAAATATATGCATTCACATACAAGTACATACATAAGTTTCCGCATTTATGAATAGTTCTCGAATGAAACGTATAATAAACGATATAGAGAAGACAAATTATGAAACGGAATTATTACTTTAACCGCTAGACGGTATGAAGTGAGAATTTAGTAAGAATCATTGGTGAAGTATTAAAGGATCATAAACATAAACATTGTTTATTATAAGAATAAAAATGATAGCAATGATAATCATAATAATGAAGAAACGAAAAACAACGTAAATAAGTTTGATTAAAAGGATTAATGAAACGCGTCCTAACCTGCTTCACTATCACTTGAATCGCTGGAACTGCTGTCACTCGAACTGGATGACGATGAATCGCTGGAGCTCGAACTAGATGAAAGACGATTTGTTGGTTGCACGGTTTCTACCTTATTCGATGACGATTCATCTGCAATTAGTCAAAATAAAAAGAAATCAGGCATATTAATGTCACACACCGACATATCACAAGACAACACTTTTAGATAAACTTGCATTCTATGATCTCTATCGAAATTACGCTGTTTCATGTTCAAATGTGAATTTTACTGCACCCACCTTTTTTGGCTGTCTTCTTGCTTGTGCCCAGTTGGCCCGTAACATCTTGCAAACGTTTTTCCAATTCCTGTTTTTTCTCAGCCATCTGTTCATCTTTAGATTTCCCCGACGGTTTTTTGTCTGCAAACGGCGTATCAAATGTACGTAACAACGAAAATGAAAAGAAACATTGGGAATATTAGCAAACATATCAGTTGTGATAAGACTTAAGATTTTCAAAGAAAACGTGGAAATTCTATGCGTTTCGGCTGGTTATTTCTTTATTATTCACTACTCGTATATGTAAAAATTGAATTTATGTTACAACTTCACAATTAACACTGTGTGCAAAATTCGTATTTTTTCTGAATATATATTGTATGTAGCTGAAAAATTGTATAATTTACTTCAAAATGGCAGCACACACTGCTAGTAAAAAAAAAGCATCAAAATTTCTATACGTATACATAACCGCGACGTTTAGTCAATATTTTAGTCAATATTCTAACGGTCCCGTTATTTACATTTCGACACTAAATAAATCAGCGTAATTAGTTAAAAATAAAAAAATTAACATGCAACGTACTCAATAACACAGGAAAGAAACTAAAAGTAAATTACTACAGCAGAACGCCCGTACACACAAACCCATACAATAACCACCAAAAAACAGATTTGCAACAAATTTCCTTAGTTTTTTCAGTTGAGTTCGGTTTGAGTTTGCATAAACTTTTTTTAAATCAATTTATAAATATGTATGTATGTACAGCTGCGGTCAAAATAATAGTAGTACGCATACAACGAAAAGAAAATTAAGAAAAAATAATCTGCTTTTCTTTACAAATATTTTCTTTGTATTTTTTTTAACAAGTTATATGTGATAACAATGCAATCATAAAAGAAAATTTAAGAATTAAACTCAGTTTGATTTGATTTAAATTAAATGCGCCAAAAGCTCCAAAATATGGACGGTCAAAAAAATAGTAGTTCGCTTTACTTTCATAAAAATGAAGCAAAAATTGTGTTACATTTTAAAAGATTTTGTGGTTAAACAGTAACAGCGTAATTTTTCTTCAAATTAATATTTAGTTGCGTAACTGTTGTTCGCTATTACTGCAGCACAGAGCCGATGCATTGAATTAACCAAATTTTCATATCTTTCTCTAGGTATTATATATTCCTGCTTCTCAAAGTTGATTATTATTAGTTAGATTATAGTGAGCAACTGCTCTCTTCACGTCGAACCACAAATTTTTAATTGTATTGAAGTCTGGTGATTGTGCGAGCCATTCCATAACCCTAATACTGCTCTTGCGAAGCCCCTTTCGTGCGAACTTGCTTGTATGCTTTAGGTTATAATCCTGTTGAAAGACCCAAAGCAGTGCCGTTTTTTCACGGACATACGGTAGCACGATTTCCTGCAAGATTCGTACACATACACATCGATCCATCGTTTTCTTGATCAAATAAATAGCGCCACCTCCATAAAACGTAAAACATGCATATATTTATTGGCGCTATTGGAGGTGGCGCTATTTATTTGATCAAGAAAACGATGGATCGATGTGTATGTGTACGAATCTTGCAGGAAATCGTGCTACCGTATGTCCGTGAAAAAACGGCACTGCTTTGGGTCTTTCAACAGGATTATAACCTAAAGCATACAAGCAAGTTCGCACGAAAGGGGCTTCGCAAGAGCAGTATTAGGGTTATGGAATGGCTCGCACAATCACCAGACTTCAATACAATTAAAAATTTGTGGTTCGACGTGAAGAGAGCAGTTGCTCACTATAATCTAACTAATAATAATCAACTTTGAGAAGCAGGAATATATAATACCTAGAGAAAGATATGAAAATTTGGTTAATTCAATGCATCGGCTCTGTGCTGCAGTAATAGCGAACAACAGTTACGCAACTAAATATTAATTTGAAGAAAAATTACGCTGTTACTGTTTAACCACAAAATCTTTTAAAATGTAACACAATTTTTGCTTCATTTTTATGAAAGTAAAGCGAACTACTATTTTTTTGACCGTCCATATTTTGGAGCTTTTGGCGCATTTAATTTAAATCAAATCAAACTGAGTTTAATTCTTAAATTTTCTTTTATGATTGCATTGTTATCACATATAACTTGTTAAAAAAAATACAAAGAAAATATTTGTAAAGAAAAGCAGATTATTTTTTCTTAATTTTCTTTTCGTTGTATGCGTACTACTATTATTTTGACCGCAACTGTATATACTCGCAATTTAAGTTAAGCCCCACATAGGCATAAGCTTATCGCATTGACGCAATTGCTACAGGTTTTTTTTTGAAATTTTCAGATTTTCTTTTTCAACTTGCCAATTAAATTAAGTTTAATAAAAAAGTTAAATTTAATTTTATCTTATATTCGTTAATTCATTATTAGTCGGACAATGAAAGGCAAAACCAAACCAAAAAATTAATTTGCAGCATTTAAATTATACAACATTTAGAAGAAAATAAAGCCAGCCTTTTGACTCGTACAAAATGTAGTACTGTGAAGGACTACTTCAATAAACTTGACTGATTTATAAGAAAAAGAGCAACAAAAACCATATTAGTACATGGAAGCCCACTTCTAACTCGCTACACTTTCGTTAAGAAAATCAATGTAAGATTCAAAAACAAACTTCCTCATGTATATATGCTGCAGCAATAAACATTTCCAAATGCTTATTTAAGCTTCAAAATATATAAAAGTTATATACATATAGTCTACATACAATATATAGCATTATTAAATATATCAAAAAACCAAAATTTATTTAGGATTAAATTCTAAAGGAAAATTTCAGATTTGAAATATGCTTCTTTCCTAACATACTAAGAGAAAGGACGAAGCATAGAGGCACTTAAGAAAAATGCTGTATAGAAACAGTCAAAAATATAAGAAAATTTCTTATAATACGAAAATATAGGAAAATAATTGTTTATTTTCAATAATTTGCTTTCATTATTCAGTTCATCCAATTAACAGTCACTACTATAGGTATTTAAATGGATTTCGATGATGATTTTCTTTCTTGTTCTTATCGATTTAAGTAATTTTTTACAAAGAAAATCACAAAAAATCTAGGACGTTTTTATTTTCTGATTATTTCATCTTCCGTTCTGTGCATATAAAATAAGTGTTAGATGAAGAAATTAAATGAAATGAAATGAATACATAAATTAAGTTAACACACAACGGTTCTGCACTTATTGCAAAGCACAGAGTTATTTGATAGAATTAAGAAAAAACTATAAAATTATTACGAAAAAAACATCTTCAATGCAAAAATGTATTCGTTTAATGTTTAGAAAAATCGACACTGACACAACCTCAATTACAAGGATAATATTCTGAAAAGGGGATCTTAAACATAGAGCATCTGGAGTGATTGGACTTGTATGGGGTATGATTCATACCGTATGAACAATAAGTAATGCGCTCAAATACTTTACCGAAAGGACACAATTGGAGCGTATGAGCGTATTTACGTTCGACGTATTGCGTTGTCAAATTAAATTTTATGTATTCCTATGAAAGCGCACACAATTGACGACGCAAGCGTATGAACGTAAAAGCGTCGTACGCTCACTTAGATCTATTTCTATTTTTACGCCGCGTATGGGTTTATTATTCATTTTTCGACAATTGAAAAACATATTTTGAGTATTTTATACGTTGCTGCTCACGCTGGAATTGTGACCAAGGCAACGTTTGAACGTATTTAGACAGCGTATTTACGCCGCACGCCGTGCGCCCATACGTCCATACGCTCCAATTGTGTTCCTACGGTTAAATGTGTTGAATATGTATGTTTGGATACTAAAGGACAGAAAATGAGGATTACAGAAGATCATTAATGGATCATGGTTTAGCAAATTTAAAACCACACAAAACCACTTAAACGGTTTAACCCTCAAATGCATATTGATGCCTTAGGCACACTAACATATTTGTGTATATCTTTAAATTAAACCCCGATATATTTTGAAACGACAACCACATTCAAAAACTGTTTGCTAATATTTAGTAGTTTATTAATATTTAACCCTAGTTCCCAGAATTTTAAAAGTAACGTAAACCCAGAAGTGAGACTGTCAGGCTCATATGAGCTAAATTACTGAAAAACTTCATTTTTTACTTTTCCAAATCCAGTTACTACTTAAAGACGTTTTTATTTAAGTTTTATATTTTTAGTAAAGAACTTGTGAATACAGGGTCCACTGGAAAACAATTGCTACTACAAAAGTATAATTAATTAATCCAGATATTCAGATCTTTGTCAAATTTGGGTAGAATAGGAATGGAGATTTGTTTAGTTTATTGTAAACATGTTCCTGCGTTTTGGAGATGGGTGGTGGACAAATATGGCATTGTTGGCATTGGCATATTGTTGCCTGAGTTATCGCTCGTGAAAAAGTTATCGCTCAAAAAAAATCCACCAGTTATCGCAAAAACAACTATCTTTTGCTATCTGTACCCTCATTCTAGTGAGGACGTGTTTTTAGCCAAATGACATATGTCGCATTACCAGCAGCATCAATCAAATGTATAAAGAAAGCTAGCTATATACCCATCATACAAATTTGGTTTTTTCTAAGTGTACGAATCCCGCATCTAATAAACTATCGGCTAATTCCTTACTGGTGAACTAGTTGGTCATTATTACATTTGTGTTTGTAAGGCTCACACAGTTTTTCAACACCCTTTTTGCAAGACCCACAGCTCCTTGATTACCGTCTTTGCATGTGTATGGCATTTCATGAAGTATTTCCATATCCTGATTACATATTTATCGGGATTGGAAGATATAAACTGTATGAACAAACATCAACTTCGGCAAGGCATAAATTCTTCATAATATGTCGTATATTGTAGTATTTTCAAAAATTTTAATTGACCGCGTCCCATGCCTACTAGATGAGTGCTAGGCTCAAAAACTTTGAACTTGGCACAATAAAAATGCACCTAAACATGAAAAATAAAAATATTCTTCCATATGGTGGACAAAAAGTCAAGGAATTCTGAGTAAATTTTAGTTTTTTGTTCAAATGAGCTTCTGAGGCTCACTTCTGGGGTTACGTTACATTAAAAAAATTTTTTTTTAAAAAAAGTAAAAAAAACTGTCTAAAAAGTTAAATTATAAATGAAATATAATTTTAAGATTCCATTAGAGGATTACATAAAAAAAATTTGAATCGAAAATCGTTTGGTATAGGATTTATCACCATTTGAAATATTTAGTGAGACTGTGAGGCTCACTTCTGGGAATTAGGGTTAATTCACTTGTCAGTGGTTTTCTGTGTTAAAAAGAAAAAACAATTTTTATTTAGCAAACGTGAAAATAATTCATGCATTTGAGGGTTAAACATGATTATGCGGCCCGCCAAGCATTTCTAAAATTGAATTTATGATCGATTTTGTTCTAATTATTGTTTATTATAAATAAAGTTTTGTAAATTATTAATAAGTGTTACTTTATGTGCGGCCCGCCAACAAATTTTACAATTTAAATTGGCCCGTTAATTAAAAAGTTTGCTCACCCTTGGTTTAAACAAATGTAAAGTTTGTAATATGGAAAAAAAAGTTACAAAATGGGATTACCATCAACGCCCCTGTGCTTTTCACACTTATTTTTTATTTGAAAGCAAACAAAAACAATGCTCAAAGAATTAATTTTTCAATAACTTTCCGAATTGTTCAACTCATTTACAATAACCAACAACTTTAAATTTCTTGAAATTTGAGGACTATGAAAAACATATTTCATGTCGATTTAACGAGTGCTTCAGTAATTGTGTTTATTGCGTTCATGTCTTTTGTGAATTTCCCTAGGGACTCTTGCTTTAGAATTCTTTCGTTTTTCTAGTAGTGCGTGTCATTGGGATAAACTTACAGTAGGGCTTACGAGTTTTTTTGCGGAGACACGACGCCACGTAACTTTCCAACTCGCGCAACGTTGACGGCTTTAGTGTCTCAAAATCAATCTCAATCTCATCAGGATTGGAGTCGCGCAGTGAGGGTTCACGATTCTGAATAATGTGTACTACGCGCCCCAGCTTATCGCCTAAAATACAAATATATTTCAGAATGAGTATTTCTGTCATTGAGACATTGTTTTTAAGGTAATCACAACAATCATCATATATGCTAACAAACCTGGTAATTTATTGATGTCCAGCGACAATTGCCGTTTTTCATCATACGACATTGGTTTGGCCGTGTCCTCTTCTTCCGAATCAAAGTTCATCACCTGGCTGGGCTTCTTCTTGTTGGCGCCACGTACGCCGATACCAGGTCCACCAGCGCCACTTGCGCCGGCGGTTCCGCTGCCCTTAGCGCGCTTAGTTGTACTGGCCACGCCACCAGCACTCGCCGCTGCAACCGCACCACCCGCACTGGCCGCCTTTGGACCACGTTGCCCCTTCACTTTAGCACATTTGCTGCCAGTAACTGTTCCCGTTGTCGGCCCTCCCATACCAACCGTCATCGGTGCTCCTTTGCCGCCGCCAGCACCTCCGCCGCCCACCTGTCCAATTGCCATGACAGAGGCTAAATCCGGTCCATGCAAACTAGTGCTTGCCGTGCCGCCAGCAACCCCAACGCCACTTGCACCCAAAGCGCTTACCGCCTGCGCCAATGCACCACTATTTGTGCTACTACCTAGAGCAGTGGCACCACCGCTCTTCTTCTTTTCCTTCAACTTCTTTTTTGCTTTCTTTTTATTAGATGCCTCCTCCATTAGCTTGCGCATCTCCTCCTGTAAGTCCAGCAACTTTGCCTCGAGCAACTTCAGTTTCATATTGCGCTCTTCATCCGAGTTCGACTCGTTCTCCGTATCAGACGATTCATCCGACGATGAATCAGAGGCATCGCCTCCGGCACCAACACCGCCACGCTTCGACGTGGAAAAAGCGGCGTGATGTGCGGCGGCGGCAGCAGCGGCAGCATGTGCATTTGCCACTGGTTCATCGGGTATGTTAGCGTAGCGCATCTCGAACACGTCCTGCAACTTACGACCCATGGCTACAACATCATGATCTGGCGGGTTGTACTTGTAACAGTTGGTGAATATTAATCGCACATCGGCAGCAAACTCGGGCGCACTCTTATACTCGCGATTATCCATTTTTCGCTTTACTGTGCCCAGGTCCATCGGTTTCTTGATGATGTCGTGGTAGTCGTGCAGCCCGAGGAGCTCCGCATCAACCGGCTTGTAGAAAGGCCAGGCATAGCCCGAGTGCTTCTTGGAGAACAATTCCTTCAGAATTTCATTGCAGGACTTAAGAGCATCGGAGAGCTTCTCTTTTGACTTGGGAATGCCGGGAACACCAGCAGCACCACCAGCACCGCCCATACCAGCAACGCCGGCAACACTCAAAGGCGACATGGGATAAGCGGATCCTTGGAATGTTAGATCCTGTGCATAGAAAAAAAACATACGAAAATATAAATGCCAAATATATCGTAATAAGATGAACTTTAACGAGCAGATGACATATGTGCTAATGAAATGTCACAATTTGAATCTCAATGAATTCCTAGTCTGCGAAGACGTAGCGCAGTAGCGTGAGCGTGAAAGCTATGAGCAATGCTTTGATGAAATCTTTTAACATATTCGCACACAACGTACTATATGTAGTTTTCCTTCACCAATTGAATTGTTATGATCAAGCAAATTTTAAATTTATACCACAAAAAATGTGAAAAATGACAAACTAAAACGGCCTGCCCCAGCAAAAGCAGCCTTACACGATAATATCCAAAGAGAAACGAGTGTTGGGCCTCCATCACGCTCAACACCACAACGTTAACGCTCGCCTACCTTTTTATTCATTACCTGTCGGCTAGATTCGCGCCGCGTTGCGATCTTCGCACTCTTGGAATCAATTTGCGCATATGGCAATTCAAATGCATTCGCAGTGGGTGTGGTCGTATCCGCCTTTCTTTTCACGCCTTTCTTCATCTTGGCCGGCTGCTGTGGCGGTATGACAGTGTCAACACTACCCGTGCTATTTACATGGTACGCAGAAACCGCTGCCGCCGTCGCGGCGCTGGCACTTCCTGCCGGTATTCCACCTGGCGTTTCGGCACCACCATCTAGCAGTGACGAATTCACTGCTCCGCTACCTCCACCAGCAACTGTCGCTCCTGTGGCACTTAGTCCGGTGTTCACACCCCCAGTTCCAGCACCAGCACCCACACCCACTAGCGAGCCGTGAGTTGCAACACTACTTCCTGCCGGCAAAATACCGCCTGGTAACATAGTGGCGCTGCCGGCCGCAGGCAATGTTGTGCCGGTGGGTACAGCCGTAGTCGTGGTGTTCGTGCTGCCTGGTACTGTTTGCGGCGGTAAAGTACCAAGGGGTGGAATGGCAGGTGTTACTGTTGATGTGCCGCCCGTTGAGGAAACGGTGCCGCCGAGTGCCGAGAGTGGACGTGCCGTAGGGCGTGGTGTCCCGCCTACAACTCCTGCTGTCGAAACGGGCGTGTGCAACATGGCTGCGCTCGGTGTTGCCGGCTTGCCGGGCGGGCGCGGCTTTTTCTTGCCACCTTTTGGAGTCACCGGCTCTAATTCAATCTCTTCCTTCGGCATGGCCTCGATCTTCTGCAGGAAGACCTTCTCTAGCGTTTGCGCCATAACAACCACATCCTCGCCAGGCTTATTGTACACGTAGCAGTTGCTGAACATTGTGTTAAAATCCTGTATCGCCTCCTTGGCTGACCAGTAGTAGTT
Organism: Melieria crassipennis; assembly: GCA_963668005.1. Lineage (NCBI taxonomy): Eukaryota > Metazoa > Arthropoda > Insecta > Diptera > Ulidiidae > Melieria > Melieria crassipennis. The sequence continues at coordinate 60,702,933 of OY764962.1, forward strand.
GTTTTCCAGACGCTTCTTGATGGTTCCCATGTCCATCGGATGCGTTATGATCTTGTGGTAGTCAGGCAGGTTCAGTTTCTTCGCGTCGACTGGCTGCTGGAATGGCCAGGAGAAGTGATGCTTCCAAATGGCTTTCATCACTGTCTTGATGAGATACTGGAGTTGATTGGTATTGCGGCCAGGTCGATCCGGGGGTGGAACAGTCGGTGGCTGGACGATGCCGTTGACCGGCTCAACGTACGGTTCATCGCGTGGCGGCGGTTCTTGCGACATTTTCATTCAACTTCAGCGCCGAAGACCGAACGAACTGATCGATCAATGGATAATACTCGTGTGGTCGTAGAGTGATGTATATTTTTGCTTCACTATGTATAACTTCGTGGTGTTTTTACTCTACACGTAGACTGAAGATTTGCTATTGCTTTACTAGTGATTATAATCGATTTTTAATAACCACGCACCAAAAGAAGGAAACTGACGAAAATTTATTTAGTATACCCCTTTGGTTCGACGACCAGACTTGAGCGATTGGCTGATTGTACGATTCGTGTTTGTATATAAAACTTAATTGTTTCGCGATCCCCTTTAAAAAAAGATTGAACAGCGACCAGACCGTTCCGTCAACACTTTTTTAAGTAGATTGTTTTTCGTTTGCAGCTACTACGAACTCCTTTTACCACTAAATATCAAGTTGAAGAAATCGACCTCAAATCCTTTTCTGTAGTCTAGTATTGTGGTAATAGAGTAATTTGTATATGGCGCTGTGCCCCTCCGTTGCATGAATTACGGCAGGTCGGTTCGGTGTCGCTGCTGCTGCTTCTACCGTTGTTGACCACCGCATTTTATAGCAAAGGGAACACCTACGGAAAGTTCCTTGTTATTGACATTGTTTACGATATATTTGCTATAAATTGTACGCTCACACTATTCCCGTACTTACCACACATTTACAGCAAATTTTTAACCCAGTCAGCTCGAAGCGCTCAACATCTTTGTGTTTTTTGAAAACTCAAACTACGCACTAATACGAGTCCAACAACCTTTTTATTTTGACTGACTGAAAAATTGCTGAATAGGAGGGAATATGAAACTTGTGGTTGGTTTCTCAGTTTTTTAGTACTTCTATATACTTGTTAATTGTTAAAAAATGTTTATTGCAACGAACATCGAAACGGAATATGTCAATTCTAAAATGCAATCAGCTGAAAGAAACAAATTGAAGGAATATGTTAGGTATCATTTTATTTAGAGCCATTTTTTTTGCATTTTCATTATTAGTTAAATCAAATGTAAATTTTATATATTAAAAAAAAGTCAAGTTCGGCTATTGAAGTATATGTAGATCATTGAGTGTAAAGTATTATGATAAAACACGATTTCGCAAATGGAACGCTGGAAAACAATATTGGCTTTGAGAAATAATTAAAAAACAGATAACTTTGGCCCAAAAATGATTTGTCTCTCATTCTACTCTACCTCTCGCGCAATGCAAGGATAAAAAACTATTGAAGAACTTGTATCTACCAAACTAAACCGTCATCTGATTATGGAGTTCGGACTCAATTTGATTGGGATCCAATTTTTGTAAATGAAACATCGGAACATAAATTTAATAGTTTAACATACCATACAATTTCTTCAGTGGACTGTAAATAATTGTTAATAATTTTTAACAATATCTCGAAAAATTCCTTAGTTGTACATTTTTTTCAATTTTGTCTAACCTGAGCACACTTAACGTTACAAGTTTCGCAAACATATATCCCTAGTCTCGATAAATCAAACATGTTTAGTCCTTATTTTCCCAAACGACCAAGACAAACCAAATTTAGTGGATTTCAGTTATACAAAAGGGAAATTGGCAACGCCGCTAATAATTACGTTGTTATCCTTTCTTTATATCTTTACACTATACGCCTAGCTAAGTCACATAAATACCCTTCGTATTGAGTATATGATGGATCAAACACAAGTGTTATTACACACGTCGTAAAAGATGCAGTAAAAACATATTTTTATTAAATTTTAAAAGATAGGCTACTAAAATATCTAGACACTGAAATACCTTCCCGGCGGTCAAAATTAAAAAAAAAATTCATAAAAAGAGAAAAATAGTTGGCAACCATGTTATATATCGCGCTGACACTGCCAGCAAAAATAATACACCGCACAAAACCGCATTAAATGTTCCTTTTGCTGTTATTGTAGATTAAGCTGAAGCAAAAAGCGAATGCAACAGTATCATGGCCCGTGTTGCTAACATCTCATTTTTGTTCCCGCGATTTTTCTTCCCTTTGATTTTTTTCATATTAGCAACTTTTGGACCAACATTATTTTTATATCAAATTGTTTAGAGTAAGTTCGGGTAATGTGATATGGTCGGGTAATGTGAAATAGGTGCTTATTTCACAAGTGCGTTGACCTTTTTCAAAATTAACCTTTTTAAAACATCATAACAGCTAAAAAACTCGTGCTGCATGATTTTGGATGTGATTGCTTAACCCTTTCAGTCACAATGTCCAATATATTGGACTACAGCCCATACATTTCATACAGAACGGGTTTATTTTCCTGTCGGAAAGGGTTAAATAGTTTACCGTCAGTGTGATGAAGTGCTTTGAGTAGGCTTGCACAAGTTTTTGGTCACGAAGTTTGAAAGCATAAAAGGTTCAAAAAAATATTATTACAAAGTTCGAGGCTAATCAGAAGTAAATCAGTGATATCGATTATGGGTTTGCGAGGTACGCTCTTCTCAACAAAATTATTATTGTTTTTTTATATTTTTTTCGCAAAAAGTCAATTTCGAGTAATGTGATATACCAAAGTTCGGGTAATGTGATATAGTACATCACAGTACCCAAACTTATGACAGTAATACTATTTGTATACAGAAATGTTTATATACTTTATTTTATACTATTTGAAGTGGAATATTCTCAAAACTCTGTTATGGTTAAGTTTAAGATAAAAAAATCCATGAAATCATGTTTCTCGATAAAAATTTTTAACCCTTGGTTTACCCCGTCAGATTGTGATTTTCCAAAAAAATGAGAAACACGTCTCTAATTATTTTTGTATTGGAGTGTTTTCACCAAGTTTGAAACTAATAGGTCTGTTAAATAACGATTTTTCGGGTATATCACATTACCCGCCACTTTTATCAGACGCCAATATTTGGAAATTTTGATTTTTTAATTAAAAAAACTCGTCAACAGTTTATCGTATAGAGTTAATAATAATAGATATACTAAATAATGCATCAGTGAACAGTTTGAGACCAAAACAGTGTGTTTTAAGGCAAAATGTGTCGGGAACCGCTTTAAAACAGGTATACCACATTACCCGAACTTACCCTATAGTTTACATCTTCCGCACTGTTACACAAAATGTGCATTTTGATAAACAAGACGGTACTCTATACCCAACGTGAAGAAATACGTTAAATCAAAAGCGATGTTGACAAGTTTCAATATTTGCCGCTTTCCACAATTTTTGTTGTTCTGTGGACATAAGGGGAGCGCGTCGCGCATAGCATTTGTTATTAATGTTTTTACTATGGTCATTGTCGTGACTGTGTTGACGTTTCGCAGCGAAGTACGCCAAAAGGAGCAAATACATATGCTGGTTGTAACTTTCGGGAAGATATCCACTTTCCACAGACTCGTAAAATATAACTCCCACATAATTATGGTTAAATGGGTTTTCAAAGCCTTTGAAAAAGACTGGGAAACGCTAACTACATATCTTCACTATTATCGCTTATAAAAACAATGACAAATATGTACAAAAAATTTCGCTCAACAGAAGCGAACTAAATTTGGGATCACTCCAAGAATTGCTAAATTAAATTTTACACAGCATACATTTTGTCAACCTAATATTAAAGGGCTTTCAAGCGTCTACCGGAGAGCTGAATTAAAGAAAATTGCGAGAAGCAAAGTTTTTCAACTCAGCTTTAAAGGACACATTTTGGCACACAATGATATATCACAAGTTAGGGCAAATGGTGAAACATCACTTTGATTTCGACTTTCATCATTTTCATCTTTCCGCCGCTTTTTAAATAATTGTTTGTGCATGTTTGGCCAAGAGTTACCAAATTTCACTATTGCTTCACTACCCCCACATATAAACAAGATCACTTCCATCACCTTTGTGCATTGTGTTATCCCTTTCAATGTTTTCGTTTCATTTTACTTTTCTCGTTCAGTTTTTCAAAAGTATTTGCAATCGATCTTTTTTTCAAAAGCACCCAATTATTTCTTATTGCTTTATGCTCATCATCCGTTACCAATGGCGCTGCGATTGCTATACGGCCAAGCAGTGCCACTGTTGTGAAGCATTTTGCGCGAGGCTTCGTTCTCATTCTCTCAACCAGATAAAGCCAATATGTCGTCGGATGCATTCACAGAGCGAGATTGCGTCTGCTTCGTGGATAACACAGCCGCACGTACGTTCGTACACAGTCAACTGCCTCACGGCCGCGAACGACGAGAAACGAGTCGAAATGGCTATTGGCCATACACAAGCCAGTACAGTAAACGTCGCCTCGGCACCATTCGTAAATTTCGTTCGCTATACTCTATATTGTTATTTTTTCTTGCTGCTGATTTGTTTGCTGCTTCGTTCGTTCGTTTGCACACTGCTGGCTCGCCCGTTTCATCAATCGTCACTACACCGACCGACCGAAACTCGCTTGTCAGCGGAGCACCGCAGCACCAGCCATTGCACTGCCACTCACGAAATCAAGGCGACAATCACGAACTCATCACATAGCGAGAGGAAGTAGACAACTTTTTTTCATTTCAATCCGTTTGTCGTTTTCTCATTCACTGCAAATTCAGTCTCAAAAAATGTGTGTTCAAACACGCTAAATTTTTTAAAACTCCACCACACACGTCTAAAGCAGCGTTTCACATGTACAAATTCCATAAATACTGCAAAAAAATTGTGCAAAAATTACACGAAATTATTTGCGAAAATTTTCCTTCTTCCAAACTACACACACAAGCGACAAGACGGAACGATAGGCGTGATGGGGAAAAAGCTGAACAATTCCCTCGCCGCAACATACGAGCGGGCGAGTCAAAAGCCATCAACGAGTGCGAAAACAAACGAGCGATTAGGCATTGGCTATCACACTCTAGCAGTGCGACCATGACAAAATTTAACAGAGAAGCGTGCTGACAACGTTGGCGTAAAAGGGACAACACGGCGAAGGATTGAAATCGAATGTCCGAGACGCTATTTACTGCGTTTAGACGGTTGAACGGAGCAACAAAATTCACAACTCACAGAACTACCCAAAATTAGAGGACATTTTTGTACTATTAGCCACAAGTAACAAAAACATGCCCTTACGTTTGTTTAATATTAAAATTCACACAAACTATCAGTTTGAGATTACTAAAGGCCTAAACAGCTTTAAGATATATACAAATTACTGCCCCTAACTCGCAAGCCTGTGATTTCCAGCAACAATGGTATCGCACATCAAGGTAAAAACACGTTTGAAGGTAGCTCACAAACACGAAAATAGAAAACAATGACACGCGTAGTCCGATTAGTGCGAACAAAACGCACGTAAAACGCAAGTACATTTTCAACAAAAGTTTCCCGGAAAAGGTGGCAGCGTTGCCCTGCACCAAGGCAACACATTCATAGCTGCAGCGTCCCGAACATAAAAATTACTTCAAGTCTAAACTACGAATTACAAATTGTATTACCTAATGAAAACAATCAGTATCCAACCCGTTGCGTATTCATGTAAATTTTCTTTAAATTATCCGATATTGCTGTTGTATCATCTATCGCCAATCTGTTGCTAGTATTTATATTTGCCCGTACTACTACAAACGGTTTTTTTGTTTCCAGTACATACTTAAACGCTTCTAACAATTATGCTGCAATGTACTTTGCTGCGTTATTTTTTCTATTTTGTCGGAATAACTAAATTAGTACATTATGATAGACTGAAGCAAAAGGGAGCATTTACGCACGCACGCACAGAATAGGCGATCTCGGTCGCCGCCGTCACTGCATCCAACACGGTGCCAAAAACCAACAACAAAAAACAACGTATACACGCGCCGCACATGCACACCACCAATTCGTTTTACAGCGCTAATACCGACAGCAACAATGCGAGCTACAGCCGAGTGAAATTTTTCTCGTAATATTTTCTTCTACTCTTTTGCCTTCGCGTAGTTTGCGCTTCTTCTTCTTCTCACTTCTGCCTCTGTTGCTTTCGTCCAGCGGAGTCGCACTTTTTCAGCGCCCAATTTACCCACAAAATTTGCGCGCACCCTCCGAACTTCATACGCCAACGCTTTTACATGCATTCAATTGCAAATTTTTATCAAATTGCAATTTTTTTAAACAATTTTCACTACAGATTTTTGCAATTTTCGGCACGTACGCGTTGCGAACCGAGACGCGCGTTTTCAATCCATCAAATATACAATTTTCGAACTCGTACACGCCTATAGCGGCACTGCTTTCGAACATGACTAACTGTAATGATATTTGTTAGTGCGAATGAGACGGAAATCTATCAGCCGATGACAACGAGATACATGTGTGCTAAAAGTGAAATGTACTAAATAATGGAAAATCGACATTGCTGGAAGACCCCACAGGAATGCTGGAAAATTTTTCATGGCGCAGCGTCTTCGCTTGATCGGAGAAACAACTGCGATTCTTTGCAGTAAGCGTTGCCACTTTTGTGAATCACGACTGCTTTTCCTCTTATGAATCGTGCTCTATATCCAGATAATTTCATTTGATTATAGTAGCTAATTTGACCATTAAAAGCGAAAGTTGGTTAAATCGAGTCAATATTTTCGTTAGTATGCATTTTAGCAACCGTTTGCAGTTACGAAATATTTTAGACACCCATTCTTAGTGTGATTTTGGCCATGTTCATTGCGCTGACATATTGTCTATCGCAGAAAGGAATGTAAACGATTTCACACATAACTTTATGACCACTTTTAAGCCCCATTCTCTGATCAGTTTAACGATTGAGTCGAAAAAGATTAATTGAATAATACAATGTTTATAGAAATACAACTAATCGTTTGACAGTTGTGATATTTATTTGACAGTACGACAACTCTGTTTCCAGTAGAAATTCCAAGTTTTCCGTGCAATGCAACCGTGCCTATGGACCTTCGTTGTTGCGACGCTGGTGAAGATGCCAGTTGTCAACGGGTGACATTCATCCAACTAGCCAAATCAGGAGGTTTGCGTATACGATTCGTTTCCGAACAAAATTGAGGAAAATTAGTCAATTGCGTATTTGCGAGAACACTTAAAGCTCAACCACTGTATCACTGTTTGAATTATACGTGTGAGCCGTAGAACTACCAAGAAAAGTAACACAGTATGCCACGCGGAAAGTACGTAAATCATAAGGGACGCAGCCGTCATTTCACATCACCAGAGGAGTTGGCACAGGAGAAAGCCGACGAGTCCAGCGAAGAGAACACCTCTTCGGAAGAAGAAGTGGCAGATGCTGATGGTGCGGGTACAAGCAGTGGCAAGACGGCTCGCTCTAAACCGAAACCACGTGCACCCAGAAAAACAGGCCGTGATGCAGACGCCAGCAGTAATGCCGATTCGGATGAGGAGACCTCATCTGAAGAAGAAGATCGTGATGCACGCAAAGGTGTGGCATCGCTTATCGAAATCGAGAATCCCAATCGTGCTGTAAAGAAAGCCACACAGAAAGTAAGCAATCTGAAGCTGAAAGATGCAGAGGTCGGAAAACCGGAGCTGACACGTCGAGAGCGGGAGCAAATTGAGAAGCAAAAGGCGCGCTTGCGATATGAAAAACTACATGCAGCTGGCAAGACAAGTGAGGCTAAAGCAGATCTGGCGCGGCTAGCGCTGATACGACAACAACGTGCCGATGCAGCTGCTAAGCGTGAAGCCGAAAAAAAGGCTCTTGAAGAAAAGAAGTCGTCAGGTAGTAAGGCATAGGCGGTTATTATCGTTGAGCCGGGCATGCGGCAATCCACTACTGGTTTTTTTTTATTGTCATTAAAAATGCGAGTTGGCACCTATCCAATAATACTCGCTACAAAACTTTTTATAGATGTTTTTCTTTGTTTTACATTTTTTTTACTACACAAATTTTTTTGTTTTTAAAATACGTGCTTTTAATAGGAATTTCAGCAAGTTTTGCATATAAAGCAGCACAGCATCGCGATCGGGTCATATGCACATGCAGATACATAATTACCAACCAGAATTGAAATATTTTTTCTAAAATAAACCAAACATTTTCTTAGAAGTACTGTGTTTCTTTTTAGTATTTTAAGTGACAAGAGTCAATAAACATAACTAGTCTATGCTATAGAAAATATGATAAATGCATCAGGGCGTCAAAGTACGCCCCACACCTCTTCGAACGCACTACACAGCTTCGAGCATACAATAGCTGCCGACAGCGGGTAATTGCTGATCGAAAACAGAGCTTCGGTGTAGTCACTCTTGAGCACGCCGTGTGCAAAAGCTCCCACTACCAACACTACGGGTTCCTCTTCAGGGTCGACGTCATTACCATTAGCATCATTTTGAGTTTTACGCGGTACCAAGTCACGGCAGCTAGCCACCAACTTTCCCGAGAAAGACATGGCGTATTTTTTGCAACCAACCGGTAGATGGTCCGTTATGGGATTTTTTATTACTTTTAGTAACGTTGCAGCCGTATCGCTGGCGCGTATAGTAAACTTATGTAGCAATTGAACCATCAGCCCAGCAAAGCGCTTGAAAGTACGCGGTATACGCGTTTGCGGATTTAACTCAATAAGTACATTGCGCTCCGTTCGCACATAAACCTGAAGAAGGCCGGCGCGATTCAATGGTGAGTCGAACAGCATGAGCAAACACTGGTGCGTAATATCAGGACGGCAGCTGCCCGGATCGCGATTATTCTTGCGCATGATATTTGCGTGATCATCGCAATTGAGCAGCTCAAACGAATTGCCAACCTATTGGAAACAAATGTATATGAAAAACCAAAACGCCAGATAACGTTGTGTACAAAAATGTTTACCTTTACCGTCTCCAGCTGCGCTCCCTCAAGCACAATAATGAGTCGTTTCTCCAAAGCGCGTGTGTGAGCTGTCTTTAGATGCTTCTTTGTAAGATCGAATTCCGGATTGTCGTTGGGGCTATCTTTATGACCAATGAATTTACGCTTTTTGTTTATTAAGTTGCCTTTCCCACCCATCGTCGCTGATTACCACGCTAATTTCCTAGAGATTAATGTTTTACTAAAGTAAAATTCAATGCGTCTTTGTAAAACTTAGGTAGCGAAACTTTTGACATCTGCACGTAGCAACTGTCATTATCGTGAATACGTCCACAATCAGTAGGGTTGTGTGAACGCAAAATACCGAATGATAATTGCCTTGGATAGGAACAAAATGAGCCGCCGTAGCTCAGCCGGCTAGTCCGTTGTGCCGCGAGTCAAATACGACGCTCGAACAAAGGTTCAAGACACCGTTGCTGCTAACACCAAAAAAAAAGAAATACTACAATTTTTCTTTCGGCGGCTGTCCTCTCAGCTGGAAATGGCAAACCTCTGAGAGTAGAAATTGCCTATGAAAAAGCTCCCAACTCGCCGTTCGGAATTGGCATTAAACTGTAGGTCCCTTCCAACCTTGTACAAAATTCACACGCACAGCACGGATGGTTGCGGGTAGCTAGGCCTTAGTCTCGTAATCGGGCTGCCGTGCTCGTGCCAGTCAATTATTATTATTATTATTAGGAACCAAATGAACAAATTCCTTTCTATTTTTGTATTATTATTATTATTATTATTGATGGGGATGATGCACTGCGACCTGTAGATCTATTGTGCCCCCTACTTGGACTTCACAAACTGTCAGTGAGTCCGGTATCCAGGAGGAATTTTAGTATACTTCCTACATCTCTGGATACCCAGTCCGTACCTGGTATAAGATGGGCCCCCAGGTATTTCTTTCTTTCTATTTTTGTAACCCTGCACAACAAAAAAAAAACACTTGTTTTCTGTTGCATGGAGTTTTTCTATTGTTTCTTACTAATTTGGGTGCGCTGATTTCGAATCTATCCTCCGATTTTTTCCAGCAGCTCTAGTTAGTGAGATATAGGTACCACGTCATTTTTTCAGTTTTTCCTCTACTTATTCCATATTTTTGTTCGTAATTTCTAAACCAAAAAACCGATAGACATGATTTTACTTTATCGCACTAACAACACCACACGGCTTCTTTTCCGATGCAACTTATTTTTATAAGTTTTAAAATGCCGCGATAATTGGACCTCAAAGTAGGAAAATATTGATTTTCAAGGCGTTTTTTCTGATGGCGAAAATTTTACAGATGTTTTATAAATCAAGTTACGAAGTATATGCAAATCTCAAGAATAAATATCAAGCAATACAAAACAGCCAAATTATTTGGCGGAATACACATTCGCATCGAAATAGTCATTTTCATCCAAATGTGTGAAATTTCCTTAAAAAATTAGGGGCCTAAAAATATGCAACGTTTTTAATTTTTTTTTGTTTCGAGCAATTCAAAATCTTTTTATTTTTTGCTTGTGTTTTAGACTAGAAATGTAACATATAAAAGAGCATATTTTGAGGCTCCTAATTTTTTAAGGAAATTTCACACATTTTGATGAAAATGACTATGGCACATTTTTGCTATTATTTCGATGCGATTGTGTATTCCGCCAAATAATTTGGCTGTTTTGTATTGCTTGATGTTTCTTCTTAAGATATTCATATACTTCGTAACTTGATTTATGAAACATCTGTACAATTTTCGCCATCAGAAAAAACGCCTTGAAATTCTATATTTTCCTACTTTGAAACCTTATTACAACGCCAATTTAGAACGCATAAAATTTACGCCAAACGCCAAAAAAGATGGCGTGAGATGTTGTAAGTGCAACGATATAAAAATCATGTCGGTAGGATTATCGGTTCGGAAATTACAGTCGAAAATGTGAAAAAAGTCGAGGAAAATTCGTAAAAGTGACACGCCCATTTTTTGCGAAAACTAGAGCTGTTACATAAAAACGGAGTATGGTTTTGAAATCAGTGTGGAAAAACGATACAGATTCATGTAAAAAGCTCCATGCAACAGGCATGCTGTTGTGCAGTGTTATTAGAGTAAGTTCTGGTAATGTGATATACCTGTTTGTTTTACAGCGATTCCCGACACATTTTGCCTTAAAACACACTTTTTTTGGTCTCAAACTGTTCACTGATGCATTATTTAGTATATCTATGATTATTAACTCTTTAAGATAAACTGTTGAGTTTTTTAATTAAAAATCAAAATATCCAAATATTGGCGTCTGATAAAAGTGGCGGGTAATGGTAAGTGGCTAACAGACCTATTAGTTTCAAAATTGGTGAAAATACTCCAAACCAAAAATAATTAGAGACGTGAATATTCCACTTCAAATATTATAAAATAAAGTATATAAACATTTCTGTATACAAATAGTATTACTGTCATAAGTTTGGGTACTGTGATGTATTATATCACATTATCCGAACTTTGGTAATGTGATACATTACCCGAAATTGACTTTTTGCGAAAAAAATATTATAAAAAAACAAGGCTAGTCTCTTATATCTGTACAGTGAGCTAGAGCACTGAAATTTGTATGGTAGGTAGTATTCACTATTAAACGCGGAATTTTTAGCCGTCGGAGTTATCTAGTTTTTAAGTTATTAATTTTAAAAAATCACAAAAATCGCCTCGCAATTATACACCTCTTCTTCCACTCAATACAACTGGCATTCACAATAGGATAAAAGCTGAAGAAATATTGACAGCATTGCATATTGAAATGTTTAAATTCAGTATACATGTACATTTTATTTGTGAATTTGCGGTTGAAGACACAATTCCAACAAAGGCCGGTAACGCAAAAAGAATTATAATGCAGAAATACTGTTAGCACTTTACTGATGCTCCGTCGCACTAGTTGCTCCTATGAGGGTTATTTTTCAACCGCCCGGCCGAAGGCCGCCCACACAGAAGGGATTTGAATGCAGAAATACTGTTAGCACTTTACTGATGCCTGGCGCACTAGTTGCTCCTATGAGGGTTATTTTTCAAACGCCACACAAAAGGAGTTTGAATACAGAAATACTGTAAATATTTCACTGCATCTGAAGCCCTACTTGCACTTAAGAGGTTTATTACCCCTCTCCACTCTTTTTCCACCTAACCAATCCACCTTATTGGCAAGTAATTACAAGTTTTCTAGCTTCGAAGGTAAAATTTAAAAAATTCATTAAAAAAATACTATACACTTCCGACGGTTTTCCTTTCAAGGGGGGTATATGGGGAACCCCCCTACCCCCCCACCAAATTGTATCCTCCTCCTCGAACGTACAGATATAAGAGTCCTTCCAAAAACAATAATAATTTTGTTGAGAAGAGCGTACCTCGCAAACTTATAATCGATATCACTGATTTACTTCTGATTAGCCTCGAACTTTGTAATAATATTTTTTTTGTACCTTTTATGCTTTCAAACTTCGTGACCAAAAACTTGTGCAGCCTACTCAAAGCACTTCATCACACTGACGGTAAACTATTTAAGCAATCACATCCAAAATCATGCAGCACGAGTTTTTTAGCTGTTATCATGGTTCAACTACAAGGTTGTAGCAAGCCACCGGCTGATCGTTTATGGCTTCTGTCAAAATCGTCGGTGTCAGCAGTGGTTCTGTGTTGCCGCATCGGTTGAAATGAAAATAGCTGACTGAAAACAACTGACCTGAGCACTTTTCCCGTTTTTTCACTCAAATACAGCACCGTCTGGCAACAATCACTTTTGTCTGTTTTCAGTTTCTCCCTCTTTCGTCGGAAAATGTCAGCTGATTTTGACAGTAACGATAAACGATGCTACCAACAAAATACATGTGGTTTTTGGTGTTGCGGGCATGCTATTACCTTGTTATTGTGCCATGGCTGTTATGATGTTTTAAAAAGGTTAATTTTTAAAAAGGTCAACGCACTTGTTAAATAAGCCACCATATCACATTACCCGACCATACCCGAACTTACTCTATTGAATTGTGAAGAAGTGATCACACGAACCGCCAAAAAATACCCAAAAAATACGTTAATGTACAATAATGATTTACATTTGATTTGCAAGGTTTTAAGGTATACAAAAAATATGCAGCCACTACTAATTTTTACTACAAATGCCTTTATTATTAATACTTGCTATAATCTTCCAAAAAACGGTCAACAAATAAATGGCCTGAGTTCTAATACATATTTGTATCATGAGTACAATATTGTCAGTAATGTTGCCAGCTTGAAAACGGTGGATGTCAAAATCAGCTGTTGACAGGTTCTACGAAATTTCATTTTAAGTGGGCTCTATGAAAATATTTAACGTTTTGACTTTTTAGTTCTCGAATTGTCACAACTCAAAATTTTGTTTAAAGTATGGCCGCAAGACGTGATATTGCGCCGTTTCTGCAGCGTGTGCGAGCGATTTTGCTTGGGGTAAATCACTGCTGCGACACAATGTTATGTTTTTACGTTATATAAGTGACGCCTGCTTTCTTTTCGTTCCATCACTGCAGAGGGAGCACATGACGGCGTTACGTTTTGAAGACGGCCTATCCGATCGCACACAGCCACCACCGGACTTGCCGGACGGTCCGTCGCATCAGCTATCGGCCAACTTCTACTATAATCGGGACGCACGCAGTGAAGTCTATCCACCGATCGACGTGATGCAGCAAAAGATGCTCACCGAAAGTGGCAACGCAAAACCCGCTAAACTACCAACTCCCGGTCGTGTGTATAAGTGGGACTAGATACCGTTGCTGTTAATTTAACAAAAACAAAGATCTGGAAATAACTGCAGCCACAAAAGTTAATGTAATAACGATAACTTGTAATTCTTGAACAGAAATAATTCATAATTGTATTGTAAAACAGTTTATTTCCGATCATAAGCGATTGCAGACAATTTGAAACATTACATAGTAATCGCCATTAAAATCCAGTCAGTTTTTGATTTTAACATCACATCAACAGAGCTCCAAGGGCCCATTCAATTGGCCAATGTGGTTATGCGCGAGGAGCAGAAAATTCCAAAAACTATATTACTCTCATCTGCTTCTGCCTTGTTATCTCAAAACATTTGGCATTCTGAAGCCTCCAAGTTCACCAAAAGCACTTATATTCTAAAGAATCGCTACTACAACTCATAAATTGGTCTCCATTTGGTATCGCTAAGGACGAGCAGAGGTCTACGGCAACGCGTGTTAACACATTGTACTCTCTTCTACGCCTCTTAACCGATTTTAGATTTTTTTCTGGGACAAACAGTTGTGCAGAATCGCAAAGTTTTTATCATTTACGTTAGAAATATAAACAATCATAACATAAACCTCTCCCATACAATTAGCATTTAGTAATAACAATTTGTGTATATTAATGGTCGAATTTGGACTACTGGACGACACCAGTTTAGTGAATTCTGGCACTTTTCAACCATTAATGATGTTCATATTAAAAATTGTCAGAGGAACACCGAACATGTGCATAACCTGGTGGTTTGCATATGAACACGTTTATGTGCACATATTTATTATACTTGGTTTTATATGAACTACATGCAGTTACTCACAAAATTACTCAATTACTCACAAAATACAAATATATTACTTTAAACTAGTGTCCGACCGAAACCACTTTTTTGGGCCGAAACCGAAACCGAATATTCGGTTTTTTTTAAATATTCGGCCGAAACCGAAACTTTCTAGTTGAAATAAAAATCACCATATCAAGCACTTTTTTCAACAAACGAATTCTACATTAAGTAAATAAAGAACAAACAAACAAACATAGCATAAATAAATAAATACTTATTAATAAAAACAATTTATTCATTTTTTAAAAACGTAAACAAGAAGAAATCGCCCTTTCGTACCTTACTCGATAATATTCAAAATTAAATAATTTAATAATATACGCTAAAAAAAAGAAGTTTGTTTACATTGCTGAAGTTTGTTTACATCTAAATTACTCCTCCTTTTTCTATATATCTGCTACACAATAAAATGTAAAAAATATTCTAGAAAGTTTCGGTTTCGGCTATTCGGCCTTTTTTGGCCGAAACTGAAACCGAAACCACTTATTTGGGCCGAAACCGAATATTCGGTCGGACACTACTTTAAACGTTAAAATAGACCTATTTTAATAGCACAAAATTGAATATACACTTGCACAACTTTAGATTACGTCGCCGTTTTTTTCACAACATTGCCATTGAAATGGATATCAAAAAATTACGAGGTGTTTTTCAAGTGTTCAAAAAGTGTCTCAGTTTTTTATGTGCGTTATTTGTGCAATGGCAGGCCCAAGGAAGGAAACTTCAATACAAATAAGAGAGCTGGTTATAAAATTGTGCTGCGAAGGTAAATCTTACCGGCAAATTGGCAAAATTATTAGCAGACCTCATTGCACAGTGCAAAAAATTATAAACAAACGGAGATACGAGGGAACATTACAAAATTCAGCTTACGATGAGCGCAATATAGTGCGAAAAGTGCAAATAAACCCGAAAATAAGTGTAAGCAAACTGACCGCAGAGGTGTCTAAGACAGTCAATAAACCGATATCCGTTGAAACAGTTCGTCGTGTGCTGCGAAAGAACAATCTGCATGGACGTATAGCTCGGAAAAAGCCTTATACTTCTGCGGTAAATAAAAAGAAGCGTTTGGAATTTGCAAGAGCTCACCTCAATAAGCCTCAAAGCTTCTGGCAGAGTGTTATGTTTAGCGACGAGACCAAGGTTAATCTTTGGGGCTCAGATGGGAAGCAAATTGTTTGGAGAAAGCCTAATACTGAGCTTAGAAGTAAGAATTTAGTGACTACGGTAAAACACGGTGGTGGCTCAGTTATGTTGTGGGGATCTATGGCGTCTTCTGGTGTCGGAACCATTGAGTTTGTCGAAACGAAAATGAACAAAGAGGTTTATTTGAATATCCTTAGACGCAATTTACGCTCAAGTTCGCAAAAACTCAATCTTCCGCCAGTGTTTTGGTTCCAACAGGATAACGATCCTAAACACACTGCACATATAGTGAGAGAATGGCTCCTATATAATTCACCCAAGCAACTCAAGACACCACCGCAATCACCAGACATGAACCCAATCGAGCTTTTATGGGGTGAAATCAAATCAAAGCTTAAAACTGTTAGTCCACGAAACAAAACTGACTTACAAAGGCAGATAAGGAAGATATGGGATGAAATACCACCAGCTTTTACAAAAACTTTGGTGGATTCGATGCCTCGACGAATGCGAGCAGTAATTGATGCAAAGGGCGGCCCTACTGCATATTAAATTGTAAAATTTTATTTTTTTTTACATAATAAACTTAATTGCAATGAAATGTATACTTAATTTAGTGACATTATTATAGGTTTATTTTAATGTTTTATGTAATATCTTTGAATTCTGTTTGCAATGTTGATAAATTTATGTTGGTTATGACTTTGTAACATTAGTATCTATAACTATGCATTAAAAATTTTGAATTGAAACACTTAGTTGGGGCTAAATGTGCTTTTTTCTTTCAAAATCGGAGTGTATACTCAATTGTGTGAGTAACTGTATGTGTAGGAAAAACTTCAGACCATCTATGCCTGCTGTACGGTTCATGTTTGTAACAAGATGGAAAGAAACTATGACTGTCAGTTTGTCTTGCAACCGGTTAAATCCAGTTACACTGCATCTGTTTGTGATGCTGTAATTATTATATTTTGCTTTCAACGCATTTTCTCTCTTTATTTAAGAGTCAATGCGTAAAAACGAAAATATTTACTCGTCTTTAAATAAGCAGTTATATGTTAACTGC
This sequence comes from Melieria crassipennis, assembly GCA_963668005.1. NCBI lineage: Eukaryota > Metazoa > Arthropoda > Insecta > Diptera > Ulidiidae > Melieria > Melieria crassipennis. The sequence continues at coordinate 60,719,845 of OY764962.1, forward strand.
CAAGCCAAGGAATTCAAATAAGAGTATTACAAAATTGCACCGAATAAATGTGGAAATTATTTTGTCATAACAAAAGTATCAATCATAGAATATGAATAAATATACATAAATATCAGTGTATCCCCGATTGATCCATGATACAAAAATATACAGGTAGATTCAATCGAGCAAAATTAAAAGTCATTTGCTTTTTTGACAAATAAAAATAAAATTTTAAGGGTGCAAAAAAAGTAAGAAATATAGAAACAATGATATACTACATAAACTAATTGTGTGAAATTGCAGCTCTGTAGCAAAAATTAAAATAGTAGTACAAAATTTGTAAACAAATATTTTTTTCCAATTGTCAATTTTATTTTTATCTGTCGCATTGAAACTACCTGTATATTTTTGTATCATGGATTGATCTGTATTTTTGGCACAATGTGTGTTTTGTTCAGGAGAAGGTTTTATTTTGCATAAATTAAATCTTTATTGTGGAAAAGTTTCGAAATTATAATTTTCACGGTATAGTGTCACCATGTAGGCGTATCGTTTCACTGGCAATGATCGTAGTTTTTGGAAAATAAGCATGTCATTTTTCATTAAACTCAAATTTTCTTTGAATTATAAGCCACACATCAATTATCACATTCGTACCGAGTGACGAACTTACCATGATACAAAAATATACAGGTAGTTTCAATGCCACAGATAAAAATAAAATTGACAATTGGAAAAAAATATTTGTTTACAAATTTTGTACTACTATTTTAATTTTTGCTACAGAGCTGCAATTTCACACAATTAGTTTATGTAGTATATCATTCAGTTTCTGTATTTGTTACTTTTTTGCACCCTTAAAATTTTATTTTTATTTGTCAAAAAAGCAAATGACTTTTAATTTTGCTCGATTGAATCTACCTGTATATTTATGTATCATGCGAAGTTACTATATTTAGCTGTCCCCATATTGAAATTAATAAAGTGTGACAGGTAGCAGGAACTCTTCATCGTAACTTATTTTCTGACAGTTAATGTCATTATGCTGACAAATGTCAGATTTCATAACCCGTTTGTGCTTCATGAAAATATAAAAAAATACATATTTGAAAAAAGTAAATACGTTCGCACCAAAATCAACTCCAAAACGCAACTACATGCCGGGAAAAACGTGCTGTCTCGGCAAAAAACGCACGGCAATGCAGCTTCTATGTTTAGGAAGTTGACTGCAAACGAAAGCTAGGCAGTGCTTCCTTCACCTGCGCGCTTCGTTTTGATAAAGAAGCCTTTGGGGGGAACACTAAGAGGAAGCGACTTGATGGAAGTGCTGTTCCAACGAAAAACTTGCCAGATGATACTGTCGCGCAAATGTAAATTTTAAATTTTGTGCTGTTTTGGGGACAACAAAAATTAAGGTTAATTGGACTGACACAAATAAATTGACACATTGACAATTGCTGCTCATAGAAATAAGCGTACGTCATCTACACGGTACACGCATAGTGAAATCAATAAAGTGTACCAGATAGATGACGTACACTTATTTCTCTGAGTAGTAATTGTCAATGTGTCAATTTATTTGTGTCAGTTCGATTAACCTTTATTTTTATTGTCGCTGAAATAGCACAAAATTTAAAATTTACTTTCAGTACTCCAGAAATATATATTTTCGGAATGTATTTTATGTTAGAAAAACATAGAAACTGCATGGCCGTGCGGTTTTTTGCAGAGACAGCACGTTTTTCCTGGCATGTAATTGCGTTTTATGTGTCGGTTTTGGTGCAGAACGTATTTTTAAACAACAATTTATTTTGAAATTTTTTCATACAGTACAGACGGGTTATGAAATCTGGCAGTTTTCATCATAATGACATTAACTGTCAGAAAATAAGTGTACGATGAAGAGAGAGGTCCTGCTATCTGGCACACTTTATTAATTTCACTATGGGTACACGCAAAGACAATTAAACAATAAGATGTCTTACGGCCACACAACCGAATGGCATAGGGCGAGCTCGAATTTGCAAAATTTTCACTATCGAGAGCAAGCAAGCGTCGGTACCATATATGTAATACTTCTATATTGGCAGTAAGCTCAAGGTACATTCGCCAACAGTACAGCAATAGTGAAATATGAGCGAGAAAGCGTATAAACGAATGTACCTTGACAGCTGTAAAAAGTGTCAAAAAATCAGGTGCGTTCAGGCCATAGTGAAATAAATAAAGTGAACCAGCTAGGGAGAGGCATGCTTAAAAAATGTCAATTGCTTTGAAAATTTGTTTCATGTCAATTCGTTTTGAATTAACCCATTTGACTTTGCTGATCTCGACCGCATGTGTGCCGAACTCAGTATTACAAATACTTTCCCACTTTCTTTTTTGCTGCACATTTAAATGTACTGAATACATGGGGATCGTGCCCCCATGAGCAGTTCTACAAAGTGCGCATGATTCCTTCGGCATTTCAGAAATTTTTATTTTGCTATGCTGCAGACGTTCTGCCTCTTGGAAAAAAAATATTTTTTGAACAAAAAGAGTTAAGTATTTGACAAATTTGTTCATAGTGACATAAAATAAGCATGCCGATTCAAAAGAGTTGTCAGTATCTGGTTCACTTTATTTATTCCACTATGCGTTCAGGCGGGGAAAAAATTGACTGGAAAAAAATAAAAATTTGTCGAAATTAACTGAAATTTCTTCAACCGCCCCTGGAGCAGTTTGACAGTTGTTCATGTGTAGAAGTGCTCATGTATACACGTATAGAAATACATTCACAAAATTTCGTGGTTTCTGTCTCATCGCTTGTCTCCCTTTGATTTCCGAATGAAAACACATTGTGAAGATAGGTTGCTGCCATAGCACAATAATAAGGTAATAGCATCCCCGCAACACCAAAAACCACATGTATTTTGTTGGTAGGATTGTTTATCGTTACTGTCCAAATCAGCTGATATTTTCCGACGAAAGAGGGACAAACTGAAAACAGACAAAAGTGATTGTTGCCAGAAAGCGCTGTTTTTCGAGTAAAAAAACGGGGAAGTGCTTGAAATTCGTATTGTTTAGTTTATTATATTAATATTGTTTAAACAATTGTTTTAGCGTGCCTCTTGATTGGAACTGCCGACTGCACCGTTGCGCTGCAGCAACTGCGTTGTGTTGTAATCTGTGGAGCGGATATCTTGTGTTTTGACGGCGGGTGCTGTGTGCGAGAAAATATAATTAAATCGAAATTGTTTCGGTACTTTCAGATATTTTCCTTACCAGTTGTTTCCACCGCCTGCGATTGACGATGGAAACTGCGAAATAAAAAATTGGTTTAAATAAAACAGACGAAAAGTTTGGGAAAAAGCCTGTGGCAAAAAAACCCAATTTGTTTTAGATGGAATAAACGCGACTGACTCCTACGGCCAGAGACGATCGTCGCAGTCTCACAGGTTTATTTTTATGAACTTCTTGTACCCCATGATTCTCGGCTTCGCCTTCATAACTTTGAGTCGTTTGTTTAGATGGCGCACGCGAAAGTGGAGTCTACACTTGAAAAATAAGCGCTTAACATGGTCCGGTACGTCAATTCCTGTGCTGTTTTGCACCAAACGCTGAAGCAAGATCTTGCAGTGAGCGATGTCGATGCCGTTGACTGTGGTGAAGACGCATTCTAGTTCCTTCAAGAAACACAGAAATTCCCGCGTCGGTTTCTTTAAGGAACCCTTCGAAACTTCGTCAACCCATGTGTTGGAGATGTCCGTGCCGGTGCTCTCATATTCTGGAAGGTGCAGCTTTCGGATGATGTATCCAGCCACGTACTGCAGCGCATCCTCATGCAGTGTGTTGATATCAGACAATGAGCCGGGATTGAAATCATCGCGAGTTGCACAGTCTTCCTCTGGATCAAGGCTGTCAACGGCGTTGCGTGTATCACTACTGCTGCTGCACTGAGGATTTTCGGCCTGCTGGCTGCGCACATCAATCTGGTTTGGTGCGAGCCAATCAGTTGTGTCATTGGCGACATTGCCCTTCCCTCGTATTTTCGTACAATGTTCCAAGTAATATTTTCATAGCGCTTAATCGTCTTACATACTAAATATAAATCACAATGTCAAGCCTTTAACAAATTAAATAACTCATATAAGGGTTGAAAACAATGCGAATCATTATTTCTGTTCCAATTTGGAAATTGGTCAGGTGTTTTCATTTCAACCTATACGGCAACACAGCACCACTGCTGACACCGACGATTTTGACAGAAGCCATAAACGATCAGCCGGTGGCTTGCTACAACCTTGTAGTTGAACCATGGTTGCTGCCATGAATGAAAGAATACAAGATTACGACATCCGAGTGCTGACGTCACGCGTGCCCATTGCTAGAGTTACCACCCCACCTTCAAAAAATTTTAATTCTAAACGTAGTCAATTATCGTAATATATGGTCAATTAAATCTGTTCTGATACCAAATTGTTTGATAAGTATCTTAATCTATGCAAATACTTTGAAGAAAAGCCCAATTTCACACAGAACAAGAACTTTTTGCACCTAGTTAGAAATTTCAAAATAAAAAAGAAACGACTTTCAATTTCAAAATATGTCACTCGGCAGCTCTATTTAGAAACGATTTGAACAGCAAATTTTGATTGGCCGACGGTTTCTTTTGAATTTTTCGCGAGTTTTACTGAATATTATCATTTTACCCTCAAAAAGTGATTTTTGCCCAAAAAACGTAAGTATTGAAACCTGTACAAATTTGGTGTGAAAACGTGTTTTTTTTTGTCCAAAATAGAAAACACAAATTTCTTTCAGAATACGTTGTGCAGTGGGCAAATGTGCGCAAAACAACAGGAACTTAAGTGAGTATCTCTTATTTTGAAAATGTTGTATTGCATCACGTAGAAGAAATATTAACAAAACGCATATTTTCTAGATTGCAAGGAAGTGCATTACTTGACGTTCCCAAAGAATTTAAAACAGCGAAAGCTTTGGGTATTGTTTTGCGATCCGCAAGGCGATATCAATTTTGAAACGGCGAGAATATGCTCATTGCGGAAGACTTGTCTTGAGGAAGACTTTCAAGAAGATATGCAATTTCGATTGGGTAAGTTGCATCGTGTTTTTTCCATCTTAAAAACCACTGAAGCAGTGGACATCTATACTGTTATATAACAACCAATGTGTCGTTTTTTGAGCCACAATCACACAATATGCCACTAAACCGATTCGGATGAAATAAGTACCAAACTATTTCATATGTGGGGAAATGGTACATAGGCTATATGAGATGAACGATGCTTCTTATGTCCACTATAGTAACGTCCGTGGCAAGACTACGGTTTCCGTGACGCCGCCATTTAAGGGTGTTTTTAGATAGATCGACCAAAAATAAGTCGAAAATGATGAATAAAATTTTTCGATATCTCGCTTCGTTTTCGAGATATCGAGGTTCAAAGTTTAAAAGGGGGGATACAATTTAGTGGGGGGTAGGGGGGGATTCCCCATATAGCCCCCTTGAAAGAAAAACCGTAGGAAAGGTATAGGTAGTTTTTTTATGGTTTTTTTTAATTTTACCTTCGAAACCAGAAAAATTGTAATTACCTGCTAAAAAGGTGGTGCGGTTAGACGGAAAAGAAGGGGAGAGGAAGGTAGGGGAAGGTAATAACCTTCTTAAGTGTAAGGCTTCAAATTCAGTAAAATATTTACAGTACTTCTGCATCCAAACTCTTTTTGTGTGACCGGCCTTCGGCCGGGCGCTTGAAAAATAACCCCCATGGGAGTAACTAGTGTGCCGGAGCATCAGTAAAGTGCTAACGTATTTCTGGACTCAAATTCCTTCCGTGTGGACGGCCTTCGGTCGGGCGCTTGAAAAATAACTCTCATGGGAGCAACTAGTGTGCCGGAGCATCAGTAAAGTGCTAACAGTATTTCTGCATTCAAATTCCTTCCGTTTGGACGGCCTTCGGCCGGGCGCTTGAAAAATAACCCTCATAGGAGCAACTAGTGTGCCGGAGTATCAGTAAAGTGCTAACAGTATTTCTGCATAAATTCATGAATAAAATGTACATTTATACCGAATTTAAACATTTCAATATGGCATGTAGCTTATCTGTATATAAAAACTTTGAACCTCGATATCTCGAAAACGAAGCGAGATATCGAAAAATTTTATTCATCATTTTCGATTTATTTTCGGTCAATCTATCTGAAAACATCATCAAATGGCGGCGCCACGGAAACCGTAGTATCCCCACGTCCGTAAAACTCGACTGTGGTATATTTCAGTAAATAATTAAGTTATCTACTGGACGATTTTTTGTTATACTGGAGTAAGCACAGATCATGTAAGTTAGTTAATCAAACAAACATTTGGTACATGACGTTTCCTTCCACTCCTCTTTACTGAAAAATATGACCGAGTATTGGAAAAGCATACATATACTGTTTACAATTTGTGCAACTTTTTTTGTTAAACCTAAAACGTATGTATCTATTTCAAGGCTTTCGTAAACGTAAAAGAGTGGTGCTTAAGGCAGGAGCTGTTCCCAAAATAATATTGGACGTTAACAAAAACCGCAATACATCTCCTGCTTGAATGCCAATACGCTCTGCAGTTAAAACCCTTGCAAGCACAAATGCGCCAACCACCACTAACAGAATAACGCGTGTACAGCGGCAGCAGCAACACAAACAACAACAGTTATAGGAGAGTAGGAGGAGGGAGAAGACGTGAAGGATGAAGCACTGGCCAGTGGTCACCATACCAGCGAAGGGTGCGCGCGCCATCATTACAATAGCGCAAGAAATTTTTTGAACTTAATATTAAAATCTAATAAATATAAACAAAACACAAATATTAAAAAAAAAACAAGTTTACGAATTTTAATTTTTTTGTAGTTTAGTGTGCTGTTCGTCCCACTGTTCCTACAACAAATTTGACATATTGGCATAATTTCAGTGACGTCATGAGTGCCGCTGTCAAATTACACTGAGCAACAGCCAACATTTTTCCGAGTTCTAGTAAACCTTTTCTAAAGGATTTTTGGACGCTGATTACAACTGCGTACTTGGTTTTTTAATTGTTTGAGCGGTTTGGAAGTTACTGGTGGTTTTTGCTAGGAGGTGTTTTTCACGATTTTTCATCTTTGAATTTTTATTGCATTTATAATATGTTGAAAAACACGATAATTTTTTTATGACACAATATCGAATCCTCAAGCTATAATTTTGACCATAGTCGATTTCGATTGGTCAAGGGTTAACACGGCTATGGCTCTTCAAAGTTCGATTTTCGCGAATTTTTTATAAAAATTCATTTAAATTCGGGGTTGCAATTTTCAATTAGGAGTTAGTGTGTAATGTATAGTGGAAGGCTGTAACTTAAACTTATAGAACAGAATTTTTTTATCGCATGTGCCATTCTCGGCCTATACTCATTAGAGTGTAAATGCGACTTCACCTTCTGAACACGTGTTTGTATTGAAATCTTCTAAAGCTCTTCGCGTCATTGACGAAAGTATCTAAAGTATTTTCGCAAGCGTCAATATTTGTCTTTTCAAGGGCATTAGCAAAATTTGAATTGGTTCATTACTGTAGGAGCTATTCTAAAAAGAGTTGCATCACACAAGTAAAAATTTCAACCACACACACTTACAAACTACTTGCTGTTTTTCCATATTTCATTGCGACATATTTTTAGGGACAAAAAATTCAAAATTCGAAAGCTGAAAATTTTATGAATTGAGGGCATTTGTTGAATGTGAGCATTTTTATACTGTTGCCTAAAATTGTGCTCCGATATTATAGCTCAAAAGTAAATCCTTGCTTTTGTTGCTGAATTTATGAATGGAGAACTTACATATTTGTACACATTTTCTATTACAAACATCGTATTTCAACAATTTCTTATTTAATTGAAAGCCCCAACATTCTTCTTTCACTGTATGGTAATATATATTTTTTGTAAGCAACATTATTTTGCGTATTCGCAATCTTGCAAAGTAACTGAAAATTTGACTTTGCAAATGAATAACTCTTGCAAATTTGAACCGATTTTAATGTTTTAAATTTTAAATACATAGTTAGAGTATTGTTAATCTATGTTAAAAAAATGGCATTTAAACATCGTATTTCAACAATTTCTTATTTAATTGAAAGCCCCAACATTCTTCTTTCACTGTATGGTAATATATATTTTTTGTAAGCAACATTCTTTTGTGTATTCGCAATCTTGCAAAGTAACTGAAAATTTGACTTTGCAAATGAATAACTCTTGCAAATTTGAACCGATTTTAATGTTTTAAATTTTAAATACATAGTTAGAGTATTGCTAATCTATGTTAAAAAAATGGCATTTAAGACTTCAGGTTTGTAGGAGCTGCATGCATGTAATGGTCAAAAAACATGTAAAACGCCCTCCAAGGAAAACCATCAATATTTCCTAAGCCGCTCAACAATCAAAAAACTAAGTACGCAGTTGTGATCAGCGTCCAAAAATCCTTTAGAAAAGTATGGTTTGATTTCAGAAAAAAAAAATTATGTCGATTTTGTTGCTCTGTGTTATCTGTCTCGGATGTCGTAACCTTATATTCAATAAACCTTGGTTGCTGCCAATATAGAAGTATTACACATGGCACAATAACAAGGTAGTGGAGGGAAAGAGAGAAAAAATTCACGTGTATTTTGCAGGGACCGTAACGGTTATGGTTTTTATCAAAAAAGTCAGATTTTAACTGTTATATTTTAACTTTTATTTTTCCCGACAAAAATAACTGTTATTTTGTGCCTTTTATAATTTCAGGCAAAAATAACTGTTACTTTTGACTTTTATTTTATCGGTCAAAAATAACAGTTATTTTGTGACTTTTATTTTTTCGGTCAAATATATCAGGCAATTTGAATTTGTTCAAAGGCCGTTTGACCGACTAAAAAACTATTGATACCATTTTTTTCGTCTCGTCAACGCGCACATTTTGAGCTATAAAACTTCGATGAGCTATGAAATTTCGATGTCATCGTTGCGTTTCGAAATGATAAAACTTTTTTAGCTTTTTTAAATCTATTTTTTTTTATTCCACCGGAAAAATTCCACCTTTTAAAAGTTCCACCGGAAATCCGATGTAAAGAATAACTAAAAAGTTAAATTATTTTTCGCACTAAAAAAATCCAAATGCATTCAGGGCATCGATTAGCAAATTTAAAGCACAGTTCCCGCTACACCTTATTACAGGTGTGAATTAATGGGCCCATATATGTATTTCAAACTTGTTAAAAATATTCTAAATCATATATACACGACACGTATTTTTTAGTTTTGTAAAAAGACTCTAGAAGAAACATGAAATAATAAGCCTAACTATTCAAATTTGGTAAAATCATATCAATGGGAATGGGCCTATAGTTTTAAAATTGGGTGAACAAACTCCAAATCACAAATAATTCGACACGTGTTTTCAACAATGGGTTAACAGTTCATTTGGAAAAACACGATATTTTAAGCTTATTGACTTTTAATTTTTTCCATAAGAGTCTGACGGGTCAACAAAGGGTTAAAAGAAATATGATTACTTAGGTCCATTAACACTAGAAAGGCCGCAAATTATCTTAACCTACAAAGACTATATGTTTTATCCGCTGATATCTCGAAAAGTACACATCGGATTTGGTTAATTGTATTTGTAGAACCCAAATTGTAGAACTACACCTTTTCAAGTTCGACTTCAGAAAGTGTAAAAACAATTTCAGAAAGCGTAAAAGCAATTTCGGAAATTCAATTTCCGAAAGTGTAAATTCAATTTCTGAAACCGTAAATTCAATTTCGGAAAACGTAAATTCAATTTCAAAGTAAATGTTGAATATATATTGGTTGCATTTACACAGATTTGAAACAGTAACATTCATTATAATACCTTAAAAAAGAAATATCTACATAAATGCTTGCCCAGAAAAAGAAATGTTTACGTTTCTACAATAATGTCATTTTGCGCAAGAGCATCTCCATGAAAAGTCGAACTGTGCTGGATTGCTCTGGCGCAGTCGCCTCCAGTAATGGTACACTTCGCATCATCAACTATTTTTTCTAAGTACTGAAGCCGCTGCTCCATAATGGCAGGTAATCGGACTTGTGGCGCAGCCATATGCGACGTAACGTAAGACTTAATTTTCGACATACTCGTATATTTTCTATGGGATTAAGCATGGGTGAATAGGGACCCAGACGTAACACTTGCGCAAGACAGATGTTTCCATCGAACTATGGCATGGTGCATTGTCGCACACAATCACAACGTCATTTACATTATTCCCATTTTCCTGCCATTCGTTTATTAGGCCTTGCACCCATTGGCCAGATGGCTGTGGCCCATCTTGTTCCGTACGTAGTTAAAAAATTTGGCAAAGTGCATTTTTCCAAAAACATTTTTATACTTACATTTAAGGTAGTTTTTGAAACTGAATTTACGGTTTCCGGAATTGAATTTACGCTTTCTGAAATTACTTTTAGTTGTAGAACCCGGTGGAAATGGCAAACCTCTGAGAGTAAAAATTGCCTATGATAAAGCTCCCAACCTGCCGTTCGGAACCGGCATAAAAACTGTAGGTCCCTTCTACCCGCGTACAAATTCACACGCACAACACGGGTGGTTGCGGGAAGCTAGGCCTTAGTCTCGCGTAAGCGGGCTGTCGTGCCAGTCAATTAAAAATTATTAAAATTGTAGAACCCGGTAAAAAATAAAAGTAATCAGTACAGATATTTAAAATGAAAAACCGTCAAAAATACTTATATAAATTGTTCAGCAAATATCGATTGCAGATGCATCATCATCGCAGACGGTCGAAGAACAAGCGTTCTTAATTGATGAAGGATCTTTGCAAAGTACCTCTTCCTTATTAAGACGTGGAATTATCGAAATGGAGGTAGCAAGTTCTTCGTCTGATGAGGAAAATATTATTGCTGATGACAACATCCGCAAAGCATTTTTCGAAATTGATGCCGATTTGATGGAATATTGGAACGAAATGAAATATGTGTTTCCTTGGCTTTAACAACTTGCTTTCATAGTTCATGCTCTTCCTGCTACTTAAGTGAGCGTAGAACTAGCTTTTTCTGCCTTGAAACTTGTTCTTGGCGATTTACGGTACAATTTGTCAGCAGAGAAGTTAGCTGCAATAATGATATTAAAGCTAAACACAATTTACTAAAATGACTTGACATTTATACTTATGCAAATTTCTTATTTGAAACTGTATGTACCAGTGAGTATTTCTGAATAGTACAACCCAGATAAGCCAACCATACTACATGTAAGAAGGTGCAGCGGGAACTGTGCTTTAAATTTGCTAATCGATGCCCAGAATGCATTTGGATTTTTTAGTGCAAAAAAAAATTTTACTTTTTAGTTATTCTTTACATCGGATTTCCAGTGGAACTTTTAAAAGGTGGAATTTTACCGGTGGAATTAAGAAAAAATAGATTTAAAAAAGCTAAAAAAAAGTTTTATCAATTCGAAACGCAACGATGATATCGAAATTTTTTGAATGTTTTTGTTTAGAGGAATCTTTCCATTGCGGCCGTTGTACTAAAGACTGAAACAAGTTTTATAGCTCAAAATGTGCGCGTTGACGAGACGAGATGAGACGAGACGAAAAATAATATCAATAGTTTTTTAGTCGGTCAAACGGCCTTTGAACAAATTCAAATTGCCTGATATATTTGACCGAAAAAATAAAAGTCACAAAATAACTGTTATTTTTGACCGATAAAATAAAAGTCAAAAGTAACAGTTATTTTTGCCTGAAATTATAAAAGGCACAAAATAACAGTTATTTTTAACTTTTATAGTAAAAGTCAAAAATTTAAAAGGCATGTCATATTTGTGAAGCTGAGGCCATTACGATCTTTATGGTATATTTGAAAAAGTCCACCGGCAAATTTTTCGTTGTGCCTTTTTGATTTGAAAATTGTAAAATAACAGTTATTTTCGGTCCTTGGTATTTTGTTAATGTTTTTGTTCGGTCCATTGTCAAATCGGACGGACGGTTCACTTGCCAACAGTATTGCCAGCATCGAATAGAGCACTTGGTTTTCCTTCATCATTGCAAAAATGCTTCAAATTTCACAGAAAAAGAGTTGGATGGCAATGCTGTTCGCCGAATGTAAGCAAAACAGACAAACATTTTTGACAACCTACCGAACTCTGACGAGAAAAAAATAAAATTCGCTCGCCCGTAACACTACCTTGTTATTGTGCCATGGCTTCATCGTTGCGCAGAGAGAGTTGCTTGCGTGGCTTCATCGTTGCTCTCCGGATGTGGCGCTGCTGTAAAAACCACTCTCACGTGTCTTTATTGAAAAAGCCACGGCAAATTTTTGAAGCGCCACTGATTTGTATGAAAGTAAGACATCTTATAGTTTAATTGTCACAGAAAAAATGAGCGGACTTTGAGCCGGGCTGGTACAGCTCTCTCTCTCTCCAATATTTTAATCTATATATGTATTTAAAGAAAGTGGATGTATGTGTGTAAGCGTATAACACTCAAACGGGCCAAGTGTGACCGCGAATCATTTGAGAACGGCTGGACCGATTTGGCTGGTTTTGTTTTTGTTTATTCGCAGTTTTCAGAACAAGATTTGTATGAAAGAAAATTTTAGGAAAACGGGGCGTGGCACTTTTCCACCAGCCCAAATTTTTCGACGAGAATTTCGAAACCATAAGTCACACATCAATCAAATTCACTACGAACTTACTATTTAGTCATGTCCTTCGACAGAGGGAATGGCGCAGGTATTGGACGAGAGGGCGTGGCACCGTCCATACAAGCCAAATCTTTAATATATAATATCTTCGAAATTGTAAGTCGTCCCATGAAGTCATTCTACTGGTAAAATTTTATGGGCGTTGGACAAGGGGCATGGCACATTTTTTTTACCCAAATATTCCGCTGAACTATAAGTCGAACAGCAATGAAACCTAGTACGAACCTACCATTTTCCGTTTCGACAGAGGGAATGGATGCGTATTGAACAAAGGGGCGTGGCGTAAGTAAAAATGATAAAAATTGGATTTTGAATTGGCATGGTTCAAGCGCAGTCTTTACTGAAACTTAGCAGCAACATTGCTGATTTGTTTGCCTCAATTGCGTTAATGAGTAGCTCTTCCTTTATATGGTTTTCTTCGTCAATTTGCATTGCCATAGATTCGCCATCTCGCGCATTTTATTATAATTAAAAAAAAAACAAATGTGAGAAATGAAGTTCGCCGGGTCAGCTAGTATACTATACAACAGAATAGCTTTAGAATTATAAGCTCGCATTATGTTCGTATGTGTGCAGATAACTTAATACTGTAGTTCTAAAGAAAGATTATATTAAATGAATGGAAAGCTACAGGTAACATTTAGTAAAATATGTGGAATGTTTAGCATATTACTTTCAGAGTAATATATTGTTGGTAATATATTAGTTAAATATTTGAAAGTGATACAAACTTTTCAAATACTTCAAGTACTTTGATTTTCAAGTAACTTGTAATGCAACAACGAATATATAAGTAGTGAATATATAAGTGCATATAAGTAATAATTTACATTTGAAAGTAATATGTCCCAACACCGATAGGTAAGTAGCGTACAAGTAAGTCGGTGGAAATTTACTAACGCATTCTTATTTGCAGCACCGGTCTTATCGCTTTCGGGGCATAATAAGTCCGCCAGTTTTTGCTGTAGTCTCTCGCAAACTCGTTTCAATTAATTCGCTGAGTTTGTCTTGATTTGAAGGAAAACCAAAATTCTTTCAATTCCATTGCAAATTTCATGGCTAGGAAATGGCCGCAACGTGTTAGAAGCATTATCGGGAGTAGTGCAAAGTGAGTTCTAAATTACAAACAAGTCTATTCTTTCTGCCTCATGATGCTTGAAATTGTGATCGCACTCATAACGTTGGTGCTGCTTTGGGACTATTTATCGAAGAAGCGACGCAATGAGATACTAAGCTATATGCCAGGACCCAGGGCATTGCCACTGCTGGGAAATGCACTAATGTATCGGGGCCAAGGTCCAGAAGGTATTTCACTATTGTTCCAATATAATAAATATTTCTATTACTCGAGTGCATGAACTAAAATAGCAGGTTAATAACATGTTGATAATCCGTATCGTTTCTGATCTGCGGTCGTTGTTACGACCGCAGTTTATTGCTGTTATTCGATATGTATTATAAGTTATGACAACTGATGTAATTTTTCAGAAATAATGGAATTCATTATGAGCAATCGTGAGAAATATGGCCCGCTCTATCGGGTCTGGGTCTTACGCCAGCTAGCTATATTCTCCAGTGATCCCTCTGACGTTGAAGTCATTCTCAGCAGTCCGCAACATATTACCAAAAATAAACTTTATGAACTGCTGCACGTTTGGTTGGGCACAGGACTGCTGATGAGTACCGGCCAGAAATGGCACTCACGTCGTAAGATCATCACTCCAGCTTTCCATTTCAAGATCCTAGAAGAGTTTGTGGAGATTTTCGATCAACAGAGCGCCGTTCTTGTAGAAAGTCTTCATAAGCATGCAGATGGTAAAACGGCGATAAATTTGTTTCCGATAATTTGTCTGATGGCATTGGATGTGATCGCGGGTGAGTCGTATAAAAGTAAACAGACGCATTGGTAATAGCACTCAAGTAATGTAAAAATAAAAGTCGAACAGTGAATAAGCACAAATATTTTATCTTTATATTCTACCGCAGAAACAGCCATGGGCACGAAGGTGAATGCGCAAATGAATCCCGAAATTCCTTATGTTCAGGCTGTGAAGGCGTAAGTTTATCATGCCAAGTATTTCCAAGATACTTATATTATTTTAATATTTTTCTTAGTGTTACTAACATAATGGCCAAACGCTTTATTAATGTTTGGCAACGCATCGATTGGATTTTTCGTTTGACCGCACCTTCTGAAGCAAAAAATCTCGATGCGAGTATTAAACTCATGCACAACTTTACAAAAGCGATAATCATGGAACGACGTGAGGCGATATCACAAGGCGGGAAGAATATCGCAAGCAGTGCATCTGCTGACACATACGCGCATTCAGATGTGGGCCAGAAACGACGTTTGGCCCTTTTAGATGTACTGTTGCAATCGACTATTAACGGGCAGCCGCTCAGCAATGACGATATACGAGAAGAAGTAGACACTTTCATGTTTGAAGGACATGACACAACTACCAGCGGCATCTCTTTCTGTCTACATTTAATCTCACGGCATTCAGAAGTGCAGCAGAAGCTATTTCAGGAGCTACGCGAGGTACTAGGCGATGACAAAAACCATGCAATAACGATGCGTGAGATGGGCGAATTAAAGTATTTGGAGTGTGTGATTAAAGAGTCGTTACGCTTATACCCACCGGTGCCGATAATTGGACGAAACTTCGGCGAGGATGTGATGTTAAGTATGAAAAAAATATGTATGTAAATCGGTTTGTTAGGTAGTTAGTTTGTTTTTAATAACTTTTGCTATGATATATTTAGTGTGTGGACATGAATTTATCTAAATAAATTTTTTTATTTTTCGTATACTTAGATGGTAAAATGATACCAGCCGGTACCAACTACACTGTTGGAATTTTTGTCATGCTGCGTGATCCCAAGTATTTTCCCGAGCCGCACAACTTTCGGCCGGAACGATTCTTTGACGAGACAAGGGCCAATGGCAAATTAAACCCCTACAGCTATATACCGTTTAGTGCTGGTCCGCGAAACTGCATTGGGCAGAAATTTGCCATTTTGGAAATGAAAAGCACTATTCGCAAGGTGTTGCGCCATTTTGAACTATTGCCTTTGGGGCCAGAAGTGCGACCGTCCATGAATTTAGTGCTACGTTCGGAAAACGGCAGTCACATTGGGTTGAAACCACGAATTTATTAATAAAAGTTTGTCTAAATTCACATAACTATAATACAAATAAAGATTCTATAATTTCAAATACATATATACCAGGTTGCGCTCCCAAAAAAAACTTTCCCGTACACATTAAATAAATGCGAGTTTGCACATTTTGAGAACCACTTTTAGGAGTTCAGAATTCGGATATGTTAAAATCTATAGCTTTTCCTACACAGCTTTTCAAAAGCTTTAAGCATTCTTCCCAAATACTCACTGAACAATCCCTACAACAAAATATTCAGCCATCGCCATGTAACGCAAGGTTCTCTTCTTTAAGTGCATTCATTTTGATTTTTAGTGTTTGTTGTGTTTGGTGTAATGCACCGTGCTGCAGAAGCACACTGTCTAATAATTTTGTAAATTTTATTGTTCCAGCAATATTTCAGTTTGTAAGTGTTAAATAGTTTAATTATCCACATAACGAATCTTTTAAAAATATTGAATGAAACAAAATTTACAGTCTAGGTGAAAAAGGGATCATTGTTATTCCGTAACACTCTCAACATCTATCGATGTATTAAATATAGCATATGCATAAGTACAGCCGTGTGCAAAGTTATTAGGCACTTCTAAACTATTATTATTAATAAATTTGCGAACAAACCATTGATTTTTTACCCATCATTTGTAAACACAGTGTTTCGCGTTGATGTTTTCTATCTAACATAATTTTACAAATAATTTTAGAAGCCCACAATTGTTCATCACTTATCTGACTAAATGGTATTCGACTGGTTCCGTACAGTCCAATTTTAGGTAATATAACATAGGTACATAGATAGGAACCACGCCAGCCTTGTCGTCTCATAGAAAAAGTTTACCCAGTTTCCTTTTAACGGATAATTTAATGGACCAGACCGAGTTTAATATTAGAGGTTCTTGTCATTACACGGTTCTCATACAAGACATGAGTATTTTGTCTGATCTTGTTCGATTAATAATAGGGGTATTCACACCGAGGTCGTTACTTTGTTAGTTCGGTATTCGGTAGTTTTGTACGTGTATTTTGTGTTTGTACAAAAATTGATCAAAAACAAAATACACATAGAAAACTACAGAGTACCGAAGTAACGAGCTCGGTGTGTATACCCCTAATGTGTAGGGGAATTCTTTGTAATGTGCCACCCCATGGCTTTTTTGCGTTAATATGTTAATATACCGTTAAAATGCTAGGATCCAAGGAAACACCTCATTTGAATTTTTCGTAAATACTAATTTTACAGCCAATTTCCCAAAGTGTTAAAATCGACACCCAAAAATGTTTTAATGTAAAGTGCCACCCCCCTAAAAAATCGCGAAAAACGTAGAAATCTCAAGTACAAATGCATGATTTAGAAAATGTATGAAAGATTATTGAATTTAATTTGAATTGAATAGAAAATTACCGAAAGCAAAATGCAAATTGAATGGTAACGAATAAAACGGTATTTATATGGAAATTAATAAACAAAACTGAACTAATTCATTCCTCATGATAGGATTAGAGAAAAGTTGGCTAAGAACACTTTAAAATAATTTTAATGACGATTCCGAGCAATAAAAAGTCTTTTTACCGATATAGGACCACAAAACAATGAACAACGAGGGGTGGCACATTAATAATTTTAATAATAATAATTGACTGGCACGACAGCCCGCTTACGCGAGACTAAGGCCTAGCTTCCCGCAACCACCCGTGTTGTGCGTGTGAATTTGTACGCGGGTGGAAGGGACCTACAGTTTTATGCCGGTTCCGAACGGCAGGTTGGGAGCTTTTTCATAAGCAATTTTTACTCTCAGAGGTTTGCCATTTCCAGCTGAGAGGACAGCCACCGAAAGAGAAAACGAGTTTTCCCGTTATTTTTTTAGGTGTTATTACAGGCAGTATTTGAACCTGCGACTCGCGGTCCAACGCACTAACCAACTGAGCCACGGCGGCTGCCGGGGGTGGCACATTACAAAGAAAAAAAGGTGGCACTTTACATTTTCACGCCATTTTGGAAATCACTTGATACATTTTCTCCTTTTACGATATGCCTGGATATCATTTTGGATTAAGAAAAAGCATTAAAAATTAAGTCCAACGCTGATATTTACCTTACTTTTTTACACGTATTTGATTTCTTTTTCACCGCAAGAAAAACCTTCAGTTTTTATTTTAAATTTTTTCTTAACCAAATTTGATACTTTTTTTTACCCAGACTGTGTTATTGCGTCTGATCCCTCAAAAACCACATTAAAATTGATGTTGTAATATATACCTTAAATGACGGTTGGAATTTTTTTGCTTAGATTACTGGAACGTCAAAATCGAGCAGGGGTGGCACATTACAAAGAGTGGCACCTTACAAAGAATTCCCCTATCAGTTTCGGAAATTCATCAATCTTGCTGAAAATAACATCAAAGCAAATGTTTCAATAAATTCGTATGCACATGGTCAAATTATTGAACTTGTCACCCAAGAATTCTCGAAGCAATTCTACATTTATTTTTTAAGCTAAATCAGAATCTGCAATATTAAAATCGGTATTATTTTGTGTGTTCAATATAATAGAAAAACAAATATCAAACGCGAACTTCACATTTCGCTTTTAGTCCATAACATTACAACAACAGAACTTGTATTCATACTACATATATGTACATACGTATGTTGTGAGGAATTGTGGAATTGTGTCGATTTCGCATTCCCGATTTACTAGTAGATAAGTACTAGAGCTAATGAACCTAATCGAAGTCAACATTCATAAACACATTTAAATATTTAATTGTATTTAGAAATAGTTAACACATACTCTTTACAAAAAATAAAAAAGAAATATATGGATGATCCGGTTAAGCTTCGTTCTGAAATCTTCTCATCTCACAAAATTCGCTAAATAAACATGCATTTGTTAAAGATATTGAAAACACATAAGTTTAATAAAGTGAGTTGATAAGTTTATTATCATTAGACAAGTAGCACACACCATATTTCATTTTGGGGCCAGAAACATTTGAACCCATATTTGCCACCTACAATACCCCCTACAACCTCCGAACCGTCTTGAGTGCCCCACTAGTTAAAGCTGTAAATTTGTAATACGTACGGATAATTTTAATTTCATTGCATTTGCATTAGAACGATAGAAAAGTTGAAATGTGTGCTGTTCTATTTGTTTTGATTCATTAACGTCAATTATTATTCAATTTTAGAAAATTAAAGTACTCAAACGATATTAGCTTCATAGAAGCGTATCGGAAATGCTATGGGAAATTTTGCTGTTTGTATTGATAGTAAGCTGTCTGTTAGAGTGCTATGTGCGAATGCGTCACCGAGAGATGCTGCAATGCATACCGATCGTGTCGAAAATCCCAATTGTTGGTAGCCTGTTAGTGTTGTCGAGCTTTCAACCAGACAGTGAGTGTTTATTTCCATAAATCTAATGTTTTTATTACACCGTGCGACAAAAATTAAAAAAATTTTTCACACCAGAAAAAATCCATATAGGCGTGAAACTAGAAACCAAACATAGTAATACTGCGTACTCAGTTTTTTATTTCTACATCCTTTGTCCTTTTAAAAGGATTTCAAAATTTTGAAGGGGATAAAAATAAAAAAAATATAAAAAATACTTAACCTCGTTAGAATATGGCGATATGTATATGAAATAAAAGAGGAAAGGCTCAAGAATTTAAATAAAATTGATTGTTTATCTATTTAAAAAAAGGATATGAAATCAAATGATCAACGGACCTTTTGAAAATTTTAATCCTTCATATCCTTGAAAATTTACATCGCATTTTCTTGAAAACTAAGTATGTTAAAACCCTGAATCTCCTTGATCACGTGTCAAAATTTCATTATTCTCCCTTCATTGATTTGAAAATACTGAAATGAAAATACTGATACTCAAATAAATTAGAACTTTTGTACTTCATTAGAATTGCAGCTTCCGCCTTATTTTTAATAACTTTCGAACTAATTAAGTTAGAGTAATGAAATTTTGACACGTGATCAGGGGGATTTGGGGTTTTAACTAACTAACTTTTCAAGAAAATGCGATGTAAAGTTTCCAGGATATAAAGGATTAAAATTTTCAAAGGACCTTTTTCATATCCTTTTTTTAAATAGATATAACAATCAATTTTATTTAAATTCTTGAGCCTTTCCTCTTTTATTTCATATACATATCGCTATATTCTAACGAGGTTAAGTATTTTTTATATTTTTTTTGTTTTTATCCCCTTCAAAATTTTGAAGTCCTTTTAAAGGACAAAGGATGTAGAAATAAAAAACTTTTTGTTTCTATGTAAATTTTCAAGGATATAAAGGATTACAATTTTCAAAGGACATATTGTTTTTTTCCCGGTGTGAAAAATGCTGTCGCACGGTGTTATTTACGAGTACGTACAAATATTAAATTGATTTTTGTCATTATGTGACAGATTTGCATCTGAAGTTTCAGGAATTCGTTGCGCGCTACGGGAAAAGCTTCTGTGCCAACGTATTTGGCCGTATAGTAGTAGTAACTGCAGACCCAAGATATGTGGATGGGCTGCTCAGCAGCCACACACATGTCCAAAAACATCAACTGTACCTTTTACTGCACGCCTGGTTAGGGGACGGACTACTACTAAGCCATGGCAAGAAATGGCAGACTATGCGCAAGATTATCACACCCGCCTTTCATTTTAAAATACTAGAACAGTTTGTGGATGTATTTGCTCGACAAAGCTTGATTTTAGTGCAGAAACTGCACGAATTCGCTGATGGTGAAACCGATGTGGACATTTATCCGCATATGGGACTGATGACTCTCGATATTATTGCAGGTGAGTGAAAACAGGAGCAGAGAAATAAATGTGCAGAGTAAATTCAAATTTAATAAATTCTCGTAGAAACTGCAATGGGGATATGTGTTAATGCTCAACAAGATTCAAAGTCAGACTTTGTTCA